>JASJET010000343.1:0-1200000 GCA_034092305.1 Diaprepes abbreviatus | reverse complement strand
TGAAGAAATTTAATAATATTACCATTCTTCCTTAGAAGTTGGCTAACTGGTTGAAATGCTTTCTGATCTAGAAGAGTATGATTAGAATATCTATCGTGATATAACCTCCAAAGCATTGCAGATGCATGTCTGTATACTCATTAAACGTGTATTCCATATTTCGAAGTATTTAATTAATTTCACCACGAAATCCAAAAATAAGTAAGTTAATATCCAAGTAAAGAATCAATATGTCAGCGATGTGAAGGCTGACAAGTTCTGAAATTCAGGATGTTTATTTCTTTCGTACCTTGCAACAATAATACTTTGTTTTTGGTGCCGATAAAATAAAACGCACATTTTTTGCGAACCTAGGTCGAACTGCAATTCACACAATCAGATATTTTAAACTAAAGAAGTAAACTCTAATTTTGGATCGAAATTTTTTTTATAATATGGTTGACGGTTGAGTATTTGATAGAAACAAAGATATATCTTTCATCGAAATACGCCAAATACATAAATAAAATGATATTTTTCCGAAAACGGTTAGGATTAGCGACATGAATGAAGAGTACTTAATTTTTAATGAATAGTTAAAGGTATGTAAAAAACATTGTCCAATGTTTCTATCATACAGGGCGTAAAGAAAATGGGGTCATGAGCTAGTCCGTCCCTGCAGCTATGAATAATTCACATTTTCTTGTATAGTAATTTAAAGGGTCTTACTTTGGTATACATCGCATTAAAAAAAATTGAAGTATACCTGGTGGTTCAATAATTATGTGTAAAAAACTTGATTCCATTGCCGCTCTTTGGGAGCCCATATCTCCAAAGAGAAGGCCTATACGAAAAAAGTTTATAGGAACTTTTAGTATTTCTTTTACGTGTTTTCTTCATATCCGGGAGATTTTCTAAATTTTTCCCCTGTATAAAACTGAACTATAAAAATAATAATATTTTTACATTAATAGCTTACAAATTTTTTTAGTTTTCCTTAACTTGGAAAATGATGCTCCTGCAAGTTGGCTACCCCGCTAACCGGATTTAACATCTATGAATTACTTTTTGTCGGAAACTGAAATATTAGGGGATGTAGGTACTCTTCGACGATGTTGATTCCTTTACGAGACTTTTCCATTTGTTTGAATGTTAGGGTTTGCCAACAATCTCAAAATCCCGGGACACGAGACAATCCACGATCAAAGTCCCAAATAAAATTAAAATGGGGTACATTTCTGGAGAGATGTACCACTAAATTTTACTAAAAATCGACATTTATTGAACAGAAAAATCAAATCCTAACATTTATAAGATTAATTAAAATCTAAATACTTCGTATGTTTGATTCTTATAATTTCATTTTTGACAGTAAAGTCTTATTATTATAAAACAAACTTGGTAATTATACTAATCATTAAAAATTATAATCTAGTATCTAGTCATTGGTCGTAATTCTCATAATCACAGATTCATTTGTTTGGTAATAAAATCTTCTATATATATATATATATATATATATATATATATATATATATATATATATATATAAAAGAGACAAACAATTAGTAATCATACTTATACTAATCATTACTAACACAGCCACAAAAAAAAATATTTTTCTGGCCTGAGGTTCTGACTATGTCTACTATGTGTTTCTGGGGTCGCTGAATCCGAATCCGGGTTCATTAAACCCTATTACTTCAGCGTTTTCCCATAACTTCAAAAAACCCTAAAATTAAGACTATTAAGCAAAATTGCACGAATTTAAACCAAATCCAATGCTGTTAAACCCCTACTAATCCCATGACCCAAAGACCCCCTTGACCCAGAGACCCCATAACCCCATGACTCCATAACCCTATGGCTCTATAACCCCATAACCATGTTACTAAAATCAAAACACTCATTCTTTCATAAGAGAAGAGCTTGTCATAGCCTCAATTCCTTTAAACCATAGGTATTTAACAGCATTGGTTTTGGGTTAACAGCGTTCAATAATACTTAGTGGTCTGAGTTTAGGGTTTTTTTGAAGTTATGGCAAAACTCTGATGT
The DNA here is from genome assembly GCA_034092305.1 of Diaprepes abbreviatus. NCBI lineage: Eukaryota > Metazoa > Arthropoda > Insecta > Coleoptera > Curculionidae > Diaprepes > Diaprepes abbreviatus. Next base: position 1,197,966 of record JASJET010000343.1, on the reverse strand, counting down.
GATGGTGTTTAATGAACCTCAGATTCGAAATCAGCGACCAAGAAAACATACAGTAGATATAGTCAGAACCTCAGACCAATGCAAAAACATTCTGGTGAGTGCTGTGTACAGCTACTCAAAAAAATTCTGGCCTAGGGTTTTGATTATGTCTACTTTACGTTTTCGAGGTCGCTAAATTCATATCTATGGTCCCTCAGACCCCAATACTTCAAGGTTTTGCCATAACTTCAAAAACCCCTAGACTATTAAGTGTTAGTGAACGCCGTTAATCCAAAACTAACGCTGTTAAACCCCTAATAACCCATGACCCAAAGACCTCATAGCCCGATAGCCCATAACTCCATAACTCTATAACTGTATAACCAAGTTTCTGAAATCATTGAGATTATGAGGTTATGGGATTCTACAGCTATGGTAAGAAGAAATTAAAGACACGAAAAGTTCTTTCACTAGGGAAGATTGAATGTAATGAATTCAGTAACATGGTTATGGGGTTATAGAGTCATGAGGTTATGGGGTTATTGCCTCATGGCATCCAACAGGCCACGAAAACTCTTCCACTATGGAAGAATTAGTGTAATGATTATAGTAACATGATTATGAAGTTATAGAGTCATGGGTTCATGGGATCATGGGCTTATAGGTTTATTAGACCATGGAGCTCAACTCTGCATAAGAATATTCTTATATTTTTTAAAATTATTTTTACCTGAAGGCGGTTCTGACAAGTTCCGTCAATAGTAAGTCATAACAACCTGATTTTTACACCCGTTTGTGTTTAGCATTAGTAACTTTTGAGTGTTTCGCTTAAAAACCGATTTATCTCGAAAACTGCCCGTTTTATTGAAATAAATCATGAGGAACTTTTTTGAATAGAAATGACCAGAGTATATAAAAAATCTGTTTTCGGCTCTATAAAATGACACGTGTCAAAAATTAAGCCCAACGACTGTGGCTGCAAGTCCGTCCCTGACTTCCCTGATAATCTAAAACATCTACTGAAATATGGTTTAATGAATATTTATGGCCTCTATAAAATATTTAAATTTCATAACATTATACAAGTCGGTTCAAAACTTAGAGCCGATAAGGTACCTCTTTAGGGCTGTGTATCTCCGTTAAGAGGCATTTTAGGAATTTATTTCCATGACAAAGTATGGTTTTTCCCCTCCCTTGTATGCTTCCAAGAAATTAAGAAGTACTTACCAGATACTCTGTATTTAATTAATTTAACATATCGCAGATCTCTATGGTATCAACGCCTGTAGAAGTTAATTAAAGCTAAATTATATTCGTTGCATTCTCAATAACTATACTATTTATGCAAAAGCGTTAGGCGATTGTGAGCTTCAAAAAATTCTAAAAATAATTGCGTAACGACATATGTTGGATCATTTGAAGATGGCACACAATAATTGTATTGCAAATATACCAACTTATATAATACCATAGTTAAGTTCTCAGTTTCTAAATACATGACTATATAATATTTAATTAAATTTTATTATCTTGACAAATATAATTACTGCAATATTTATCAGCCAGTGCATGTTTCTTAATAATAACTTAATAACTTTTCATGCAAAATGTTCACGAGATGTCTATAAAAAACGTTAAAAACAGATGGAAAAAACTCAGTGTGTTAAATATAAATTTTACTTATGTTATCGTTGTAAAATCATTTTGTTATAAATAATAATTTAATTAAAAATGTTCATAGCCATGCAGTTATGCATAATTTCCAGGCTTTAATGTAAATTAATTTAATTGCTGAATAAATGGATACATATGATCTAATTAGTAATTGAAATATTTTTTATGACTGCTTAGGAAATGATCAAAAACACACTTATTAGGCAACCCGGAATATCATTAGATATAACACCACAAGCGACGAAGTCAAAGAGGAATTAAACAACAAAATAACGAGCATAGCCACGGATATTAACAAGGAGAACATAAATGTGGATGATATGTGGAAGAAGATAAAAAATGTCTGTAATTCAATAGTGGATAATAAACTAAAAGCAGGAAAAAATATAAAGAAACATCCGTGGATGACAGAAGAAATATTAGAACTCATGGAAGAGCGAAGAAAATACAGACTTAAAAATGAAAGAAGGTACAAAGACATAAACAAAGTTATTAACAATAGGATCAAGGAAGCAAAAGAGTTGTGGCTCCAAAACGAATGTAAAGAAATCGAATCCTTAGAACAAAAACATGACATTTTTAACTTGCATAAGAAAATCAAGACCCTAACCAGAGGAAACAACTCACGCAGCAATAATTCAGTACTGGACAAACACAACAATCTGCTGTACGAGAATGAAAAAATACTTGAAAGATGGGAGGAATATATGGGAGAATTATTCGATGAAGAACAGCAGACAGAAACAGATGTCCTTGGATTTTCCGGACCAGAAATAACACTCAGCGAAGTAACATATGCAATAAAACGACTAAAAAACAATAAGTCACCTGGGCCGGATAATTTACAATCAGAAATACTAAAACTATTTGAAGATGACCAACTTAAACTCCTAACAAGTCTACTTAATAAAATTTACGAAACTGGCGAATTGCCTGGAGATTGGCTAGTTTCCACCTCTTTCTAAGAAAGCAAATGCTACCAGATGCTCTGATTACAGAATTATAAGCTTAATGAGCCATGCGCTGAAAATCCTTCTCAGTATCATTCACTCTCGAATATATAGAAAACTTGAAGAAAATGTTAGCAATGTTCAGTTTGGCTTTAGAGATGGACTTGGAACACGAGAAGCTCTATTTTCTATTCAAATTTTGATACAAAGAGCTCGGGACGTAAACTGCAATGTCTATGCATGTTTTATCGATTTCGAGAAAGCATTCCACAAAGTGCAACATCACAAACTGTTTCAAATATGAAGTGAATCTGGTATCGATGACAAGGATTTACGCCTTATTAGAAACTTTTACTCACAGCAAAGGGCGACTGTACGTGTAGGCAACGAAACATCACAAGAATTCACAATAAAACGGGGAGTTCGTCAGGGCTGTATTTTATCGCCGACATTATTTAATGCGTACTCGGAAATGCTGTTCCGGGAAGCTATCAGTGGAATGAGAGAGGGCATAAGAATTAATGGTGAAAGCATTAACAACTTAAGATATGCAGACGACACAGTTCTGTTGGCCGATAATGCAGAGGATCTGCAAACACTAATAGACCGCGTAGTGGAAGCCTGTGTAAGATACGGCATGAAATTAAACTGTAAAAAGACAAAAATCCTTATAGTAAGCAAAAATGACGAAATACACCACCAATTTAGAGCAAATAATGAAACTTTGGAAACTGTTGACAAAGTTACGTATCTCGGATGCAGTCTGAACAGAGAATGGGACCACTCACAGGAGATTAGATGCCGCATAGAGAAGGCGAGAGCTGTCTTCAACCGCCTCAGAAAGATCTTGTGCAATATGCACCTGAACATTGATATAAGAACACGAGTCTTGAGCTGTTATGTATTTTCAACTCTTCTATATGGAATGGCGGCCTGGACTTTGACAGAAACAACATCTAAACGACTAGAAGCCTTCGAAATGTGGTGTTACCGCCGCATGCTCAGAATTTCATACATCCATCATGTCACAAATCACACCGTGATGCAACGTATGAAAAAAGACCCAGAAATTATGCGCAATGTGAAAATCAGAAAGATATCATACTTAGGGCATGTAATGCGCAATGAGAAATACCAACTAATTCAGTTAATTTTGCAAGGTAAGATAGAGGGTAAAAGAACTCAGGGTCGCCGACGAACATCAGGGCTGAGGAATATCAGACAATGGACAGGAATGACGACGGTACGTTTATTTAGAACAGCTGTCAATAAAGTCATATGGGCCAATGTGATTGCCAACATCCACAGAGGATAGGCACTAACAGAAGAAGAAGAATATCATTTATTTCTAACCACGTAGACTCCATAGAAAAAAGACTCGTCAGTAACAAAAATGTAACATTGGTTTTTTTTGCTGGAATGTGTTTATTTCGGCATTCTATAAAACATATCTTGATAGTAACTCTGAAAGACTTGTGCAAAAAAAATGGCGGACCAAAAATGGTCGGTTTTTTGAGTTTATCTTGAAATGTAAAAGTTGTATCGAAAAATGTTTCAGACAAAAGTTGTAGAGTATTAAAAAATCCTATTCATATCAGTTAGGTGGTGCCACTAGTTATCGAGATATATTTTTTTTTGACAAAATTTACGGTTTTTATTTTTTTTTAAAGAGACATTTATTAACAAATTGCCGATTTAAAATTTAACATAAATATAGGTATTATCATTCTAAAAAAGTATGTCAAACCCGGAATCTGTGAGTTTTTTATTTTCCGAGAAATTCGATGTCAAAGTTGAAAATTTAACCTCAATTTTCCGCTTTCCTGATTAAGATACAATGCTCAATTTTAATGGAAATTGTTTGTATTGTTTTATATTTTAATGATCTATTAAAAAAAATTTCTTTTCAATGGTGGGCCGAGAAATTTTGCAAAAACCAATTTTGGCACAAAAAAGATTGCGATAACTTTTCACCGGATGGAGATAATTTTTTTTCAGTGCATGCATTGGATTTAGAAGTATCATTTCGGATCAAAAAAAATTTTAGTTTTGGATGAAAAAAACGTTTTTTTTTTTCAAAAATTCATTATGGCGTTGCAAATGAATATTATGGGCTCAAATTTGCAGAAGATGTTTTCTAATACTTGTACTTTACCTGTGAATTTTTTGGATCCAAGAAATACACTTCCATTCGATATGTGAACCTTCGAAAATTGGGTCGAATCTAATCGAAAATAGCTGCTGCAGGCCGCTGTCGGCGGATTGCCATATTTCAGGAGCATTATTCATTGGCACTTCAAGGAAACTTATTGATATTGATGTTGTTTTATTAATTTAACTGATAGTAATAATTTGTTTAGTCATATTCATTATTAACAAAATTTTTACAAAAAATTATAGAGAAAATCATACAAATATTCAATTATATATTACATACTCTACTGTTTTTTTCCTTTATATTATTATTATTATTTTATTTAAAAAAATTAAAACTAGCTTCACAAATACGTCAAATAACACAACACGTAGTTTTCTATAATAAATAAAAAATAACTGCTGATCACGTTTAGCTACGTAAAAGAGAGAATGTCACAACTCCGAATTGCTCCAAAATGGATGCTGCGCAGAACAACCACAGTCATCACAGTCATTATACATCCGGTTTATACATCTGCTTCTAGCGCGCCAAAAATACAAAAATAATTAGCGACCAATGATATAAATTTGTCCTAATACAAACTTATAAAATTAAAGAGCATAGTTTTGTTAATAAACTATTAATGTATTAATAAATATTTATATGATTTGCTTATAGACATTTTCTTAAAAATATTTGTTAATAAACTATTAGGTAATAATAATATCGAGGAAAAAAACAGTATATTATGTAATATATAATTGAATATTTGTATGATTTTCTTTATAATTTTTTGTAAAAATTTTATTAATAAACAAATTAATAATGAATATGACTAAACAAATTGTTACTATCATATAAATTAATAAAACAACATCAATATTATTAATATTACTTGTGATGCATAAGTTTCCTTGAAGCGCCTGAACTATGGCAACCCGCCGACAACGGCCTGCAGCAGCTATTTTCGATTAGATTCAGCCCAATTTTCGAAGGTTCACAGATCGTAGGGAAGTGTATTTCTTGGATCCAAAAATTCATGGGTAAAGTACAAGTATTAAAAAGCATTTTCTGCAAATTTGAGTCCTTGAAAAGTTTTTTTCATTCAAAGTTAATTTTTTTTTGAGATCCGAAATGCATGCATTAAAAAAATTTTATCTCCATCTGGTGAAAAGTTATCGCAATTTTTTTGGAGCAAAAATTGGTTTTTGCCAAGTTTCTCGGTCCACGATTGAAAAATTTGTTTTTAATAGATCTTCAAAATATAAAACAATACAAGCAATTTCCATTAAAATTGAGCATTGTATCTTAATTAGGAAAGCGGAAAATCGAGGTTGAATTTTCAACTTTGCCATCGAATTTCTCAGAAAATAAAAAACTCATAGATTCCGGGTTTGACATACTTTTTTAGTATGATAATACCTATTTTTATGTTAAATTTTAAATCGGTAATTTGTTAATAAATGTCTTTTAAAAAAAAAGAAAAACAGAAATCATAAATTTTGTTAAATAAAAATATATCTCGATAACCAGTGGCGCCACCTATAACTTATATTATATGAGTCGATAGGTTTTTTAATTCTCTACAACTTTTGTTTACAACATTTTTCCAGAAAACTTTTACTTTTCGAGATGAACTCAAAAAATTAAAAATGGTGACAATTTTTGGTCCGCCATTTTTTTTTGCACAGGTCTTTCAGAGTTACCATCGAGATATGTTTTATAGGATGCCGAACTGAATACACTCTAGCAAAAAAAACAATGTTACAATTTTGTTAACAATACAGCTTTTTTTTTTGATCTAATTTCCATGGAGTAGTATGTATTGTCGTATTAACTGGGTATGAGTATTTTATTTTAATTTTTGCATCGTCAATAACAATCATGTCCTTTTTCGGAATCCATGCTGTATTAACGGTTTTATTTTACCAAATTTTAGTTAATTTTTATTCCAATGGTCTCTTTCAAATTCCTTTCGCGGTTTTAGCGAGACGTCAACGCACCTCGCCATTATTCGGTTTTTTACACTCATCGGCGAGAATATGGACCTATTTATGCATATACCGAGTTTATTGGAATAATTTTATCTTTCAGGAAACGTGGAAATTCGTTTCCGTCGGTATTCTTGTTCATCTCAAAAAAGTACTCTTTGCTCCATTACACAATAAACTAAGATTGATTAAAAATTTCGTTAAAGTATTAGATAAAGAAGGAGATGCATTTAAATACCTTAAACTAAGTCATGCCAAGCTTAAGGAAGGATGATTTGTTGGACCACAAACAGTTTGATCAAAAATTAAGTGATGTTTAATTAGCTGCTTGGATTTGTTTTAAAACAATTGTTTAGGAGTTTTTAGGGAACAAAAAGTAAAAAACTACGAAAAACGTGTAGAAGAATTACTTGAAAGCTACAGCAAAATGGGCTGTTGCGTGTCCCTTAAAACACATTTCTTGTACTCTCATTCAAATTTTTTTCCAGAAAATTTGGGTGGCATTACTGACGAGCAAGGAGAAAGATGCCAGCAAGACATATTAACAATAGAGCAGCGCTACTAAGGCAGATGGGATCGAGCAATGATGGGGGATTATTGTTAGTTTCTTATGAGAGAAAGCGATCAGGAATATAAACGAAAGTCAACATTTGCAAAAAAAAAGTTTTTACGAGCTTTTTTCTACGAGCAGACTTCGGAAGCGGCGCACGGGATCTCCGCTATCACCTGGGGTAGCTAACATCTTGATGGAAGCTTTCGAAAAAAACGCTTTGTCTTCTGTTCCTCTAAAACCTAAATTTTGGTGCAATATGTAGATGATATGTTCGTAGTTTGGCCGCATGGCGCAGATAACCTCCATAATTTTCTTGATCATCTAAATCAACAACACCCTAGTATAAAATTCCCTATGGAAACTGAATCAAATGGTGTCCTTCCCTTTCTTGATGTACTAGTTCAAAAGAAAGAGACAAATTAGGACATTCTGTTTACAGAAAACCAACACATACAAACGATATTTCAGTGCAACGTCACATCATCATGCTTCTCAAAAACAATCCGTTATAAACTCTTTGCTACACAGAGCACTTTCAATATGTGACGAACACTCATTGAAATCAGAACAGAAAAGCTGACTAATGCTCTGAGAGGCAACGGATATTGCGCTGAAGATATAAGACGTTCTATTAATAATTATATAAACTCAACTCCTAAACAAAATGTCACAAATGAACCTTCTATGGACAGAATTGTCTTACCTTATATATACGGAACCACCGACACGATTGCCAGATTGCTCCAAAAATCAAACATTAGGGCAATTTTCAACACATGTAAGAAACTTGGACCATGTTTGAAGTCTCCAAAGGATGCAATTCCATTTCAAACAGAAGGCGTTTACAAGATACCTAACTCTTGTGGTGAAGTGTATGTAGGTGAGACAGGACGGACTATATCCATTAGGCTTAAGGAACATGAAAGATATATAAAAAAGAAACAAATTGTACAATCTAAAGTAGCTGAACGCCAGCATTGCTCAGGTCACACTTTCAATGTGAAAGAAACTAAGGTGCTAGCATCAGTGACTGGTTTCTCTAAACGTAAAATTAGAGAATCAATCGAAATTTCTAAATATCCGAAATATATTAATAGAGATGCAGGTTACCGTCTACATCACACGTGGAAATCGATTGTAACGCTGGATCATGGTTCGCCGAGCACCATTCGGGTATAAATTCCGGGCTGTCGCTCCTCGACAGTCATTCAGTGTTCTAATCTCGTGGAGGAAAGATCCCTGAAGGAGCCTCGTACAATCGCAGACGAAACGTCAGATAATAATTCCAATTCGACACGATCTAAACCCAAGAACCCTGATTTTCAACTTGACCAAAGCCGTTTCGTTTTGTTCTTTATTAAATCCTGCTATCCCTAAAATATCTTGTTTTTTTTTATTATTTTGAACTTATGTATAAACATTTTCTAAAAATGTTTGTATTAAATAAAAATAACTGATACATTCTATAACTCAAAATTAATACGTTGTTCAATTCGCAATCAAGATGCTTTAAACTCCCACGGAGAGCCATTATATTATCAGTAGCAATTTCTTTTGTATTTGTTGACTAGTGTAGTTAACGAGAAACACCATAAAAGTGTCGATTTTGAAAAAACCTGTACAGGGTGAGTCAACGATTGGATGAAGTAGGTTTGTGCCTTTTCGGTGAAATTAACAAAGAAACTATATTTATTGGTTGATACAGTTTATTTTTACGCAGATTTTAAAAATATTTAGGACTCTACAGAGTGAGCCAAAAAACTAGGACAGCATAAAGTTGTATTTTTTTAAATAGAACACCCTATATACGAATCTTATTTTCGATTTAGCTTATAATTCTAAATCTTTTTTATTAAGGGTTTACTATAACAAAACTTTATAGTTTCTGAGATAATTAAGTTTAAAGAAAAAAAGTCACATTTTCAAGCATCAATTCAATCCTAAATAACGTTTTCAATTTTGTGATAAATATATTCAAATTTGGAATTTAGCAAGGCCAAGGACAGGTTAACATAATTTTTACCTAATATTTGCAATAAAAGCTACAGGGTGTTGAACACATCGGCTCAAATTTGAACAAGTTTAAATGAATAAATATCTTTTTTTTTTAAATGGTACACCCTGTATATTTTCATGTTATTTAATAGAGTAATAAAAACCCTAAAAGTTTTGTTCAATATATGCTATACCTATTTATAATAGTTTTTGAGATATTTCAGTTTTTCTTATTTTCCATACTTTTTTACAGAAATAGTCTTCATTATCATAGTAGCCATGTAAAATAATAAAAAGAAACTACAGAAACAAACAGAATGTGGTTAAATATGATGAAATACATTATTCGTTATATTACAACGGCAATAGTTTAATTAAACATAATGTGAAAAAATTAACACAACAATAACGACAAGGCAAATACATATTTACTTTTATACTAAATTGAAACAAAAAAATTACCTATTAAATACTGAGATTAATTATTTCTTTTTAATAAGTGTTCGAATAAACGACCCTCTTGTGCAATGCACAAATTTAGTCTTTTTTGCAGATTTTCTCGGACCCTGGACAAAATTAGTGGCGTTATTGTTCTACAGGTATCCCTAATCCCTAATCCTGTTTCGCATATCTTCCACTGTTGTTGGTGGATTAACATACACCTTATTTTTAATATAACTCCATAGGAAGAAATCTAATGGGGTGATGTCGCAAGACCTTGGTGGCCACTCAATGAAACCCCCACGTCCAATCCATTTTTGCGGATATCGTTGGTCCAAAAACGCACGAACTTCACGATGGTAATGCGGAGGTGCACCATCGTGCTGGAACCACATACTGTCGAGCTCATACCTATCGAGACCTTGAAGCAGTTGGGGTAGTTCTTCTTGTAGAAAGTTCAGGTAACTATGGCCATTTAGTGGTTCATTAAAAAAGTGGGGTCCAATAATTCGATTATGATGAATACCACACCAAACATTTAATGACCAGTGGTTTTGATGTTGCACCTCTCTAATCCAAAATGGGTTTTCTGTGACATAATAATGCATGTTGCGTCTATTTACGGCACCGTTACTTCTAAAAGTAGCTTCATCACTAAACATTACCTTGCATAATAAATTTGTGTTTAATTGAATCTCCGCATTTATTGTACGACAAAAGTTTACACGACTTTCAAAATCCGGTCCATGCAATTCTTGGTGTAATTCCATGTGATATGGATGATACCTATATTTCTTGGTAGTACGATTAGCGGTGGATTGTGATGTTTCACATAATGCTGCTAACTGACGACTACCAATATAAGGATTTTCTTGAACATTTAACAATACTTGTAGTTCTTTTTTTTTTTCATTAGTTACTGGTTTATTGACCACTTTACGTTTTGGATAATCAACAGTACCAGAAGAATCAAATCTTTGCATTAAGTTTTGAAAAGTATGGGTATTAGGCTGGCGTCGATCAGGATACTTCATTTTGTAAATTCTTTGAGCAAGAAGGCAATTTTTTTGAGCCTCTCCTATTGTATAAATTATATCTATTAACTCATTCTTTGGAAAATTCATTTTACAATATAAGATGAATGCAAAAAAAACCAAACTACACTACATAAAAACCAAAAGAAGCGATTGCGATTATAAACTTGACACAGAAAAATGTTCTTTTACATTGTTTTTGCCATGGCTACTATGATAATGAAGACTATTTCTGTAAAAAAGTATGGAAAATTATATAAACTGAAATATCTCAAAAACTATTATAAATAGGTATAGGATATATTGAACAAAACTTTTAGGGTTTTTATTACTCTATTAAATAACATGAAAATATACAAGGTGTACCATTAAAAAAAAAAGATATTTATTCATTTAAACTTGTTCAAATTTGAGCCGATGTGTTCAACACCCTGTAGCTTTTATTGCAAATATTAGGTAAAAATTATGTTAACTTGTCCTTGGCCTTGCTAAATTCCAAATTTGAATATATTTGTTACAAAATTGAAAACGTTATTTAGGATTGAATTGATGCTTGAAAATGTGACTTTTTTTCTTTAAACTTAATTATCTCAGAAACTATAAAGTTTTGTTATAGTAAACCCTTAATAAAAAAGATTTAAAATTATAACCTAAATCGAAAATACGATTCGTATATAGTGTGTTCTATTTAAAAAAATACAACTTTATGCTGTCCTAGTTTTTTGGCTCACCCTGTAGAGTCCTAAATATTTTTAAAATCTGCGTAAAAATAAACTGTATCAAACAATAAATATAGTTTCTTTGTTAATTTCACCGAAAAGGCACAAACCTACTTCATCCAATCGTTGACTCACCCTGTACATATATATTTGAAGAAAGCGTTGCTTTGATTTCAGCAATAGATTAAAAATAATACTTATTGGCCATTACAAATTTTAATTACGAGCCTAATTTAAATAATATTCTTGATTAATTACACCGGCACACAAAAAAAAGTGGTCTGATCTCGGTACCCCACCATAGTATTTTCATGTATTTTAACTCGCCGAATTCGAATATGGAATCGTTTGATCTCATCACCCACAGTTCTTCGGCAAATCACGAAAAATAGCTGAAAAAGTGGAAAATCCGGCAGGTAACACTTGATTCACTAAATGCTTCCATATATATTTCTAATTTCGAAGAATTAGATTTAAATTTATATTTTAGTAAACTTTTCATTCTTTCTTTCGCCTGTAACGTTCCCTTTTATTTCCAACAGATCTGTGTAATGAATTTCTTACCTTTTTCGAATTACTGTCATCTTCAGTATCTCTCTTCAGTAGCCAACAGTAATCCGACATCATATTTACGTCCCATTTTCCTTGCCACCTTCATTCAACTTCTTTCATATCTCTTCGCTGTAGTCGCCTAAGTTTTCAGGAAAATAGCTCATATGAGACTCATCATCATCAAACATCCTAAACGCATAAAATTGTTTACCATGATTACTAAGATAGCTGCATAGTCATCAAATTTGTTATTTCCCAAAAAGTTTCGAGAAATATCTCGAAAACTAAGCCATGCAGCTTTTTTAACATCGTTCATTGTACTTATGAAATATTCGTCTTTGAACATTTTAGGGATCTGAGATCCATCAAATATTCCTTCTTTCAGTTTAGCCTCAGTCAACTGAGGAAATTGGCTTTTCAGGTACTGATAATATTGTTCTTCCTTATCTAAGGACTTGACAAATTGTTTCATAGATCCAAGTTTTATATGAAGAGGTGGCAGTAATACTTTTGATGGTTCAATTAAAGGCTGTTTCAGTACATTATTATTTCCTGGTTCGTCCTGCTCTTGCTTGCCAAACTTTTTTCTCGTAATGATTTGCGCGATCTCTGCTGTCCCGTAAACACAAGAAGCAGGGATACTTTGTATCTCCTGATTGTTGGCCTAGGATGATAGTTATGATTTTCAAATCACCACAAACTTGCCATCCATGCTCATAGTATCGCATTTTCTGTAATACATATTTGAAATTTTCATAACTTTCTCTTAGTCGTGTTGAGTGAGCTATTGGAATACTTGCGTAATGATTTCCATTGTGCAGCAGTACTGCCTTGAGACTCCATTTTGAAGAATCTTGTTTCATTTTATTCATCAAACCGCAAACGTTTGTACAATACACCAGAGATTCCGCTTCATCTTTATTGAAGTATTGGTGGTATGGCTCCCCTTGATTCCTGTAGAACGTCGAGTTTGTTCCTTGTTTTTGACATCCCACGGCTTTTCAACTTTGTAGACATATTGTCACTTAGGGAAAAATATAAAAACATAATATTTCATAAATTGGCATTTTCCAATTTTCCTAATCTTTTATTTTAAATTTAAACAATAACAATCGCGTCACCTTTTATAATTTTATAACCTTTTAATTATGAAATGTTATGTTTATTTACTGGCCGTCGATCGTACAAATTCACCAAGTCAGCAAGGTCGCTTTCCGGGTCATGATGAACCGAGGTTGTAAGAAGGCGATTCGTTGACTTGATAAAAAAACACAAAACAGGACAAAAAGGACGGACATGCTTGGGACAGGGTTTAATCGGTTCAATCAGTTTAAGGGTCAGTTGATCCAATGCAGAGCAGCCAGTTTATCGCGAATTTAATTAGTTAATGGCCCCGAAGGTTAGTGAAGCGAAAATCCCAAGCGTGTCCCAGTCCTGAGCAGGTCGACAAATAGAGAACTCTAGTGACAACCCCCGTGAAGAGTGCCAGGATGAAGATAACCTTAATGTAAGTCAAAAATTTAGTCATAATGTTGTACAGTCCAAAATGTTAATGTCGCTTATTTTTAATTAAATTATTTTTTTATATATAATCCGAAGTAAAGAGTTTATTTTGAGTGTAATCTCTGAATGCTACGTCCCTAGTCACACCTCAAAACTGGGCGTGACATCATCTTTAGGTAGACCCATGTTCCTGATGAAATCACTCAAACTTTCTTGATCAAATAGTCTTACAGATTTATTTCTCTTCCCTTTTGGCAGATATTCTCCATCTTTATCTTCTTGGTCCCAACCACTTCCAGGTTCTTCTTTACTGTCTTCCGTCACTTCTCTATCTGTTTCTTTAACACTTGTTGAGGCTTCATTCATTGTAGCACTGGTATCCATACCTTCAATATTGGACTCTAAATGAGTTTTTGCTGGTACACCAGAAGACACTATCGAATAAGATATTTTTGATCTGGTCTTCGCATTGAATCCTTCTACTATTGTATTGTAAAAGTAACAGTTCTCCGTGCGGGGTTGCTAGTCCTCCATCGGGCGCCTCCCAGGTGGCGGATAGAGGAATGCCTCCTAGATATGGGTGGTACCGGGGAAATGAAATACCCGGGGTGGACCAAAACTAGCATTGAGCAGTAGCATCTGGCTGCCTCAAAACCGATCATGAGCAAGGGTTCAGAGAATTTCACTGGTCATGATTCAGACAGCAAACGGTGGAGTGGTACCCACAAAAAGGCGTCTGCACAGCGATGAGGAAGGCAAGGGGAAACCACCTCATCATATTTCCCTAGTAATTATAATGGCTAAAGAAAATGACGATTTACAACGTACTAATCATGGTTCTCGGAGACCAAGATTCGGCAGGGGAAGTGAGAACAAGGACGGCAGGGCTTCCCAGGTCGTAATCCAGCGAAATCCCTGTCTACTGGAAATATACAAAACAAATCTTAAAATTGCAACATGGAACGTAAGAAGCATGTATGACCTGGAAAATTGAGAAACATTCAACGTGAAATATCGAGACTTAAGATCGACATACTGGGTATAAGCGACACAAGATGGGTCAGTTCTGGAGAACTTAAGTCGGAGAACGGAAGAATCTATTACTCTAACAGCAGCGGCACTCAACACAGATATGGAGTCGCTATTATTCTTAGTGACAAGGTAGCAAAATCAGTAATAGGATTCAATCCGGTATCCGAAAGAATTATAATGCTACAGCTGATGAGAACCCACGGCAAATTAAATCTATTACAGATTTACGCACCGACTGCTGATAAAATGGAAGACGAAATAGAAAACTGATTCCATTCTCGGGCCATACGGCCTTGGAGTGCGCAATGATAGAGGAGATCGTCTTATAGAATTCTGTCAAGAGCTTATGCTCTTGCTCTAGATTATTCTAGTAGTAACAAATACCTTTTTTAAGCTACCTAAACGTCGTCTCTATACATGGAAGTCACCAGCTGATAAGAACAACAACATAGAAACCAGATTGATTACGTCTAGATAAAAAACAGATATCCAAACTCAGTACATTCAGTAAAGGCGTACCCGGTTGCGGATGTATTTTCAGACCACAATCCCCTTATCGCTAAATTCCAACTTAAATTAAAAAGAATACAAACAAATCATAACATCAAAAAACTAAATATACAAAAATTAAAATCAGAAGAAACGAAAGAACAGCTGAGTCAAGACATCAACACAAACTTAGAAAGAAGACAAGGCAAGCCTGGGTTAAACGATGACAACGTTGAACAACAGTGGCAGTTATTCAAAACGTCAATTATGGAACCAAGCAAGAAAGTACTTACAACATCAAGATACAAGATAGAAGATTGGATGACAGATGATATTTTGGAGTTGATAGATGAAAGAAGGAAAGACAAGACCAACAAGACCCGATATCAACAGTTGCAAATTCTAATAAGAAGAAAAATAAGAGCAGCAAAAGAAGAGTACCTTTCTGGAAAATGCAAGGAAATAGAGGAGTTGCAAAACAAGTACGACAACTTCAACTTGCATAAAAAAGTCAAAGAACTAGCTGGAATAGAAAAGAGAAAAACCTCAAACGTATTGCTAGACAAAGAGGGGAACATTATTATGGAAACACAACAAAAATTAGGCAGGTGGAAAGAATACATAGAAAAACTATTTGAAGATCAAAGACACGAAAATTCTTCTATAAACAGTCTGGGCGGTGACATAGGGCCTGAAATTACTAAAGCAGAGGTCATTTATGCATTAAGGTCGATAAAAACTAATAAAGCTGTTGGTCCAGATGAAATGCCAGGTGAGTTGTTGAAGCTGATAAGTGACAAAAATTTAGATTTATTGGTGAGATTATTTAATACAATTTACACGACAGGAACTTTCCCCCGAGAAATGTTAACATCAACATTCATATGTTTATCAAAGAAAGAAAATTCAAAAGAATGCAGTGACTATCGAACAATCAGTCTCATGTCACATACTTTGAAAACCCTTTTAAAAATTGTACACGCTAGAATACATTCCAAGTTGGAGCTGGATATTAGTGACACACAGTTTGGCTTCCGGAACGAGGTGGGTACAAGAGAAGCATTATTTGCTTTTAATGTGCTTACTCAAAGATGCTTAGATATCAATCAGGACCTCTATGTCTGCTTCATATATTACAACAAAGCTTTTGATAGGGTCAAGCATGACAAACTAGAGATTCTCAGAAGCAAAAATTTGGATGAAAGGGATTTAAGGTTGATATCAAATCTGTATTAGAATCAGCGAGCGGCAGTAAGATTTGGACAGGAAATATCCGGAGATGTGGAAATACAAAGGGGAGTCAGACAAGGGTGTATATTGTCACCTTTACTATTTAACGCTTATTCTGAAGAGGTCATATTGGAAAGTCTTGAATCTGAAACAGCAGGGATAAAAGTAAACGGAGTTTTAATCAACAATATTAGGTATGCAGATGACACCGTAATAATAGCTGATAGTTTGAAAGATCTAGAAAAGATAATGAATAAAATATTAAAAGTTAGTGGAGAATATGGAATACGCACGTGGAGGCAAAAATTTTGAAAATGCCTTGAATAAAGGGCGAAACGTCAATAATTTTATGTATTTATTAAATATAGAACCTAAACCCAAGAAAAGACAAAATAAAAGAAAAATGATATAATCTATGGTTCAAGAATCAAGAAAATAAACATTGATAGTTTGGGTTGAAGCTACTAAAACAAAATATCCATTATGACATTTTAAAAGGAGATAGAAGTATCACATGAGCCACACGTGGAGGCAAAAATTTTTAAAATGCCTTGAATAAGGGGCGAAACGTCAATAATTTTATGATAATTAGTAAAAACAACACCAATAATAATGAAACCCTAATGGTAGGAGGCCAGCACATAGAAAGAGTTAAGAAGTACACTTACTTGGGAACCCTAATAACAGAAAATAATGACTATACCGTCGAAATAAAAACCAGAATCGAGAAAGCACGTGCCAACTTTATTAGAATGAAAAAGGTTATCTGCAGCAAAGATCTAACGTTAGCCCTGAAAATTCGACTGACTAAATGTTACGTATATAGTGTTCTATATTATGGAATGGAAGCATGGACACTGAATCGAGAGGCAATGAGAAGACCTAACTCTTTTGAGATGTGGACCTATAGAAAAATTCAGAGGATTTCGTGGGTGGATCGAGTTACGAACGCCGAAGTGTTGAGAAGAATGGGGAAAGAAAAGGAAGTCAAGATAACAGTAAAACAGAGAAAACTGCAATATTTCGGACACATTATGCGAGGAGAAAGGTACAGCATCTTACGGCTCATAATCCAGGGCAAAATAAGTGGCAGAAGAGGCGTGGGACGACGACGAATTTCATGGCTAAAAAACCTAAGAGAATGGTTTGGATGCAGTTCAAAACAACTATTTAGAGCAACTGCCTCAAAAATTAAAATAGCTAATATGATTGCCAACCTCCGCAATGGAGAAGACACTTGAAGAAGAATAACATTCACAATATATATTCACTCATATTCCTACGTAATTTGCTTACTTCATATTTTCCGCAAACGTAACAGAACATCCTTCTGTCGCGACAGCATTCATGCCTGGCAGGTGCATTAGTTCTTCTTGTAGTTTCATACTCCTTATCAGCCAAGTTGCCAACTGATAAGGAGCTGCGGTCTCTTGATGACGACGCCTGCGGGCTCGCTTTCTCACCCTGAGCAGCCGCCGATACTGGGCATCCAAATCCCTGGATCGTAACCAATTTTTCCTCTGATGTGCCTGCCATGTTTTTAGAATTTTTCTTGTAGCCCCTTACTTCCCATGAGCCAAGTTGCCAACTTATGAGGAGTTGATATATGTGTCCTTCACATCCATGTATCATTCTTTTTGTTTATCACGACATTCGTAACGGTAAAATATGAAATAAGCAATTTTCCGCTTTTTCAGCTATTTTTCGTGATTTGTGGAAAAACTGTGATTTGTGGGGTCAATCGGACTCCGTATTCGAATTCAGAGTGTCAAAATACATGAAAATACTATGGTGGGGTACCGAAATCAGGCCTTTTTTTGTGTGTGTCGGTATTAGCTGTCATATCACTTCATGATATGAATCTTGATTTGTAGATTTTTTGAATTTGCTAAAATTCGTTTTCAACCTAATACTTCTATCATTACAAAAATATTTTCTTGTACAGGGTGAGTCAACGATTGGATGAAGTAGGTGTGTGCCTTTTCCGTGAAATTAACAAAGAAACTATGTTTATTGTTTGATACAGTTTATTTTTACGCAGATTTTAAAAATATTTAGGACTCTACAGGGTGAGCCAAAAAACTAGGACAGCATAAAGTTGTATTTTTTTAAATAGAACACCCTATACACGTATCGTATTTTCGATTTAGCTTATAATTTTAAATCTTTTTTATTAAGGGTTTACTATAACAAAACTTTATAGTTTCTGAGATAATTAAGTTTAAAGAAAAAAAGTCACATTTTCAAGCATCAATTCAATCCTAAATAACGTTTTCAATTTTGTGACAAATATATTCAAATTTGGAATTTAGCAAGCCCAAGGACAAGTTAACATAATTTTTACCTAATATTTGCAATAAAAGCTACAGGGTGTTGAACACATCCTCTCAAATTTGAACAAGTTTAAATGAATAAATATCTTTTATTTAAATGGTACACCCTGTATATTTTCATGTTATTTAATAGAGTAATAAAAACCCTAAAAGTTTTGTTCAATATATCCTATACCTATTTATAATAGTTTTTGAGATATTTCAGTTTTTCTTATTTTCCATACTTTTTTACAGAAATAGTCTTCATTATCATAGTAGCCATGGCAAAAACAATGCAAAAGAACATTTTTCTGTGTGTCAAATTTATAACCGCAATCGCTTCTTTTGGTTTTTATGTAGTGTAGTTTGGTTTTTTTTGCATTCATCTTATATTGTAAAATGAATTTTCCAAAGAATGAGTTAATAGATATGATTTATACAATAGGAGAGGCTCAAAAAAATTGCCTTCTTGCTCAAAGAATTTACAAAATGAAGTATCCTGATCGACGCCAGCCTAATACCCATATACTTTCTACAAGAAGAACTACCCCAACTGCTTCAAGGTCTCGATAGGGATGAGCTCGACAGTATGTGGTTCCAGCACGATGGTGCGCCTCCACATTACCATCGTGAAGTTCGTGCGTTTTTGGACCAACGATATCTGCAAAAATGGATTGGACGTGGGGGTTTCATTGAGTGGCCACCAAGGTCTTGCGACATCACCCCATTAGATTTCTTCCTATGGGGTTATATTAAAAATAAGGTGTATGTTAATCCACCAACAACAGTGGAAGATATGCGAAACAGGATTAGGGATACCTGTAGGACAATAACGCCACTAATTTTGTCCAGGGTCCGAGAAAATCTGCAAAAAAGACTAAATTTGTGCATTGCACAAGAGGGTCGTTTATTCGAACACTTATTAAAAAGAAATAATTAATCTCAGTATTTAATAGGTAATTTTTTTGTTTCAATTTAGTATAAAAGTAAATATGTATTTGCCTTGTCGTTATTGTTGTGTTAATTTTTTCACATTATGTTTAATTAAACTATTGCCGTTGTAATA
Organism: Diaprepes abbreviatus; assembly: GCA_034092305.1. Classification (NCBI taxonomy): domain Eukaryota; kingdom Metazoa; phylum Arthropoda; class Insecta; order Coleoptera; family Curculionidae; genus Diaprepes; species Diaprepes abbreviatus. The sequence continues at coordinate 1,178,309 of JASJET010000343.1, read as the reverse complement.
TAACGAATAATGTATTTCATCATATTTAACCACATTCTGTTTGTTTCTGTAGTTTCTTTTTATTATTTTACATGGCTACTATGATAATGAAGACTATTTCTGTAAAAAAGTATGGAAAATAAGAAAAACCGAAATATCTCAAAAACTATTATAAATAGGTATAGGATATATTGAACAAAACTTTTAGGGTTTTTGTTACTCTATTAAATAACATGAAAATATACAGGGTGTACCACTTAAAAAAAAGATATTTATTCATTTAAACTTGTTGAAATTTGAGCCGATGTGTTCAACACCCTGTAGCTTTTATTGCAAATATTAGGTAAAAATTATGTTAACTTGTCCTTGGCCTTGCTAAATTCCAAATTTGAATATATTTGTCACAAAATTGAAAACGTTATTTAGGATTGAATTGATGCTTGAAAATGTGACTTTTTTTCTTTAAACTTAATTATCTCAGAAACTATAAAGTTTTGTTATAGTAAACCCTCAATAAAAAAGATTTAAAATTATAAGCTAAATCGAAAATAAGATTCGTATATAGGGTGTTCTATTTAAAAAAATACAACTTTATGCTGTCCTAGTTTTTTGGCTCACCCTGTAGAGTCCTAAATATTTTTAAAATCTGCGTAAAAATAAACTGTATCAAACAATAAATATAGTTTCTTTGTAAATTTCACCGAAAAGGCACAAACTTACTTCATCCAATCGTTGACTCACCCTATACAAAAACAGTTTTTAAATGTTATTTGAAACTACTCTTGAATAAAAAAGAGTCAATTATTAACCACCTCAAAGTACGCATGCAATTCGACAACCAAGAAACAAGATGTTTTTAATAATTGCATATGTACTTTTTAATAGGTTCGTTAGAATAGCGAATTAAGTAATACTATTTAAGTGGCAAGTTTTTCATATGCTATTCATCAAGTTTTTTGCGTCATTTAAACATTTACAATTTCTATGTTAGAATTAGCCTTTGTATGCCGGCAAACTTCAATTTATTTATCTATAGAGGTAATTATCTATTTCCTAGTTACAAAAAATTATAATGATGGTAACTATTAAGTGTTTACCTACGATATGAAAATAATTAAGAACTTATATGTTATAGTTAACACATGTATATTGTCATTTATGACCCATCTATTAATAGTTTTTTTTGCTTTCGGTTAGTAGATTTTTTCTGCTCTGCAGGATGTGCTCTAAATACTTCCTTCCGATTTTTTTTTTAGATATTTCTAACGGCATGAGGTACCCTCGTAATAAAGTGAAATATTAAAATAAGAAATGGGTATCTAGGTTTTCCATCATGTTTAAATTTTTTGCTAGAGGTAAGAATTTAATATATAATTGTCTATTTAATTTTTACGCAAGTATACCCTTACATGTTTAGTTTGTTGGTTCAGGCAGGTGGGGCACATAATTGGCAAAACTAGAGCGATAAAATACAAACTTAGATATTTAATAAAAAATATAAAGTAGTTACGAAAAAGTGATATACAGGATGTCCGAAAAATACGTGTATAATGGTTGATGACAGATTCTTGACGTTAAAACAGGCCGAATGAAGGCAACTTAGTTATATTCGATACTGTTTTGTTTAGGCGGTAGAAGACGTCAAAGTTTTAAGAAAATATTGATTTTTGGTGTGTGGTCTTACACTATATTATAACGTCTTCTAGTGGTATTGAGACCGGCTTAAAAGTGTTAGAAGTGAAGTCAATTCTGATTTTTTTGTCATCATCGTTCTGACTAGCTTAGATATTTCTACAGGATAACCATTATAACAATTTTCATTGGATAAGTCGGTTCGCTAGGAAAAAAATATTTTCAATTACATGCACACACCACAGTGGCGTAGCTACCGGAATGGCAGGGATGGAAGTGCTACTTGGCGCTGAGTCATATTAGGCGCCGTCCCCAATTTATATAGGTATCCTAATGCTAAAGAAAAAGTAGTTTTTTTAACGGTCAAAATTGCCGACAAACAGTAACGATACTGCACCGAGCGCCTATTTTCTTTGAGAAGTGTCGATAAAAGCGGAACACGAAAATGTATGTATCAATATGAACACAAAAAAAGTGTTCTTGGGGTTAGGTTCATACGTGGATGTTAAAAAAACGTGTTTTGACGTTTCGCCTTTTATTCAAGGCATTTTCAAAAAGTATTTTAAATATTATTTTCCTCAATTTAATAACCTAAAATTTAAAATTCTCAAATTATGGTTAAAATTCCAAACATAAACAGAAAAAGTTAAAAGATTAAAAGACAATTCAAAAATTTTTTTAGAAACTTATTTTACAATTAAAACATTATTTAAATCTTTACAAAAATGTGTTGGTACGCACCTTAAGCTTGCCATTTATACATTTTAAGTTCAGTTGAGTCAATGGAATATCTAGATGGAAAACTTTAAGTCAAAAAATTGTGAAACATAAAACCTGCGAAACACACACCGTTATATTACCGTTTGTATCACTGACGACGCATGGAAACTTAATTGAAATATTCTTAATCAAAATTTTGAAAAAAAATATAAAGAAGGTAAAAATTTTTGGCGACAAGTTTTACTCAGAGTTTTAGATGTTACTTTGACATTGTCTCTATGTAATCTACTATTTAGAGGCCATTCTGAATATGATAATGATGACTTCAAACAGGACAATTTTCTAACAATAATACCCATCTTTTCGCGTTATGATAGCATTTTACAAACTTCCAAAACGTTCAACAAAGTACTTAAGCCCAACCATACAAAATGAGTTTGTTCAAATGTTTGGAACCGAGATAGAAATCAAAATCTTTGATGAAATTCGCGCAGCTCCATTTTATACAATAATTTCAGACACTACTCAAGATATATGTAAAATATTCTATAATTTTTTTTTATAAAAATGGTAATAACGAAATCATATAGATTGAATGTAAAAAATCGTTTACTGGATTTTACCCATAACACATAATCGAAGCGCTAAAGATTTAAAAAACTTCGTTATCAATTTGTTTCGAGAAAAAAAAACATCTCTATTAAAAAGTGAAGAGGACAGGGCTACGATGGTTCTGCTGTTATGAGCGGCGTTTATAACGGCTTGAAATCTGAAATTCTTGAGAAAAAAATGTTCAATACCTTCATTATGCTGAGCATAACTTAAATTTAGTTATAAATGATGCTGTCAATGGAGTCATAGAGGCAAAAAATTTTTTGGATATTGTTGGTTACCTATATAATTTTTTTTTGAATAATATTAAACAGTAGGAGTTTCCTAAAAAATCGTCAGTAAGTAAATTTACATTAAAAATATTGAATCCTACTAGATGGTCTTCTAGGAATGATCCATTAGACGCATTGTGATTTCATTTTAAAAATATTTAAAAGGCTCGAACAGAAATTTTGTTAAAAAGTAAAAATAATGAAGAAAAATCCGAAGCAATTTGACTTAAATAAAAAGCTAGAAACTTTTGAATTTTTATTTCTTGTTTTCCAAAGTTCTCCAGTCTATAAACGTAGTTTTTAAAGTTCTTCAAAGTAAAAAGTCTAGTATTGTGCAGGTATCCAATTTATTTAAAAAATGTCTAAGACGAACTTTGTAAACTGTGTCACAAATACGATCAAATTCGATGTGAAGCGTCGAATCTAGTATCAAATTGGGGTATTAAAGCTGTTTTTACCAAAAAACGACAAAAAAATTCCGAAAAATTTTTGACGAACAGGTCTTTAATTCAAAATTTACACCAGAAGCAAAAATTCAAATAAATTACATTTAATAATATTTTGAATATTGCCGCATGTCAGTTAACTGACTCTCTGGTTTTCAAAATGTTGGTGATAGATTTAAATTCCGTGATTCCTCATTTATGATCACCGCTTCACATCAGAGGCGGATCCAGCCTCTCTTTTTTTTTGGGGGGGGGGAGGGGCGGTGATATCACAAAAGTACATTATGGCAAGCGAAAGCAAGTTGTCGACGGGGGGGGGGGGAGACACCGGAAACATTCCCATTTATAGTGTAAATGGCAGGGTAGTGCCTATTTTTCTGAATTTGAAGCTCTTGGAGAGGAGGGGATGCCAGCAACATACACATATACACATTCCTAGTATAAGAGGCAGAATCGGGTCTATGTTCCTGAACTCAAAGCTATTGGGGGGCGGCTATCGCGAGAAAAACAAGTTGTCAACGGGGAGGGAGTGTCAGCAGCATACACATTCCTAATATAAAAGTCAGAATCGGTTCTATTTTCCTGAACTCAGAGCTCTTGGGGGGGGGGGGCGATCGCAAGCATACACATTCCTATACTCTATTCAAGAACTAGAGAGAGTAATAAACCTGTTACCGAAATCCCCAACGTACTTGCTCCAGTACCGCAGGTAACGGAGGACTGCCGTATGTCTAATTATATTTAAATATTATAAGCTTTTATAAATCTACTGCAATAATAAAACTTCTGATAGTTCATTTTTATTTCTGTCAGTGAGAAAAGTACACCTTACAGTGTATCTTTAGTGATTTATCTTGTTTGTGCTTGTTTTTGTATATTATTTGATATTAGTAAGATACCGAAAAAATATGGCCTCCACTTCTATATTTATTCCAAAATCGTTAAAGCAAGGCATTTTTCCTCAATGAAAAACTTATTACGATGAATGCTTATGATGCCATAAGAAATCAATATCTAGATAATAATGTTAAAAGCTCTGTTGAGATGTGTTCCAACATAATAGGAAAATCTACTATGTACTGAATACTGAAGGAGAAAAAACGACTGGAATGTTTCGTACTCCCCCATTCGATCATAGGCAGATGAAAAACCTCGTTGGAAGAAGAAATGAAAACTGCAATAAAAGGAGTTGTACATACATTTTATTATGAGAAGCAGATCCCATCCGCAACAAAATTCTTACTAAAATCAGTGAAGATCGGGATTTACCTGAAATTAAAAGAACTGAGCTCAGGAAATTGCTCAGAGAACTTAATTTTTGATAAAAAAAATCAGATAGGAAATATGTTTTTATAGATCGTCCGGAAACTGTCCGTTGGAGAAGGAAATATCTCTCTCAAATAAAAGGCAGAGTTGCTTGAAATAATACATTGTACAAAATTAGTAATTTAACTGAGCTTTTGAAAGATTTTTTTGAACAAAGTTACTGCGGAAAATTGGGAAAAATCCATATAATAAAAGAATAAAACAAAATGTGGAAACTCAATTAATTGAGCGATGATAGCTTCACTGAATTTGATTACGAATTATATACGTAATGTTTACCAGTGTAAACACAATTTGTTCTTGTTGTATTTTATTGTTGTTTATATATTTTTTTATTTTTTTTTATATATTTTTATTTTAGTGTGTTTCATTCTTTAATTTTATATATGTTTAATTCCAATTAGCCGTAATTTCTTTATTATTTTATTATTATATTTGTGTCTTTTTGTTAAGCGTGTAGAATTAACACGTTTATTTTATTTTTTTAAGCCTATCGGATATTTCATATAATAAAGGAAATTAAATTAAGATGCCAGTGAAATAGAAATAAAAATAAGTAGGTCTAATTTTAACTGTAACATATAAAAATTAATTACATTTGAATCCCTTTTTAGTGTTTAATTTAAGAAATAAATAAACTGAAACGTCAAATTTCCTAAAAATGTTTATAATTAATAATAAAATGACCGATAGCCCCCCCCCCCCACCGCCCACTCCCCTTGGATCCGCGTGTGTTTCAGATACTGAGTTACACAAGCAGGCTGAAATTTCGCGAAATAATTACTACAATGACTTTTCTGATAATTTTGCTCCCGAAATTCTCAGTTTTCGCTCAGTTTTCCTACGATTATTAAATAGTAATTTAAAACAGTTCAGAATTTATTTTCTAATTTTTAATGCAATTTTTTGAAGTCGGTTTAGTATTTTTATAAAAATAAATTACAACTTTAGGTACAGTTTTATTTTCTGTTACTTAAAACATTTTTGTAGTCGCTGCTTCATATATAACAAACCTCAAGTGACCGAGAGGCAACATCTGTCCAGAAACACGACTGGAATATATCGGCTATCAAAAAGTATTCTGGTAGGTTTCCAAATTTACAGTAGCTCACGTTCATATGTTAACCGTGACGTATATTATGCAAAGTATTAGGTTGGTACAACTTTATTTATTTATTTCTGATGAAATAGCCACTTTATTATTTTCAAAGCTGTACCAAATTATCAGAGAAAGTACAAATCACTTAACAAAATTTTTAGTGTAAGATATAGGATAATGCAGTGTTGCTAATGTTCCGCAAAATACAGGGTGTCCGGTAAGTACCTCCTAATTTCTTGGGAGCTTACAGGGGAAATCAAAATAACTCTACTTTGTTATAGAAAAAAATTCCTACAGTGCCCGTTAACGGAGCTATAGAGAGCTAAAGGAGTACCCAGCAATTTACCTTATCGGCTCTAAGTTTTGAATCGACTTGTATAATTTAATGAAATTTTAATATTTTATAGAGGCTATAAAGACTCATTAAACCATAATACAGTTTTAAATCTTCAGAGAAGTCAGATGCGGACTTGCAGCCACACTTGCTGGGCCTAATTTTTGCTAACTGCCATTTTACAGAACTAAAAACTAATTTTTTAAAACACTCTGTTTATTTCTCTTCAAAAAAGATTTTCTTAATTTATTTCGATAAAACTGGCGGTTTTCGAAATAAATTGGTTTTTGTGCGAAAAACTCAAAAGTTACTAATGCTAAACCCAACCAGGTAAAAATAAAATACGTAGGGTGTGCTGATGTCCTTTAATTTATGAAAAATCGCTGTCTCACTTTTCGAAGGCAAGAAGATGTTATGGGGAAAGATTTCCAGCTCAGAAATTATCAAGTACAGAAAGCTTTCAAAGGGTTGATCGGGCTCAATTAATTTACATTGTTATTAAAATGCAAAAATAATGAAAACGTTTAAATGTTATTTTGACAAATATTCGATATAGCTTCTATGTACTTCAATACATTTTTTTATTCTTCGAATATTTTTCCGCTACACGGCAAATATTATTCCGATATTATTACGGACTTCGTTAGAATGCTGTGCTATTCTCGCTCGTAGTTCTTCTCTAGTATTTACTGGAGTTGAATAAACTAGTTCTTTTAGATGTCCCCAGAAGTAAAAGTCTAAAGGACTTAGGTCTGGAAACCTTGGTGGCCATAAAACAAGCCCACCTCGACTTATCCATCGAGGGCCAAACGTTAGTTAAGTGTTGACGTACTATAGGGTTAAAATGAGGTGCTGGCAAGAGGTATATTATTTAAATTTTGTTGCAAAAAATAAATCTCCAATCGATATATAAGGTTACTTTCGATGATGCCAGCCCACAGATTTACAGTAAACCTTTGTTGGTGTTTGTTTTGAATTATAGCGTGCAGGTTTTCATCAGCTTAAAAATGTAAATTGTGTGAGTTTATTATGCCATTTTTTGTAAAACGGGCCTCATCGGTAAACAGAATAAGGTTAGAAAAATTTTGATTTAGATTATGTTACTATATAAACCAGTTGGAGTATTTAAATCTTGCGGGATAATCATTCAGAAACATAGCGTGTACTTTTTCAAAGTGGTATGGGTAAAGTAACTGTTCTGTTACAGATTCATGTCTAATCCATTTTTTAACATTGTTTTGTGGCGCGAGCTTTTTTATGCTGTTTTAAGGGTTATCAACAATATCTTGCAAAATTTCTTCCTTTACGTGAGGGTTCGTTCTTTCCTAGGGGGGCCCTCACCACCATATAAAAAATTAATTCGTTAACTCTAAAAGTTATTTTTAATCATCTTTTACCTAGGTCTCTTAGGCTTCGATTAACCCTTTGAAAGGTTTTTAGACTTGGCAATGTTCGAGCTTGTAATATTTCAGCAGTTTTCAACAAAACGTTTTCTTGCCTTCGAAGAATTTGACAGCGTTTCACCATAAATTAAATGCATATTTTGCGTAAGAATATTCTTCCATTCTTTTTATTATTTTTACTTGAAGGCGGCTTTGACAAGTTCTGTCAATAGAAATTCATTATGTAGGTATTAACAATAACAACCTGATTTTTACCTGTTTGTGTTCAGCGTTAGTAACTTGTGAGTATTTCGCATAAAAACCGATTTATCTCGAAAACTGACAATTTTATCGAAATAAAGAAAAGAACCTTTTTTAAAGAGGAATGACCAAAGTATTTAAATAATTGGTTTTCAGCTCTGTAAAATGACACCTGTCAAAAGTTAGGCTCAACGAATGTAACTGCAAGTTCGTTCCTGACTTCTCTGATGATCTAAAACATCTACTGTAGTATAGTTTAGTGAGTCTTTATGGCCTCTATAAAATATTAAAATTTTAATAATTTATACAAGTCGGTTCAAAACTTAGAGCTGATAAGGTAAATCGTTGGGTGCTCCTTTAGGGCTCTGCATCTCCGTTAGAGGGCACTTTAGGAATCTTTTTTTTTATGGCAAAATAGGGTTACTTTTGGCTCCCCTGTATGCTCCCGATAAATAAGGAGGTACTTACAGGACATCCTGTATTTATTATAGCCTAATTCTTATTATGGAACTAACATGAAGAAACTTTTGCAACCTCTTCGTTCATACCAACCAATAACAAATCTATAAATAATTTGCTACCCAAATAATTGTTAACAAGAAGCAGTATACGAAATTATTATAAATTTTGGGACAAATGTTACAAATATATCTGGAGCGTAAAAAAATTACTAAAATAAAATAAAAATTCTGTTTTTGATGGAAATATTGAGTTGTGCAAGTTTTTTTAAATAGTTCCAAAATTGGGTATCTAGTCTGCCCAAAAATTAATTTTAAAATTTTTAAGGGAATATTTTAACAAGAAAACCAATAGTAAAAAAATTATCACTCCCGATCTGTCTTATTGGCATTAAAATTTTTTAAAATTATATATAAAATATGTATTGGTGTACAATTATCAATTCTACGAGAGATTTTTAAAATAGTTTTTAAACTGTGTATTGGTATGAGACAATTAGCTGTTAGCCGTGATTTTAGCTCTTACTCACTGACCTCAGTGAACCGAACTCTGTGAACTGTTGAGGCCATAAACAACGGAATAGGAACAAAAAAATCGTTTGTGTTATACTTTTGAAAACCCTTCACTTATCCTCATATGTGTAACCGATTTGATACTTGTAGACGAACAGTACTGATTCAATATCATTTTTGTCTTTTGTTTAAAAAAACTTTTAGTGTTGTAAATAAACTATTTATTTATGTTTTGTATGTTTTTATTTAGTATAATGATCTCCACAAAGTGCATTTTGCTATACAAAGACGATTTTCGAAGTCGGTCCTGTCGATTGTCGGCTGAACATTTTATAGTGCGCATGCCCAAAAGTGCAGAGTTTTATTTATGTTTTACCGTTGAAAATTTGTCATTTTTGAGATTAAACTTTGCAGGCATAGTGAATATTTTGCCCAGGTTTGCACGATAACTTCCCAAAATTGGATATGTTTTCTTCTGTTAACTTATCATATACGAGGAAAATAAATTACTTTTAATATTCAAAGTTATTTCATAGCTTCATTTTTTTCTTACAATTAACGAAATAAGTTAGATTAGTTTCAATGTATACGAAAACAATTAATTCTTTATTGATTTCTGATAAAAATGCCAATTAGAAATTGATGGGATCAAAAAAAGCCGGTTCTTTGACAATTTCGAGCCAGAAATTATATTTTTTTGATGATTTGTCTGTGTAAGCAGTGATCTGTGTTAGTAGTTTTTCTCAGGAAGCAAAATTCTTGAGTGCATTATTTGGCTCGAAACTCACTTAAAACATCCACATTCAAAGGGTTATATAGATGGCCTCAATAATCATGGGAGTAGGAGAATGTGTGGTAAATCAAAAATGACTCTATAGCAAGGGTGACCAGGTACTGAGCTATAACACGAAAATAAAGCAGAAGAAGACGATAACGAGGCTTAATGGAGTACTATCGTTTTAGAACCATTTCTAACTACGAATCTTTATAGAAGGCGAAATCCAACCAGTCCTCTACAGGCTGAGGCAAGGACAAAAACCAATAATTAACAAAATATAGGGAAGAATACATCAAGCTATGCAAAGTGGATTACTCCACATGGATATGCAACTTTAATGAGAAATTCATGAGAAATTTAAAAACCTCAAATTAAGAACGAACAAAGTAGGGAATAGTATGGAACAAAGACTGATCCAAGTCTGAACGTGGTATACGAGCAGGAATATTCAGAGACAAAAATATCTGTATTTATGGGTATATTTCATAGAGAATCAGAGGAAATAAAAAGGGGAAATTTAGTGACAATTACATCACAATCTACGCTAAGTTGTAATCAATATACTCAGTTCCATTCCCCCTTCAGGATCAGAACCATTTTTCATGGTGGTTAGGCCATGAGTATAATAGAGGGACGGATCCAGTCTCTCTCTTTGGGGGGGGGGGCGCCAGCAGTTCTGATTTTGAAGCTCTTGGGGAGGGGGGGATCGCAAGCGAAAGTGAGTTGTCGACGGGGGGGAGATGCCAGCAGCATTTACATTCCTAGGTAAAAGGTAGGTTCGTGTCTATTTTTCTGAATTCAAAGCTCTTGGCGGGGGCGATCGCAAGTAAAAGCGAGTTGTCGACGGGGGCGGGGAGAGAGGTATGCCAGTGGCATTTATATTCCTAGTATAAAAGACAGAGTCGGGACTATTTTTCTGAATTCGAAGCTCAGGGGGAGGAGCGATTGCCCCCATCGCCTCCCCTTGGATCCGTTCCTGTCATAATAATGTGTCTAAATTTTGAAAACATCTTTAGAAATATCTTTAAAATAAAATAACACAGAAAATCGAAAATTTTAGCTTCTACAAATGTCACCAAAATTTTTCCAGCTTTCAAGACACATGAAATAAAATAATTTTGCCCCAATTTCACCTTCTCTCCATTTATTCTGGTGTTCAAAATCCCAATAGCGACCCTTCAATTTTTGGCGCCCAGTAAAATATACTTTTCCCAATTTATTAAACATTCACAAGATTTAAATCCCTAATTCCCGTATCATGAACATACAAAAATACGGAAAACCGAAAAAGCGATAAATCATTCCGGAGTCGTTTTATATTGCTTTTGAATGGGGAAGCACACTTTACGCGCGTGTGGTGCGCAAGGTTATCTAATATTGAAGGGACAAGTTATGAATTCCGCGAGAGTAGATTATGGAATATGAAAGTTTTTTCGGCCTGTGTCCAGTTTTCCAGACATTCTAAAAATGTTTTATATCTTGTTCTCACGTTTTGTATTTTTAATATTCCATATCCAAAATGGAGGACCGTTGGCAAACTTCGTGTTTATCTATCCATCTATTTATTTTACGAGCTCGTAGACGCCATACAGTGAGCTTTGAAAATGGTGAATGAGATTTCACCGAAACATCAGCTGCCTTACAGTTCTGAGAGGGACTCAGCACATACACGGGATGCCCGAAAATCTTCGATTATATATATATATATATATATATATATATATATATATATATATATATATATATATATATATATATATATATATATATATATATATATATATATCTTCTTCTTTAGGTGCCATGTCTGTATTCAGACGTTGGTGGTCATCATGTTTACAATTTCCTGAAATCTTTCTCTATCGGCTGCTGCGCGAAATAGTTTTTCTACCGTGCAATCACACCACTGCCTGATGTTACGCAGCCATGAAAGCTTCTTTCGGCCTATCCATCTTTTTCCTTCCACTTTTCCTTGTATTATAAGGCGAAGTAGTTGGTATTTAGGTCCTCTAATTATGTGACCGAAGTATTCTGTTTTCCGTCTCTTTATAATGTTCAAGAGCAGTCGATCTGTATCCATCTTTCTGAGAACATCCTCGTTGGAAGTGTGCGAAACCCATGATATCTTTAGGATTCGACGGTAGCACCACAATTTGAATGCTTCCAGTTTGTTTAAAGTTGTGGTTTTTAGTGTCCATGTCTCGCAACCGTATAATAGAATAGATCATACATAGCATTTCAGGACCCTTTTACGAATATGCATTGATAGGTTCCTGTTGCATAGAACTGGTTTCCATGTCATAAAGGCCTTCCGCGATATTTCTATCCTAGCTATTATCTCTTCATCTGAGTCCCCATTTATATTCAACCAACTGCCAAGGTATTTGAAATGGTTTATACGCTCTATCCTCTTCGCATCGAGCCAAAGTTGACATTCATCTACAGTAACCTTTCCAACTGTCATCCACTTTGTTTTTGAGATGTTGATTTAAGGCCTCTTCGGCAGCTCGCTTCATTGACTAGGTTTACTAATGTTTGGAGATCCTCGATGCTTTCTGCAAGAATGGCCGTATCATCAGCAAATCTAATATTGTTGATTACTTCTCCGCCTAGTCTTACTCCTTCTTGTCTGTCATCCAAAGCCTCCCTAAAGATTTCTTCAGAGTATACATTAAAGAGACAGGGTGACAGAACTCAACCCTGTCTTACTCCACGTTTGATGGGTAAGTTTTGAGTACGACTATTTTCAATTTGGATAGAGGCTACTTGATTGTAATACAGATGTTTTAGCAGTCTTATATCGTAGTGGTCTAGACCTGCTGCTTGTAGGCACTCAAAAAGTTTATCATGTTGTACTCGGTCGAATGCCTTTTCAAAGTCTATGAAACAGACGTAGATGTTCTTTCGGAATTCACAGCTCTTTTGTAGGAGAACGCGCATACAAAATAGTGCCTCTCTTATTCCTAGACCATTTCTAAATCCAAATTGCTTATCACTCACTCTATTTTCGCATAGAAGGAATATTCGATTCTGTATAATTCGTAGAAGTATCTTAAGTGTGTGGCTCATTAAACTAATCAGCCTAAAGTCGCTGCATTTGGTGGGTCTACTTTTCTTTGGTAATGTTACAAACAGCGATTCTAACCAATCATCTGGTATTATTCCTTCGTTGTAGATTTTATTAAAGCAAGTGGTTAAGTAGGAAATATTTTCATCATCTAGAAGTTTAAGCAACTCAGCAGGGATTTGATCTGGTCCAGGTGCCTTATTATTTTTGGCTTGCTGTATTGCTTTCCTTACTTCTGATTTCAATATACTGGGGCCCCTGTCTATCTCGCTGCCGCATATAGTATGTTTCTGTGCAGCGTTTTGTCGAGTAGCATCGTCAAAAAGGTCACTGATGTATCTCTCCTATTCTCTGCACTGTTGTTCGTGATTACAGATTCTTCCGTCGGCGTCCTTGAGTAAATGAGCATTTTTTGGTTTTCTGATTCCGGAGGTATATTTAAGTTTCCTGTGGAGATTGAAAATGTCGTGTTTTTTGGAGGTTCTCTATTTCTTTACAGGAATTTTCGAGCCAGAGTTATTTGGCTCGCTTAATTTTTCTTTTTATGAGTTTATTGACTTCACTGTATTTGTCAGTATCTATATTTTTATATTTCCATCGTAGCTCCATAAGGTCAATAATTTCCTGTGTCATCCACTCATTTTTTTCCATTCTTTTAGGTGTTTTCAGAGACTCTCCACTTCTTTTAAAATCGAGTTTTGTATATCGTATCAACATTCGTTAATAGTTCTGTTTTCGTTTGGTATTTTCGATATTTTGTGTATTTCGTTATTTATTTGCTGCGATATGTGTTCATGTGTTTGAGGATTTCTGAGTTGGTCGAGGCACATCCTGTTTTGTTTAGATGGCTTTGTTAATTTCTTTAATTTAATTTGTATTTTGGAGCAGAGTAAATTATGGTTTGAGTTTATATCAGCGCTGGGGTTTTTACATCTTTAACATTGTTACGAAATCGGTGGTTTATTAGAATGTCGTCTATCTGGTTCCGTACTATTCTGCCATGTTGTCCGTCTTGAGGGGATTTCCACGTGTACAGACGTCTTTCTGGAAGTTGAAACCAGGTATTTGCAATGACAAAGTGAGCTTCTTGGCAGAATTCGATTAGACGTTCACCTCTTTGGTTTCTCTCTCCCAAGCCAAAGTTTCCGGTGATGTTATGCGTTGCCTTCCGTCCAACTTTAGCGTTAAAGTCTCCCATGAGTATAGTTGTTTCGTATTTCTTTGTTGTTTTTAGCACTTCTTCTATTTGGTGGTAAAATTCTTCGATTTCCTGTTCATCTTTGTCAGCAGTAGGAGCATAAACTTGAACAATGTTTATATTTACAGGTTTGGCATTTAACTGTATTAGTGTTACCCTCTCTGATATATATCTCTCACTAGACTCATCAGGGTACCGACATGCACCTGGCTGTGCAAAGGACAGATCGGAAGGAAGCATGCAACACTGAACGCGGCTTCGCCGACCTCTCGTCGGATGGCTCTCTGATATATATATATATATATATATATATATATATATATATATATATATATATATATATATATATATATATATCAGAGAGCCATCCGACGAGAGGTCGGCGAAGCCGCGTTCAGTGTTGCATGCTTCCTTCCGATCTGTCCTTTGCACAGCCAGGTGCATGTCGGTACCCTGATGAGTCTAGTGAGAGACGAAACATGTATCTCTGCCGTATCACTGTGGCGGGGAGGGTAAGCTTTGACTTTCTTCTCGGTGTGGTGGTACAGGTGCGCCAGCATCTCGATGGTGGTGGAATAGGATAAATTGTGTTTTATTACAATTTATTCTAACTGTGCAACCTCTAACACAGAAAGGATATAATGGAGCGAAGTTTGCATTCACTGTTTCGCATTTTATTTCACTTACATACGGAGTTGCATATAGTTGTACGTTTGCTGAATGTGATTTCAGCACTACAACAGCATAATGTGGATATAACCACTGCTAATGTATCTCACACGGAGGAATCCGTAAAAGCCGTATAAACATATATATATATATATATATATATATATATATATTATATATATATATATATATATATATATATATATATATATATTTATAATTTCTTCTCAAATATCTTTTTCCAATTTTCTGTTACGAACTTCCTTATTTAAACTGTCCATCCAGCTCTTTCTAAGTCTTCCCCTCTTTTTATGTGAAACAGGAAGAACAAACTAATTAACATTGTTAAAAAAAATAAAAAAAAGTATAAAAGCCACAAATAAAAGTCAATGTAAAAGACGCTTATTTGTAAATACCAATAATAGGTGTCATCAAAATAAAATCGTGATTTTTTCTTGACAGAGATTTGATGGGATTTACGTGGGCCGTTTAGTTTCATTAATTTCTTATACTTCTTTGCTTTCAGAGAAGTATTACGTGTTTTTTGGGAAGCGGATATATTAAATTTTTAATAATTTCATAAATAAATATAGCGTGGGCAGTCTTTTGGATTTGATCTTTTGGGGTTATAAGAAAAATATGAAGAAAAAATCATATATGAAACCGCATTTTTGCTGCTGTCGACCAGATTAAAAATATGCCAGAAGATTTTCAACGTATTTGGAAAAATTGATTAAGACGCTACCAGTCTCAGCATACTTAAATGATGAACATTTTGAGCATTTAATTAAATAAAAACAATAATCATGTGTTTATGTGTCGTAAATTGTTTAGAAAAAATATTGTGTGAAAAACCTATGCAAGTAATTTTAATTTTGACAATAAAAAACAATAATAGGTGAGTTTTACTTTTTTTAGTAAAACAAATCAAATTTATGTTGTAGCCTATGAAATAAATACTATAAAAAGTATAGTATTTTCGAATAATACCCTATTTCCCGAGAAAATGGTTGCATTTTGAATGCATATTTTTATTTCCCTAACACCCTGTACAGGGTGAGTCAACGATTGGATGGAGTAAGTTTGTGCCTTTTCGGTGAAATTTACAAAGAAACTATATTTATTGTTTGATACAGTTTATTTTTACGCAGATTTTAAAAATATTTAGGACTCTACAGGGTGAGCCAAAAAACTAGGACAGCATAAAGTTGTATTTTTTTAAATAGAACATCCTATATACGAATCGTATTTTCGATTTAGCCTATAATTTTAAATCTTTTTTATTAAAGGTTTACTATAACAAAACTTTATAGTTTCTGAGATAATTAAGTTTAAAGAAAAAAAGTCACATTTTCAAGCATCAATTCAATCCTAAATAACGTTTTCAATTTTGTGACAAATATATTCAAATTTGGAATTTAGCAACGCCAAGGATAAGTTAACATAATTTTTACCTAATATTTGCAATAAAAACTACAGGGTGTTGAACACATCGGCTCAAATTTGAACAAGTTTAAATGAATAAATATCTTTTTTTTTTAAACGGTACATCCTGTATATTTTCATGTTATTTAATAGAGTAATAAAAACTCTAAAAGTTTTGTTCAATATATCCTATACCTATTTATAATAGTTTTTGAGATATTTCAGTTTTTCTTATTTTCCATACTTTTTTACAGAAATAGTCTTCATTATCATGCCATGGCAAAAACAATGTCAAATGACATTTTTCTGTGTGTCAAATTTATAACCGCAATCGCTTCTTTTGGTTTTTATGTAGTGTAGTTTGGTTTTTTTTTGCATTCATCTTATATTGTAAAATGAATTTTCCAAAGAATGAGTTAATAGATATGATTTAAACAATAGGAGAGCCTCAAAAAAATTGCCTTCTTGCTCAAAGAATTTACAAAATGAAGTATCCTGATCGACGCCAGCCTAATACCCATACTTTTCAAAACTTAATGCAAAGATTTGATTCTTCTGGTACTGTTGATTATCCAAAACGTAAAGTGGTTAACAAACCAGTAACTAATGAAGAAAAAGAACTACAAGTATTGTTAAATGTTCAGGAAAATCCTTATATTGGTAGCCGTCAGTTAGCAGCATTATGTGAAACATCACAATCCACCGCTAATCGTACTACCAAGAAATATAGGTATCATCCATATCACATGGAATTACACCAAGAATTTCATGGACAGGATTTTGAAAGTCGTGTAAACTTTTGTCGTACAATAAATGCGGAGATTCAATTAAATCCAAATTTATTATGCAAGGTAATGTTTAGTGATGAAGCTACTTTTAGAAGTAACGGTGCCGTAAATAGACGCAACATGCATTATTATGCCACAGAAAATCCATTTTGGATTAGAGAGGTGCAACATCAAAACCACTGGTCATTAAATGTTTGGTGTGGTATTCATCATAATCGAATTATTGGACCCCACTTTTTTAATGAACCACTAAATGGCCATAGTTACTTGAACTTTCTACAAGAAGAACTACCCCAACTGCTTCAAGGTCTGGATAGGGATGAGCTCGACAGTATGTGGTTCCAGCACGATGGTGCGCCTCCGCATTACCATCGTGAAGTTCGTGCGTTTTTGGACCAACGATATCCGCAAAAATGGATTGGACGGGGGAGTTTCATTGAGGGGCCACCAAGGTCTTGCGACATCACCCCATTAGATTTCTTCCTATGGGGTTATATTAAAAATAAGGTGTATGTTAATCCACCAACAACAGTGGAAGATATGCGAAACAGGATTAGGGATACCTGTAGAACAATAACGCCACTAATTTTGTCCAGGGTCCGAGAAAATCGGCAAAAAAGACTAAATTTGTGCATTGCACAAGAGGGTCGTTTATTCGAACACTTATTAAAAAGAAACAATTAATCTCAGTATTTAATAGGTAATTTTTTTGTTTCAATTTAGTATAAAAGTAAATATGTATTTGCCTTGTCGTTATTGTTGTGTTAATTGTTTCACATTATGTTTAATTAAACTATTGCCATTGTAATATAACGAATAATGTATTTCATCATATTTAACCACATTCTGTTTGTTTCTGTAGTTTCTTTTTATTATTTTACATGGCTACTATGATAATGAACACTATTTCTGTAAAAAAGTATGGAAAATAAGAAAAACTGAAATATCTCAAAAACTATTATAAATAGGTATAGGATATATTGAATAAAACTTTTAGGGTTTTTATTACTCTATTAAATAACATGAAAATATACAGGGTGTACCATTTAAAAAAAAAAAGATATTTATTCATTTAAACTTGTTCAAATTTGAGCCGATGTGTTCAACACCCTGTAGCTTTTATTGCAAATATTGGGTAAAAATTATGTTAACTTGTCCTTGGCCTTGCTAAATTCCAAATTTGAATATATTTGTCACAAAATTGAAAACGTTATTTAGGATTGAATTGATGCCCTTAATAAAAAAGATTTAAAATTATAAGCTAAATCGAAAATACGATTCGTATATAGGGTGTTCTATTTAAAAAAATGCAACTTTATGCTGTCCTAGTTTTTTGGCTCACCCTGTAGAGTCCTAAATATTTTTAAAATCTGCGTAAAAATAAACTGTATCAAACAATAAATATAGTTTCCTTGTAAATTTCACCGAAAAGGAACAAACTTACTTCATCCAATCGTTGATTCACCCGGTACATCGATATTATTATATACCAAAACGCTCATAGGGGAGCGGCCTCATCAATGTTGAAAATCGAATCAAAATTAAATAGTTTTCGAGATTAACTTAACCCGGATATACTTTCTTTTATACCACGAACAATTATTTTTGGGTTATTTTCTAACAATTTGTGCTACTCACTAAGTGGTCTTTCTATACTTCCTTTTAATAAAAATGAACCCGTTTTGTTGTTGGCATCGATAAATAGGAATTTTTAAGAAAATAAATCCCATTAAATTTTTATTTATTAATTTATTTTCTACCTAAAAAGTAAATTAATTCTGATTCAAAATGCAGAATATTTAAGTTTTTTTTTTACAAAGAAACACGTAGGGAAAGCAAGCATAAAATTATTTCATTAAAAGCGCGAAACATCATAATAAATTTCATTATTTTAAAAAAGAATGCCGAGAGAATATTGGTCAGAAGATTAAAAAATCATCACAAATAATAAATGAGTAAAGACTAAATTGTAAATCTTGAATAACATTTCAAATAATTTCGACGAACAAGAATTAACAATTTTCTGCTATCAAAATCAATTTTTACGTTAAATAAATCTTTTCAATTTTTTTCTGTCATCAAATTTATAACAACAACAAAAGTTTAGCTAAAATAAATTAAGTATCTATATTGTAGTATCTTCAATGTTGGATTAAGGGGATCATATCTAACTGTAAACTTTAAAAATTGATATTTTTTGTTATATTAATACATTTTTGAAGTAAAATATTTCGTAAATATACTGTTAAAATTTTAAGATGATTCGATAAAAATTGAGGAAGCCTCTGTGAAACCTGGGAATGCATATTCCGAAGATGTTGATGTGGGATATCATCTAGTGCATTTAAATTCGATTGGTTTTTTTATTTAACTCGCATCGGTAGCGGATACCATTTAGTTACAGTACAGTTTAATATGGGCTCTGAACCACGGTCCTCGATACTCAACCAACCCCAAATTTTCACTTTTTGTCAGTTTTCGTGCCTACCGACGCTTGGGACTCTAGCCACTCTAATGGTGTGACAACTTTTTCAGTAAGTTGCCCCGTATCTGGATTGAACTAGGGCTGATCGTGGTCATCCCTATCAGTATCTAATAATTAATTTCAGTTGCCTTTATTATTATTATTAGTATTTACAAATAAATAACAATACAATATGATCGAGGTGCCTGATGATGGTTTTCAAAGAAAACAGCCTTTGTTGTGGCCGATGGTGTTGTCAACTATTTTAGGTTGTCTGGTGTTTGCTGGTCTACCTAGAGTCTTAAACGACTACGCTAATCTCACGCCATGCGCTTCATTTGAAATTATATTTTCGACGTCCTCTAAAGAGTTCGGCTTTGTACTAAAAACGATTGCCTTTAAATTGTTCCAAAGATGCCTGAAGGGATTGGATCGGGAGACCTAGGAGGCCATTCAATAGGCCCTATTCTATCCACCCATCTTTAATGAAACTTTTCATCTAGTTAGTCTCTGTCATCCCCCAGACGCCCCACCACGGTGTTGCTATATTATACACAATTTTCCTAAACTTAGAGAAAAAGTAGATTTGACAAAGTCGCACTCCGGTATGCTATAATAACTTATATATCGCATAGGTACATCCTTATGTTGACGTTCTCTAGATTTTGCTACGTGATGCGACAATTTGCAGGTTAGTGTAACTGTTACATAGGTCGAATTTGTTTGGGACATGCATTATCATTTTTAATGCCTAAAAACTAAAAGAAAATGTTTGTGAATGCCGAGTAGTAAGATTATCTCGTTATAGCCCAGGAACCGGAGTGTTAAAAAAAACTCAAATACTGCCTGCGATTTGATTGCAGAAATGGGTAGGGAAAGGTGGTAGAAATGACGTCTCATCTCGTGTCTCAACAAATTTTGGTTGGAACATTGGTTTTTTTTTAACAAATAGGTCGAAAAATGATTTTTTTCCGGTTTTTTGGATTTTACGGAAAATCTAAGAGATTTAGAGAAAAATGTTCCAGAGACGAATTGTACGTCTTGAAAATGTCTTCAAAATGTGTTTTTGTTTGTCCAAATCGGTCTGTAAACAAAAAAGTTATTGCAAATTAAACATTAAAAATGGCTTATTTTTCAATTGTTAATAACTTTCTTAATATTTATCGAATTGTTTTAACTTTTACCAGAATGTGAGCTTTAAAGTGCTTAATAAGTGTGCGAAAGTTGGGCGCTGTCGGGCCAATAGTTTTTGTAATATTGCAATAGGAAAACGAAAAAAGTGACTATTTTTGATGGGCTGTATCGTCGTCTAGGAAACTGCTACAGAGTTCTGTCAGTGCTCATTCTCTTAGTAAAGACTTAAGCTATTATTATTATTTCTAGTTCATACATATGAAATGAAAGCAAAAAGTGCAAAATCTTGAAAAATATATTTTTTTTTTTGGGGGGGGTGGTAGGAGGGGGCCGAATATAATTGTTCATAAAAGTAAATATATATATATATATATATATATATATATATATATATATATATATATATATATATATATATATATATATATATATATATATATATATAATAAAGTATGTAATTGTTTTCAATGAAAAAACATGTAAAACGAGTAAAAAGAATTTTAAATGTAAAAAATGTAATTTTCGGGGGTGTTGGGGTGGTCCGAGAAGGTTGAACATGTGCCCAATATTATTTTTTCGATAAGCTTCCCCAAAAAAAAATCAAAGAATGAAAGCTCTACGTTATTCAGAAGCGGAGATATTGCTAATTTTTCAAGCGTGCGCCGATTTGAAGACGCGCTCTCACTTAGTACTCGGTGAGATTCGGTTACCTCCTCAAACTTACCTTATGTGGCGTCCAGCACGTACCCACGGTTTAGCGATTTCCTGAAAGGTTGATTGTGTATAAATTAATCTCAATTGAATGATTTCATATACTTTAGGCTCTTATTAAGACACTGTAAAAAATTCAGCTCTTAATATAAATGAACAATCGCTCTGTGATTTTTTGAAAAAAAAATGCTAACTCTACTCCTATTGGTTGTAGAGACTTTTTTTTTTCAAAATTCGTGTTTTTTTACCAGCTTTACAATGATGTGCTTCATTAACAAATCGGACAAAAAATGCGGTTGTTAATTAATTTATTTATAAGCGAAAAACTACCCATATCTTCATGACGATTTTGCATAAACAAAATATGTAAAATATCCACTTTCTTTTTCTACATGATAGCTTAAGTATTTACGAAGAGAATGAGCATAGACAGAACTCTGTAGCAGTTTCCTAGACGACGGTATAGCCAATCAAAAATAGTCACTTTTTTCGTTTTTCTAATAAACAATTGCAATTTTACAAAAACTATTCTACCGACAGCGCCCAACTTTCGAACACTTTTTAATCACTTTAAAACTAACTTTCTGGTAAGAGTTGAAAACAATTCGATAAATATTAATAAAGTTATTAACAATTGAAAAATAAGCCATTTTTAATGTTTCATTTGCAATAACTTTTTTGTTTACAGACCGATTTGAACAAACAAAAACACATTTTGAAGATATTGTCAAGACGCACATTTCGCCTGTGGAACATTTTTCTCTAAATCCCTTAGATTTTCCGTAAAATCCAAAAAACCGGGGGAAAATCATTTTTCGACCTATTTGTTGAAAAAAAAACAACCAACTAAAATTTGTTGAGACACGAGATGAAACGTCATTTCTACTACCTTCCCCTATCCATTTCTGCAATTAGATCGCAGGCAGTATTTGAGTCATTTTTACCTCCCAAAAATCGCTTCGTTTCCTGGCCTATTATGCCTACCATACAAATAATCTTACCCAAGACGATATTATCTCATTCCGTTTAGACGGACATCAAGTAGGCGAGGGTGTCATTAGACCATCTCTCGGTCAAACGGTAGCAAATTCGGCATTAAATTAATTCTGCCCACGGAGATCCTAAAAACGGTCTCCCGAGCATCCCATTAACGTTTTGACATGGCCAACTATTCGAATTAGCCGGCTTACAGGCGGCTAAACAAAAGAAGACGCGACCGGTCCCTCTTTTTGTCGGCCCGCGTTTTGAACGACAGTAGTTCAAATATGCGCATAATAC
Organism: Diaprepes abbreviatus; assembly: GCA_034092305.1. NCBI lineage: Eukaryota > Metazoa > Arthropoda > Insecta > Coleoptera > Curculionidae > Diaprepes > Diaprepes abbreviatus. The sequence continues at coordinate 1,155,763 of JASJET010000343.1, read as the reverse complement.
TTGACCGTAGAGCAGATTGATTGCTTGAAAAATATTTTTGAAAGACTCGCGATGGAAATATCCGTCGTTTTTTGCTTATTATTTAATTTGAAATTGAAAATTTGGAGATGAAAAAGAATGTAGGTTATGTTGAGATATTAGAACTGGCAAACATTTCTCGAACGTCTTTAAACGTCGTTAAATATTTGTATTTGCACCGTGAAAACCGACTTTTTTATAAACCGGTCAGGTGTTATTTAAACTGCAGAGAAAAACTAAGAAAAATTAATTAGTATGACAGCTTGAAAAATATTTATGAAAGCTCGCATTGGATATATAATACCTTTTTTGCTTATTAAATCAATTACAATGAAGATTTTGATCATGAAGAAGTTTTATCGCGATTTAATTTTTAGCAGATACTCTTTAAGCATTTTCAAGCATGTATTAAATAGTTTAAGGTATTTTCATCTTATCAATATAAAAAACTCTAAGATATATGCAAAATTTTCAAAAATTTTTATTAACTATTAATTACGAGTAGGATTTTTTTGATATACTTTTATGCTTGATATTAAATTAATATTTGTGATAATTTTTTTTATTATATATAAACAATTTATGGCTTTATTATATAAATATATAAAAAAATTATAAAATTTAATTTTCATTTAAATCTGGAGCAGTGAAGAATTCATTCTCTTCAAGTATTGATAGGCCGGCGGAATTAGCATCTGGAAAAAAATTTTGTGTTAGCAGACTAGAAACCTTCAGAATAATAATAGTACGTAGAAAACTTCAGAATAATAATAATGATAAACTCAAAACTCTCAAACTATATTGAGAATGTATAGAGTCGACAATAATTTTGATTCCTTTTTAAAACGCATCATGTCAACCTGGAGAACTAGGATGCAATTGCAAGTGCCATCCAGCGACACCATCGAAACTAACACCATTCCGATACGAAGGGGAATATTTTAGGTCGATTCACTTAGTCCATTGTGGTTCTGCCTTGCAATGGACCCACTATCACCCCGTTTGAACTCAACCAGATACGGCTTTAGTGTTAGAAATAGCAACGAAGAGGTAGTCAGAGTGAATTATCTTCTATACATGGATGACCTTAAACTGATGGCTGCTACCAGAAACCAGCTGGAACAAATGCTTAAAATTGTAGAGGAGTTCTCCGGGGATATCGGAATGCAATTTGGACTTGACAAGTGCCGTATTTTGAATATCGTTAAAGGGAAGATACAACCGGGGGCTTTTGAAATGCAGAACGGTGAAACTATAGCTGCAATGGAAGCAGACCAAACATACAAATATCTAGGTATGAAACAGGCTAAAAGAACTGACCATGGCACTATGAAGGCCGAATTGACAGCCAAATTTGTCAGGAGAGTAAGGCGGGTATTAAGAACTAATTGAAATAGTAGAAATTTGTTTAAGGCGCTCAACACGTATGCTTGCTCTGCACTGAGCTTCTCTTTTGGAATTGTAAAATGGAGCATGACGGACGTCCAAAACCTGCAAAAAAGAATAAGGACACTCCTAACAAAAGCACAAAAACATCACCCTCGGAGTGCTATTGAGCGTACAATGCTTCCAAGACACCAAGGAGGAAGAGGATTGATGGATATTGGTAAGCAGCTCGACCAACAAATAATAAACTTACGTTCATATTTCCACAGGTTAGCGGACTCTTCCACACTACATCGGCAATATGCGAGGCAGACGATTCAACGCCGCTACAGTTGAGGGAACAAGATATTACTTCTCGCCACCAAACAGACTAAGAGAAGTTACAAACCTGGCTACGTAAGCCACTTCATGGACGGCACCCAAATGAGGTCAATCAGGACAATGTCGACAACTCAGCGTCGAACTACTGGTTGATTTCAGGACAGATGTTTCCGGAAACGGAGGACTTCTTGTTAGCTATCCAAGACCAGGTTATTCCGACGAAGAACCATCGGAAGTTCATCATTAGAGATCCCTCAATAGAAAATGACCAATGCAGATATGGCTGTCGAACATCAGAGACATTCCAGCCCATAACTGGAGGATGCCAAACGTTTGTCGCAAACGAGTATAAGGAAAGACACGATTCAGCCGCTAAGATACTCCACCAAGAGTTAGTAGAAAAATTAAACCTATTACAGGTCGGAAAAGTACCTTATTACAAATACAATCCGGAGCCTATTCTTGAGACCAACCATTTCAAGTTATACTGGGACCGAACGGTTCTGACGGATCAGACAGTTGCTCATAATAGACCAGATATTATACTAATAGATAAAATGTCTAGGCGAACTACACTAATGTACCTAACAACAACAACCTAAGACCAAAATACGAGAAGATCGCCGAATACAGAGATCTGGAGGTGCAAATCCGAAGATAATGGGCAATGAACAGCGTCCAAACGATTCCCATAATACTGTCAACAATTGGAGTAATACCAAAGAACCTCCTGCAGAACATCAAGGGACTGGGCCTTAGTGAGCATCTGTATAAGCCGATGCAAAAAGCAATTCTCCTAGCAACCGCGCGAACCGTCCGAAAGTTCGTAGGAAATACAGCAGAGCACGTCACCTAGGACCCGATAACATGGAAAGGGTTCCCACAGAGCTTCATACTTTTGGTATCTTTGTGTACCTGGTATGAGTCAATATTCCCTGGAGGGAGTGCGAAGCCGTTTGGCTTGTAAATCATAATAAAAATTATGTAGTATCTTAAGTCTCATTTTCTTTTTTGGGGAAAATTAACAATTAAGATGTGAAAAAAAGAGTTTTTTCCAGTTATAGAAAAAGCTCTCACTATATGCAGCTCCGTGTATCAATGAAGTAAAATGCAAACAGTAAATGCAAACTTCGTTTCAACCATATCCTTTCCGTGTTAGAGGTTGCACTACTTCATTTATACATGGAGCTGCATATAGTTGTACGTTTGCTGAATGTGATTTCAGCAATACAATGGCATAATGTGGATCTGCTGGTTTTAGGAAGAATAAATGAAAAAAATCTATTATCTGCTATCATTTCTATATGAGTATATAGGCTATGTTAGAAGTGGAGGGGAATTTGTTACCTGGTGCTTAGAAAACGGTGAGATTGATAATGGAAATTGTTCCTTCATAAATTATAGCTTTAATGCTACTTAAATCATCCGACACTTTAAAAATTACTTTTTACCAATCATAATCACTTTACATTCTATGAAGCAAATGCTGGTGATCCATTTGAAAATTAATATTTAGTAATTATTTAGTATATCCTTGTGGCGCAGTGGTAAAGCGTAGGCTTTCGAGACGAATCAGCTCTATCTTTTTTTTGCAAAATAACTGGGTACATCTACTTAAATAAAGTAATTTACAGTTGTTATCATCTTTGAAAAGGGAAGAAAATCTGACATATGTTTCAATGCCATTTTTTACTATCACTAACCTACTACTAACCTGAACTAACAACGGCAACAATTACTAGGACACCCTAACATAATGCATGCCCAGCATCCTCTTAATAGCAGAAACACCAAATTTGCTGCTTATGTTTTGCAGGCTCCCTATTTTGGGATCGTAGCAGCAAACCTCAAAAATATCAATTAATGTCAAAAAACAGTTTTAAATTCCTTAAATAGGTTTCATTACCCAAATAAAATTTATTATTTAAAATTAAAGAAACTAAGGTAATTTGTTTATTTTCCAAATAGATGAATTGCTTAATTATACACCTTGCAGAACAAATTTGAAGAAATTACAAGGGTCAAGCAAAAAATTTGCTATATATATATATATATATATATATATATATATATATATATATATATAATCATTTTTATATGAGTATGTAAACTATGTTAAAAGTGGAGTCTTCTAGACTTTATTTCTTTAACTTTGTTGGCGTCTGCGTATAACTTTTCTAACTATTTGTTTGTTCTTATTCTATATTGTCCCGTTGCCCCATCCAATAACGGGCCAAAGATTTTCCTTAGGATTTTTCTCTCCCAAACTCGCAGTCGCTCTTCGTTTGCCTTTGTTATTGTCCAAGTTTCGCTGCCGTACATCACTACTGGTCTTATAACTGTTTTATATAGATTTATCTTTGTTCGTCTTGTTAGTTGTTTCGATTTTATCAGGTCTCGAAGGGCGTAGCTACATCTGTTCCCAGCTTGGATCCTATTGTTTATTTCTTGTGATCCGTTATTATCTTCAGTTATTGTTGTTCCAAGATACTTAAATTCTCTGACGCGCTCAAAGTTGTAGTCGTCGATGGTGATGTTCTGTCCAATTCTGTCTCTGTTTCGAATATTGCGGCTCGTGTACATATATTTAGTTTTGTTTTCATTTATTTGTAGCCCCATCTTCTCTGCTTCCTTCTCGAACCTGATAAAAGTTTCCTTCATTTTTATTCTTGTGTTTTCTATTAGATCTACATCGTCTGCAAATGCCAGCAGTAAGTTTGGTCCTTCTCGATGGAATATGGAAGTCGGTGTATCAATTCTTGCATTTCTGATTATGTGTTCTAAAGCTACGTTGAAAAGTTGTGGTGAGAGTGCATCTCCCTGCTTCAGTCCATTGTTAATCTCAAATGTCTCCGAGTACTGTTGCCCAACTCTTACCTTACATCGTAGTCCTTCCATACTCATCCGTATCAAGTTGACTAGTTTTTTAGGAAAGCCAAGTTCTTGCATCGCCGTCCACAGTCTCATCCGGCATACTCTATCGAAAGCCTGTTTAAAGTCTATGAACATCTGATGAAGCTCTCGATCGAACTCCCAACATTTTTCCATTATTTGTTTTATAGTGAATATTTGGTCAACAGTAGATCGGCCGGGTCTGAATCCGCATTGATACTTTCCTTATAACGTTGATTAATAAAATTTCTTCTCATATGTAATTAGTAATATTCATGAATAGCATATCTGGAAGTCTTTGTTGTACCGGATTTGATTCTTGTTTAGATTCACCACAATCTTTATCACATCTTATTCACGATAATGATTTAAGTATACTATTTTAATGTTTGAACACTAAGCATGACCTTCAAAGCATGGAAACTATTCACAAATTTTGCTGAATTATTATTTTAACAAAACGATAAGAAACACCCCTCTATTCCTGAACGCATGCTCTGTTTTTATGAAAGAAACAGATGCGAATCTGCAACTTTTGTTAGAATAAATAAACTATAATAAACATTATTTATGGAAAATCTGCTCCGACTTAAAAGCCATGGAGATTATTGTGGGAATACAATAAGTATTGTTGTTTTTACGTCAGCCAGATCGTAAAAAATCATTTGGTTTTACACCAGGAACAAACAGTATACATCATTCACTAATAGCCTAACAGAAAGATTTTATTGAGCTGCCTTTGCATTTAATAATTAGCAATAATGGAAAACATTGTGAAACTTTTCTGTATCCTAACGTAAAGGAGTTTTCAGGACCCCAAATACGAGAATTGAGAAAAGACGAAACTTCTGGATTTAAATTGAGTTAAACCGATGTCACACGACGCTTATTTTACTGCTGGATTGTCTGCGAGAAGCTGTGAAGGCAACCGTCCTCAATGTACTGATAGAAAATGATGTCTCGCAAGCTCCGTTGCGTGAGCTCATGCGGAACTTATATAATAGATCATGTTCTCTTCTATGTGCTTTTTTTCATAATTTTGAGCGATAATCAGCAAGAAAGTAGAATTTTGTCACCTGTGCATCGGTTTACCGATCATAACAAAGTACGTCGCCAAGTTTATGATTATTCATGATTTTTCTAAAACAATTTTTAATGAAATAACAGCAACTTTCATAGATTTATAAAATTTGCAAGCAATTTTCATAAAACTCTTAAATTGATAGTGAATGACCTTGTTTCTAACGTAGCTGTCGGATCCGATTAGACCGATCTGATGCAGTTACATCCACTTGAAATTCGTGGAATAAATGGTTGTGATTAAAATCGTTATTGAAAGGATCATTTCAACATACATGAGATGGAAAACGTTTTTGCAAGTTAAGAATGAAATCAAATTGAAATAACAAGTACGTCAATAATTGATTTCTTCTTTTTTTTTGTTAGTAGTTAACCTATTATTTTTAAGACAGCTTTCTGGACTAAAAACAAACAAAAGCAAAAAGGAAAGAACAAAGTATGAAAATAAATATACAGAAATTGGATGAAATTAAATAGTTTTTAAATCTTGTAAAGGAGATAGAAGTTGATTTCTTTATCTTTTTTTTTCAAAATAACTGAAGAAAAGAACAACTGTCTTTTTCGTTTTATTGCAAAGAATTGAAATAAGGATTAGTCAATTGGATGGAGTCATTTGATTTTAAAATGTCTCCGTTCGATAATTCTGTTTCGATTGACATTTTGCGTTAATAACAAGGTTTTGATACAAAATTCGCTTCAATCACTCTGTTAGAATTGAAACCAGTTACAAGACCATCCTAACAACGCAACGCATCCAACAGTGAAACAAGCGTCGAATAAGGCAGGTTTCAGAAAGAATCAACGATACAGATTTTACAAAACTTTTTAAAAAAGAACAGAACCGAAAACTATAAAGCTTAAGTATATAATTCTACCTTTGCACGTTTTTTGGAATAAAATTTCCTTCAAAATGCGTATTCTGGACTCACATTTAGATTTTTGTCCCCAAAATATGGGGGTTATTAGCACTAAGAGCGCTTAAATCACGAATATTAAGAAAATTAGAGCTATCCATCCGTTCATTTTTTACAATTATCTTTTTTTATGAAAAATTAAAAGTTTAATCAAGAAAAAATCTTATTATTTCATTCCATAATTAGTTTGAGCTGACATGATTGCAACATTCATACTAAAGTAGAGGGTTATTTATACCTCAAAATGAGTAACACTTGTTTCAGGGACATACAAAAGGTTCTAATTATTCGGCATATTTAACAAGAAACTATGGTAATCCAAGATCACAGAGTAGTACTTAGGAATTTGGATACCAAAATATATATATTTCAAAGCAGCCACGCGTTTTCTTTGATATCGAGGAATTTTTAGTACGACCCCCGTAATTACAAACTTCATTCAGTGTAATTTTTTTTAAAAAGATTACTATTTGTTTTTGAAACTAGCGTTTCGAAATTATGCTAATTTGTAAGTTTTTATAAAAACTATATTGATAATTGATTATATCAATCTATTTCAATTAATAATATCGATTTGCTCATTCATTTATTTGTAACATTGTTTGATTTAATAAATTAGTATTACTCAATTTTGGTTTTTATTGGAATTTTTTACGTTTGTAAAATTGCTCTTAGCAAATTCATTAACATCATAAAAATCCATTGATCTAAAAATATTCTCTATTTGAAGGGAACAATCTGCATGATCTTAATATATCGAAATAACAAGAAATTTTTTCTGTTTGGTCAATATTTTTTTTGTTGTCTTGTTGGTTTCCCTATTTCTGTCTAATTTAGATGCATAGTGGCGTACCGACCAAATCTCACTCACTGTTGGAGCACATAGAGCGAGAAGTTTACCACACGAAAGAAATATAAGCACTATTGTAATGCCTATATTCACAACTTAGTTTCTAAACAAGTTAACATAACTTTTCATGGAGAAAATTTACATAAAAAGTCTTTGTAATTAAATCCTAACAAGAATATTCATATATCACCAAACGTACATAAAAAATCTCTTACAGTGTTCAGTGTTTCCAAAAAGTGAGCTTCCTTTGCTTTAAAACCTCCCTACAGTGTCCGAAATTGTTCATGATAGCATTGCAATCTTAAAAACTACAAGATATTGGGGGGCCATTAAATGAGAAAAGTTTTAGGCAATTATGATTTGTATACTGTGTCCTCAACGACTTAGAACCATTTTAAATTGCGAACTAGAACCATTGAGGGAGATCCGGCCGGTCGAAGCTAAATCAGATGAGCCGTGGGTAAGTGCATTATTTATTGTCATTGTAAATAACTATCGATATTCGTGTGATCAGTTTCTTTATACATCTACAAAATAAAATGGCCCTTGGCAGCTATTTAAATACCAGTCATTTCATGTGGTCCTTCTAGCCGGAAAAATGATAGAAATGCGATCAGAGTTATGGATAATTATTTTGACATGTATCCCGCACTACGACAACCCAGAAAAACTTATTTTTTCTAAACCGGTTTTAAACTTGTTTGAGTTTGGTAGTTTCGAAGAATCTCGCCCCAAAAATTATATGAAAAATATCGAGAATCATAATGGTAACATTTTTGAATATTTTAATGACAATCCGAGGTCGTCTGCAAAAATTGCTGGCACTGAGCTTAACATTCCAAAATCAAATGTTCATGATGTTTTAAAAGCTACTAAACACCATCCTTATTAACCAACAATTATACAAGGACTTTAAGAATCTAATTTTGATAGGAGAGTCGTTTTTTGTAATTGGTATGTTGGTAAATGTTTAAAAAATATTTTCTGATTCAATAAATTTTTATGGACAGACGAAACACATTTCATTAACTGCAGTTTTTAATAAACAGAAACACCATTACTGGGTTTTTGAAAACCCGCAATTAAGCGAACCACGAAGACTGAGAGTAAGATTTGGTTTTAATGTATGGTGTGTAATGATTGGTAAGAAATATCATATTTTAGTATAAATAATTAGCATTTTTGTGAAATAATTTAATTATTTATCTTCAAAATATATTTATTAATCATGTAATAATTACGATTTATCCTTTTTAATAATGCTCGTTATTTTTAGCAAGTCGTCTGATTAGTCCATTCATTAATGACCAAACATTCATTCGAGAAGATCTATCAAATGATCAGTTTAATAATGTGTGGTTTCAGCAAGATGGTTGTTCAATATATAATCCCAGGGAAGAGAAAACATTTTTAACGAAGATGGTGAAAAAATAATTTCCAACAGTGGTCCTGTGCGATGGCTTCCGGACCTAACACCTTTAGAGTTTTATTTATATATATATATATATATATATATATATATATATATATATATATAATTATATATTATATTTATTTGAAAAATGAGATATACGAATTTGATCGCCTTCTTGGTAATATCAATCGTAATACCATTCATCGTGTAACTAGAACCATTTCAAAAAGAAGTCAACTGTGTGTTGAACAAAATAGTAGGCATTTTGAACCTTAATATGACTATGTAGTTTGTAATTATTAAATTATATTTTTACAATAGGAAACGCAGGCTTATGAAGAGATGTTGTTATTAGTTTGAATTTATCTTAAGTAAAAGAATTATTTAAAATTTCGGTGTTGTCAAATATTTAAATTTTCTTTAAAAAAGTGTTTTTAGTTATAAACAGCAACGTTTGGCACTTTGTATAATCATGTTAATTTCCTTAGTTATGTTATTATCTGACGTAGTAGTGTCACCCAGATATTTAAATTCATGGACTCTTTCAAAGTTGTAGCCGATCTGAGAAAATGCAAGGTTTTACTTTTTTTCTTAAATATCTTACAAACACTATGAATCAGAACCGATTCACAAGCACCAAAATCCTACTGACATAATTCCTTTTCTATGTCTTGTAGTTTTCGCGATTGCAATGCGGTCATCACTAACTTTTGACACCCTGTACATAGATGTCAATTTTTACAATCTACAGTAGGACTGATGATCTCTAAAGTTGTTCAGCTCTGCAGTTTAGCCACTAAAAATACATACCTCAAACGTAATGGCGGAGCGTTGAGGGGGTAGAGGGGGAACTCGCTCCGTATGTCTGTGGGTAGCAAAATTCGAAAAAAAAAATATTAAATTAAAATTAATTAGACTAGAATTTCTTCTAATGTTTTGGTGATAGCGGAAATCCCTTATTTGAAATGAATATAATCGTTTCGCCTTTTTACTCTTGGTTAATCTTTTTATCAATGAGGCACTATTACTATATATATATATATATATATATATATATATATATATATATATATATATATATATATATATATATATATATATATATATATATATATATATATATATATTATGTCGGATATTCTCACGGGTGTGATGTGTAATCGAAGGTTTTCAGGCATCCCGTGTATGTGCTGAGTCCCTCTCAGGACATACACGGGAAACTCAGGAGGCAGCTGACGTTTCGGTGAAATCTCATTCACCATTTTCAAAGCTCACTGTATCGCGTCTACGAGCGAACTGACGCCTGCGACTCCGGTGCTGTCGGTCCCGAGAGCGCGTCGGACGCGTTCGTTTTCCGAATGGGGTCGCCGCTATCTCCTGCACTCGCTAACTTATTTATGAAAGACTTTGAATCAAAAGCTTTGGAGAGTTCTTCATACAAACCAAGACTGTGGCTACGTTATGTAGATGACACATTCGTTATCTGACAACATGGGGAAAAAATCTCAAAAGTTTCCTGGAACACATAAACAGTATACATCCCAAAATTAAATTCACCATGGAGACAGAACAGGAAAGAAAACTAGCATTTCTGGATATCCTACTGAAAAGAAAAGAGGATGGCTTGCTTTCGCACACTGTCTATAGAAAGCCCACTCACACCAACAGGTACCTCAACGCCGATTCACATCACCACCCCGCCCAATTATTTGCAGTAGTGACATCACTTGCGTTTCGATCGCAGTCCCTTACAGATCCAGAAAATTATCACAAAGAGATGAATATACTGCAAGACGCCCTAACAAAGAACGGTTATAAAAAAGAACATATAGACAAGGCTCTAAAAAATAAACACTTGGCCCCAAAAAATCGCGAAAACCAAGAGAACAGCTCCAAAGCTTTTGTTCCTTATGTAAGAGGCACCACAGACAAGATTGCAAGAATTCTCAGGAGATACAATATTGAAACCATTTTCACCACAGACTGTAAAGTAAAAGATCTCTTGCCAACACCTAAAGAAAGAATCCCTCTAGAAAACCAGGGAGTATACGAAATTCCATGCGGAGAATGCAGCACGTTTTACGTAGGCCAAACCAACCGTAAAATAAGCGCCAGAAGAGACGAACATATGAACGCTGTCAAGCAAAAAACCACTTCTTCTGCTCTGGCCCAACACTGGTTAAATACAGGACATAAGATAAATTTCTCGGGAACAAAAATGCTATCGAGATGTGAAAACCTGTCCACAAGAGTTATAAGGGAAGCCATTGAAATTGCAAAGAGGCCCAACAATTTAAATAGCAGAGATGATAGCCAACGTGTGCCTAATCTGCTTACAAAACATCAACCAGTACCACTTAGTAACGAAACGGATTACAACCCGGCAACGCAACCCCAAACACTGGCAACAGGGCCGATGACGCGCAGCAGATCACGCCACCTGATGGGCCGGAACCATTCGGAAAACGAACGCTCACGGAACTGACAGCACCAGAGTCGCAGGCGTCAGTTCGCTCGTAGACACCATACAATGAGCTTTGAAAATGGTGAATGAGATTTCACCGAAACGTCAGCTGCCTTACAGTCCTGAGAGGGACTCAGCACATACACGGGATGCCCAAAAACTTTCGATTACATATATATATGAATTTGTCCGTATTTTTACACGGATTTTCAAAGTATAATACGAATTATTAACGAATTCGGATTTTCAGACGCATTGACAGAATTACTTTAGATGGACAAATTTTTAAAGATTTAGGTTGTCAATTCTAAATTTATTTTTATAATTGTCAATTTCTCTAAAATATGTAAAACTTTTAAGAAGTCCCGATACAAATTTTATTTTTTCCAGGTATATCTTTGTTTTTAATTTTGAGAGTTAATGTCGAAAATTCTTATATTTATATTATTGCAACATTTAATAGTTTCAAAAATATATTGTTGATTTTCAATTAACAATAACTTTTTTTAAAGTAATAATATTGCTTTTAATAACACTATGCAACAAACTTTAGTTTATTTGTCGAATCTTGTATGAAAAATGCATTTTTTTGTTAATTTTGGGGCGCTAAACACAAAAATGACAATGAATTTAAAAATTTAGTTTCAGTTTTCAAGAACAATTTTATTTTATTTTATTTTTAACAAAATAATAAAAAATGCATACCTTTACACTTGTAGAGACACTGCTTTTCTTTTGTGAATTATTTTTGAAGCATCTCTAACAAGAGTTTAACATTAGTCGGCAAACATTCCACTTTCCCAGGTACCTTTGCTTCATTGTTGAGATATCCTGATGGAAGCGTTCGCCGTGCTCATCACTTACAGCTCCGCAGTTGTCAGGAAAAAAGTCCAGATGTGAGTTCAGGAAATGGATCTTTAGGGACATATTACAACCCATTTTTTGATACGATAACATACTGTCAACTTTTTCATTTCCTAAGAAATTAATGAGCAAGAGGCAAAAGTTATTCCAAGCATTTTTTTCAATATCTGATAGAGTGCTGTCAAAATGTTTGTCTTTTCAGAATCTGTGGCCCAACAAAAATACCTTATTTAATTTTTGCTTCACTTAGCTTTGATCATTTCTGACGCAGGTACTGAATAGCTGGCCAATCTGTATTCAATGCCTTCACAAAGTTTTTCATTAGGCCCAATTTGATATGCAATGGTGGCAACAAAATCTATTTGGTGTCTAGTACAGTTGTACATTATTTCCACTTGGCTCTAATGATTGTCGAATGGACTAGTCTTTTCTCTTGTAAAGAAGTGCCTTTGTCTGACTCTCCCATTCACATACAGAACAGCAAAACTTGGTGTAGCCTATCTGCAACCCAAGTAAAAGTGTTATCACCTTTAAGTCGCCACAGATCTGTCATTGGTTTTCATCGTATTTTATACTTGTCAATAGGTATTTCATATTGTCGTATGATTCTTTGATGTGAACTGCATATCTAGTAACTCTGCTTTACTTTTTGGAAGTTCTAAGTCATTTAATTCTGTTTGGGTTATTTTGTGCGATTGGCGGTATAACATGCTGGGCATAAAATCAGGATCTCTTGATGTTGATGGCATATCTTCTTCTTAAGAAATCCTTGTATCGTTATTATCTGGTTCGTAAATGAATGTTTCTGGGATTCTAGAATAGGAAGTTCTTCACGATGAGGCATAGGTCTCATGGCAGATGGCATATTTGGATAGTTGATAACCGACTTTTTCTTTTTGGATATATCTGTGCCTTGCCCAACACGAGTTATGATGCAATAACAGCAATCATTTTTGTGATTGAAATGCTCTCTCCAGATCATTGGAACAGCAAATCGCATAAAATCGTTTTTTACTGTTTGACCAGTTTCTCACACTTGAAGCGCATGTATTACAGCAGATATGTGGCGTCCACTATTTGTCTTGATCCCCAATATTGCAAACAAAATAAAGCTGATATGCCCTTTTTATCAATGGGGTAATAGACTCCTTCTGAAACGCAAAAGTCACTTCATCACAAACTTAACAGAATGATCTGCTTATATATCCAAATACGGTTTCTACATTTTTAGAGAATATTCGAGAATTTTCTATTCAATTTCATAATATTTGCAATAGTGGCGTTTGTCATTTGTTTGCATATAGGGGCTGTTCAGTACAAAGCCAACCTTAAAGTCAATTTACTTGGGTTTAAATGGGATCTCCCTTATTTTAAGTTCTGGGGGCTGGGATTTCGTATATGGGGGGGTCATCTCTGGAGATTTTGTGTTGCCAAGTTGTGTAAAATTTCCTTAACTCGGGAAAAACGTATATTTATCAACGTCGCACCCCTCTATTGTTGAAACAAAACAAATATATCACGTGCATTCTTGCGGCTACATTGTTTATATATAAGGAGACTTAACGTTATGTATCTCTAAAACTTGAACTAATATTAAAAAGATAAGTTTAGTTTCGTTTTTAGTACACCAAAAATGGTAAGATTTAGTCGATTTTTTTTAGATACATTCTGGCTCTTGTACAGTCTAATTGATTAATATACGGATTCAAAATATGTATTTGTAATTCAATTTTGTTTCGCTGTAAGAGAGAATTTTTTATTTTTGAGTTAAACATTTTTTTTTGAACATTATATTTTCTTCGCTTTAAAAAATTTTGTCTTTTTAATATTCATAATCAACCCTATTGTAGAAGGGAAGAAGTGGTAAATTATGCATCTGCCCTGGGTGGAAGAAACGCCACTACTAGTACGGAATATCAAGTTCTGTTTCAAAATCAAATGCGAAATTCGATATTGAATCTAAACATGTTAAACCGAAAACTATTGTATTACTCAGCATTGTATATTTTTTTTCAGATACATCGTGCAGTTCGTCCACTTCCCACCATACACAGACATGTTTTACGACCATCAATAACGCCAAAGAAGATTAATCAGAAGCCGCAATGATATGCCTATAAATAACAATGGAACATCGACTCTTTGCTTTCGAGCCGATCAAAAGGGATTATACACATTCACCCACAAAACCAATTACCTCGCTGCCTGAATAGGTTTTATATTTATAAACTTTTTATTGCCCAATCCTTTTTATGGAATTGTAGCGGTAGCTTGTTGATAATAGACTCTTTTGGTGTAAAGCGGATTTAAACACTTTATTAAAATAGTCACAGTCAAGTTTTATGTTGTGTTAAAGATATCACTGTATTATACAGTGTGTCCCGAGACAAAATGCTGCGATCGATTCCTCGGAAAATATATTTTGGAAAATTTTTAAAATTTGGCGGTCTACTGGAGTTGATGAGGGCAATTCAGTTAAAATATTTTCAAGATGGTTGCAATTCCGGTTATACCGGAAGTTGATGCCTTCTTGCTTATTTTAAAAGGAACAGCTTATATATTATTTCATTTTTAGATTCTACGTAAAATTGTAGACATATTTCATGTATAATATCCTACACGTAATTCTAACTGTTTTCGACATATTGTTCCAGAAGGCCGTTATGTATATCACACACTCTATTATTGAACACACCAGGCGTGGATCCAAGGGGGGGGGGCAGGGGGGGGGCGATCGCCCCCCCCCCCCCCCATGAGCCTTGAGTTCATGAAAATAGATCCGATTTTTCCTCTTATACTATGGTTTATTCAAGAACTAGAATGAGTAATAAATCGTTTTTTAGTCCGGTGTCTTTGGCAAAATCTGTTAGACACATATATTTTTCATAGGAATGGATTAGACATTTTATAATCAAAAATATCGGTCTATAATAATGGACTATTTGGGTTGGATAACAATAGATATTTGGAAGTGTGTGTTAAAAAGAATTTTAATCTTTGTCATAAGCGTCGGAAGGAGGTTTATTTTATTACTAAGTATTTAAGGCATAGAATATTATTTCGATAATAAACTTAAAATAAAAACTTTTCATAATATTATTTTATTTCTTATGATTTCTTAATAATTCACATACATTAGAAAATAAAAACAATTTTGACATATTTAATACAAATTACAACTGTATTTTTATTATTTTTAATTTTGGCATAGAAACCGTTTTAGGCACAGTCAGACTAAAATGTAGCCTTTTTCTCTCAAAAAATTCTAAGTTATAATTTAAATACTTGCAAAACACCTATTGTCAAAAATACAAGAAGTGAAACATATATATAAAAATAAATTCGTCCATATAATATTAAAATTTTTTTTGGGGCTATCGGTCATTTTATTATTAATTAAAAACATTTTTAGGGCATCTGACGTATCAGTTTATTTATTTTTTAAACCATCTGCAGAATTACAATTAAACACTAAAAAGGGATTCAAATGTAACTAATTTTTATATATTAGAGAAAATTTAAATAATAAATTGTGTTTACGCTGGTAAACATTATGTATCTAATTCGTAATCAAAGTCAGTGAAGCTATCTTCGTTCAAATTAATTATAATTGGTTCCTTTATCTCACCGATCATCAGATAGAGTTTCCACATTCTATTTTATTGTTTTATTATATAGATTTTTCCCAGTTTTCTGCAGTAACTTTATTCAAAAAATCTTTTAAAAGGTCAGTTAAATTACTAATTTTGTAAGTTGTGTTATTGCTGGCAACTCTACCTTTTACTTGAGAGAGATATTTCCTTCTCCAACGGACATTTTCCGGACGATCTATAAGAACAGATTTCCTATCTGGTTTTCCCCAGCAAAAATTAAGTTCTCTGAGCAATTTCCAGAGCTCAGTTCTTTTAATTTGAGGTAAATCCCGATCTTCATTGATTTTAGTTAGAATTTTGTCGACGGTTGGGATCTGCTTCTCATAATAAAATGTATTTAGAACTCCTTTTATTGCAATTTTCATCTCTTCTTCCAACGAGGCTTTTCATCTGTCTGTGATCGAATGTGGCTTGGGAGTACTAACAATTCCAGTCGTTTTTTCTCCTTAAGTATTCGGTACATAGTAGATTTTTTAACTTCTGTTATGTTGGAATACATCTCAACAAAGCTTTTAACATTATTATCTAGATATTGATATCTTATGGCATCATAAACATTCATCGTAATAAGTTTTTCGTTGAGGAAAAAATTACCTGGTTGAACGATTTTGGAATAAATATAGATGTGGAAGCCATATCTTTTGGGTATTCTACTAATCTCAAATAATATATGAAACCAAGCACAAACAATTTAAATCACTAAGGACACATTGTAAGGTGTACTTTGCTCACTGATAAAAATTTAATTGAACTATCAGAAATTTTATTGTTATTATAATTAGATTTACGGCAGTCCTCAGTTACCTGCGGCACTTGAGCAGGTACGTTGGATGTTTCGGTAACAGTTTCATTACTCTCTCTAGTTCTTTAATAGAGTATAGAAATGTGTATGCTTGCGATCGTCTCTCCCCTTCCCAAGAGGTTTGAGTTCAGGAAAATAGACCCGATTCTGCCTCTTATACTAGGAATGTGTATGCTGCTCGCATCCTCCCCCTCCTCTCGACAGCTTATTTTTTCTTGTGATCGCCCCCTCCCTCTCCAAGAGCTTCAAATTCAGGAAAATAGACCCTGCCTTTTACATTAGAAATGGGAATTTTGCTGGTGTCCTCTCCCCCCCCCCCCGTCGACAACTTGCCTTCGCTTGCCATACTGTACTTTTTTGATATCACCGCCCCCCCCCCCCAAAGAGAGAGGATGGATCCGCCCCTGGAACACACTCTATCGTTTCAAAAGCTTTTTATTGTCAGCTTCAATTCGGAAACTTTTCAAACACTCTCTTTATATCTCCTTTTTTTCGATACCTGAAGATTACGGATCTTTCTAGATGGAATTTCGTACTAGATGATATAATAAAAATAAGAAAAAGGCGATTTCTTCATCTCCTGTCATAGGCGTTCCACGTCGAAAATAAGAAAATATAATTTTCTAACAAGTTCCAGACCTCCTTTCATCGACGTCTCATGAGGAAATTAATTAAATAAAATATGAACTCGTTTAAAATAAACCTAAAACCCTATAAACTAGCAACACAAACTAATACTACGAAGTGTGTACTGCTAAAAAAGTTTGTTACATTGCCCTCTTCCAAATATTGATCGTCCCGATCAACCTTCTTGATCTTGATAATGGGCTAATATGTCAAGATGTATGACTTTTATCTTTGCATGAATTCGATACTTCACCTGACTTTTGAAACTTTAGTGAACGCCCTTTGGTTCTTTTCGGATTGTATCACCACATTTTTTCACCAACCATTAATCAACATATATTGGCTTTGAGGTCATAGCAGGTCTTCATTATGTCGCTTTCTATTTGTAGTCGCCTCTGTACCTTTTCAAGGATGACCTGGAAGACGTTCTTCTTCCGTAGTCTCTTTCGCGGTCGCGTTCCCTATCGAAGTACCTTTTGCAAGATGACCTGTAAGACGTTCTTTTTCCATAGTCCCTTTTGCGGTCGCGATCCCTCTCGACGTAGCTTCTCGAAGATGACCTGTAAAAAGTTTTTCTTCGGTAGCCCCTTTTGCGATCACGGTGCCTCTTGTCTCGTTCTCCATGGTCGCCGCGAATACTCCTTCTATCTCTTCCGTAATGATCCTTTCTTCTATCGCCTTCACCAGCAGCAATTTCCGGACAATCTTGGTAAGAGTGACCATTGTATCCGCACTGGGAACAACACATGTTATTCGAGTGGTATCGGCGATCCTGACCCCTTCTTCTTAGTCTGGCATAAGTCACTCTAATGCGGCAACCGCATACTTCAACTCCATCGCAAACCTTGACGGCAACTGCAGCATCCTTTTTATCTTTGTAAACAGCAAATCCAGAACAGGGGATATTATTACTTAACCAGACTTCTTTAAGTTCACCATAAACTTTCTTCAAGTCGCTTCTTCGAACTTCATCACCTATGTTAGCAATATGATGCCGATAGCCATCAGGATCTCTGCCAGGAACAGTACTGCAACTACAGTGGCTTTGTACATGCCCTTCTTGGCCACACTTCCTACAACAAATTCTATTTCTGCTACGAAAAGTTATGTTTTTGTTGTCGTATGTTTTTTGTTTGTTCAAGAATGACATTTTCCTCGTTGTGATAATCCCGGGAAAACTTGGGTCGCGTATACGTTCGATAAAACTATTTAGTGTTAACTCTTGCTTTATTTCTTCCGGATATGTTGGGTAACTCAAATTTATTAGCCGCATTATATCCGTCTCATATTCCTGCAGACTTTCGTTGTATTTTTGTTTTCTTCCTTGGAGTTGGGTCTTATAAAATTCTTGGAGGTGGGCTTCCTCATAGCACATTTCCAGAAACGTAACAATAAACTCGTAATAATTCTGTTTTCCTTCAGGAATGTTACATAGAATCTCTACAGCTTCACCTCGTAGTGATAAAACAAGAACATCTGCCTTCTCCGGTGAATTCCAATTACTATCGGTGGCGGCAGCTTCGAATTGATGGACATAGGTAAGCTAAGATACTTTGCCGCCGAAGCCACCCAGGCTTCATCACACTAGTTGCAGGAACACTATCTACCTTTATTATACCTGTACTGGTTACCATGCACCTGTTTCTGGATTTCCAACACCTAATGTTGTGCTTCGCAATGTACTTCTTCTCTAATTTTGCTAATCTTCTGTTGCATTTCTTATTCTATGCGTTTCATATCTTCTTGATTTTTTTGAATGTCTTCTTTCAGTTCTTGTTTCATATCTTCTTGACTTATCGTCAAGTCCTCCAGGTTTATATTCCAGTTCTTGTTTTATACTTTCTTCATTCTTCTTAATGCCTTCTTTCAATTCTTGGTTCATTTTTTTTTGGCTTATTTTCAGTGTCCTCAACTTTTGTTTCACATCATCTTGGCTTGTCTTTAATTCTTATTTCATATCGTCTTGATTTTTCGTCATATCTTCTTTCACTTTTTGTTTAATTTCTTCTTGGATTATTTTTAATTCTTATTGTCCTGTATCATCATTAGTATCTGATTTAAACTAGTTTGAAGTTGTTCTTCCATTTTTACTTTCTGTTTTCTGGTTTCCACTGGCATACAATTTCAATTCACTTTTTTTTTAAATTTTCTAACCTAAACTAACCTCTTCTGGTTTTGATCGCACTTTCGACACCAATTTGTCCCAGCCGGCCGTTATTTATTCCACACACTATATTATTGAACACACTCTATTATTTGAAAAGCTTTTTATTGTCAACTTCAATTCTGACACTTGTCACACACTTCCAAGTTGTATCGACGAATTCTCAAACTAAACTGTCTACGAAAGTCGATCTGGACCTTTTATATACCTTTTTTGCCGATACCAGAAGATTACGGATCATTCTATATGGATTTTCATACTACGTGGTGTAATAAAAGTAAGAAAAAGGAATAATCCAGCGATTTCTAGATCTTCCGTCAAAGGTCTTCCACGTCGAAAATTAAGAAATAGAATTACTATTAATTTAAAGCTTCTTCTATTCTGTAAAGAGAAAAGTCCTAGGAGTTGCAATATCTCGTCCTAAACAATATCCTCACTCAAAATACCCAAGCTATTGCCTACAAATCTCAGAAATTTTCTCTGGACGTTTTCAATTTGATCAATATAAGTTTTGTAAGTATATTCGAGAATTGATCTTATATATGTGCAACACAATACTCTAAAACACTCGATATTTGACAAATCAGTCGGTGATCTCTTAGTGAAGCCTAACAGTATCAAAGCTTTGTTAGTTACGTAACATCTTACCACCGCTTTCCGGCAAAAACTGGACTTAAATAGAGGTCCAAGTTTGTGGAAAGTACAAGTATGTCTGGGAAAGATACCTGTGGATCCCACTGATGAGTCCACCACCGATATCGAGACGAAACATCCATACATTTACTACGGTGGTCCAAAATAGATCGCTAGTTACATGTCCTTACCACCAGGGGCATTGCTAATTGCGACATGGCGCCCGAGCAGGGACGGCGGCAGACGAGGGTCTTAACCGCCGTTGGCTTTGATTAAGACTAACCCGGCCATTGACAGCCAGGCAGCCCTAAGGGCCCTCAAGGGCCAAAAGGTATCATCGAGGCTTGTTTGGGAATGTCAGAGCGAGCTGGAAACTCTGACAAAAGATAACAGAGTTATGTTAAAGTGGGTACCAGGACACGAAGGCATACATGGAAATGAAAAAGCTGACGAACTAGCTAGAGCAGGGTCAGCATCTCAATACATTGGTCCAGAACCGGCCTTTGGGGTGCCGCGGTGTGCAGCACGAGAAGCAGTCAAAGAATGGATCAAAAGAGAACATAAAAACCACTGGATGACCAGACAGGGTTTAAACCACAGCAAGCTATTTATTGGGAATCCGGACCCGAAATTGGCAAAGAAACTACTACAAATGAGTAGAAACCAATTAAGGACTATTACAGGTATAATGACGGGACACATGGCCGTCAAAGTACATCTGAATAGAATGAATCTATATAACGGAAACCTCGGCTGCAGACTGTGTGGACAAGCCGAGGAAACGGTGAAGCATATCATATGTGACTGTGAGTCACTGGTGAGATTTAGACAACAAACTTTCGGGTCAGTAAAACTGGAACCGGGAGAAATACTCACCCACTCCTTAGCAGGACTGTACAGATTGAGCCAGGGGGCTAGGTTGACAGAGTGGCTATAATGTCTAGGGTGAGCACAATAGGCCTACTCTGGTCGCAGTGCATCCGGCTTTAGGACGGACCCGGGAATATATATATAAAAAAAAAAAAAAAAAACCCGGCCATTGGAAGACCACCGAGGATGTCCGTTCCACTTCCTTTTCAGGCCTGTGCTTTCTAACGGCTTGGACTGTCCAACAGTTAAAGCCGGAAAGCAAATGCCTTAGGGGGGGAATGTTGTGGAACCTAACATCTTACCACCGCTTTCCGGCAAAAACTGGACTTAAATAGAGGTCCAAGTTTGTGGAAAGTACAAGGATGTCTGGGAAAGATACCGGTGGATCCCACTGATGAGTCCCCCACCAGTATCGGGACGAAACATCCATACATTTACTACGGTGGTCGAAAATAGATCGCTAGCTACATGTCCTTACCACCAGGGGCATTGCTAATTGCGACAGTAATTAACATGATAATTAAAATTAAAATCTTTATTAAAAAAGAATTTTCGAAATATAATCAGCTGTGCCCCAATGTCAGCAAGAACGATGCAACCATGTGTTAATATTTTCCGTATGCAGCTATATTTAAAGTGAAGTGAAATTCGTACCAGGCGCTACATGAGTGGAATGCAATTAAAAAAATTGAATAAAGGACAGACTTGTTATCAGGTGACAGGTTACATTAGTTTTTTTATTTTGGTGTTGTTGTTTGTTTTGGTTGAATTTGGCGGCTCTAAAAAATTATTTATTTTCAAGTTAATTAGACAAAAAGAGCCGATAAAAGTTGAATAAAGTAGCGAGAGCTAGTGGATACATTTTTATAAATTTTAAATCTTTGAGTTAGAGATTTCTTGCGTTCCCTAAATAATTTTATACTCGGCAGTGCCCTTTATAAATTTATTTATCACCATTTCCAAAGTCTATAATTCTTTACATCCCACATATTCAATGAATTTCTAATGCTCCCGTTTAGACTCACATAAAATATTAGATTAAGATATTCGGCCATAGTGGCCATCAGTGGGGATCCAGCTTAATCCGAGTGCGGACATTTGTCAACTTTTATATTCGGTAATGGGTTCATTTGTTCCCTAAGTGGTCGCTCCGTTCCAGACGTCGTGATGTCCACTTAAATTAGCGCCTCAAGATGGCAGAACGAAGTCATTTCTCAGAAGAAATGTTAAATCATACATTTGGTTTGCTACAGTAATATGTCAGCTTAAAATGTCTCATAAAAGTAGCGATTTTTCTTTAAAATTTCCCATTTTAAAACCGATCGGGATGTTTTATTACTTTTTTAGTAGTATAGATATGTCCACATATCTTATTTTATTGTAATATTTCGTCATTCAAATTATCATAAAAAAACTTAATTAATCGCACTGACTAGCTGTGAAAAATTATGAAAATTTAATGCGTTTAGAATATCAAAAAAACTAAAATAAATACGTAGGCAGCGGAATTAGCATCTGGAAAAAAATGTATTGTTAGTAGACTTCTAATTACGTAGAAACCTTCAGAATAATGATGTAATTATATAGTATCTTATATCTCATTTTCTTTTTTGAGGAATATTTTTTATTTAACAATTAGGATGCGAAAAAACAATTTTTTCGAGTTCTAGGAAAAACCATTTTCAGTGAAAAAGTTACGCGCTTTAAAAATACCTACAAAATGAGCTAAAGCTCGTCCAAATCGGATAATTTTATTGTTAGTTATTGCAAAAAAAAACCTGCTAAAATAGCTGTTTTTTCAATTGTTAATGAACAGTAGAAAAACATATTGCGTTAACTTTATACTACACCGAAAGGAGCTTCTTGTTGCATACAATAAGTACGCAAAATTTCAAGTAGAAATATTCAATAGTTTTTTGCACAGTGAATTTGTTTATAACATTTTATGTTTTGTTTTATTGTTTATTTTCAACGATCTAGAGATCATACAGTGATCTGCGGGTGCGCAAATGAAAGTTCGAGACATACTAACAATAACAAAAAAGAACCAAATTAATTATTGATTTTAAATTGTTGAAATAAATAAACAAATTTATGGTTGGTCTTTTCGTTATAAACAAATAGAATAACTCTTCGAGAATTGTTAATATCGAAATGCCGATAAGTGGACATGATAGGTGATATTTTGGCGCATATTTTGAAAAAAAAAACAAATTATGTACGACCACTAGAAGCTGAGATATATTTTTTTTTCAAAAAATCGCTGCTGCGTTGATTATTATTAAGGGATTATTTAAGTAAGCACTCACAGGGAGATGGTTAAACTATAGTATGCAGCAGTTTTCAACTCAATTATTTCAAAACTGTTAATGTTGCAATAGTTTAAAGTTGCACCTACTCCAAGAGTCAGAACGTCAGCTGTGGAGGGAGGCGTTCTTTCAGCCTGCGGCGCGTAGAAAAAAACGTGAGTCGGACGCTTAACATTTGTTTCGGCAGAAAAATTTGGATTATCTCGGCTTATATTTGTCGCAGAATCTTTATTTTTTGTAATTTATAGTTTATCGACGAGATATGAATAAAGGATGATATGTTTTTGTAATCAAATTATTGTTAAACATAGCAATAAACAAATTGTTATACGTGCTTTTCAAATTGCGAAAAAAATGTTACAGTGGTCAATAGTATATTGCTAATTACGAATATTAAAAATTAGATTGATAATAATTATAATTATGCATAAAATGTATAAAAGTGCAACAATTTGTTTATTGCTATGTTTAACAAAAATTTGATTACGAAAACAAATCATTTATTGTTCGAATTTGAAGCATCCGAGTCACGTTTTTTTTTTCGCGCGCCGCAGCCTGAAAGAACGCCCCTCTACCCTGCTCACTTTCTGACTTTCGGAGTAGGTACAACTTTAAACTACAACTACATCAACAATTTTGAAAAAACTGAGTTGAAAACTGCTGCACATAATAGTTTAAGGATCTCTCTATGAGTTCCTACTTAAATAATCCCTTAATATTAATAAACAATTTCGCAGTGATTTTATGGAAAAAAAACTCTACCTCGGCTTCTAGTGGCCGTACACAATTTTTTTTCCAAAATGTGCTTCAAAATCTGAGCTGTCCACTTATCGGCATTTTGATACCAATAATTGTCGAAGAGTTATTCTATTTGTTTATAACGAAAAAACGAATCCCAATTTTGTTTATCTGTTTTAACAGTTTAAAATCAACAATTCATTTCGTTCTTTTTTGTTATTGTTAGTATAAGTCTGGAACTTTCATTTGCGTACCCGCAAACAGCTGTACGACCTCTAGAACGCTGAGAATAAACAATAAAAAAAAACAAATTTACTGAAAAAAAAATATTGAATAGTTTTCTTGAAATTTTGCACATTTTTTGTATGCTGTATGCGATACTGTATCGAAATAGAAATGACAAGCTCAAGGTTATTAAATTAAGGAAATAATATAACAAAAAACTTTTGAAAATGCCTTAAACAAAAAGGCAAAACGTCAAAACACGTTTTTTTTTCAAACATCCACGTATGAACCTGACCCCAAGAACACATAAAAAGAACATATATATATATATATATATATATATATATATATATATATATATATATATATATATATATATAAATGTATGGTAACTTCTTTGGATTAGGTTTCAAGATTAATATTACTATTCTGTGCTTGACGTTTCGCCCAACGTAGTGAACTTTTTCTAAAGTATAATCTCAATTTACTTTGGTCTTGTTTCTTCTATTGAAAAACAGAAGAGCTTGTTGCAATAATCAGGATTTGCTTCGTTTTGCAATTGAATATATTTGGCAACATATTTAGGATTCGGTTTATTACATTTACAATTTAATGCTTGAATTAGATAACTTCCCCGCTAAATTAAAAGAGAGCGAAGTAATCCCTTGTCATAAGAAAGGAGATACCGAATTGATGGATAATTCCAAAACAGTTACTAGAATACTAACATTTTCAAAAATATTTGAAAGATTACTGGCTACGAGACTCGGAAACTTCATAAAGCAATACAATTTAATATCAGCTTCACAGCTCGGCTTCCCAAAATCTATTCTACAGATACAGCAGCTTTTGGTTTGTTGAAATTTATTTATTCCTATTTGGATAAAAAATAGCTATACAATCGCTTTTTTTTTGTATTTGTCTTGTGCTGTTGGCTGTGTTGACAGTGAACTTTTAATTTGGAAACTTGAGTCGATTGGTTTTAGAGGCAAAATTAATGAATTATTGGATTCCTTCGTTACGAATCGTAAAATAAGAGTTAGAATAGGGTCAGCAATTTCAGGCACTAATCATTTAAGATTTGGAGTTCCTCAGGGTAGCGTCTTATCGCCTTTACTTTTCCTACTATTTATAAATGAAATGGAAAATTTTCCGAAACTCAACGAAAATTTCTTTTTGGTGTTGTGTGCCGATGACACCACGATTGTTATATCTCATCCCACCCTTGACGTTCTTATTCAAGAAGCAAATAACATTCTCAAAAAATGTAGTCTCTGGTGTCGGAGTAATAAATTGAGACTTAATGAGACAAAAACGCAATCCTTAACTTTTCACAAAAGACGCAAAACTGCAGTTGTGCAGCACTTCTCCTCTCAAAAATTCCATCACAAAATTAAACGTATTTACTTTTAAATAGCGATCAAGATAATCAGGAACGACATAATCGTAAAACTTGGTAATAAATTTCAAACTATTCCCACTCGAACCTAAACTCCATACAAGACAATCATATAACATAACAAGTTAGGCATTACAACTCAATACGACACGAACCGTTGTAAAACTTGTAAAACTAATCCCTTGCAGCCTTCCATAAATGCTCAATAAACCGAATCGTCTTCTTGAGAAGTGCCAAACAAGTGCGGTATCAAAAACGGCGCCCTGGGGCGCATTTAAGATCGCATAAAGGGCTTCGAAACAGAACTTTGCCGTTTGACTTTAAGTCTATTGTTAGCCACTTCCGAAATATTGCTTTAACTTTGTATTGAGTTCGAGTTTTGTTTTGTTTTGCGTCAACTTTATTAATAGAGGATATTTTAATTTTTATATCCTTACTGCTATGTTTAGTATTGGTTAGATTGTTATAACGTAACTATACAGGGTGATTCTATGGGAAATTTATCGATCGATTGTGGGAAAACTATAATTAGGAAGAATCTGAAAATTTAACACTGTACTAAGGTGCATAGGGGACAGCTGCACTAACGAGCATTTAGCCTCAAAAACCGGACAAAATAATAACGTCGTTGTTTTTGACTCTAGACGTGTCAAAATCAGTATCCTGGGATTTTTGAGGGCGCTAAGTTGATTTCTGGCATTACTTTACCAATCGGGTGAAGGAGCGCTGACTTAGGGTGGGAAGGGAGAGGGGAGTAGTATTAAAAAACGTAATGGGTATCGTTTTATATGCTGACTTAGGGTGATTGTACATTTTCCCATAAAAAAATCTATCTCAAGATAAAAACAAAGTCTCTTTACTGTGTGATCAAGTAGGTCCTGAAGCACAACTTCAACACTCGTCTCCGTAACTCGGATTGTTTCTGGTTTTGTATAGCAGAGTTTCTTTGCTTCTCTAATTAGAGTATACCAAGGAAATATACCCTTATAGGAATCGTATAACAACTCCCACTGCCTCCTTGTAAAGTCACCTTCAATAAAGATTTGCAAAGCTTGTTCAGGTGTGTTATTTTTTACTTTCGGTTTCTGAGCAGTATTTATTACCTTTCTGTAAAGTTTGGCTCTTGTTGGTGTTGAAGTTGTATCTATCATAAGTTTAGAGGCCGCGGCATTTCCAGACATTCGTTGACATACGCTGGCTGCATAGGTAAGCTCCTCAATAGATACCTGTTCGCCGAAGTCTTTTGTATTTCGTCGTTTACTACGATCATGTAATTCTTGGAAATGCTTCCTTGGGCGTCCCGTAGAATTCGTGACCCAGTTCTGTACTGGTATTGATGTATTAAGCCCTTTCTCGTTTTTTTTCAAAAATCTTTCTTCAATATAGTTAGATGATATCCATCTTTTCTTCAAATCACTATTAAAATGTTTTAAATCGTGACTTAAGGTATGGTACTCGTTTTGGAGACATTTCATCATTTCGCAAAGCTTATGTTCCATAAATGATACCTTATCTTGAAGTGTGTTGGATGTGCTTTGTTTAAAAAGCATGTATATCGTTTTACGATATACCTCAATAACATTTGATGTAAAATTTGTACCTATAGGAAAAAAATATGTACGTAAGTAAAAAATAACCAAAATTATTGCAAAAAAAACCGTGGAACTCAAAGCGGTTTTTTGAAGAGGTGGAAACATGTGGAAAATGTTTTGACTGTTATGATATGGCTATAGTTTATTATAAAAAAAGAATTATAGCTCGACCTAGCTAGGAACATTTTCAAAAACACTAATTAGTTAAAAAGAAAAACAAAAAAATAGAAAATTTGTTTGCATATTTTTTTAGGTTCATAAGAATACTAAACAGTCATTATATTTTTAAATAATATATATTAAAATTAAATACATACCTTGTTCTTCAGATTCCATCACAAAATTTTTTTTTAATATTCACTTTACAAAATACCAAACACCAAACACAAGTCTAAAAAAAAACCAATCAAGAACGAATGCGTGCGTATTGAACGAAGCTTAGATTACAGTTAACTGTGCGGAGCGTAGCTGCGTGGAGGGGCCACTTTATCATATTTTTATGATAGTACGGTTACTCAGGTATACAAAAAAAAAATAATTTCGATGATTACTTGTCTAGTTTGCATTTCTTCTTTTTGTCCGGTTTTTGAGGCCAAATGCTCGTTAGTGAGCTGGCTAAAATATTTTCAAGATTGCTGCACTTCCAATTATACCTGAACTAGATGTCAACTTGCTTATTTTAAATAAAACACCCTACATATTATTGCATTTTTGATTTCTACGTAAAATTTTAGACATATTTTATATGTAATTTTGTTTCTATTGTCTGACCGTGTAGTTATTAATTAGATTTTACTTTTTTGGATTTCGATCATACTATTACTTTATATGAAATTAACACATGTTTTTTTCTGACGTTTCGGTTTATTTTATTGATTAAACCATCTTCAGCGAATTATTGATGTTATCAGGTGGTTTACTTGATTAAATTACATTTAACTATTTTATTATTTTAATACAAATATAATCAAAAACTTTTTTTTTGATATAGATATAAATATAGAAAACTGATATTATTTTTTTAATGCATTTTTTACACATTTGGTTTTTTTTTTGCTTTTCACAGAGTACTACTAAAGAATTTGAAAATTTCTTTTTTCTATTCGGCTTTTTATTACGGGTTCAATAAATTTCTTTGGATAATTGTTTTTTGCTAAAGTGTCTTTAACTTTTTTTAAATTTTAAAGTCTAAATTGTCAATGGGAAAATTTGATAGCTCTATCGGTTAGTGCTGTGACAACATTCTTTTTGTATTTTTTAGGTGCTGCAGAATTGTAATTTAGGTATCTCCCTGGCCATACCGGTTGTGTGTACCAGTTTGTTTTTATTTTACCACTGTGATCATAACGAATAGTAATGGATAAACTTTCAAACTCTTTAGTAGTATTCTGTCCAAACCAAAGCAAACCAGATGTGTAAAAAATGCATTCAAAAAATAATATCAGTTTTCTATATTTATATCTATATTAAAAAAAGAAGTTCTTGATTATATTTGTATTAAAATAAATAGTTAAATGTAAGTTAATGAAGTGAATCACCTGTTAACATTAGTAATTCTCTGAAGATGGTTTAATCAATAAAATAAACCGAAACGTTATGAAAAAATATGTGTTTATTTCTTATAAAGCAATAGTATGACCGAAACCCAAAAAAATAAAATCCAGTTTATGTATAATGTTCTATAATTAAGTCCCGCCGTTTGGAACGTATTTAAATTTTTATGTCCAAAATGACGTTTGCGGACCAAAACTTAACTATAACCTTTTCCTTTAAGGAAGTCTTTATTATTTAATTTGGGTTGGTTTTCTTGTAGACGAAGATCGACTTTAGTAGTATTTTTATGATATTTTGAAAATTATGAGTACATAGTGGTCAAAATAGAAAAAATAAAATTATATTTAAAAAATCGTCAAATGTCAATTTTTTCAAATAGAAAACAACTATTTTTATAATTTTATCATATTAAGTATTAATAAAATTTTTATAAAAAAAATTGAACCTATTTCTAAAAGTGCGCTAAAAGTGAAAAATAACTATAAATTTTTATATGAAATTGAACTTTTTGGAGTCAGCGCCAAACTAATACCTGACAAAATGTGATTTGCATAAACAGATGAAAAATACTTTATTTGTAATTGCTTTCTTACCATAATTTGTATATATTAGTAGTTATTTATTTCATTCACAAATAATTTGGCGCCGACTCCAAACAATTCAATTTGATATAAAAATTTTTAATTACTTTTCACTTTTTAGCGCACTTTTAGAAGTCGGTTCAATTTTTTTATAAAAATTTTTTTTTTCTATTTTTAGTTTTAGAATTCATTATGATATCCATAAATTATTTGAACTAAGTACTAATCGAGATTAGTGTCCCTCGCAATAACTCCAAGGTGGCAAAAAAGTACCCTTTTATCCGAAGTTGTAAATCACCCTAAAATGAACCACTAAAAATTCTTTGGTTCTTAGAGTTTTCCAAATACCAGTAAAATTGTGTCAAACAGATATAAATCAGTAAATCCACTATCTTAAATTTCAAATTAATTTTTGATTGGTAGTATAGGCCCCACAACCTTCCAATATCGATGTTTAAAGAACCTGAGATGTAAATTGTTTAGCTCGATATATTTTAAACTGCATATTGAGTTTGTATACGCCTTAAGAATCCCACAATATAAATTTTCAATATTTAAAGAACCTGAGATGAAAATTTCATAGCTCGATATATTTTATACTGCATGTTGAGTTTCTATACGCTACAAAAACCTCACAATATTAATGAATGTCAAATGGCAAGAAATAGTGACAATTCTGTAGGGTTCGATTGTTTTATTTTCGCCACGCCTTGTCGTTATGGCCAACTAATAACAAAACTTAAAAGCTTTATAGCATTTTTACAACAGAAAAATGTTGAATTGTCAATATTTTGAAAACTACAAATTTTTGGAATAGACAACCTTATACAAAGTTACCCTTATTTTTAATGTTTAAATAGGATAAAATTATAAAAATAGGTGCTTTGTAATTGAAAAAATTAACTTTTGAAGATTTTTTAAATATAAATTTTATTATTGTTTTTTGACCCCTCGGTACGAATAATTTTTAAAATATCATATAAAGACTACTAAAGCCGATCTTCGTCTGCAAGAAAACTAACCCAAATTAACTAATAAAGATTTTATTATAAGAAAAATTGATAGTTAAATTTAGGTCCGTAAACGTCATTTTTGACATAAAAATTTAAATATGTTTAAAACGGTGAGACTTAAATATAGACCATTATTCATAAAAATGTCTAGAATTTTACGTAGAAATCAAAAATGCAATAATGTATAAGGTATTCCAACTTTTTAAAACAAAAACATGTTAACGAACATTTTTTTTAATGACTTATGCGGGAGACGCATTGTTCAATAAACCACCTTTTTTTCTCTATCACCCCAAGTTCTCGTAAACCTGAACTAATTCGAGTGATGCTCTTATTTTCGCTGAGTCACTAAATTTGACTTTCTCGTGTTATAATTAACGTCTGGAGAAGAGTTGAAGACAATGTTGCGTGAAGTAAAGCGATTTTCGTAATCTATTTTCCGTGTTGGGTATAAAGTGCTTAGAAAGAGTTATTATAGGAGAATTACAAAGCAAATAAGAAAGAGTGACACGAAATAAAGGAGTATTTAATGTGTTTTCTATGGTTTTTCCTAATTGTTAAATTAGGTTAACCTAATTTGTTTTTTTTTTATAAATTCAATGAAAATAATATCGTTAATTTTATTTTTATACAAGAGTTCAGTGAAGGGTTACCTGAAAACCGGGATCACTTTAAAAACATTTTTTAAGTTGATAAAAGAACTGGACTTTTATTATTATTGCAAATAAAAAATTCTTGTATTTTATAATTTCTCAATAATAAAAATAATACTCATGTTGAGATCCAGATCACTTTAGCAAAAAAAAAAAGGGACTCCTATCCTGAGTGCCGTGCTCTTTATAGAACGTAGGCAACTTTTCATCCATATTTGTTTTGCGTGTCGACTAAAATTGAGGGGTAAAAGTTTAAAATGTGATTTTTACACTCATGATGATTTATTTTTATTTTGATGATTACGAAAAGTGTTCATGAAGGTAAGTAATTCTTATTACTTCCGAGTATATATTTTTCAAATATGTTGGAACACTTAATAATATATTTCCAGGCTAAAGAGTGTAGGTTATGGTCGATACATGAAAAATATCTTCCTGGCCATGATAGAAACAATTGACAGTCCATTGCCCCCGAAACGTTTAACAGTTTTATATTAAATTTGTTTTCAATTTGTTGTTATTTTGTGTTTTATGAAGCATTTTGCAGAATAGATGAATTATGTGAAATTGAAACGTCGCAGTGTCATCACATTTTTAACAAAGGAATATAATTGGCGTAAAAATGTTCACAAACGAATGGTTTCCATATATAAGGACGAGGCTTCATAAGATTTTAGAGCAAAATAGTGGTCATAATTGCTTCAATAGAAGTATTAAATACAAATAGCCCATTAAATAGAAGACCTTCATATGCAATCAGTTCTAATGTTGAAAACAGTGGTCTTTTAAGATTAAAATTTGTATATTGATCTGAATCAAGCGTCTTGTTAATTCTATAGAGTGTACCTACTTGGACCGATTTGGCTTTATGTGACTTCTTCTTATTCAGAAGTATGGAAAAACACCTCAAAGAACATCATTTTGCACACGAAATCTAATTCAACGTGGATATTGATTCCTGTTTTGAAGAGTGAGAGGAATTATTCTTTTCTGACAGAGTGAGGTTATTCCAGGATAGGTACCGGAGGTTAAGGTAGATTATGTTGACAAAATTATCAACACAATCTACCTAAGATTACAGACAGACCCTTGACGTTAAAATAGGTCGATTTAGGGCAACTTAGTTATATCTGATACTGCTGTCTAGAAGGTAGAATACGCCAAAGTTTCAAGGAATTTGGGAAAAATCAATATGTTCTTAAAACTTTGATGTATTCTACCGCCTAAATGGAGCAAAACCGGATATAACTAAGTTGGTTTAAATAGACCTATTTTGACGTAAAAAGTTTGTCACCAAACTTTGTACAGGTTAGTTCAGGTTTCCGGATACCCTCTATAATTAACGGCATAAACAAAAACACTTTTTGATCATACGAAAAATTAAACTGTCTGATCATAAAAGTCATCAGCTGATCTGAAATAAAATCGATAATGTACCCTCTGCAGTTGCAACTAAAAAGTGACCTATATGTTTCCCCTTTGGTAATAATAAATCTTCTTAACTTAGGGTTCTAGCAAGGAGCAGGAATAGGGCTTATATTTCTTATATGAGCCGAGTTCCATAAATCGTATAGACTATTATTAATTATAACTTTCAATTGTTTTCAAAAATAAATTCTCCAATAGTGGTTATATATATGTAAGAAATTTCACGAAAACTTTTACAAGTAATCTACCTAATATTTCATTTATTTCCTTAAATTTGCACTCATGAAGATTTAGAAAATTGTCTTTAGTCGAGGAGAACCACTCAAGAGTGTCGATATGTAATTTTTTGGATTGATGCAAGAGTTAAAAGGAACTTTCAGAAAATTTCTCGTTTTTGACATTTGGATATCAGGTTGATAAATGTATCTTTCTCTGAGACTTGCCGAGTGGGAAGCAATGTAGAAATGAAATAAAAAAAATTTTAAATTCTATCCTTAAACAAAGGAGACAGGATGTTATAGTTCTGTCAAGAAAATGATGTGATAATTTCAAACACATTTTTAAGCTACCCAAATGGAGACTGTACACATGGACATCCCCACAACATAGTAGTCAGAAAACAGTTAGGAATCAGATAGATTATATCTTAGTAAATCAGCGATACAGAAACACTATAAGATCAGTTAAGGCTTATCCAGGCATAGATGTTTTTTTCAGATCATAACCCCCTAATAGCGCGTGTACACATTAAACTCAAAAAACCTTCACAAAATATAAAAATAGATTACATAGATACTAACCGCTTACAAGATCCAAAAATCAAAGAAGATTTAAAACGACATATCAATGATAACATACGAATGATTTCTACAAAGACACAGAATACGCATGTAGAAGACTAGTGGCAAGATTTAAAAGAGGCCATAATAAAACCTGCCCAGAGAGAAGCAGAAAAAAGGACAAGAATGGATAACAAAAAAAATTTTAGGACTCATGGAAATGCGAAGATAGTGCAAGGAAAAATGCAGATAAAAACATAATGAAGTACACAAACAAATCAGAAACGAAATAAGGAGAGCAAAAGAATCTTTTATGGAAGAAAATGCGAGGAAATTGAAGAACTGCAACTAAAACATGACACTTTTAATTTACATAAAAAGATAAAGGAATTGGCAGGTATACAAAAACGGAAACATCCCAATCTATTATGTAACGCAAATGGAGAAATAATAACCGATCTACAAGAAATTCTTATGATTTGGAAGAGTTATGTAGAGGAGTTGTTCGACGATGAAAGACAAGAACCTAATATAGATAACAAACAAGGCGACGAAGGACCAGACATAACTAAAGAAGAAATACTATACGCTATAAAAACAATGAAGAATGGTGAATCACCGGGCCCAGATAGGATTACATCGGAACTTCTCAAGCTTGTGGAAGGTGAATCAGTGAATATTCTTGTCGACCTTTTTAACTGCATTTACAAAACAGGAGAAACCAAAAGAATGGCTCCTGTCAACTTTTGTCACCATAACAAAAAAGGCAAACGCAAAACAGTGCACTGACCATCGCACAATAAGCCTAATGGGACACACATTAAAAGTATTCCTCAAAGTGATTCACACAAGAATTCACAGAAAACTAGATGTGGATATTGGTGATACTCAATTCGGATTTCGGAACGGGCTTGGAACAAGAGAAGCACTATTTGCACTTAACGTCATGTGCCAAAGATGTCTAGATATGAACCAAGATATGTATATGTGCTTCATTGACTACAATAAAGCGTTCGATAAAGTACGTCCCGATCATCTAATGAGACTGCTGGTAGAAAAAAATTTGGATAAAAGAGAGATTTACTATAACCAGAAAGCGAATATTCGAATAGAGCAAGAGACAACGGAAGAACTCGAGGTTAAGAAAGGCGTAAGACAGGGATGTATACTTTCACCAATCTTATTCAACATATACTCAGAGGACATCGTAAACAGAGCACTTTCAGAGCAAAATATAGGTATTAAAATAAATGGCATCCCAATAAACAATTTGAGATATGCCGATGACATGGTTGTAATTGCAGAAACTTCGGAGGATCTTCAGATACTAATTAACAGAATAGTAGAATGCAGTGAAGAATATGGATTATCACTTAACATCAGTAAAACAAAAATAATGGTGGTATCTAAATCACCACAAAACTTTCCTGACATAACCGTGCATGATCAAAGGATTGAACGTGTGAGAAAATATAATTACCTGGGAACTGTTATCAACGAAAATAACGATAGCTCTGAAGATATCAGAATCAAAAGGTGTTCTGCAGACGAGATTTAAGCCTTAAACTTAAAATTCGCCTTGTGAGATGTTACGTGCTGTCAATTCTTTACTACGGAATGGAAGCGTGGACATTGAAAAAGATTGATACCAAGAGGATAGAAGCATTTGAGATGTGGATGTACCGTAGAATATTAAGAATATCGTGGACAGAGAGAGAGTGACAAATGTGGTTTTGCGAAGAATGTGGAAAGAGAAAGAATTAGTACTTACTATTAAAGAACGTAAACTGCAATACTTGGGACATGTTATGAAGGGAGATAAATACCAGTTGCTGCAATTAATTATCCAGGGAAAAATAATAGGCAAAATATCCATAGGAAGGAAGAAGGCATTCATGGTTAAAGAACTTAAGAGGATGGCACAATTGCAACAACTGTCAACTGTTTAGATCTGCAGTGTCAAAGATACGTATAGCTTTGATGATAGCCAAACTTCGGAACGAGGACGGCACCTAAAGAAGAAGAATATCCTTAATTTCACTATTTTTAATACAATTACGCAGAATTTAGGTAAAAATTTTCTATTTCTGATAATTTTATCAGTCGTTTTAGAAAATAGGTGAAACTTATTTCAACGGCATTCTTTTAAAAAAACAATTTCATCCATACATGTTGAAAATCAGGAATCTTAAGTTTAGACCGTGTCAAATTGGAATTATTAACCGACGTTTCGCCTACGATTGCACGAGGCATCTTCAGCGATCTTAACTTCACGAGATTAGAACACTGAATGATGTGATCCAGCGTTACAATCGATATCCACGTGTGATGTAGACTGCATCTCTATTAATATTATTTGGATATTTACAAATTTCGATTGATTCTTTAATTTTACGATGAAAGAAACCAGGCATTGATGCTGGCACCTTAGTTTCTTTTACATTAAAAGTGTGACCTGAGCAATGCTGGTGTTCAGCTACTGCAGATTGTACAATTGGGTTCTTCTTTATATATCTTTCATGTTCCTTAAGCCTAGTGCATATAGACCGTTCTGTTTCACCTACATTCACTTTACCACAAGAGCAAGGTATCCTGTAAACGCCTTTTGTTTGAAATGGAATTGCGCCTTTTTGAGATTTCAAACATAGTCCAACTTTCTTACATGTGTAGAAAATTCTCAGTATGTTGGATTTTCAGGGCAATCTGGCAAACTTGTCGGTAGTTCCGTGTATGTAATGTTAGACAACACCGTACATAGGAGGTTCATATATGACATTTTGTTGAGGAGTTTGATTTTTATATTTATTAATAGAACGTCTTATATCTTCAGTGTAATATCCGTTGCCCGTCAGAGCATTAGTGAGTTTTTGTGTTTCTGATTTCAGTGATTGTTCGTCGCATATTGAAAGTACTCTATGTACCAAAGAGTTTACGACGAATTGTTTTTGAGAAGGATGATGGTGTGACGGTACATTGAGATATCAATTTGTATGTGTTAGTTGTCTGTACACAGAATGTCCTAATTTGCCATTTTCTTTCATTTGCACTAGTACATCAAGAAAGGGAAGGGCATTATTTGATTCAGATTCCATAGTAAATTTTAGGCTAGTGTGTTGTTGATTGAGATGATCCAGGAAATTATGGAGGTTATCTGCGCCATCAAGGTGAAACAGGATGGTCCATATCCATAATGCTTAAAGAACATGAAAGATGTATAAAAAAGAAACAAATTATATAATCCGCAGTAGCTGAACACAAGGATTGCTCATATCACACTTTTAATGTAAAATAAACTAAGGTGCTAACGTAAGTGTCTCGTTTCTTTAAACGTAAAATTAGAGAATTAATGAAAATTTGTGAATATCCAAATAATATTAATAAATATGCGGGATACAGTCAACATCACACGTGGAAATTGATTGTAACGCTGGATCAAGGGTCGCTGAGCACCAGTCGGGTATAAACACCAGGCTGTTGCTCCTCGATAGTCATTCAGTGTTCTAATCTCGTGGAGTAAAGGTCCCTGAAGATGCCTCGTGCAATCGTAGGCGAAACGTCGGATAATAATTTCAATTTGACACGGTCTAAACCCAAGAACCATAATTTTCAACTTGAGCAAAGCCGTGAGAGCTTTCGCTCTTTATTAACGATATTGTTATTAACAACGACGCAATTCCGCGCTCTGACTTTTCATTTTGTTATTAAAAAACAAGTTCCTAACAAAACTAAATGAAATTAAGCGGCTAAAAATGATATTTTTTTTGTCCTTGAGCTCTCAGACTATTAGACTTTTTAAAATACTAGAATGTTCAGTATAATTATTTTTAAAGTAATTGTGCGAAAGTCTATCACGTTTCCAAAACAAACATTAAACCAGATCATCGCGAAACCTTGTTAGGGTAGATTTATTTTTCCAATTTAAATATTCATTAAATTTTAATAATCCACAAGCTTGCCATAAAGAATGCAAGCTGCCGTCTATAGGAATAACGAAGAAAGACTAAAGAGAAAGAGAAGAGTGTGGTGCCAACCGAATGACAAACTAGCTAACTGTGGATCCGACAAGCGGCGGACCCGGAGCAAAAACTGCCCTCGCAAAAAGCGAACGGCGGCAGAGGCAGCAAAAAGTGCACAAGGGGTGGTTAGAGGGTGAAAAGCGAACTCCAGCGGGGAATTAGTTTTAGTTTCGTTTCTGCTTGGGTTGATATATCGATGTGGAGGAAAATAAATTTAGGTCAGGACGTTTTATAACAAATGCCATATATATCAAAATAAAAATATTTATAGTTTATATTTGGTTCTTTGTTTTTTTTTATTTTCTATAAAACAAAAGTTTCTTTTTTCTACAAATACTATGAAAACTATGGCCTTTAATGCTCGTTGCCACTATCAAAATGTTTCATTTTATGAGACTAGTTTTTAAGACCATTCTCATTGAGTGTAAGTAGTATCGGACACGGGACGGCCCTCTTATTTTTGCCTTTGCGAATTCGTCCGGTCTTAGCACATTTGCATCATTGCCATGGCTTTCGACGTATCGCTCGGCTTCAAAATAACTAGTCTCGTCAAGGGTCTTATACTTCCATAGGCGTAGACGGCTGAGAGTCATCCGAACTCAGTGCTGAATGCATGCCAAACGGATCATCTGCTTGGTTTTTGCGCCCTGTAAGCGCATCGTATTGGATATCGCGGTCCACAGGTCGTGAACCAGGGATAAACGCGGAAGGAATGTTGTGAATTTGAGAAGAGAGCAAGGTTTGAATCGTTGGCGAGACGTCGTGACGGATCGCGGTTTCGATTGCGAAGTCGTTTTCGTTTTGTCTACGGGGACGAACGTCATGCGTGACAAGGTTATCGAAGTGAAGAAGATTTGATTCATAGTGATGCATCAAATCTTGTGCGTTTTGTTCTGAAGAGAGAAAAAATGGGGCACCAGCAGGTGGTGCCGGAGAGGACCCACCATAACCTCCCGACCCGGCTGAAGGCCAAGCCGCCTCACGTTTCTTGATGTTTAAATTGGGCACTTTTTGTTGAGCCATGCTCTTAAATTTGGAAAAAATAGAAAATGTTTGTTTGTTTGCCAAAAAATTAAAAAAGGACAAATTGAAACAAAGGACGCGTAGGGAGAGTGAGCTGAAATGCTCTACGTGTCTTTGTATAAAAATGAAACAGTGTTAGCTAATTGTATTTGGAAAAAATTAGCTCTATGTGTTGCAACTTTGAGAAGTTTGAGTGATTTTTGTTTGTCTAAGTTTCCGTAAAAAGTCGACCAAAAATCGTCAATTTGTCAGTCAAAGTGTATCGGAAAAGATACGCAAATTTAGTTAAACGTATACAAAGCGTTTCCGATTTTTTTGTCTTTTCCGCTTCACGGATTTTTGTTTTTTGAGAAAGGGAACGGGAAATGTTCTTGGGGGGATTGTCTTTGTTTATTTCACGTTATTGAAAAGCCAAAAAATGATGTTTTCTGGGTTTTAATTTAGAAGAAAAAACGGGCGTGACCCGTCCTAGAAAAAGGATCTTTTTAAAGGACTATGGTCAGTTTTTCTTTGTTTTTCAAGGCTTAGGACAAGCCTCTAGGTTAATACTTGGGAGTATGGGAAACTCCAATAATATTAGAAGCGAATACGCGGAGTTTATGTCGGTGATCCGCTACTACAACGCCAGTTCGCGTATGTAGTCTCGAATAACACCCGACTTTCGAACTTTAGTGTCTGAGGGCCTGGTAGTTCGGAAACTTACCTCAGGTGTTCGTAAGCAGATACTACCTGTCCTGATTCACTCTAGTTTATACCTAGGGAATCCTCAGACACCGCATTTAATCCGGAAATTTGCTTTCGCTTTAAGTCTTCTCGAATTTTTGGTTTTTCGCTACCGGGATACAAGTGGTAGTTACTAATCGCCCAAAAATTCCGTATATGAGTTTTTTATGTTTATTGACTCTTCTACGAGGATCTGGAAGTTCTATGCTGACTTCTACAAGATCGTCGCGGTTGAGGGGAAGGTCTAGTCTTGAAAATTCAGTAAAATCTGCTAGGAAATCGTCCTAAATCCACCTGAATTTTCGTAAATTTTGATAAAAATCCGCAACAAAAGTGTTCTGCCGTAAAAACAGCAGCTTTTGATGCGAGATTCCAAGCTTCTCTCTTCTTGCTTCAAAACTGATGGTTTCTGTCTTCACAACTGCCGGTCTTCTTGTTCTTCTTCCTAGTTTGCTTCTTTAATACCAAGTCGATACTTAATCTGACTCGTTTTGTCAAGCTTTTTATAGTTTGGACCAACTACGCTAAGTTGGACCAAACTATGCTCGAAATAATCAATCAGCGTGCTTCTAACATTTTGTAGAATTAGGCCACGCCTCCCAATGCTTTTCTTATGGGAAAATTTCTATTTTGAATTTCAGAGGTTTTACTCGATCGATTGTCGAGATTTTTTCTGAAATCGATAGATATTCGTTTTCTGCATCATCCCACAGCATTGGGAATATAAAATTGTTTTTTATATTCACAATAGTAGTAAAACTGAATATTCTGCAACTCGGACATTTAGAAATCTATTTGGTCATGGATTTTACCTTCTTCCACATTATAGAAGGGATATTAAACAGTGTGTTTCACACCAAATTGCCACGATCAATTTCTCGGAAAATAGACTTTGGAAAATTTTGTAGTGTACTGACCATTTAAATTTCTCTGAGGACCTTCATATTAGAGCAAAGAGAACTTTATGCCATGATAAAATAACAGGCTAAAATTCGTTAGGATCGATTAGATAGTTTTTGCACAATAATTTTGCAGTCCGATTTCGTTTACAAAAATTCACCGTTTTTCAAGTTTGTCTTAGTTCAAAATATCACGTTAAGGTATGTAAATTTATTTTCGATATATAGTAGGGAACTCAAGTTTCCAACGCTTTTTTCAGAATCAAAATCGGATGATTTGGACGCCCTCAGGAATTGTTTAAAAACATTGTTGATATTTTTTCTTATAAACAAATAGATAATCTCGGCGGATTTTCATTGGATTTTTTTTTGCAATATATGGTTTAAAAGTACTTGTGAAAAAAAAATTCAAATCCGTCAATTGGTTTCCAAGACACAAACTGTCAAAGTTGACAGTCTGTTACGGCGAATCTGTAAACAATACAGACCTGAATCTTGAACCAAAAACTTTCAAGATTTAAATGAAAATGATGATCTGGATATTCCACAGCCTAAGAGAGCCCAATCCGAATGAAAAAATAATTTTCAATGAAAAAAAAAACGTTTTTCTGCACTCTGTAAAGTTTGTAATATAATATTTAGTGTTAAGAATGCTTTATTGAAGTTTTTGAATATAATTTTTAAAGAGTAACTATTTTATTTTTATCTGTATTTTACGAATAAAACAATTTAAAACCAAGATTTTTTTCAATTTGTTTAAACAATGATTGTTTAAATAATTTTGATAATTAAAGTAAATATACATCGTTATAGTATGCTTAATTATATTAACAAAACAAATATTCGCTTGGAAAGTCCAATACTATAGGGTGCAGTATACTGTAAGTATGATGCATAAATAACGTCATTTGTTTATAACAAAATGAATGCATGATGGGCACATGGCATTATGATATTTGAGCTCCATTATTCGCGGGACATCGGTTTCAAAAATATGATCAAAATCGCTCCATTAGAAGCCGAAAAAATGAAAATTTTTTTCGGATATGTATTTTGAATTTTCGAATTCAATTTTAAAATGAGAGCTCCCCCCTCTCTTTTTTTATTAAAGTTTCCAATAACATAAACATTTAAATATTTGTATCAAAAAATAACTCGGCAAGACAAAGTTTTTGTTCAAGAATCAGGTCTGTATTGTTTATAGATTCACCGTAACAGGCTGTCAACTTTCACAGTTTGTATCTCGGAAACCAATTGAAGGATTTGAAATTTTTTTTCACGAAAAGAAGCGTCTTTCCAAGTACTTTCAAACCATGTATTGCAAAAAAATCTATTTAAAATCCGCCGAGAGAATCTATTTGTTTATAAGCAAAAGTATCAACGATGTCTTTAAACAATTCCTAAGGGTGTCCAAATTATCCGATTTTGATTCTGAAAAAGGCGTTGCAAAACTTGAGTTCTCTACTATATGTCGAAAATAAATTTAGATACGTTAACGTGATATTTTGGACTCAGACCAACTTGAAAAACGGTCAATTTTTGTAAACGAAATGGGACTGCAAAATTATTGTGCAAAAACTATCGATTCGATCCTAACGAATCTCATCATGTTATTTTATCATTGCATAAAGTTTTCTTTGCTCTAAGATGAAGTTCCTCAGAGAAATTTAAACGGTCGAAAAAAATTGATTAAAAAACTGTTTTTTTTGCCTTTTTTTTTTAATTATTGCTATTTTTCAATAAGGGGAATATATGTTGAGATTTTCAACTCTCCCTATCTTATGGCAAATTTAATTACGAAACTTTTTCTTTACACGAGAGAAAAAGTATTTTTTTCGTTAATTTTTATATTTTTATTAATAAAAATAATGTTGCCCTACTTTTTGAAATAACGCATATCAAAATTATTGTTATGCAGGTTATTCTGAAGGCTCTCAAGCAAAAATCTCCATGTTTCATTTCACATCCATCTAAAAACAGATAAGCCCTGGTCTAGTATATCATATTTAATTTTTAATTACAATTAAACTGGCAGGAGTGGCAAAATATTTACATATATTAAAATATTGGTTGTCTTCACTTTAAGCATTCGTACATTTTTTTAAAAGTCCTATTTCACTCCCTCAATTGTATGAAACGCGACGAAGACGAATTTGGTGATTCAGCAAAAACAAATTGTTTAAATGAGTTCGCCGTTTCATCCCTTCATGTGGGCCATCACCCTCCCTTAAGAAAATAAGATTTATTATTAGGAAGAGGGAGACATGTAGGTCACTTTTTTTTGGTGCATTTTCTAGAGGAATATTATCGATTTTATATCTATGATCAGCTGATTTTAATTCTAATTTGCGAATTAAATCCAATTTTAAGCAACCTGTACAAATTTCAATGTTATCTTTAAAAATAAAAGTAGGTTTTCATTTAGTCTTTTCGTATACGATAAGATTAAGATATAGGAGACCATGGGGGAATTGGAGCCTAATTAGGAACATTGCTAATAGAAGTCACATATGTTTCAATTATTATAATTTTTAATTAGAAACATAAACCTTATTTATTTTAGTATCAGATAATCACAGTGTAAATCAACTATCGCTGTATATTTCGGTAAAATAAGAGATTTTACAATTTGCTCTCATTACCCCATACTTTGCTCATATATGAAATTGGAGCTATAGTTTTTAATCCTTCAGAATGAGACCTAACATAATCAAATTAGGTAACTCTTATTTGTTATTGTAGAGAAATATAAATAAAGAAATCAAATTATTAAGCAAAAGACATAAATGAACATCAAATTGTTAAAAAAAAACAAATAAATAGACGTTTGTTTGAAGGTTGTAGATAATGTTGAAGATTGACTAAAATGTGGTTGTTGGAGTTGCATTATCTTATTTTTTGTTTACTTTTACGACGTTTCGATTAGGTTGTATCTCTAATCGTTATGAAATATAAATTGAACGTTTTGTCTTAAGGCTATGAGCTTATATAGGGACTGTCTCCATTGCAGCGCAAAATTACAAAGTAGTGATTGCCAAAGATTAGGTATCTCAACATTGGGTTTACTGAAGATTTCTTTAATATTTGTAATGTAAAATGCTTCTATAAATTTTATTTTTATCATGCTGCCGCAGCTTCATACAATTTTATATGGTGTTGTTTATCCCATGCGTGTTCTGTTAATAGCATATATATATATATATATATATATATATTGGCGACGACTGGAGAAACCCATTGGAAACCCGTCGTCCTGAGCGTAGAACTTGTCCTTTACTTGAAAGTAAGCAGTACGCAGGCAACACTTCAAAAGGTCCTTCATTCCGTCCGGTAGCAACATGGTTCGATTTAATAATGTTGTATCATTTGAAAGTCTAGTTTTGATTATGTCTAGTGATACCCCAAATAGTATATTAGTATACAGACGTCACAGATCAAAACTTATTAGTCTGTCGCCTGGCTCTAAATTAATGCTATTAATAATGTTCACGAAATGTGTGGAATTTTTAACTTATGTGTTTTTCTTATCTTCTATAGATTGTACGATTTTTTAAAGAAACTCCGCCAGTGCATTTATTGGAGATCCTCTGGAGCTGGCTGGTCTCAATGGTATGCTCGTTTTATGAATTTTCGGTAGTTCGT
This sequence comes from Diaprepes abbreviatus, assembly GCA_034092305.1. Taxonomy (NCBI): domain Eukaryota; kingdom Metazoa; phylum Arthropoda; class Insecta; order Coleoptera; family Curculionidae; genus Diaprepes; species Diaprepes abbreviatus. The sequence goes on along the minus strand of JASJET010000343.1, from coordinate 1,112,237 downwards.
TAAGATATGGTGGTTTACTGTAGTATGGTGTGAGCACAGATCGTAGGTTGGCAGATATGGTCTTGGTATTTCCTTAGTGTTCTGTAGATTTTTAACTTTATTAATACAGTTGGGTCCCGAGCTAGTTGTTTATATTTTACTCTTTCCAAAATATCTTCGACCTTTGGTCTTACGTTTCGATGTCCATGATTACCGTTGCATTTCTCTTGTCCGCTGGTAGAATCTTTGTGGATTCATCTTTACGAAGTTCGTTTAAGCATGATGTTGCAAGTGCACTGGTGAAGTTTCTTTTAAAAATCATACAACCTTTAGAAGATAAGATGAACATATATGTTAAAAATTCCACACATTTTGTGAACATTATTAGTAGCATTAATCTAGAGTCTAACGACAGACCAATAAGTTATGATATGGAAAGTCTATATACTAATGTGCCACTAGGGGAATTACTAGGCATAATCAAAACTCGACTTTCCAGTGATACAAATTTTCAGATCGCATAAAGTTACCACTGGACGGGGTGATGGACCTTTTGAAGTGGGGCCTGTTTCATATATATATATATATATATATATATATATATATATATATATATATATATATATATATATATATATATATATATATATATATATATAATGCGGATTTCACGAATTTCTCTGTGTGATATGCAATAGCAGTGAAAATATCCACATTACGCCGTTGTAGTCCTGAAATCACATTCAGCAAACGTACAACTATATGCAACTCCGTGTATAAATGAAGTAAAATGCGAACAGTAAATGCAAACACAAACAGGTTCATTTCGGTACCCTGATGAGTCTAGTAGAGACGAAACATGTACCTCTGCCGTATCGCTGTAGCGAGGAGGGTGAATTTTGACTTTCTTCTCGCTGCGGTGGTACAGGCCATCATCTCGATGGTGGTGGAATAGGATAAATTGAGCTCATACATTAAGGGAATCTCGGAGAAAATAAGACGAATTGCCAGCAGTTATAATATAAAAACAGCCTTTAAATCAGGAAATGCACTTAGAGCTCATTTAACAAAAACAAAACCAAAAACTACTGATAAGAAAGAATGTGTTTACAAATTTCCATGTGAGTGTGGTGAAATGTATATTGGAGAAACCCAGCGACCATCAGAAGAAGTTAGAATTAAGGAACATAAAACTCATAAACAAAAAGGGGAAACGTAGAGATCAGGTAATGCAGAACACGCCTGGGATGAAAACACCATATAAAATGGACTGAAGCTGCGGCATTGTATACAGAATCCTAGTAGCAGATTACATTAAAAATAATAATCGAATCTTCAGTAAGCCCAGTGGTGAGATACCTAATCTTTGACAACCACTACTTTATAACATCAAATCACAGTACACACATGAAGCGAAATTTTGCCCTTTAATGGACATAGTTCGTATATAAGCTCGAAGCGTCAAGATAAAATATTAAGTTTATATTTGATAACGATTAGATATGCAACCTAATCGAAACGTCATAAAAACAAACAAAAATAAAGAAAATTCAAGTTCGGCAAGTCAAAGAGATAGACATTTTAAGGATTCAAACAAAATACTCAAATATAAGAAGCTTTATCACTTCCAGAACATTCCTTAGGGGCCCAGTTTCCACAGTTTCTGCAACGGTACCCAATTTTGCCCATGTCTAAACAAATTGCACATACAGTTTCCTCTTCTGAGTATTCAGGCTCAGTATCACAACTTAAATTTTCATTAAGTTCTTCAGTAGATGATTCTTCATCTTCACTTTTGAATATTTTTTTTACTATCAAGGTTTTCCGGTTATCTAGTCATACCACAGGCTTTTGGAATACATTCGTGCGTGATTATCCTCCAAACTTTTGATGCTCTGCATCTCGAATACACGTGATTTTTGGACTTGAGCTTATTAGGACTTGTGATCAGTATACCAAAAACTGCTTATCTGCCAAATTTCCGAAGTCGCATTTGCACAAGGTGTGGGAGGGTCCTTTTTTATGAAATGAAGTTATCTGGACTTTTTATAAAAGTGTCTGAATCCAGAAGTTAAATGCTGATTAATGATGATATTATACGGCTTCTGAATATTAATAGGGTCGTCAAAAAAGGATTGGAGGATCCCCAAATATATATATATATATATATATATATATATATATATATATATATATATCTTCTTTTTCTTTAGGTGCCATGTCTGTATTCAGACGTTGGTGGTCATCATGTTTACAATTTCCTGAAATCTTTCTCTATCGGCTGCTGCGCGAAATAGTTCTTCTACCGTGCAATCACACCACTGCCTGATGCTACGCAGCCATGAAAGCTTCTTTCGGCCTATCCATCTCTTCCCTTCCACTTTTCCTTGTATTATAAGGCGAAGTAGCTGGCATCTAGATCCTCTAATTATGTGACCGAAGTATTCTGTTTTCCGCCTCTTTATAATGTTCAAGAGCAGTCGATCTGTATCCATCATTCTGAGAACATCCTCGTTGAAAGTGTGCGAAACCCATGATATCTTTAGGATTCGACGGTAGCACCACAATTCGAATGCTTCCAGTTTGTTTAGCGTTGTGGTTTTGAGTGTCCATGTCTCGCAACCGTATAATAGAATAGACCATACAACATTTTAGGACTTTTTACGAATATGCATTGATAGGTTCCTGTTGCATAGAACTGGTATCCATGTCATAAAGGCCTTCCGCGATATTTCTATCCTAGCTATTATCTCTTCATCTGAGTCCCCATTTACATTCAACCAACTGCCAAGGTATTTGAAATGGTTTACACGCTCTATCCTCTTCCCATCGAGCCAGAGTTGACATTCATCCACAGTAACCTTTCCAACTGTCATCCACTTTGTTTTTGAGATGTTGATTTTAAGGCCTCTTCGGCAGCTCACTTCATTGACTACGTTTACTAATGTTTGGAGATCCTCGATGCTTTCCGCAAGAATGGCCGTATCATCAGCAAATCTAATATTGTTGATTACTTCTCCACCTAGTCTTACTCCTTCTTGTCTGTCATCCAAAGCCTCCCTAAAGATTTCTTCAGAGTATACATTAAAGAGACAGGGTGACAGAACGCAACCCTGTCTTACTCCACGTTTGATGGGTAGGTTTTGAGTACGACTGTTTTCAATTTGGATAGAGGCTACTTGATTGTAATACAGATATTTTAGCAGTCTTATATCGTAGTGGTCTAGACCTGCTGCTTGTAGGCACTCAAAAAGTTTATCATGTTGTACTCGATCGAATGCGTTTTCAAAGTCGATGAAACAGGCATAGATGTTCTTTCGGAATTCACAGCTCTTTTGTAGGAGAACGCGCATACAAAATAGTGCCTCTCTTGTTCCTAGACCATTTCTAAATCCAAATTGCTTATCACTCACTCTATTTTCGCATAGAAGGAATATTCGGTTCTGTATAATTCGTAGAAGTATCTTAAGTGTGTGGCTCATTAAACTAATCAGCCTAAAGTCGCTGCATTTGGTGGGTCTACTTTTCTTTGGTAATGTTACAAACAGCGATTCTAACCAATCATCTGGTATTATTCCTTCGTTGTAGATTTTATTAAAGAAAGTGGTTAAGTAGGAAATATTTTCCTCATCTAGAAGTTTAAGCAACTCAGCAGGGATTTGATCTGGTCCAGGTGCTTTATTATTTTTGGCTTACTGTATTGCTTTCCTGACTTCTGATTTCAATATACTGGGGCCCCTGTCTATTTCGCTGCTGCATATAGTATTGTGTATGTGCAGCGTTTTCTCGAGTAGTATCGTCAAAAAGGTCACTGATGTATCTCTCCCATTTTCTGCACTGTTGTTCGTGATTACAGATTCTTGCGTCGGCGTCCTTGAGTAAATGAGCATTTTTTGGTTTTCTGATTCCAGAAGTATTTTTAAGTTTCCTGTGGAGATTGAAATTGTCGTGTTTTTTTTTGGGGGTTCTCTATTTCTTTACAGAAATTTTCTAGCCGGAGTTCCTTGGCTTGCTTAATTTTTCTTTTTATGAGTTTATTGACTTCACTGTATTTGTCAGTATCTCTATTTTTATATTTCCGTCGTACCTCCATAAGGTCAGGAATTTCCTGCGTCATCAACTCATTTTTTGCCATTCTTTTAGTTGTTTTCAAAGACTCTTCCACTTCTTTTAAAATCGAGCTTTATATATATATATATATATATATATATATATATATATATATATATATATATATATATATATATATGTTTCAAATTAAATACATTTTGAAACACTAGGTTTATACAATAAATGAATATGGCTACAGCATCAAGCAAATTTCAAAAATATTTTTATTTACTGAAGCGGAAATATGTGTAAATTTTTAATTTTTTTAAGAGTTGCAAGTAAATAATCAGAAATTTGCCAATTAATATTTATGTACACTCTTGAATGATTTGCAACAAGTGATTTACTTTAGTTTGCTTACTTAAACTTAATGTAACTAATAATTTTTTCTGATATTTGATAATTTCTTATGATATTAGAGAAGTCTTCAAATTTTGTTTTAAAGTCATATAAATATGTTTCAAATAAACTACAATCTCTTAGAATATGGAGAAATATATTTTCTTGAGGGAGAAATATTTTAACTACAAATTATACCTCTAAAATCAGGTCTAAAGTAGAAAAGTTTAATAATTACCCTATGAATATTGACCGTTTTATATTTGCATAATTAATATCGTTATAATAAATTAGGAAATAATTGAATATTTTTTGTTAAAGAAAATCGTGCCTGTAATGCACGATTTTTAAATTAAATCTTATAAATATGTCAAGTTTCTCACAAGGGGAAGGTTAATATGAATGAAGTTTCTCCTATATAGAGCAAGCTCCTTAAATTAGAACATTTACGAAACCGACATTTTTTCAACTTCATTGATTTATGCAACAACAATATGGTAATTTATATTTAAATTTACTACTTTAATATAAAATGTTCCACTTCACGTACTTTAAAAAATTTCAATTATTTGTAAACGCAAAATGCAATTATTCTTACCTTTTGTAATAATACACATGACAAGCGAAAATAATTGATCTATTTGACAAAAAGCTTTGAAAAAATATAAACAAGGTTATATCGCAATTTAACCTACTCTTGAATATATTAAAATAATGTTTATTACCTTCTTAAATAATTCGTTTATGTTTTATAGCTAGAAATAATGTAGTAAGTAAAATGGCCACGGCCTCGGAAGAACCTCGTCTTCTCTGCAAAAATTTTGATTTTAGATCAGTCTTACCAGTTCATTTGAAATTCGTGCCCTAGGAGCTAGAATATCTAATTGCAATGACCAAATAAATTTTTATCAAGCTATATTCAAGATAACCAATTAAAGGTTAATAGGGCCTCGAAGTCCACTGCGGAGAATTAAAAAAAATAATTAAATCTTCTATTATTTTAAATTTATAACTTGTATTTTCAAAATTTTATTATTTTTATTATAAAAATAATACTGTATTACCTCTTGCTTGACCCAACGTATCTATGCACATTGTGAACAAAATAACATCATTGCAGCTCAACAGAAAGGAGCCTGTATCAACCGAAGAAATCTCTTTGCTGCCGATGTGGATTATAAGAAGGCCTTCAACTCAGTGCCACATGAGTGGCTCGAAACTATATTGAAAATGTATAGAGTCGATAATGATTTTGTTTTCTTTTTAGAACGCATCACGTCTTCTTGGAGAACTAGGATCCAGTTGCAAGTGCCATCCAGCGACACCATCGAAACTAAGACAATTCTAATAAGAAGGGGAATATTTCAGGCATTCACTTAACCCATTGTGGTTCTACCTTTCAATGAACCCACTATCACGCCATTTGAACTCCACCAGATACGGCTTTAGTATTAGAAATAACAACGAAGATATAGTAAGAGTGAATCATCTTCTATACATGGATGATCTTAAACTGATGGCTGTTACCAGAAACCAGCTGGAACAAATGCCTAAAATTTTAGAGGAGTTCTCCGGGGATATCGAAATGCAACTTGGACTTGACAAGTGTCTGTATTTTGAACATTGTTAAGGGCACAACTACCAGGCATACAACCAGGAGTATTTGAAATGCAGAATGGTGAAACTATAGGTGCAATGGAAGCAAACCAAACATACAAATACCTAGGTATAAAACAGGCTAAAAGAATTGACCATCGCACTATGAAAGCCGAATTGACAACCGAATTTGCCAGGAGGGTAAGGTGGATATTACGAACTAACTTAAATAGTAGAAATTTGTTTAAGGCGCTCAACACGTCCGCTTGCTCTGCACTTAGCTACTCTTTTGGAATTGTAGAATGGAGCAGGACGGACATCCAAAACATTCAAAGAAAAACAAGAACACGCCTGACGAAAGCACAAAAACATCATCCTCGAAGTGCTAATGAACGTACAATGCTTCCAAGACATCAAGGAGGAAGAGGATTGGTGAATAATGGTAAGCAGCTCGACCAACAAATAATAAACTTACGTTCATATTTCCACAGGTTAGCGGACTCTTCCACACTACATCGAGCAATATACGAAGCAGACGATTCAAGGCCGCTACAGCTGAGAGAACAGGATGTTGCTTCTCACCACTAAACAGGCCGAGAGAAGTTACAAATCTGACTACAGAACCCACTTCATGGACGGCATCCAAATGAGGTCAATCAGGACAATATCGACAACTGAACATCAACTATTGATTGATTTCAGGACAGACATTTCCGGAAACGAAGGGCTTCTTTTTAGCTATCCAAGACCAGGTTATTTCGACAAAGAACTATCAGAAGTTCATCATTAGAAATCCCTCAATAGAAAATGACCAATGTAGATATGGCTGTCGAATATAAGAGACCATCCAGCATATAACTGAAGGATGCCAAGCGTTTTCCGTATCCGAGCACAAGGAAAGACACAACTCAGTCGCTAAGATACTTCACCAAGAGTTAGCAGATAAGTTAAACCTATTGCAGGTAGGAAAAGTGCCTTATTACAAATACAGTTCGGATCCTACTCTTGTTCAGTTATATTGGGACCAAACGGTTCTTACGGATCAGACAGTTGCTCATAATAGACCAGACTTTATACTAAAATTTCTAGACGAACTACACTAATGGGCCTTAGTGAGCATCTGTATAAACCGATGCAGAAACCGTCCGAAAGTTCGTAGGAATACAGCAAACCACGTCACCTAAGACCCGATAATATGAAAAGGGTTCCCACAGAGCTTCATACTTGTTTGGATTGTAAATCAAAATAATATTTTAAATTTTGCTTTTCTCCGACAGTCAAGTTTAGAGAAATAATTGTTAAAGCTTAAGAAAAAAAACGCTTTTAAATTAAAGTATGGGGTGTCCCGTTTTCGAGAATTTTTTACGGAGAATTCAGTGGCGCAGTCACTTTTTTTATAAACATTTTAGTTTTTGCGATATTAACCAAATTTATGATCTTTTAAATAAGATGTCCTGCATATTATTTTAGATATTGGTTAATATGTAATGTATTTATTTTATTTTGAAAAATAACTTTAGGATTCGATTTTTCCAATAATTTACTTTATTTGTAACAGTCTAAAACTTCACAGTTTTGTCAGATTGGTATTATTTATGAAATATTTTTATTACGTAGGTGTTTTTATTTTACTTTTTATTTATTTCGCATTTACAATGGCCGTTTATGATAATTATGAAAAGTATGATATGTTAGTATATTTAGTACAAAGCAATGAAAGTCCTAAAATAAGCTTCTAAATTATATTTCAATAGATAATGTATTTAAAGGGTTATCATTAGGATAATATCTCATATCTGGAAATCGTTTTTATTGTTCATGTTACAAGAGGCAATCCTTTTCAGATATACTTGCTCGTTTAAAAAGAAATCTATTTGAATACGGATTTTTTATTCAGCCGCAGCCCAAACATACGTCAAAGAAGACAGAGAGAGAAAATAACCAAATGTGCTATTTTACGCAGCATTTCATCATCACGCAGAAAAATAGAGGAAGAAGTTGATGTAGCAAAATCTGACGCTGAAAGAATTTTGAAAAATTATAAATATGATGCATATAAATTTAAAATAGTGCAATATTTACACATCGGAGATGATGAGAGCCGAGTAACGTTTTGTCAATGGAATTTAGAACAAATCCGCACCAACCAATCTTTTGGCAGATTTGTCATTTGGTTCGACGAATGTTATTTTTAAAGTGAGAGAATTTTTAATCGGAACAACACGAGGCATTAGTCTGCAGAAAATCACCATTTAATTTTCGAAAGGGCACAATAAAGGCGCTTCGGGGTTGGTGTCTGGTGTGTTATTTTGGGCCAACGTACACTGGGCCAGGAGACGCTCATAGCTGTCATCAAATAAACTATAGACATTCTAAAGTGAATCGAATGTTTTCACAGACATATCTACTATCATAAAAAAAGCAATTTTGGTGAAGAACACTATTTTTATTATTAAAAAAAAAACAAATGAAAGTATTTTTTTTACAAAAAAAGAAGTATTTACTACTGTATAGTATGATAACCACTGAAATTATTGGGGAACGGTACCGTTCTCACTAAACATCAAGATAAAGTATTAAATCGTGATAAATAATGATATTTGAATATTTAGGAATTTTGAAAAAATTAAAAACAAATTTAAATACATATTTATTGATAAGTCCAAATAAATTATAAGTACTCCAAAATTACTTCATTATGAATAATATCTTATAATACTTAGTTATTTAAAATACACGACACCGAAAATCCAAAAATGTGAATAAGGTAAAATTTTCACCATATTGGATCCGCCATATCGAATTTCAAAAAAATAATTGTAAAGTCTTAATCCAATCTAAACCCTTCAAAGTCCTTTAGGACCAATTTCGGATGATATTCAGAAATTTAAAATTTCTACACGGTCATATTGCATTTGACATATTAGATTTTCTTAAACTAATTTTATATTCGCTATTTACATTATCAAAAAAGATTTAGTCCCACCTTTGAACAAAATCGAAAAATGTGAAATTTTTAGTCCCCTATATTGGATTTGCCATATTGAATTCGGAAAAAATACTTTTAAATTCATAATTTACACCCTCAAGAACCCTGTATGTCAGTTTAGAGAAAATTGAAAAATGTAAAATTTTAAGGACGCTATATTGAATCCGCTAGATAGAGATTTTCAAAAAATATGTTAAATTCGTAATTAACATTAACAAAAATTCCCCAGTACTGATTTTAGACAAAATCGAGAGTTGTAGAATTTTTAATCTGGCATCTTGGATTCGCCATATTTAATTTTTTAAAAATAATTTTAGATTCGTAATGTTCGTAATTCCCCCATATCAATTTAGAAAAAAATCGGACAAAATTAATTTTTTCGCCTGCCATATTGACTTTATTAAAAATATTTTGGATTCATTATGTGCGACTCCGAAAACTCCCCCACACCAATTTTGGAGAAAATCGGACACAATTAAATTATTTTATCCGCCAAATTGGATTTGCCATATTAAATTTTTTAAAAATACTTTCGGATTTGTTGTGTTTGACCCCGAAAATTCCCCCATATCAATTTTGGAGAAAATCAAACAAAATTAATTTTTTCGGCCGCCATATTGTCAGCGCCATCTTGGATTTTATTGCACCAAATTTGTCCAAAAAAATATTGGATCACCGCAGCAGCTTCCTGAACATAACATAAAAAATTTCATTCAAATCAGTGCCGCCATTCCGGGTAATCGGTGTTCAGGGTGAGTCAACGATTGGATGAAATAAGCCTTTTCGGTGAAATTTACAAAGAAACTATATTTATTGTTTGATACGGTTTGTTTTTAAGCAGATTTTAAAAATATTTAGGACTCTACAGGGTGAGCCAAAAAACTAGGACAGCATAAAGTTGTATTTTTTTAAATAGAACACCCTATATACGAATCGTATTTTCGATTTAGCTTATAATTTTAAATCTTTTTTATTAAGGGTTTACTATAACAAAACTTTATAGTTCCTGAGATAATTAAGTTTAAAGAAAAAAAGTCACATTTTCAAGCATCAATTCAATCCTAAATAACGTTTTCAATTTTGTGACAAATATATTCAAATTTGGAATTTAGCAAGGCCAAGGACAAGTTAACATAATTTTTACCTAATATTTGCAATAAAAGCTACAGGGTGTTGAACACATCGGCTCATATTTGAACAAGTTTAAATGAATAAATATCTTTTTTTTTTAAATGGTACTTTAATAGAGTAATAAAAACCCTAAAAGTTTTGTTCAATATATCCTATACCTATTTATAATAGTTTTTGAGATATTTCAGTTTTCTTTATTTTCCATACTTTTTTACAGAAATGGTCTTCATTATCATAGTAGCCATGTAAAATAATAAAAAGAAACTACAGAAATAATCAGAATGTGGTTAAATATGATGAAATACATTATTCGTTATATTACAACGGCAATAGTTTAATTAAACATAATGTGAAAAAATTAACACAACAATAACGACAAGGCAAATACATATTTACTTTTATACTAAATTGAAACAAAAAAATTACCTATTAAATACTGAGATTAATTATTTCTTTTTAATAAGTGTTCGAATAAACGACCCTCTTGTGCAATGCACAAATTTAGTCTTTTTTGCAGATTTTCTCGGACCCTGGACAAAATTAGTGGCGTTATTGTTCTACAGGTATCCCTAATCCTGTTTCGCATATCTTCCACTGTTGTTGGTGGATTAACATACACCTTATTTTTAATATAACCCCATAGGAAGAAATCTAATGGGGTGATGTCGCAAGACCTTGGTGGCCACTCAATGAAACCCCCACGTCCAATCCATTTTTGCAGATATCGTTGGTCCAAAAACGCACGAACTTCACGATGGTAATGCGGAGGCGCACCATCGTGCTGGAACCACATACTGTCGAGCTCATCCCTATCGAGACCTTGAAGCAGTTGGGGTAGTTCTTCTTGTAGAAAGTTCAGGTAACTATGGCCATTTAGTGGTTCATTAAAAAAGTGGGGTCCAATAATTCGATTATGATGAATACCACACCAAACAGTTAATGACCAGTGGTTTTGATGTTGCACCTCTCTAATCCAAAATGGGTTTTCTGTGGCATAATAATGCATGTTGCGTCTATTTACGGCACCGTTACTTCTAAAAGTAGCTTCATCACTAAACATTACCTTGCATAATAAATTTGGATTTAATTGAATTTCCGCATTTATTGTACAACAAAAGTTTACACGAATTTCAAAATCCTGTCCATGCAATTCTTGGTGTAATTCCATGTGATATGGATGATACCTATATTTCTTGGTAGTACGATTAGCGGTGGATTGTGATGTTTCACATAATGCTGCTAACTGACGGCTACCAATATAAGGATTTTCCTGAACATTTAACAATACTTGTAGTTCTTTTCTTGATTAGTTACTGGTTTGTTGACCACTTTACGTTTTGGATAATCAACAGTACCAGAAGAATCAAATCTTTGCATTAAGTTTTGAAAAGTATGGGTATTAGGCTGGCGTCGATCAGGATACTTCATTTTGTAAATTCTTTGAGCAAGAAGGCAATTTTTTTGAGCCTCTCCTATTGTATAAATCATATCTATTAACTCATTCTTTGGAAAATTCATTTTACAATATAAGATGAATGCAAAAAAAAAAACCAAACTACACTACATAAAAACCAGAAGAAGCGATTGCGGTTATAAATTTGACACACAGAAAAATGTTTTTTTACATTGTTTTTGCCATGGCTACTATGATAATGAAGGCTATTTCTGTAAAAAAGTATGGAAAATAAGAAAATCTGAAATATCTCAAAAACTATTATAAATAGGTATAGGATATATTGAACAAAACTTTTAGGGTTTTTATTACTCTATTAAATAACATGAAAATATACAGGGTGTACCATTTAAAAAAAAAAGATATTTATTCATTTAAACTTGTTCAAATTTGAGCCGATGTGTTCAACACCCTGTAGCTTTTATTGCAAATATTAGGTAAAAATTATGTTAACTTGTCCTTGGCCTTGCTAAATTCCAAATTTGAATATATTTGTCACAAAATTGAAAACGTTATTTAGGATTGAATTGATGCTTGAGAATGTGACTTTTTTTCTTTAAACTTAATTATCTCAGAAACTATAAAGATTTGTTATAGTAAACCCTTAATAAAAAAGATTTAAAATTATAAGCTAAATCGAAAATACGATTCGTATATAGGGTGTTCTATTTAAAAAAATACAACTTTATGCTGTTCTAGTGTTTTGGCTCACCCTGTAGAGTCCTAAATATTTTTAAAATCTGCGTAAAAATAAACTGTATCAAACAATAAATATAGTTTCTTTGTTAATTTCACCGAAAAGGCACAAACCTACTTCACCCAATCGTTGACTCACCCTGTACATACATAAAAAAAAATACATAGTCGACGAATTGAGATCCTCCTTTTAGAAGTCGGTTAAAAAATGATATGACCTAAAAAATAAATGCTTTATTTTAATTTGCATTGTGGCGTTTTAATATGTTAATATAATAAGTATTTGAAACCATATTAAAATGTCACAATGAAAATTAAAATAAAGTATTTATTTACTAATAATTTAAACTTAGATATTTAAATGACGGCTAGTCCAAACACTAACTTATATATTTTTGAATTCAGGAGGAAAAAACTTTCATTCTAGTGGAGAATATACAAGGTGATTGATTTAAAAAAAAATTTTTTTTTCGTTTCTAAACTTTACGATACGTCACTGTTTTTTAAACGAATCTTAAAGATGATATGGAAGTAATGCTACAACATTCGTATTTAATGTTTTTTTTATCTATTATAATAAAGCCTTTAGGTATGGTGCTAAATATAAAAAACCATAGAAGAAGAAAATGGGATAAATACATAAGTAAAACACTCGTAACAAGCTACCAACATTTTTAATTTATCCAAGTGGAACAGGAGTTATTTTTTAAATTCAGTGATTTATTTAGTTTCTCTATATGATTGAAAAAGTTCAAGCTAACTTAAAAAGGGATATTGTAATACAATTTTTAAAAATCTAGGCCTATTACAGTGGACGGCTCGTTGTGGTTTTTCTTCGATATTATACGAGGCTGACAATTTACACCGACAATGGCTGTTCAGTGCACTGAAACAAATAGATTTGTTACAGCTTCACGCATGCACCTATAAATTATACTTTAAACGAAACTTTTACCCCGTTTTACGTCAATATTAAAAAACTTCTCGCGAACACGTATCAGTTTTTGTTTTATCAAGTAAAAACGTAATAAGGAAAACCCACAAGGAATTATGAGGAATAGTGACTTGCTCTTTCGTGTGTTTAGGTACAGTACGACCATAAGGCTATGTTCATAAGAAATATGAACTAAAAATGCATCGCAAATAGAGGTAATAATTTGAAATACAGTTACTCGGAAAGAAAATAATAGAAATGTGGCACTAACCTCTCACTTTTTTATTAATATTGCGCCTAGGAATTTAGAACATATACCGGGTTTCTAATCTAGGAGAAGTGTGCTTGAGATGATATGCATTTTTTACATCGTGATCTTTTGTAACTGTTTGCGGTAAAGGAAGATCACTAAATGAAACTCGAAGATTAAGACTTGTGGCATATGTTCGACAAATATCTGAAATAAACCGAAATTACAAATTATATTTTATAAAAATCTAATAGTCAACCTGTCTAAAACTTGCTGAACCGGAAAAGCACGGTATCTCGGAATTTGTTGTTTATTCCAAATATAAATTGTTTAAACAAACTTAAATATCTAATTTTACAGGCGGTTGCTCAAACAAATTTTTACTGGTGAATGATTAACCACGCAATAAATTTAACGTTTCGTTAAATTTATTTCGGTTATACAAGCGTTCCAATAAACACCGACAACGCGCGGTTAGTTAATGTACTAATAAGTCTGGCAACACGGCAAATTAACCGTGACTATCAGTCGTTAATATTCTTATTTTACAATTTAAAGAAATATGAATATTGAGTAATTTTCCTTGAATTTTCTTATTCTTTGATAGATGTACCCTATAAATATATTTATTTCTGTTATATTAGTAATGATTTAATTTTGAATGTAACTTTGCTGATTGTAATATACTATATTTTGTTTCACAGTTGCTTTCTTAATGTATCACGAGGAGGAAAATTAATCTCTTTTATATGTTTTAAAGTATTTCTGAATTGAATTCAATCTCTTTACACTATTCTGGGCTTCAAATTGGTGAAATAGAATAAAATAGCGTCGTGATATATCTGTTGGCTTTCAGTTTGACTCCAGTTTATTTTTTTTTTTCTATCACAATATTTGCGTAAACATGCCAAATTAAGATGAAATTCTAAATTTTAGCAGCAGAAGTTTATTTATTTTTATCTAATTAAAAGTTCATGCTAAAATGTGTGTCCTGGTTTTTCACATGATATTGTAGTAATTATTGTGATTATATTTTGCGTATTTTTGTTCTATTGTTCTTGCTTTGAAATTTAATTAAAATTAGGTTTATTTTTGCCAGATTAAGCTGTTATATTAAATAGTAATTGAGGTTAATAAGCTAAGCATATGATATCATCATACAGTGGTCTCATATCTCCAAATATTGTCAGTTTTACTTATTTAATTGAATAATTAATGATTTTGTGAATCTTTTGTTTTATCTTATATTAATCTTATTATTGGTGATCACCTAGAGTCAGGCTGGTCATTTACTGTACGTTTATAGATTTGTGTTTTTACTATTATTTATCTTGAGTTATTAGTTAAAATAGTTAATTACTTTAAATTCATTATTATTTTTCTTTTTAATTATCTCTAATTAATACTTGATTAATCTTTCATTTTCTGTTGTTACTTTAATGTAAACATTTCTTGGTATTTTGACGAAGGTTGATTAATAAATTCATTGGCCTTTTAATTTAATTTTCGTAGTAGACATTTCTTATCTTTATATTAAAGATTTTTACTATTACTATATTTACCGAGTTTTATTTGTCCCACAAGCTCTCTAACGTCCGTATTTTCTTTTTCTTTACATACTTGTTACTTTACAGGAGTTAAGTTAAAAGCGAGTTCTCAACGACATCGTGGATGGTATCTGCATACGGCCTAGCTTTAGTTGCAGTGGCGCCCTGAATCACCCACCCCTACTATTCAGCATAGGGGTTAGCTCGGAATTTTTGCTCGCCGGTGCTGCTACCAACATTTAACTTGATGGTGAGGTGTCCTTAAATACCAGTGTAGCAAATGAGTCTTGTGTCTCTTCGTACTCTATAATTTTTGTATTTGCTTTATGTCTTTAATTGTAACACTGAATTTCGAATACCTTTATTTTACTTTTCTGTTTAGACGTCATCCAAATATCGTCTATTAATTGTCTTAAATACATTTATTTTCGTTGTTTTCGAAATTTCTTTCTTTGTCCTTTGCATTTTATACATTTAATGTTTTTTTTTCTATTCTGTTATTCATTTTTTTTTCCTGCCCTCCCGTTCCGTGTCGATTTCTACCCCCCTATATTTAAAGATCTTTACTTATCTCATTTTATCCCCTCAATTCGTATATTTATTTTTTCTTGTTCATGTTCTATTACTATTACTGTAGTCTTATTTTTTTTTAGTTTCATATCATGTACTTTCAATAATATATTCAAGTTTTTTAAATTTGTGTTCTAGACTAACATTTTTTATTACTTTATTAATAAAAATTTTGAACAATATTGATCTTAGCACTTCACCCTGCCTTAATCTTTTCTTTGTTGAAAATGTTTTCAATTATTATTATATATATATATATATATATATATATATATATATATATATATATATATATATATATATATTATATGCTTCTGACAATTCTTATTATATCAGTATTTCCCATATAGAATTTGGAACTTTAAAGTTATTTTTTTTGCTCAAAGTTACCACTTAATAACAAAATATTCGTTCGTAATCTATGAAGTACCAATCGCTTCATTGGAATTATTCCAGCTGTTAACTGTTTTATCAGTGGCCGTCAATTACAAGAGAACACCAACTTCCTATAAAGCCGAGGGAGTACTTGCTGAATGTCAATCAGTTACTTACAAAAACATATCAGACCTGCAACTAAAAATCCATAAATATTTCAACACGAAATAAGTTCTCACCTAACTTAATCGTGAATGCAATATTTTTGTCGGCGATATTACATACATAAAACAGTAAACAGTTCAATTAAAATTTTCTTAGAAATCGTTCAAAATAAAAACCACATCTCGCATTATACTGCCGTCAAAAATATCAAAAGTCCAAATCCTATTTAACACTGTAGATAAAAACAATAAATCTTACCTTCTTCTTACAAGATTGAAAAACAAAGAAAGTTAAATTAACTATCTACTTTCATGTATAACATATGTTTTTATTTGATATTTTTTAGTTGTCTATTAGAAATACGTGTTATATTGATTTTTAACATTCCAGCTTTCTCAAGCGTTTTAATATCTTACTTCCTGAATTCAGATGAAAAGATTTTTGGATGCAAAAGGAATTTTATTTATTATGCCCGAGATACATCTGTGTTCAATCCAGTAATAAATTTTGTCCCTAATAAATTAATATCAGATATAAATAGGAAATAAATTTAAATCAAAAAATTGCATCCGCATTATCTAATTTTTAAACCCATTTAAAATGACAATAGAACGTTTAAATTAACAAGTACAACAATAAACCAAAAAAGTTTTGAACCTTGGAAATAGAAGTTAAAAAAAATAATTTTCTCTTATTATTAAACCTGTAAAAAAGAAAAATTTTCTTTATTATTCCTTAATAACAGTTACAACATTTCCTTAAATGTGCAGTTTTGCGTAGTTCCCAAAAAAATTGTAAATTAAAATAAAATATACTATATAAGTAAAAATATTTTTTTATTTCTACTGATAATTTAATGATGAATAATTTTTTTACCTAAATTATACGCCAACAGCAGCCAATTATTGAAATAATTTAACTTGCTTCGCCCAAATATCAAGAATAATTTGTCTGTATTACAGTATTACGCTTAGAAACGTTATGCTGGTGTTCAATTTTAATGCAATCCAAGCTGATCCGTTGGAACGTATGTGGAGTTGCCTATCTAAGACGTGGAGATTAATTTCGTTCATAAGCTTCATGTCGGTTGCAAGGCGACATGCAAACCTGTGTTTAGTTTGCCCGCAATGTTGCTACACCTGGCTTTAATATATGTGGCATCACTTCTAATATTTATGTGGTAGCCTATATCCTATATAATAAATTTTCACTTCTCTATAAGAATGTAAGTGTTGTTTTGAAACTCCATGCTGTATCGATTTGGGATTTAATGTTTCCAAATAGTTTTTACATATATTGCAAAATACGGCCGAGCAGTGTCATGTTGGAAAATGACTTTATCGTGTCTTTTGGGGTATGTTGGTCATTTTTTCTTCAATGCTCGATTTAATTTTATCAGTTGTTGTCGATATCGATCGCCAGCAATTATTCCACCAGGTTTTAGCAGTTCCTTATAATTATCATCCCACTAAGTACACGGCCCTTTTGAATGTATATTGCGCATTGATTGTAATGTTGAACGCTGACATAGAGCTACGCATGATTTTTTTGTGTTTCAGGTTTTCAAAATAGATTCACTTTTCATCACCTGTCACAACTCGATACAGAAACACTTTTTTTTTTGTCTGACAAGTAATCTTTCCTTCAATTCAGATTGAACCCATTTTTCTTCTTTCTGGATCTTGCCCAATACATGTGGAAGTTCCGAAATAGTGGACTGGGAAATATTCAATGCTGCTGCCCATTGTTTGAATGTTGAGTTGAATCTTCATCCAATAATTCTTGCAAATCTTCATCTTCAAATTTTTTTGGCTGCTCCTTATTTTTACATCAAAATTACCACTTTTGAAGCATTTAAACTATCATTTGCAAGTTTTATGGGTTAAAATATTCTCACCATAAGCTTTAATCGATAACTTTCAGCAGCTGTTTTCTTTAAATGAAAAAAGGTCATTAAAATTTTCTACAAGACGACTGTTAAAGAGTTTGATATTTTCGAACCCAAAAAGAATTTTTTTTTACACAATAACAATTGATAACAAATTAGTTTTGAATAGCGTAAGTTTACTGTTCAAAACGCCATAGATGCCATTAGTCTCTCTCTCTCCCCTCTCTCTCTCTCTAGCAGCCCAATTTGGTTCACTCCTGGACGTAGGCGCCCTCTAGTCTTTTCCATTCCAACCTATTTTCTGCAATCCGTTCCCAGTTTCCATTTGCTTTCCTTTTTATGTCGTCTATCCATCTTTTTGGGGTGTCTTTCGATACTTCTTTTTGACGACCTAGGTCTCCATTGCAATATATGGTTTGTCCACTTTGCATAGTCTTGCCCAGCGACGTATCCTTCCCAGGTTCATTTCAAAATAGCAATGCGTTTTGATCACATCCTGCACTTTCGTGCGTCTTCTTACTTCTTCGTTCCTTATTCGGTCCCGTAGTGATATTCCCAGAATGATTTTTTCTATTGCTTGCTGTGTAGTCCGCAGCTTATTGACTGCTTTCACTGTTAATGTAGTTGTCTCCATTTCATAGGTCATTACTGGGAGAATGCATGAGTCAAATACTCTTCTTTTCAAATTAATGGGAATATCGGGGTTTTTAAGCGTGTATCCCAATCTTCCGACGGCTCGCCATAACCTTCTAATTCTTCTCTTTGTTTCCGATTCTTGGTTTTCTTTCACAAGTCTAATAAGATGGCCTAAATACAAATGGTTGAGATATCTACCATCGTTGCTAATGCTTATGTCCCCAGTTCAGTTGCTTAAAGATATCTTCCTGTGTTAAAGTAAAGAGTTTATGGGAAATCGTATCTCCCTGTTGCACCCCTCGATCAATATTTATCTTCTGTGTTTCCAGGTCCTTTGTTATCTTCACTTCCAGTGTGGTCTTATCGTAAATATATTTCAGAAGATTTTTATATCTGGAATCAATCCTTGCATTGTCCATTGCTTGAAATATGGCCCATTGCTCGACAGAGTCAAAAGCCTTGCTATAATCTACAAATCCTACATGCATTTGAATATTATATTCGGAGAATTTTTCAATTAGAAATTTGATGTTCTGTATCTAATCTGTTGTACTAAAACCTTTTCGAAAGCAGGCTTGTTCTGGAAGTTAATAGGAGTCAAATTTGTTTGTAAGTCATTTAGTTATAATCTTTGTAAGCAGTTTGTCCAGGTGTGGCAAAAGACTTATGAGGCGATAATTTACGATGTCTAATTTGTCACCTTTTTTGTACAGAAGAATGCCTCGGGCGTTTTGCCAGTTATCAGGAATTTTACCATTTTGAAGACATTTATTTATTCAAGAGAATACTCATTGAATGTAGCGTTGTAGACACTTCGAGTTCCAACATTTCTTTAGATATATCATCTTCTCCTGGGGCAAGATCAGATTTCATTTGTGACAAAGCATGTTTCAACTCTTTGATTGTGATGTCAGATATTTCTTCTGAACCAACATTTGTAATATTGGAGAGCTTGAATTCTGGTTTTGGGTTAACTGAACTATACAGTTTTGAATAGAATTGTGTCTTTTTCCACGTTTTTTCGTTTATTTATCAGGTCTTTGGTCTATTGTGATAATTTACTGTTTTTTGTCTTCTAACAGTGCAGATTTTCTTTACTGCAGTTTGGATATCTTTTTGGATTTTATTTTCCAGTTCGTTTATTGTAAATATATTAAGTTTATCCAATGCTGTAAATTTTTTCTGGATATACTCCTGATGTGTGTTTTTATTTTGTTTTAATTCCTCAGATGTCGGAAAACATTAGAGTTTAATAAGTTTGTTCCTTTCTTTTTTAATGTTGATGTTTATTTTTGCTTGAACGAGTCTGTGATCACTACCCAGGTCGAATTTTTTTAAGGCTGTTACATCGGACACAATATTTTTTTTTGCCCTTAGTATATACCAACAAATGTATTGGTAATGCCATCTTTTTAAAAAAATCAACATATTAACCGAAACACCTATTATTCACCTAAACAAGTTTCATCCTAGCTAGGACCCATTCATAATTGAGAAACTTAAATTCACACTTACTGAAGAAATATTTTTTTTATTATGGAAAAGTTGTTCATAAGTTGGGTACCTTCAATGTTAGCGATATCCCAAGCAAATTAATATAGTGATATATAAATCAGAACGTTCCTGCTAAATTCCTGAAAATTTCGCGACTCCTGTTGAAAAGCAAATAAAAATCATATAAAACATTTGAGTTCTTTAAAATTAGGTTTGCGCGTAGAGTACACTCCTAGAGTTTAGTACGTTCTAACGTAAAATAGTGTCACTAAGTGACACTATTTTATGCACTATCCAACAATTTTCTAATTTTATATAATTTAATTTTAACATAATTGTTTTTGTCTCAGTGCAGTTATTTATCGTTGAAAAAGTTTCCCTGCTTAATGCACTTTTCTTTCCTATTTCTATATTTAACGTGATTTTTAGCTTATTACATTCGTTAAGTACTTGTGGTTTTTCTCTAAGATTATCTACTGCTGACAATTTAGACCGACAATGATCGATCGGTGCACTGCAACCAATAGATTTGTTACAACTTCACGCATGCACGTCAAATTTACGTTTTAAATTGAACTTTTACAGTGAAGATAATTAAAAATAATGTTATTCTTATTCCTGTTTTATTTTGTCAATTAAAAACTGTATTATTATTTAGGTTAGTAGGAATAGATTTATTTTTTTGGTTCATTTTTCATGCGGATTATTTTATAACAATGGAAATATCTGTTGTTGTGGCTTTAAATATTGAATAACTAAAAACAATTTGTCATTCTACTTTTCGACGCATGTTTTATTACGAGCATAAAAAAAAGGAATTTTGTAATAAATTTCTTAGTAATTTGTTACCTCTTTGGTAGCAGTCTAAGAGCTTGTTATTGTTGTCCCTTTTGAGAATATTATCATAAAAGTCGAAGCTGTCAAACGGAAACCTGGCCTAGTTTCCTTTAATTTTTTACAGTAGAAAAACTACCGTTTTTCCGCTAAATATGTATCATATATGTTTTTTTTTGTATTCTTGGGGTTAGGTTCATACCTGGATGTTAAAAAAATAACGTGTTTTAATGTTTCGCCTTTTGTTTAAGACATTTTCAAAAAGTTTTTTTTTATACTATTTTCTTTAATTTAATAACATAAATAACGACCTAAAATTTTAAACACATAAATTATGTTTAAAATTCCACAGATTAGCAGAAAAAGTTAAAAGGTTTTTAACCTTTTAACTTTTTCTGCTAATCTGTGGAATTTTAAACATAATTTATGTGTTTTAAATTTTAGGTCGTTATTGATGTTATTAAATTAAAGAAAATAGTATAAAAAAAAAACTGTCTTTTAGACAATTGAAACAAGTTTTGTAAAAACTTATTTTACATCTAAATACTTTATATGTTTTTAAAAATATTTAAATTTTTTCAAAAAATGTAGGTACGCATCTTGAGCTTGCTATTTCTATACCAAATGATAAAATGTACTAATTCTTTTTTTTAATTACATTATTTTTTAAATCATTATTAATGGAGTCTTTGGTTTTTTTTATATTAAAATTGATAACATATAAATATTCTAAGAAGATATTCCAATCTGCTGACTTTTAAGAGGATATATTAATTTTTTTCCGATTTTTGTAAATATGGCTTAGGTTATTAAAATCACTTCTGTCGTTATCTGCGTTTTTTTTATTTCCATCGCCTCCTTTACACTCAATTTGTTATAATTATGCTCACGTTCAAGTATTGTTGTATTGTTGTAGTCGAAGGAATGATCTGTTTCTCGTACATATATATTTAGTGCAGTCGTAGCATTTTTCGTAAATTTGTGCCCATTTAATCTATTTTTAATTAACTGTGAGGTCAATCCTATATATTTTTTTGGACAACTTGTCAAACAATTCAAGTTACTTCAACTACTTCTCAAAATAAACTGTCCACAACAGCCAATCTGGACCCATTATATACCTTTTACCGATACCAGAAAATATCCCGTCTTCCTAGAAGAATTTTCATACTACATGGTGTAATAAAAATAAGAAAAAGTGATATTCTAGCGATTTCTAGACCTTTTGTTATCGGCGTTCCCCATTAAAAACGAGGAAACTGAATTTTCTAAAAAGTTACAGACCTTCTGTCATAGACGTCTTATTAGTAAATTCTCAAAGGTAAAATTAATTATGAACTCGCAGAAAATAAACCTAAAACCTTACAAACTACAAACACAAACTAATACTATGAAATGGATAATTTGTAAATTCTGTTACATTGCCCCCTTCCAAGTCTTGATCGTTCGATCAAGATTCTTGATCTTGATAATGGGCCAATCTGTCAAGATGCACGACTTTCATCTTCGCATGAGGGCTTTTCTGAATTAGGAACACCAGATCGTTTAGTCGGGTCACTACGTTGTACGGACTTTCCCACGATCTTTGAAGCTTTGGTGAACGCTTTTTGATTCTTTTCGGATTGTACAACCAAACTTTTTCACCAACCATGAATCCACCAGTATTAGCATTAAGGTCATAGTGAATCTTCATTTTTTCGCTTTTTATTTCTAATCTTCGACGGATTTCTTCGTGTAAGACCTGAAGCTGCTTACTAACTTGGCTAGTGCAGTCTTCACAAGTTGCTTCAGTATCGGGTGGACTTCCAGTTAGCAAATCAACTGGAAGACTTTTCCAAAAATTATGCTAGCAGGTGTTTTTCCAGTGGTTCCGTGAATGGCTGAAAGATAGGCTAGTAAAAATAGATGAATGCATTTATCCCAATTATTTTGTTGTTCATTTACTTGTATTCTGATATAAATCTCTCAAACATCCTGTCTGACTGTGTAGTGTTGTTCTAGTTTTGTAAATTTTCAGAAGCTTACAAAGGTTCGTAAAAACTTCAGATTTAAAATTTCTGTCTTGATCAGAGTGTATTTCTCTTGGCACCCCATATCTACAAATCCACTGTCTAAACAATATTTCAGAAATGGCGGTGGCTCCTTTATTAGGCATTGCATGTACTGGCTACTTTCTCCATTTACAAATGTAATTGTTGCATGTGTTTCTGAATTACCGTCACCTCATGTTGTACCTCGCAATGTCCGTCTTCTCTAATTTGCAAATGCTATTGTTGCCTCTGTCTGTTGCCCCTGTTTCTGGATTCCCGTCACCTCATATTGTACTTTGCTATATACGTTTTCTCTAATTTTGCTAGCTTTCTGTTGCATTTCTTGTCCTATGCGTTTTACATCATCTTGCCTTTTTTTAATGTCTTTTTTCAGTTCTAGTTTCATATCTTCTTGACTTGTTTTTAATTCTTGTTTTATACTTTCTTGATTTTTCGTCATATCTTCTTTGAATTTTTGTTTCATCGCTTTTTGACTTTTCTTCATGAAGATTTCCTCGTTAGTCTTCCGATTATCCTGGGAAACGTTGACTCTTCATATGGTTCATTAAGGTCTGTTTGGCTGATTCAAACTGAAGGGCATAAGCAAGAGCCTCAGAAATTTTCTTCAGTCGGGCCATTCTTAGGGTTTGACTTGTTTCTGGGTCTCGTACACCTTTGGTAAAACTATTTATTGCTAACTCTTGCTTCATTTCTTCCGGATAGGTTGGGTAAGTAAAATTTAATAGTCTCCTTATATCCGAGTCACATTCTTGAAGAGTTTCGTTGTATTGTATTTCGTTGTGATTTTTTTTTCGGGAATTTTACGTAGAATCTCCATAGCTTCACCTCGTAGTGCTAGAACAAGAGCACGTGCCCCTATTCACTTAAGATGAGTCTGAAGGGACCGCAAGAAACGCATCTTAAGCGGGAAAGCTTTTTAAGCGGGAAAGCGTTTTAAATGGGAAATCGTTTTAAGCGGGAAAAGGTTTTATGTGGAAAAGGAAAAGAATTGAGTGCATATATTTTGTGTATTAATAAAGTTATGTTATAAAAATCATTTCTGAAGTATCTTACTATATATATAGTATAAATATTCCTTAAAGTAATCACTAAGTTAAGTTTAACAGAGAGATTTTGATGGATACGACTCTCGATATAATTTAACTATTGATGTGCGTCTTCGATATCACCAAAAGAAGATATATAACGCCTTAAATCGTCAATTGCTGACAAATCCTGAGTGTTTAACAAAATTGGAGATGAATTCCTTTCCTCAACATCGTTACCATCACTGTGGGTGCTAGTCACATTTTAAAGGACCTCGGTTTCCCGAAAGGAAAGCTTAAAATACATTTTCTAGTGCCTTTGGACAATAGCAATACAAAGTAATTTTTACTAAAATCTTAACCACAATCAGTAGTATGAGCAGTAAGTTCACATGCGGGATTTCGTATGTTAACTTTGTGTCGTACTTGTCCGTTAATAGCGATAAAGAAATATTGAGTTTTATACGAAAGAACGGAAATATTGATGATGTAGTTCATAAAACGGTTCAATACCGATCGTAAGAAAATACTGCAAAAGCCCGCAACATCAGTTCGGGAAAATATGAAAATGCTCTCATGGTCGGTCCAATTTAAAAAAAAAATGGTTAAAGTCTGTTCTTATTGCCATTCTCGAGACACAGTACTTCAAAGTTGTAAACTAGAACTATTATAATTAATTATAATACCCGAGTTCGTTTTCTGTCTGTCAAATTCAATATATACCAATTTTCTTGGTATAATATTTGGCTTCGTAACAAATAACACTAAATACACAAAAAGACCAACTCAATAGACTGAAACCTATATTTTTAAACTGAGTAAGACAATTACATAATTTCAATAAAGATATTTTCTGAAACACTGCAAAACATCAACTAATTTACTAGACACAACAACCCTCAATAAACTGGCTTAAACATTATTATATTGTACATCTCGAACGAAAACAGGATTACAATTCCTTTGTGAATATGTCTTAACTGGAGCTGCTAAATAATTAAAAGAGATTTAAATCTTGTATGGTTAGTTTAATCGGATTACAAGGTATAAACAACCGAGGGACATAAATTTTAACTCGTGTTTATGTTGTAAAGATGTTTGATGAAAATATAATAAGATAAAGGTGCTTTTATTGTTTGTTTTAGGTACGTCAGTTAATGATGCGGAACTGTACACTGGAAAAAATGAGGAAGTTCTTAATTTGACAGTTTAAACAATTGAAAAAAACAATAAATTTTAACGTTTTGTACGAGGTTTGGCTATTAAATAAAAAGACTGATGCTTCTACAGAAGAAGTAGGCATGCGCGAACGGTGAACAACACAGCTATGTATCGTGAAGCCTTCTCTTTCAAATGCGATGGCTCGCGTGGCTATAGACAAATCAATTTGGCCGTGGCCTTCGATTGTATAAAAGCTGTTTTTTGTCTTGCCGAAACAGTGATAAATGTAATAATAGAGCAACGAAGTGTCGTGAAATTTATCATCAGACCTCTAATAAAACTTTTATTAAAAGAGGTGCATGGAAATAAATGTTTATCACGTGCCGTGAAACAAATATTAGTATCACTAAAGAAATTCTTCACAAGAGTGATTGGTCTTATTCTCAAATTAAACAACAGGTATAACTTGGGGATAATACAGGTTTGTGCACCAACAACAGACCATGATGAGGAAGAAGTGGATCTATTGGGATCTACGATGATATTGAAGCTGCTCTTAAAGACAAATAAGCACATTTTACCTTTATATGTGGTGACTTTAACGCCAAAATAGGAATGAAATCTAACCCTACAGAAACGCCACTGGGACACTTTAGCTCGGACGGCAGAAATGAACGCGGTGAAATACTGTTAAGACTCCTGCTGCAACACGAACTATACCAAATGAACAGTTTTTTCCAAAAGAAACCACAGAGAAGATGGACATGGCAAAGTCCTGAAGGAATTACAAGGGCCGTATTGCCGACCTAATTAGTAGCCCTGAAGCAAAAACTGACTCTAACGACCTAAGTAATAAATTAACAACTGCCTTATTAGAAAGTCAGAACAAATTTTGTCCTAAAACCCAAAAAGAAGAGAAGCTCAGCCAAAATACCAGACAACTAATACAGAAAAGAAGAGAAATGAAAAGCGAAACGGACACTAAAGTTGACGAACTACAAAGAATAAATAAAGAAATATACAAAGCTGTTAGACAAAGCACTCGAAAATATCATCAAGACCAGATCGAACATACTATTGAGAACAATAAAAGTATGAAAGTATTGAGAAGAAAACTAAGAACGGGAACAAGACAAATAATCAAAGTGAAAATAAGAATGGTCAGTTTTCAACAGACAGAGAGGAAATCCTTAAAGTAGTAGAAGATTTTTACAAATTACTATACAGAAGCCAAAACAAAGAAAATAGAAAAGATCAAGTACCACAAATATTAACAAGGAAAAAGGTCATTGTCAACTAAGGATCAGAACAAATGCCGGAAATCACAATAGACGAAATAAAACTAGCCCTAAGAAAAACTAAGAATATTAAATCTCCAGGCGAAGATGGTGTAGTTACTGATGCAATCAAAATCGGAGGTGTTTGTCTACTTAAGAAAATAAAAGACCTTTTTAATATGTGCCTTTTAGACAGTACAATACCCGACAAGTGGCACAATGCTGAGGTAATTTTGATTTACAAAAAAGAATATCCCCATGATTTGGAAAAAGAAAACAGAACAATAAGCCTCCTTAATCACCTATATAACCTCCAAACAAGAATAGTAACGAATCGTCTTGAGAAAAAACTTGATTTCTACCAACAAATAGAGCAAGCGAGGTTCCGTACTGGGTTTGGAACAAAGGATCAGCTACAGAGCATCAAAATGGTAATAGAAAAAACTATCGAATACAATCGACCACTCGTTTTGGCTTTTGTAGATTTCCATAAGGCCTTTGATACGGTAGAGCTTGACAAAATTATGGAAGCATTACAAGCATGCCGCATTGACCATCGATATACAAAGTTAATTTACAATATATACAGAAATGCAACTATGTCGGTGAAACTACACAGAAACACGGATAATATCCCAATTGGCAGAGGAGTCCGACAGGGTGATACCTTATCGCCTAAACTGTTTACTGCTGTACTAGCATACGCCTGTAAAAAACTTAACTGGGAAAAAAGAGGCCTGAATGTAGACGGCCAAAGATTAACAAATTTGAGGTTCGCGGACGACAGAGTTTTGTTTTCCGATAATCTCAAGGAGATATGTACAATGTTACATGAACTTCAGCAAGTATGCGCCAATGTAGGTCTTAAAATAAACATATCAAACACAAAATGTATGACCAATCTGGTACCTATTGGAAATATCAATATTGGAGACAACGAAATAGTGCTTGTGGAAAAATACATATACCTTGGACACGAAATAAAGATCACAAGAGATAATCAAACATGCGAGCTACGGAGAAGAGTAAATCTCGCATGGGCAGCCTATGGAAAACTTAAAGACATCTTTAAAAGCGACGTACCAATTTAAAACGTAAAACATCTGACCAATGTGTGTTACCGGTGATGACCTACGGTGCCGAAACTTTGACATTGACAACTGCAACTTCTAAAACGCTACAATTAGCTCAGAGAAAGATGGAAAGGTCAATGCTAGGAATATTGCTGCGTGACCAAGTTAGAAATGAAGACCTGAGACGAAAGACAGGAATTCCCGACGTAATTTTTCGAATTGCCACACTCGAATGGAACTGGGCCGGATATGTCGCCTGAATCAGTGATGGAAGGTGGACGAAGAGATTACTCGAGTGGAGGCCGAGATTAGACAAAAGAAGTTGGACTGACGATCTCAGAGAATTGCCAAAAATCGGGTGAAAATTGCTCAAGATAGAGCACAATGGACAAGAATGAAGGAGGCTTATGTCCAGCAGTAGACGCAAAGGGCTGGATGAGGATACGATGGTATATGTTCAACATCGAAAAATTGTTTTTATTTGTTTAAACAATTGCGATTTAACCATATTGGTACTCCTTTTCTTCTTCTTCTTCTTATTCTTAGTATAGGACTTTGTCCTGTATTGACTGTCAATGCATCTCGTTTATTCTTGTTCCTGTGACACCGATGTCCAGCTCTCTTTCTGTCTTTTAGGCGGTCGACCAGGAAGCCTTGAGGAGTTTGGTATTCCTTCTTTTGCAATTTTTGCCACTCGGTCGTCGGTCATCCTGTCGACATGATCCTTCCATGCTCTCCATCTTCCTCTGCCCCATCGTACGACGTCCTGTATTTCACATCTTTTTCTGATTTCATCGTTTCTTAGTCTGTCGCGTAATGTATGACCCGTGATACTTCTTAGCGTTCTCATCTCAGTTGTCCGGGGTAGTCTTTTGGTTGCTGATGTGTCTGCTTTTGTTTCGATGGCATAAGTCATTATGGGTCGTATGCAGGTCTTATATATTCTGATCTTACTTTGTGTCGTCATATGTTTATTTCTCCATATAATATCAAGTAGGTATCCTGACATTACGGCAGCTTTGGTTGTTTGTTCTTGAACTTCTGCTTTTAAGTTTCTATTGCTGATGATGTTTGCTCCCAGGTATTTAAATGACATGACCTGTTCGATGCTTTGATTGTATACAGCGAGCTTACATCTTCTTGGTTCTTTACTGATCGTGAGAGATTGGGTTTTTCCTATGGAGATTGTCATGTTAAATTTTTCAGCGGTCTTTCAAACTTGTACAGGAGCTGTTGGAGGTTGTCTTCGTCTTCCGATATCAGTACTGCATCATCGGCATAGCAAATTATCTTTAGTTCTTCTTTTCCCATTCTATATCCTCTACCGGCCTCTTTCACCTCTCTGATAATTTCGTCCATAATGACATTGAATAGAATTGGACTGAGGCTGTCTCCCTGCCTTATGCCGGTAGATATTGGAATTTGGTTCTACTTTAATTTTCGTTGTATTTCTGCTGTTTAAGTCTTTAATTACTTCCAGGATGTTATGACATATGTTTCTGTCCTTAAGTAGTTCGAGAACGTCATGAAGTCTGATCCTGTCGAAGGCTTTTGTGAGGTCGACAAAACACATATATGCCTCTTTGTTGTATTCGATGGCCTTCTCTGTAATTTGGCGAATTATAAATATGGCGTCAGTTGTTGACCTGTTTTGTCTGAAGCCTTGCTGCTCCTCACTGATTCCGCTAGATTCTATTTTTTTTTGCTATGATTTTCGTTAGTAGCTTGGCGGTTGAGCTTAGAAGTGTTATTCCCCTGTAGTTGTTCGGGTCAGTTTTGTTGCCTTTCTTGAATGTGGGTATGGTCAAGCTTTCCCTCCATTGTTCTGGTGTTTTCTCCTCGTTGAGTATTTTTCTATAGAGGGAATGTATCTCTTCTAGTAGTGCCATTCCACCATATTTGAGCATTTCATTTGTTATGCCATCTGGTCCAGGGGCTTTTCGATTTTTCAATTTGGTGGCTGCTGTACTCCTTTTCGTGATGTCTAAACAACAAATTTAGTTTCCGCAGACAAAAATATATGGGAATAAGTTGTTTCTATCCTGGTACTTTGAAAAAACAACGAGAAGGTACCCAGCCCCCGAACTATTATATGAAATAATTTTTTAAGAATATCGATCAATAGTATTAGTAATACTTTATTTTTTACAGTCATGATGATTATTTTATCATTCTTTGTTCCCAAATATGTAAAATAAATGTTTCAAGGATTTTCATTTAATAGTTTCTTAAATCATCTACAAATTAGGGCGACATAATTAAATTTTGAGAAAAAAACATATTTACTAAATATCGACTTTAAGTAACCTAGTAAGATAATATATATGTAACATAAAAAAAAACGAATGTAAAAAAATTCAATTTACCTAGATACAGCAAAACTTTTTAATTTAACTTAATATAACAAAACTTTTTTGCAATTTTTACAATTTGTTCCAACAGTGTGAAATTTGCCATTTCACGCATCTTGGTCATATAAAGTATATTAGTTTGCGAAAAACCATTAAAAATATAAACCAAATATAGTGTAATTGTAGCAATTTTATCCTTTGATTGACCGTTTGATTGACTTTCTTTAATTTTATTGTTATACAAAACGTAAGCAATTAAAGTTTTTAAAAGCTATCGAACAATCTAGGTGATATGAAAAAATATGACTACGAGATGTTACTTTTTAAGATCTTCTTTGATTTTTTACTTCGTAAAATTATACCTCTAAATAGTTTTTAGATTTTTTATGCATTTGAAGTTTGTCGTCGAAACAGGACATTAAAATTAGGCAAAAATAAAAAACCACTAAAAAATACAGTTGCTCCAGCGAGATAATACCCATGCTTCATCAATTATATTCATTTAAACTAAATCTAAATTAATTAGTCAATACAACGTTGCCAATTATATCGATGAGCGGAACATTTAGTATATTAAAAATTCCATTATATTTAGGAATTAGCTATCAGGAAAAAGAACAAATTGCAATATCGGTTTAAGTAATTGAAAATATTAGTGAAACATAAAATTTTTATAAAAAAATTGAACCGACTTCTAGAAGTGCGCTAAAAAGTGAAAAATTGCTATAAATTTTTATATGAAATTGAACTTTTTGAAGTCGGCGCCAAACTAATACCTGACAAAATGTGATTTGCATCAACAGATTAAAATACTTTATTTGTAATTGTTTTCTTACCATAATTTGTATGTAAAGGGTGTTTTTTTATAGAGGTATAGGACTTTAAAATGGAAATAAACAAAGATGAATTTTTAAATTGACATGAAATTTACTATATTTGAAAGATATCCTTCTGGCATTATAATTTAAATATGACTTCTGGCATATGACCGCCACGGCTGGCTCGGACGTAGTCTAATCTGGAGGTCCAATTTTCAATGACTTTTTCCAACATTTGTGGCCGTATATCGGAAATAATGCGGCGAATGTTGTCCTCCAAGTGATCAATCGTTTCGGGCTTATCGGCGTAGACTAGCGATTTCACATATCCCCACAGAAAATAGTCTAGCGGCGTTAAGTCGCACGATCTTGGAGGCCAATTCACGGGTCCGAAACGTGAAACTATGCGGTTACCAAACATTTCCTTCAATAAATCAATTGTGGCACGAGCTGTGTGACATGTTGCGCCGTCTTGTTGAAACCACAGCTCCTGCACATCATGGTTGTTCAATTGATGAACGAAAAAGTCAGTAATCATGGCTCTATAGCGGTCACCATTGACTGTAACGTTCTGACCAGCATCGTTTTTAAAGAACTATGGACCAATGATTCCACCAGCCCATAAAACACACCAAACAGTCAGTTTTTCTGGATGTAACGATGTCTCAACTTACACTTAAGGATTATCATCACTTCCAATATGGCAGTTTTGTTTATTGACGTATCCATTCAAACAAAAGTGAGCTTCATCGTTAAACAAAATTCTCTTATGAAAATCGAGATCAACGGCAATCTTGTTTTGGGCCCATTCACCGAATCTACGCCTTGCTAGGTGATCGTGTGGCTTCAATTCTTGCACGAGTTGGATTTTGTAAGCACGCAAACCAAGATCTTTCGGCAAAATCTTCCATAAAGTGAATGGACACATATCCAATTTCTGTGCACGATAGCGGATAGACTGATCGGGTCTTCCTCTACGCTACGCTCTACAGCAGCAATGACTTCTTCTGTACGCACTGTACGACATCTCTGTGGATGCGTATTATCATTTAGAGTAAACGTGGTGTGAAAATATTCCATAGTTAATCGAATTAATTGCTCTGATGGCCGATTATGTTGACCGTAAAATGGACGTAGTGCGCGATACGTATTTCGACCAGAACCATGATTTTCAAAATAAATTTGCACAATTTGGAAGCGTTGTTCAGGCGTCAGTCTATTCATGTTGAAATGCCAAACCAAACTAAACATAAATCACTTGACAGCTAACAAAGTGACCGCCAGTTAAAAAAGTGTTGCCAACTTAAAGTTCTATACCTCTATAAAAAACACCCTTTATTAGTAGTTATTTATTTCACTGAGAAATAATTTGGCGCCGACTTTAAAAAGTTCAATTTCATATAAAAATTTATAGTTATTTTTCACTTTTTAGCGCACTTTTAGAAGTCGATTCAATTTTTTTATAAAAATTTTATTTCTCTATTTTTAGTTTTAGAATTCATTATGATATCAATAAATTATTTGAACTAGGTACTAATCGATATTAGTGTACTTCGCATGACTCCAAGGTGGCAAAAAGTACCCATTTTATCCATAATTGTAAATCACCCTAAAATGAACCACTAAAAATTCTTTGATTCTTAGAGTTCTCCAAATACCAATAAAACTATGTCAAACAAATATTTAGTCTGTCATAGTAAATCCATTATCTTAAATTTCAAATTAATTTTACTTTGATAATATAGGCCCCAAAACCTTCCAATATCGATATTTAAATAATTTGGGACGTAAATTTCTTTGCCCAATATATTTTATATTGCATAATAAGTTTGTTTGTATACGCCCCAAGAAGCCTGCAATATTAATTTTAGATGAAACCGAAAAATGTAAAATGTTTAGTCCCTCATATTGTATCTTATCAACCTAATAGTTGCAAAAAATTAACTTCATATTCGTAATACAGTATCCCCCAACCCACTAATACCAAATCTGAAAAAAAGCGAATAAGGTAAAATTTTCAACCCACCATATTGGATCCGTCATATTGAATTTCAAAAAAATAATTTTAACGTCTTACTCTAATCTAAATCTAAACACTTCAAAGCCCCCTAGTACCAATTTTAAATGAAATCCAGAAATTTAAAATTACTAAACGGTCATATTACATCTGACATATTAGATTTTCTTAAAATAATTCTATTTTAGCTATTTACATCCGCAAAAATGATTCAGTTCCACATTCGAACAAAATCGAAAAATGTAAAATTTTTAGTCAGCAATACTGTGTTCGCCATATTGAATACAGAAAAAATACTACTAAATTCATAATTTACACAGTTTTGGAGAAAGTCGAAAAATGTAATGTAGACAAAATCGAGAAATGTAGAATCTTTAATCCTCCGTCTTAAATCAGCCATATTTAATTTTTTTTAAATAATATCAAATTCGTAATGTGGTGTCAGGGGCGGATCCAGCCTCTCTCTTTGGGGGGGGGGGGGGCGGTGATATCACAAAAGTACAGAATGGCAAGAAAAACAAGTTGTCAACGGGGAGGAGGGGGGGGGAGTGCAAGCAGCATACTCATTCCTAATATAAAAGGTAGAATGGGTTCTATTTTCCTGAACTTAAAGCTCTTGGGGGGGGGGGGGGGCGATCGCAAGCATACACATTCCTATATTCTATTCAAGAATTAGAGAGAGCAATAAAACTGTAACCGAAACCTCCAACGTACCTGCTCCAGTATCGCAGGTAACTGAGAACTGCCGTAAATCTAATTATATTTCATTATATTTAAATATATTTTATAAATTTACTGATAGTTTAATTTAATTTCTGTCAGTGAGCAAAGTACCCTTACAGTTTGTTCTTAGTGATTTATCTTGTTTGCGCTTGTTTTTATATATTATTTGAGTATAGTGAGATACCCAAAAGATATGGCTTTCACCTATATATTTATTCCAAAATCGTTAAACCAGGTCATTTTTACCTCGACGAAAAACTTATTACGATGGATGTTTATGATGCTTTACGATATCAATATCTAGATAATAATGTTAAAAGCTCTATTGAGATGTGTTCCAACATGAGAGGAGTTGGAAAATCTACTATGTACCGAATACTGAAGGAGAAAAAACGACTGAAATTGTTAGTACTCCCAAGCCACATTCGATTACAGGCAGACGAAAAACCTCATTGGAAGAAGAGATGAAAACGGCAATTAAAGGGGTTGTATATATATATATATATATATATATATATATATATATATATATATATATATATATATATATTTTATTATGAGAAGCAGATCTCAAAATCAATGAAGATCGCGATATACTGGAAATTAAAGGAACTGATCTCTGGAAATTGTTCAGAGAACTTAATTTTTGCTGGGAAAAACCAGATAGAAAATCTGTTCTTATAAATCGTCCGGAAAATGTCCGTTGGAGAATGAAATATCTCTCTCAAGTAAAAGATAGAGTTGTTAAAAATAACACAACTTACAAAATTAGTAATTTAACTGAACTTTTGAAAGATTTTTTGAATAAAATTACTGCAGAAAATTAGAAAAAATCCATATAATAAAAGAATAAAAGAAAATGTGGAAACTCGATCTCATGAACGGTGATGTAGAGGAATCGATTACAATTAATTTGAGCGAAGATAGCTTCAGTGACTTTGTTTACGAATTAGATACGTAATGTTTACTTGCCAGCGTAAACACAATTTATTATTTAAATTTTTGTTTTTGTTGTATTTTATTGTGTAATGTTGTTTATATGTTTTTTTTTTATTTTTTTATATATTTTTTTATTTTAGTGTGTCCCACTCTTTAATTTTATACATATTTAATTCTAATTAGCCGTAAGTTTTTTATTATTTTATTATTGTATTTGTGTCTTTTTCTTGAGAGTGTAGAATTAACATGTTTATCTTATTTTTTTTTGGGGCTATCATATTTCCATATAATAAAGTAAATTAAATTAAGATATCATTACAATAGAAATAAAAATAAGTAGGTCTAATTTTAACTGTATCATATAAAAACTAATTACATTTGAATCCCTTTTTAGTGTTTAATTGTAATTCTGCAAATGGTTTAAGAAATAAATAAACTGAAACGTCAAATACCCTAAAAATGTTTTTAATTAATAATAAAATGACCGATAGCCCCAAAAATATTTTAATATTATATGGACGAAGTTATTTTTTTATATATGTTTAACTTTTTGTATTTTTGACAATGGATATTTTGTAAGTATTTAAATTATAACTTAGAATTTTTTTAGAGAATAAGGCTACGTTTTAGTCCATTATTATAGACCGGTATTTTTGATCGCCCCCAACCGCCCCCCCCCCCTTGGATCCGCGCCTGTGTGGTGTCATATCAATTTTGAAAAAAATTGGACAAAATTAATTTTTTATCCACCATACTAGATACGCCATACTGAATTTTTTAAAAATAATTTTAGATTCGTCATGTGTAACCCTGAAAACTTTCCCGTACCAATTTTGGTGAAAATCGGACAAAATCAATTTTTTTGTCCGCCATAGTGGATCCGCTATATTGATTTTTTTTAAAATTATTTTAGTTTCGCCATGGGCGACCCCGAGAACTCCCCCGTATCAATTTTGGAGAAAATCGGCAAAAATCGATTTTTTTGTCCGCCATATTAGACTCGCCATATTGAATTTTTTAAATATAATTTCAGATTCGTTATGTGAGGCCCTGAAAACTCCCCTATACCAATTTTGAAGAAAATCGGACAAAATTGATTTTTTCTTCCGCCATATTGAATTTTTTAAAAATTATTTTAGATTCGTTATGTGCAATTTCGAAAACTCTCCCATACCAATTTTGGAGAAAATCGGACAAAATTGAATTTTTTTGGCAGCCATATTGTAAGCGCCATCTTGGATTTTACTGCATCAATTTCATCTAAAAAAATATGGAACCACCGCAGCAACTTCCTGAATATAACGTAAAAACGTACGAAGGAATAGAATCAGGAGCCACTCTGAATTTGGTCTTAAATTTTTTCATGCCGTTTCAACATCTTTAGGTATTATTTTAGGTGATGAGATAGGGTAAGAATTGCAACAATGACTAGATAGGTAGGTAGGTACATAAGGAATAGAAATAATAGATGACTCTTTGAATAATTTCGCTAATGAATTTACGATATCAATGGTATTAGTTACTTGATAGGACCTAGTACCACTAGCCTTTCTAAGATTGATGTAGGATCAGAACGATTGAAGATTCTTTTTAAATTTCGCTTCAACATTTGCAAGATACGTACTATAGGACATACGAATAAGATTTTTTACAATCGTCCTAGCATTCCTGAAAGATAAATAGTCACAAGATCTTTTGTATTTCCGCCATAGAAACTCTTTATTTTTTAATAAGCAAATTACCTCCTTAGTGAAACAAGGTGGGTACTTACTATGCCTGAACAAATTCTTTAGTACCGTCTTATTAAGAATTACATCTATATGCTACGATTAAAAAGAAATTATAAAAAGACAACCGTCGAATATAAGTAGTTTTTGACAGAGAATCGAAATTTGGAAAAAAGAAATACTTTTCCATTTTATATTTCACAGTTGCTCGTCGCCATTCAGTGTGGAGAGAGGGTAAATGTCAGAAATATATTAAAATATGTCCCCCTGTCGCCTTGTTAGTACGCTAGTTTTATATTAAAATATTCCAATGCGTTTTTCCGATATTGTATTCTTTATTTATTCATTAAAAATTTTCAAATTTCTACTTTTATTCCGCCAAGACTTATCTCTTAAATAATATTAAAATCATTTGCACGATGAAAGTATTCTAAAAATATTACATGTCTATTGTTTCATCAAGTAATAATTAAAAGACCACAACGACTACAAAACAACTGCCGGCAAACAACTAGACATTTGCCTCATTATTTCTTGCACCTATAAGTACAAATTACTAAGCATTACGCCTTAATTCTAAAACCAAATGACGCTACCAACATTTGTAACAAAGTCAGTCACATTTTATAAAATTGGCGTCTGAGTATCATTTGTGTTCTCCAATTACGACATAATAACATATAAGGTCTGTGAGAAAGTAGACAGTTAACGAAAACGACGGTTGTTTGTTAGACTGGCGCTAAAAATATTATTAAGATGGATTTTACACTTCTTAAAATGTACTTCGAGTAGTTCTGGTAACACGAAAAATGCTTTCAGTTAGGATCACATGCCTATCATCATCAAATATCCACAACATGTTACAAAAATAATTTACATAAAAATGAATTTCACAGAAAGGTGGCAATAAGGCCAAGAAAAAAGCCGGTGAAAAGGTACCGAAGGAACAACTAAGTTATAGAAGTCTGAAATACGATATTTGGATAGATTGTTGAAATTATTCCCCCAAACTTTATATTTTTTAATGATAGTTTTTTCTAATCTAATAAAAACGGTATCTAAGACTGGTTTAACGGATCATATTAATCATATATTGGTTATTTGTAAATACTAAGAAGTCTATGGATATATATATATATATATATATATATATATATATATATATATATATATGAAGTAAAATGCCAACAGTAAATGCAAACTGCGTTCCAACCATATTCTTTCCGTGTTGGAACACAATTTATCCTATTCCACCACCATCGAGATGATGGCCCACCTGTACCACCATACCGAGAAGGAAGTCAAAACTTACCCTCCCCGCCATAGTGATACGACAGAGGTACATGTTTCGTCTATACTAAACTCATCAGAGTACCGACATGCACCCGACTGGGCCAAGGACAGATCGGACGAAAGCATGCAAATACTGAACACGGCTTCGCCGACCTCCCGCCGGATGGCGTATATATGTTTATGCGACTTTCACGGATTCCTCCGTGTGAGATGCAATAGCAGTGGATATATCCACATTATGCCGTTCTGCAAACGTACAACTATGTGTAACTCCGCGTATTGTTGCAAAGCTAAAAAATGCTTTGGTAAAACCTATATGGAATCTCCAAGAAAAATCAAAGTTTATGATGATTCCAGAAGTACGAAACTTTACATTTGAAATCTGAATCTGATTTTACGTGAAAAGTTGTAAAATTAGTAAAAACCTGACAAATATCCAAATAAGAATAATTTGTGCTATTAGAGTAGTATCATCACAGATTTGTAACTAAAAAAATTAAATACGTTTTTATATTTTTTATGAAGGAAAAAAATATCAGTTGAACATTTTTACTTAAATCATTATTTTAAAAGAAAATTTCACTTTTCTAAAAAAATTGTTGTCCAATTAAAATATGTCAAAACTACTCAATTTACATTGTTGCCAAATTTATTCGGCCACTACTTAATAATGTATCAACAGTACTTGTTAAAACATTTGTGCAACTCAAAAGATTTTACGCATCGTTTTACGTATTTCATTAGTACTATATATACCAAGTTTTGTTAAAATTGTGTCATTACTTGCAGAGATGTCGTCTATTAAACAAGTCAGTTCGGAGGAAAAGTGCAACTATGCAAAAAATCGAGTTTCATGCAGTCATAAAGTTCCTGACGAAGCAAGCAAAACCTTCTCAAACCTTTTTGGAAAAGATCTAAGGCGACTTCTACCATGGAAAAACCGTGTTTGCAAGTGGTACAATATATTCAAACAAGAGAGAGATTCGTTTCAAGACAATCCCAGGCCGGGACGACCCATTGAGGCGACCACAGCTGAAAACATCAAAAAATCAGAAAAGTTAGTACTGGAAGATGCCTCTTTGAAGAAGAAGGAACTCGCAGAAAGGATTAGAGTATCAACTACAAACATTTTGAATATTCTGCATGACCATCTTGGCATGTCAAAGGTCTTCGCAAAATTAGTACCAAGAATGCTCACGTCGCACCAAAAGGAGCGACAAGTAGCACGTTACCGCGCGTTTTTGGACCTGTTCAGCGAGAACAGGGATGTGGGCTCGGATTGTTACTGTAAGCCATAATCGATGCAAGAGTCTATGCAGTGACACAAAATAGGCACACTACCCTCAGAGAAGTTCAAGGTATCACAGTCGGCCGGAAACTTCATGGTTACAGTTTTGGGATTCAGAAAGAAATTCTGATGATTGATTACAAATACAAAAACATCTCTACAACAGGAAAAAACCGTGCAGGCTTACTAAAACGCTTAAAGGATGATGTAAGTGAGAAAACGCGACGAAAACTCATCAAAGATGGGCTGCTTCTGCACGACAACGCACCCGTCTACGAAGGATGAGTTGCAATGGCTGCTATTCAAAAAATTTGCTTTCAAATCTTGGATCACCCTCCCAGTAGCTCAGATTTGGCTCCCAGTGATTATTATTTATTTCCAATAAAGCAAAAATGCTTCGAGGAAAAAAGTTTTCCGGTAACAATGAGGAGAAGGAAACAATTTCTGCCTATCTTACCGAAAAACCAGAATCATTTTTTTTTCGATGATATAGACAGATCTATCGACAGATCTGAAAAATATGTTAAAATTAAGGGTAATAATATATTGAAAATAAAAAAATAATTTTGAGTTTAACTTCACCCTCGAATTTCTTATCCTTCCCTCGTAGTTAGTTAAGTATGTATTAAAAATGTATCCTCGAAACTAGCTGCGTTATTACCACATTAAATATTACAAGTTTCTGAAGTAAATCGATAGTCATTAATTCCAAATAGAGCATTGTCTATCTTCTCAACGCCTCGTATGATGAAAATCAGCCAAAGTGGATGCTGTCTAGGCCCGAGTAATCCCCCATAATCGATGGTTAGGTAGATTTGCGCCGAGATAGACAACAGGGAATTAGAAGACAGTTAGCGAAGTGTCTGAAGGCGCAAATCCTTCACAGGTTTTTATCCTACTCATTTGGAACAGGCTAATCTACTATTATAAATGATGAGCGAGAGGGACAGCCTACTTCGGAGCGGGCAACCCGACCCCAAAGTTGCATTTAGATCGATTACTTTGCTGATGCTTTTGAGTGATTGTTTCTCTGCTTATATCTAAATCTACGTAAAAGTATTATTTCGCAGTAATAGCTATTTGTCAAATTTGGGTCTCCCTGTTAGAATGAACTTGCATTAAAAATTTATATTATTAGTCGTTATAGGACTACGCAAAAAATTTTCAGTTTTCTGATCCGCAAAATGCATAAGATTTAATTATATCTCTAGAAAGTAAGTCACAGTATCCTCGAAAAAGTTTACACCATATGGAAAAATTTTCTAATATTTGAAAAAATAGTTTCGGCATAAGTTTTTGCATAACAAATAACTAAAAAATGGTTAAAACGATCTGTTAAATCATATATGCTATTTATCATGTTATTTGCAAATCTGGAACCAACTGAAATATTTTTATCACCATATAGAAAAACTTGTCTCAGATATGTCATTAATAAACATTCAAATAAAACAGAATATTTTAACAAGTAATCAATTTAAAAAAAAAAACACTTTTTTCTTTATCCTGAGTTCACTCTAAGTGAAGACCAAAAGTATTAAAAAATTCTAATAAGAAACTCATGAATGCAACATTTACATATGTTTTTAAGTGCGCTTTCTGAAATTTTAAGAGACATTTTTACAATGCTATTAAATTTTTCTAACGAGGAAAACTTTAATATGCTAGAGAGTTACATCAGAAATGAAAGAAACGCGATTAGAACTGTGGACAATTATTTTGACATGCACTCCGAACGACGATAATCCAGAAGAACCTATTTTCCTAAAGTGGTTAGAAACTTACTTGAGTTTAGTAGCTTTGAAAAATCTCGTCCCAAAAATAATTAGAAAAATAATGAAAATCGTAATACATATATTTTTGAATGTTTTAATGACAATCCGATGTCCAAAATCAACTGGTCGTGATGTTTTAAAAGTTACTAAATACCGTCGTTACAAATCAACAGTTGTAGGGGAAGTCGGGGCTACAATTAACAGAGGCAAGTATTAACAAGCAAATTTCTCTAAAACTATATCTACTACACCTCCAGTGCGTCTTAATTTATCAACTAGAGCGCGCCGTATGCCACAGTATAGGTCAGTTGCGCTCCTCGCGTCATGTGAGTGAGTTGTGTGCTGGTCGATATTTTTAAGCAGGTAACGATCATTTTATAGTCCACGATTTTTTGATTTGTTCAAGAATTATAAAATGTTATAATTATGTTTTTTGTTTCCCTAGTAGCATATTTTATAGTTAGTTAGTTAGTTAATTTAAAGGTTAAAGGCGCGTCAGTATCTCAGACCATTTAGCGCCTTCTGTAGAAATTGTTGGGATCATTTAAACTTTATTGTAAAGATCAGTATGCCTTAGGAAACAAAGGAAGTGTTTGGCCTTAGTCAGATCAAAGGACATAACTGTCGCAAAATTATTAGAGGTTAGATACCTCTCTCTAGCATTTCTGTATGAGGGAGAGTCAGATATTATGTGTTTTATAGATAGAGGGGAATGACAAGACGGACATTGAGGGGGATCCTCGTTTTTAAGAAGAAAGGAATGAGTCATTCTGCAATGTCCAATGGCGATTCTCTTCCATACGACATTTTCCCTTCTGGACAGCTGAGGAAAGTGATATGTCTCTGAGAAATTTCTTTTAATGTGGAAGAGTTTATTGGGGTTTTCTAGAGATTCCCAGCGAACCTGCACAATGTTGCGAATAATGTTATCGATGTGTCTATTGAATTCTATTTTGTCTTATTTTATGCTTAACAATTCTTAGTTTATTATTTGACATAACTATTTACCAATATTTTATTATGTTATTTAATACTTAGAATGTATCTTTGGGGCTATAATTAACACATCGGGGGGATTGTATTAACCTGTTAATACCTATCCCAAATGTGGGGGCTAGTATTAACAAGGTTACTGAATGTTTGTGAATGATTATTTTATATGTGTTTTTTATGATAACGTAGCTCGTAGACCTCGAGCTGGCTGCGCTAGAGTTTATTGAGAAGAAAAGAAATTACAGAGATATCGCTAAAGAATTTGAGCTCTGCTACGTTTCTGTTTTTAATTTTATGAAAAAGAAAGAAACGGTTGTTACAGCGTATCACTGTGCTATGTTTTACAATA
The DNA here is from genome assembly GCA_034092305.1 of Diaprepes abbreviatus. NCBI lineage: Eukaryota > Metazoa > Arthropoda > Insecta > Coleoptera > Curculionidae > Diaprepes > Diaprepes abbreviatus. Next base: position 1,070,391 of record JASJET010000343.1, on the reverse strand, counting down.
TTGATAAGGTACCCGAATCCTGAAAAACTAATGAGATGGCGGGCAATGATTGGTTTACGAGTTTTATGAAGAGAAATCCGAGGTTATCGATACAAAGCCTTGAAGCCACCAGTTTAAGCAGAGCTACTTCCATCAACAGAACTAATGTCCATCTTTTTTTTGAGAAATACAGATCGGTGCTAGAAAGATACGCCTTTCAACCATCCTGGATTTGGAACATTGATGAAACAGGTGGGTACTTTTTTAACCGCATATTAATTCTTCTTATTTTTATTCATATAGGTACCTACCTATATTTTTATACTATAACTAGGTACCTATATATTTTGTTCTTTTTTATAGGTATCACAACCGGTCAAAAGCCGAAGAAAATTGTTGCAGGAAAAGGCAAAAAGCAGGTCGGTGCTGTGACGTCACACTTGCAGTGGCAACAAATGCTGTTGGCAACTCCATATCTTCTATTTTATCTTCCCTCGTCTGCGATATTATAATATGTTTATTAGACACGGGCCACCAGAACGCATAGGCGTTGGTAACCAATCAGGATGGATGACTCAAAAAGAGTTTGTAAAATGGATTGATCATTTTATTTATCACGTGAAGCTCTCAAAAGAGGATCCCGTTTTCCTCTTATTAGATAATCATACCTTGCATGCTAATGTGGAAGTGGTAAACAAGGCGAGGAACGATATTGTTTTATTGTCATTTCCGCCGCATTGTCGCATCACTTGCAGCCCCTTCATGTCGGGGTTTATGGGCCACTCAAAAATAATATGAACAGAGCGCAAACTTCTTGGATGGCGAGTAACCCGGGAAAAACATATATATATATATATATATATATATATATATATATATATATATATATATATATATATATATATATATATATATATATATATATATGGCCTCCCTGGAATTGAAGAAGCGCTATCGTTGACCTTAAACCCAATGAATATTATCAACGCTTTTAAAAAGTCTGATATCTGGCCGCGCAACAAACACATTTTTCAAGAATCTAACTTTACGCCTTCTTTTGTCACGGACCGCCCAGACCCCAGCGATCAAAACCAGTCACTACTCTCTGAACCATCTGTTGATGATGATGTTAATATTGATGATCTGTCACTAAATTTGGAAAACCCTGAAGTTTTAGACGATCTGACAACTGTAGATATAAGCGTGACTGAAGTGATATCGCAAATGTCTAACGAACCAGTAGCTGGACCGTCAGGCATGCGGAAAGGTGCTAGTGATTTTGCAGTTGAAACCATAAGACCTCTGCCAAAAGCTCCACAACGAGTTTCGTCTAATAGAAAACGCGCTAAGAAGTCTGCTATTCTTACCGATACTCCAGAAAAAATGCTCTAGAAGAAGAACATAATATTAGAGAAATGAAAAAAAGAAAATCACATCAAAACACCTAAATATATAATCCTTGATATTTTTGTTAATTTTGTATTAAACTACATTTTATATACGTTGTTTAAGTCTAAAGACGATGATAATTAAGTTTAAAGAAGATGTTTATTAAAGACTCATTACCTAGCTTTTAAGATAAAAAATGTGCCATTTTCTACCTCATCGTATGATGTTGTTTAAGTAATTTGTCTAGTTAAGTTTAAATATAAAAATTATGACCAGTTTAAGACTGATAAATAGTTATTTAGAAAGATTTTACATTAAAATGTCGAAATATTTAAATGTATTTTTGAGAAAAAGCGTTGTATCTACGGCATCGTTTCTATTACGTTTGTTTTGAGATAATTACATAATACCTGAATGATTAGAGCATCATGTATCTCAAAAATCAAGTTTAAATGTTGAATAATTTCTAAGCTACAACTAAAAATATATTTTTTGTTAATTGTAGCTCCGGTCTCCCCTACAAGAATTTCAAGAAGCTGATTCTGATAGAAGAGTCGCTTTTTGTAATTGGTATGTTCGTAAATATCTAGAAAATCTCGCCTTCTCTAATAAAGTTTATGAACAGATAAAACACATTTCAGTAACTGTAGAGCTTTTAGTAAAAAGAATAACCATTACTGGGCTCTTGAAAACCCACCATTAAGCGAACCAGGAAGATTGCAAATACGATTTGTTTTTAATGTGTGGTGCGGAATGATCGGCAAGAAATATCCTATTTAGGTATAAATCATTAGTATCTTTGTGAAATGCTCTCTAAGTATTCATCTTCAAAATGTATTTATTAATATTGTATTAATTATGATATATCTTTTTCAATATTTTGCATTTTTCTTAGCAAATCGTCGAATTGACCCATTTATTTTGGACTAAACATTTTTAGGTCAAAGATATCTTGCAATGTTACAAAATCAAATTATTCCTACCTTATGAGAAATTCTGCCAGATGATCAGCTTGATAATGTGTAGTTTCAGCAATACGGTTGCCTAGCACATAATTTTAAGGAAGTATAAACAATTTATTTATACGAATTTGACCGCTTTGAAAGCGGGGATGTTCTTGTACAGAGAACCCGTAATATTCTTGGTAATATTAATCCAAAATACCATTCATGGCGTAACCAGAACGTTTGGAAAAAAATGTCTACAGTGTATTGAAAAAAATGGTGGACATTTTAAACCTTAAGAGGACTATGTAGTTTGTAATTATTATATAACATTTTTACAATAGGAAACGCAGGCTTATGAAGAGGTGTGACAAAAAAATTGTTGGTGAACGAATATGTTAATGATTGACTTGATTACGGGATACATTTTTGATAGGAAGGAGATATTTTAAAGCTGCGCTCAAAATATATAAATAAGTCCAAGTAGATCATGAGGCATTTTTACATTTTGCAAATATGCAATTTATACCTATACTTAGTCAATTTAAATTTTTACTAAAACAAGAAAATTTGTTTGTCAACGCCTTAAAAAAGAAAAACAAAAAATATATTGTCGAGACAACCAAACTCGATTATTTTTACTTAAAATAGTCAAGCAATTTCCTTAACGACCCTATAAATGAAAGTAATATTAAAACTACCTTAATAATATCCCTCTTGATTAAAATTCGTAATATATGACACGAAATATGTAAATTCGACTGTGCGAAAGGCCCATTAGGCAGGAACGCCAATCAGTCTATATACTTCTTAAACAGGTATGGGAAACGGCACCGAGATCCAACACTTTAGCATTTAGCAGAACCGTAACTACTATTATTATCATTTTTATCTCCCTTTTATTCATATTTCGCCATATATGTATTTTATTTTGATAATATTGTTACGATTTTGTCTCTTTAAATCATTCACTGGTTTCGCAGAATAACACACAACACATTTCACTAATACTTCCAATACTTTTATTAACTACTTATAAATACATAACTCTCTTATTACTACTTCCTAATCTTCACTATTCTTCAAATACCACTATACAACTCTTAACTGTACAATTATACGACTAACTCTAATACACTTCTCCTATCTCTATTTATATACCAATGGAAATTTCTATATAAATCTAGAGCATGAGAGCTGAGATTTATCTAGAAATATGAGTCATCGATACACTATTCTTTTCGCACACTATAATAAAGATGACTCATCACGTCGGAATATTTGTATATATGAGGACGCGATAAGTTTTTCTTAGTCGTTTGTAACAATAATATACTTTACTAGCTGAGTACTCAGAAAATTTCATGAAATGGTACCTATTTTTATCGCAAAGAATAAAAAATAGGAAATTACATAGAAAAATTAGGTAAACTTATTTCATAATTCGTATATTTTTCTTGGTAGGCCAAAAAATGTTATCCCATCCTTATGGCAAGTAAAATAGATATTCTTCTTTACATTTTCGTCAAGGTCAAATTTCAAGATCAAACAGATATTAAGTTCATTTTTCAGAATATAAATTTCCATTTTGAAATTGGCAATCGAAGCTGCAAAAAATTTCACCTATGTAACGAAATTGTAGATCAAGATGATATTTGGAGGTCACTTCATGACTTCATTGTGATCTCACTATTATCTCGCTAGATCAAACACAGTGACGATCTTGACAGGTCAGTAGTAAATTGATATTATTTAAACCGGAATTCTAATCAAATTATTAAATTTTAAATTCAAACCCATCCCCCATAATCAAGATCACCAATAGAAATATTGTCTTTCCTCGAGCGCTAAAACAATATTTTCAAATTTGCTTTGTTTAAGAAACATTTGCTTATTGAAGTGCTTGTCTAAAATTTTTTTAAATGCCTTAAATAGAAGGCAAAACGTCAAAATATTTAGATTTTTTGTTGGATAAAGAACCTTAATCCAGGAAAAGACAAAATAAAAAAAGGATATAATCTGTGGTTTAAGAATCTGTAATATAATATATATATATATATATATATATATATATATATATATATATATATTTACAAATGTGGAAAATTCAAAACAGAACCTCTAAAAAAAAGGGAACATAACAGAAAGCGACGAACACCCCGTTTAGCCATGTTGAAGAAGTGAAATAAAGCATACTGTTGTATCGTAGCTTGTTTTCTGGTTTCCAACAAAGATGGTTGGTGGGGTCGTCAAAACACAGTGGGTTGCAAGCACGAATTTAATATTAAAAATAAAGATCGAATCCAACATAGCAGACTGAATCTTTAAAATCATGAATATAAATTCGAAAAACGTCTAATGTGGTTCAATAACTGTTAAATATGCAGTTTAAAAACAAAATAAAAAGAATAATTGTATTTCCATGAATAAAATATTGCGCTTGAGTCCAAGGTGCATTTTAAAAATAATACTATAATAATAAATACGTGGATAGTGATAATCGTCAAAAAGGCAAAAGTACTTTTTCCTCTATGCTTAGGACTTCTTAACAATTACCAATGCAAATAATTTGTAAGTAGTATAATATTTATTGATTTACACAAATGAATAAATAATACGACTATAATGAAAATAATAAAAAGAACTTTTCATTCGTTGCCATCTTTGTTAACAGCTCTTTTCTCATTCTTCAATACATACGAATTGTTTTCCGAATCCTTACGATGTCAAAAAACAGTGTAAGGATCCATCGACGCCAAAAGTTTTCGAACACATCCTCTACGTTTTTATCGAGAAGATTTTCTGGCAAAGTCTAGGCGATAGTTTCTTGTCCGTTGTCCGTTGATTTTTGTGCATCTTTCGATAGTTTACCTATCGGTAATATTGCAATTGCTATGATTTCTGGTTAATGGAGTAAGTAATTTGTGGATTCCTGTTGGCATATTGTACCAAGAATATCCTTTGAAGAATAATCTTGCTGTTTGAAGTTTGTATTCCCAAATCTTCTCTATTGCAGTTTAATGTTCGCTTCCAATAGTTTGCAAAATGACTGAAAACCGGTAGATCAGTTTTCGCTTTACTCTTGTTATAATGGCTGTAGCTTGAAATACTCTATATTTATGGGACACAGTATCAATGTTGTTGAACCAAGATATTGTTTGGCAGAGGTAACAACGTTGGACCGATTTCGCTCCAGCCAAAGCATTCACCTAGCCGTCTATCATCGTCATTGATAAGTTGTACTGTATTGAAACTCTATTATATGGTGCAAGTTGTCTGGTTCGAGTTCATAATTTTCTATTTTTGTTAAAGAGTTTTGTTCAGTTTTCTTAATACATTCAAATTTCAGAGGCCCACAATTCATAATAGACGAGGGTTTGGAATTGTACAACATAATCTGTTCTTGTTGAGTTTGCGTGTTAATACCTGCTAATTGAAGTGGAATAAGAGAGGTTAGGAATAAGTTTGTATCAGAAATATTCGGATCAGTGAATTTCATCGTATACTGGCTTTGACCTGACGTTCCATCGAAGCTCCATTTGCAGATGAAACTCTTATCTACAAATCTAATTTATCGATTTGTTCAAGGGCGTCTAATTGAAGCAAGATAATTCGATCCACTTTATGATCCAGTAAGCCTTGGAATTTAACCTCGGCTTTTGATTTAGTAAAAGTTAGATACTCGTCATGTAGATGACATGCTTTTTTTTGTATTTTACACACCAGAGTACGGCAAAAATATATTACTGCCTTTCTGTTTAGCTCAATTTTATAATCGTTGATATTTATTTCTCGACAATCCAATGTCAAATAGAAGAGGCGCGCACAACGCCAACGACGAAACTTTAGAAAGAGAAGACTGGCCGTTCATATTATCGAGGTTTAATAGAAAAGTTACTATAGCCAACCTTCTATTTTAGATTTCTTAATTAGAAATTATTTTAGCCGTTTCTCAAATTCTGACCCACTAAGCCCGTCTAACTTCTTTCAGGTTAGTTCGGGACAGAAGATCGTAGGGAACGCCTACGCCCAATATTATCCCCGCTAACTTCCGCGCAACACGAAGACCATCAGTACCTTGAAACGAATTAGAGGGTGTAGTAGTTACTTTTCGTCTAAACTTATAACGTAATCGACGGAATTTGAAATATTTAATGACTATTTGATACATTGCTTGTTTTAAATACATCAAATATTCGAAATACAAAAAAAAATAGTTTTTGTTGGCCGTTGAGCGTAAAGAAAATTGATATTTCTGTTGCAAAATAAACATTTATTCTAATAAAAATACTAGTGAAACACAAGGGTAATTTCTAAGTAAATAAGCTAATAGACCACTTTAAAATTAAAAATCATTTTCAAAAATAAACTTTTATTCTGGTAAAAAATAAAAGTAACACGTTCAGTAATTGTAAATAAATAAACAAATAATTTAATTCAATTTAAATCAAAATACATCTAAAAGTCTACAAGAGGTGTTCAAACAGGCCTCCGCTTTGAGCGAGACAATAACCCAGTGTATTGTAAAATATAATTCACGTATTTGCCAAAACATCAGAGGTTATATCTCTATTAGCCCTTTCTATCATGTCCTCACAAAACACCATACGTGTTTCCTGATCTTTCGGAAAAATTTCGTGAGTTATTCGCAATTTGTAACAGCGATATTTGTTCCGCTTTAAAATATTCCGAACTGTTCGAGCGTTCATATCAAGTTCTTCAGCAATTATGGTACAATTACAAGGAAAATTAATTTCTGCTAAACTACAAACGTCGGTCTTCCGATTTGCCCGTTCTTCAGTAATTTGAGGACCGGGTTGCTCCTCATTATGACCAGTGCATTTTTTACAAATTTTTAGACAACCGGTTGTCTCAAATTTTTTAATAATTTCCGAAATTCTAAATTTTCAGGGAACAAGATGATTTTCGCACGTAAATGCAAATCTTCCGATTATTTACCAGAATAGTAGAACTTAATAATCTGCTCTTTTTGTTCCGTGGAATAAACTACCATTGTAACAAAAAAATTTGGCGCGAAACACGGTACTTACGCTTCGACGGCCTCAATGAAAGTACAAAGTATATTGTTTCCAAATAAATAAAATAGGAATATAATCCTATTAATATTACCCAGCTATACCCATCAAAGAATACACTCCCATGATGTGATGGTAATTCTCTTGAAACTCATTTGGTAAAGCGCCAGTCAAAGTAGCAGAAATCCGAACGAATTTATAACCAAATTTTTGCAAAGATAGCCTTTTCGTTATTTTGGTTATACTCTGAAAGAACACTACAAAAACATTCAATTTATACACAAACTGGCTAAAAAAGTTTTAAAAAAATATACCTGTGTAACAAACAAGAAGTTTAAATTTAACCAATCCCTCCCTGCTCTACAGGTTGACTGAGTAAATTCAAATTTGCATGTTGCTCGTATACAGATGATACGTCCCACGCGGTTTAGAGGATTATTTATTTCTTCATTTACAAACACGTCTTGTTATAATATACATACATAATAATTAATTAAAAATGTAAAAATTCTTGCGACTTTTCTAAATTGGCACTGTATGTATTTATATCATTTTTTATCAGCATCGTAATAATTAAAGATTAAAATAATTTATTTGTGTGTTTACCTTATTTGCTGTATGTGATTTTTCTAGAAGGAAGTTGTTTTTAAAGAGTTTTGCAAGTTGACTGTAACGAAATTCAATTTTCGGTGTCGATGACATTATTGCTGAAGAACAAAAACAAAATACAATACTCTAGGTGAAAATATATCTTTGAAGGTTCTTTACCTCTGGTTAGATGATTTAACAAAGGCGTATGACACAGTCCCAGTCCAAAAACTCTGGTAAATTTTAGAGAAGTCTTGAATAATAATATTATAATAGCAGCCTTTTAACAATGAAGGACGCGATAATTTTGAAAGAAGACAAGAAGATAGGTGTACGTGAACAGTATGTGTACCTTGGAATAGTGCTGAAGTCTACTGAACGCACGGAAAAAAAAGTAGAACAAAAAATTTTGAAAGGAAAAATGGTATACCGAATTTTTAAATTCACTGTTAAGGCCAAAAAACATCTCAACAGAGAGAAAATACCCGTTGTTCAATTCTATTATTAAAAGTAAAGGGTGGTCCGACCGTGAAACCTGGCAATTGAACAAAAATTAGCAGTGACTACTTGTCTTATAAATGGATCTTTGAAGAAAAAATATGACATTCAGGTGTGAAACTTGGATATTAAAGAAAGGAATAACCATAAAACTTCAAGTTATTCAAAGAGCTATGGAAAGATGCATGCTAGTAATTACTAAACAAGAACGTAAAAGAACAAATTGGATACGAGAGAAAACTCAGGTAACGGATGTAATCTAAATATGTATCGTAGGTTTTCACGGATGGTGGAATGTGCACTCTGCTTTCCCGACGGCTGCTTGACTTGGAATGAGCGTGCTGGTGCTCTGCCGATCTTGTTATAGTTTGGCGCTTGCGCAGGTTGTACTTTTGTTTTGCCTGGTTGGTTTTCTCGCTTCCCTGGGTCTGTGTCTCCTCTCGGCTCACTGTCCTGTTTTTCTGATGTGTGGTTTTTGGTTTAGTTTTGAGTAGGGTTTTCCATGTAAAACCAACCAGGCAGAACAAAGGTACAACCTGCGCAAGCGCGAACCTATAAAAAGGCCGGCAGAGGACCAACACACTCATTCCAAGCCGAGCAGTCGTCGATAAAACTTGAACTAGACACAAAAGGAAATTCGAATATTTTGACTTCCTTGATAATTGAAATGCAGCCATCATGATATTAAGTTAGAAAGGAAATGTTACTTAATTAGAAAAGTGTAGACTTAAGAGTCTACTCTCATATTTGTACAAATTATCCACCATAATTATATGTGGTAGGCTATCTAGAAACTGGATGTTTATAAACTTCAGAAGTTTAAGACCCGGCTACATCAATAACGACCAGTCAGAATGATAATTGAATAATATCTAGAATGGCAAAAATCATTCATAACGGCTATTATCAACTATCAAAAAGGTATTTAATTTCATAGAAATTTGTGAAATATTTAGGTTCCTCAATGACTTTAATATATACTCTAATGTAATAAATAACATATGTTCAAAGACATCGACAAAAATTATTTTCAGCTAACTGAAGCGTCCATACTTCGCAACTATAAGTAGTTATGCTTTTGACAGTCGTGTTGTATATTCGGTGTTTATTTGTGTGGGAAATTGTTTGGTCCCACAGTACACTATTGAAAAATGGCTCTTCTTCCTTAGTTGTTTCTTACTTCTATTCCCCTGTCCATACCTCCATCTTTTGTGATAGCTAGTCCTAGATATTTGTACTTGTCGCAGTGTCTAATTACTTCATTGTCTTCCAGTATCAGGTTTCTCTGTTCACCACCAATAGACATATATTCCGTTTTTCCTTTGTTTATGTCCAATCCCCATTTCCTGTATTTTTCGATTAAATTCCTCATCATATATTCCATATATTTCTAATCTTGCGTTATGAGTACTTGATCGTCTGCAAAAGACAGTGTATATATGGTATTGTTGTTAACCGGTATGCTCATATTTTTGCTTCTCCTTTTTCAGCTCTTTAGAGGCTGTTTGAGGTATATCTTAAATAACGTAGGAGACTATTTGAGACTCGTTATGATGTTAAAACCCTCTGAGGTACTGCTTCCAATTTTGATCTTGGCTGTAGGATTGTTTTTCACCGCTTTAATTAGGTTGACGTTCAGGTTTGTGTTCTCTAACGCTATAGTTTATTTTGTGGAACACTATCATATGCTTTCTTCAGGCTTACGAACGCAAAATGTATTTCCTGATTTATGGTTATTTTCTACTCTATAATTTGTGTGATGCAAAAAAGGTGATCAATCGTTGACCTTCCTGTTCTGAATCCCGCCTGCTCTTCGGCTTCCATGTCACTATATTCTCTTTCTATTCGTTTTTTCAGTAAGGTACAATATATTCTGCTAACCGTACTTGTAATAGCAATGCCTATTACTATTACAATCCTCTCGCCTTCCTTTTTTGTACAAGGTTGCTATTAGAACTTCCTCCCATTCCTCTGGACTATCGTCCCCGTTGATTAGGTATATTTTCTGGTCCTGGCAGTTTATTATTTTGTAACTGTTTACAAATTTCTTTCACCTCTCTTATTGTTATTCGTGTGAGAGAAGCTGGCTCTCACGTAACGTTTCTTTATCTTTCCCGAATTTTGTTGATAAGCCTCCTGGAAAGTTACCTAGGAAGCATTTATGAAACTTTCATCAGGAAACTTTAATGACATGAAAGTAATGTTAAATAATTTCCCGGATAACGTTTCAGACATCCGACCAACAGGGGAGTATTTCAGTGGGAAGAAGACAGAACTCTTGGCTGGAGGATTTGAGAAAATGATTTGCATATACCTCCTTGGAAATTTTCAAAAGTGTAACATCCAGAAGCATTATAATCATTTAAATCACCAGCCTTTAATAGAGGACGATGACAAGAAGAAGAACAAAATGTATTATAGAAAGAAAAGTCGACAATCCTTTACCTTTCTTGGGTAACATGGTCGATCGGTCTAACTGAAAAACTGAAACTTCAGTGTAAAGGCAATTCTCTAATACCAGGCAATATCTTAACCAAGAGTTTAATAGTTACTCTATAACAAAATGAGATATATGCTATCTATAAAGTAGAGCAATAACCAATGTTGAAAGAGTTCAATAACCCTTTGCAAACTTTTATTGTTATAAAGAATCATCAGGTAATGGAAAGTACAGAACAGCAAAGATTATATTATATAGTTGTAATTTTATCAACAATACAGAACGTCGATGTCTGCAATATTTTTTGAGAAACTGAGTTTTGAAATAAAGCATATAACACCTCATATCCTGTATATTTGCTAGTTACGTTATATGCATTGCAACACTGTAAAACCGCATAAATATGATTCTTCTATCCCCTATATAAAGTTTTAACTCGGTTAACGTCGGAAACTTGCTTACATTTTCCCAAATAACCAATAATTTAGCAAAAGCCTCCACTAATGAGGAGGACGTAATATTGGACCGTATATTATTAAGTTGACAGCTTGATGCCGTATAATTCCACATTTAATATTGCTAATAAAATAAGTTCAAACACTAATTTCGCTTATTTTACATAAATGGATGTGCCATGTACATTTAATACACAATTTATCATCGAGACTTGACTAGAAAATTAACCCATGAAAGTAGAAATTTAAATGCAGGTACACTTAGGGGACGGGTTAAATAGGCAAGTTTCTGACGATATTGGTCTAGTTTGCGTGACAGTAATTTGTAACCAAATATGATTATATTTCTATGAGGTGAACAAAAAATATCTAATATCTGCAATGCAGCCTAACTTTCCTTATCTTTCATGTACTTGCATCTGAGACAAATGTTCCTCAATTAACATCGGAGACACATCTCTACTTCAACTTTCTAACTGTCTCTAATTTGAGCCCTTTGTATCCTGGTAAAATTCGCTCATAATTTGGGATCATGTATCCACCTTATGCTTATTTGTGATTATATAGTCTTCACTGTATTATTATTTTGATGCATCGATTATCATTCAGTCGAGCATACTTTCATTTGTACCCAGAACCCGTGTTCTTCCTTTAACAAGTTGCATACATTCTCTTTCAGGCAGTTAAAGAAAAAATACACAGATACTCTAGATAAATACTAGACACCAAACATTCGAAATGGAGCAAATAAATAAAGTATTGGCTGATTTTATGAAAAATATTGAACAACGTCGCCTTAAAGACAAACAAGAAGAAGAAGAACGGCACCAAAAAGAGAAGCAAGAAGAAAAGGATTGCCGCCAAAAAGAAAAACAAGACGAAGAACAAAGTCGTCTAAAAAACAAGACGAAGAACAAAGTCGTCTAAAAAACAGGAAGAAGAATCACGTCGCCAAAAAAAAAGAACGACATCGTCTTAAAGAAAAACAAGAAGAAGAAGAACGTTGTCAGAAAGAACAAAAATATCATCAAAAAGAAAAACAGGAAGAAGAAGCGTGTCGCCAAAAAGAAAAAAAGAAGAAGAACGTCGCCAAAAAAAAAAGAAACAAGAAGAAGAATGGCATCTTAAAAACAGACAAGAAGAAGAACGTTGCCAAACAGAAGCAGAACGTCGCCAAATAGAAGAAGAACGTCGCATTGAAGATGAAGATAAACTATGCAAATGTATACATGAGATTATTGTACAAGAAATGTAAAAAATCGATCAAATTCTACAAGGACAAACACAAGATTTTAAAACAGAGATAGGCGATGTGCGAAACGACGTAGAAGAAGTGAGGCAAGAAATGAAAAAAGTAGATGGGATATAATCTAAAATGAAGAGCCTACACATAGAAGTCAATAAAATAAAGACACATAGCCCTTCTGACAAAGTAATAACCACCGGATAGAACATTAAGCCTCCAACTTATACGACGGTTCAACATCTTGGATAAGGTACAAACGACAATTTGAAGCTGCCGTAGCGCAAATAACCGGAATTACGAAGAGATGGCTACTGCATTAGTAACTGCACTTCGTGGACCAGCACTAGAGTTATTGCAGACAATTCCTATAACCCAACAAAAAGCCTATGAAACTGTTAATGCTGGGCTAGAAAAATGGTTTGGAGATCAGCATCGGCGCCAGTTATATTAGTTATGGCTCAAATTAAGACATCAGAGAAATGGAGAAGTTTGCAAGAGTATGAAACAGATGTCCGATGCCTTGTTCATCTGATTTATCCAGGAATTTCGAGAAGAGGTTACAATCCAGTATTTTACTGATCAATGAATACAGCATATGTTGCATATAAGCAAGTTTAATCATTGTAGTGAAGCTTTAGACAGGGCTTTGGAAATAGAAGCAGCTTATAATGTGTCAATACCAAAAATAAGAGATGTTTCTACAGAAAAAAACAAAGATTCACCGATTCAAGGAATAGAGACAATGTGTTCTGAAATCCTAAAGAAACTAAACACAAGATAGAGTGTTACAGATGCGGTCGAACTAGACATATGAGAAAGGACTGCCGGGTACGATTAAGATCTCGTTCACCATCCCGAGACTGCACTGAAGGAAATCAGGAAAAACAACAACATTTCAATTCTAAAGTCAAACGTAGAAAAAGTGATACTTCACGTTATAGCAGAAACCAGATCGAATGCTACAGATGTGGATGAATTGGATCCCTGAAAAGTGATTGTCAGGTGCAATTAAGAGACCAGATAAAGTGCTACAGATGTGGACGAATTGGACACATGAGAAGGGACTATCGGATGGATTTAAGAAGGCACATAAAGTACTACAGATGTGGTAAATCTGGACACATGAGAATGAACTTCAGGTGCATTTAAGGTCTAGTATACTATCCAGAGACCACACAGAAGAGAACCAGGAAAAATTGCAACAGTACAATTTTTATATTAAATATAGACCAAAAAGACTGCATAACAACGCATATACCTGGTTAAGAAGACCATCGAAGGAAGAATACAAGCACTGCGTGGAGCAGAGAGAAAGATTTCCTATACGGGGAAGCACTTTTCACACTGATCCAGACTGAATTAGATGAGTGAAAACTAACTGCAACCGAAAAAAAAAACCAGTTCTACACCTATTATAATAACTGTTAATAATGGTGCTGCAGTATCTCTGATAAAATCATAAATTTGATAAATTTAGAATCCTGCCATTGTCTAGAATAGTAATGTTCAAAACTGTAACTGGAAAAGCGTCTGATGTGATTGGAGGAATGCAAGCTAAAATTCAACTTGGAACGCTAAAAATATACCATTTGGTGTTAGTTGCTGACATAGAAGATGAGTTTATACTGGAAATGGACCTGATTCATCAATATGGATTTTCCTTCGACAATAAGTTTAACATTATAAAGTTTGACACCGAAGAATTTATGCTGTCCCAGAACCGTGATAGCGAACCAATCACATTGCCGAATAAACAACCAGAATTAGGGGAAGCACGGAAAAAAACATTTACGGAAGACTGGACGAAAGTTCTGGAAGCAATGTCGGATTAGTTCATCATTCTAACAAACTCTGTAAATACCTGGTACTGAAGGCATTAATCAATTTATATAACATCAAGGCAACTCTTCAGGGTTCCAGCAAGGTGATAGAATTTGGTTATGGAATCCACAGAGGAAGAAGGATAAATTTTCTCAGTTGTTGCATCATGGGAAGGACCATATACTGTTCTGAAAAGAATCAATGGTGTTGTTTATAGAATTCAACGAAGTTTCAAGGCCAAAATGAAAATAATACATCTCAACAGATTGAAGCCATACCACGGAGATATGGAAGCTGATCGGGACGATTAGAATTAGGAGGGGGCAGTGTTACGAACGACTGGAAGAAACTTATTGATACGCAATCGTATATATTCCGATGTGATAAGTCATCTTTATTATAGTGTGCCGAAAGGAATATTATATCGATGAGTCATATTTATAGATAGATCTCAATTTTTATGTTCTGGTTTTATATAGGAAATGATATAGGTATATAAATAGGGATATGAAAAGAGATTTAAAGGAGTTGTATAGTTGTATTTGAATAGTGAAGGTAATAAGAAGTAGGAATAATTTAGTTGTGTTTTAACTAGGTTAAGAAGTCTTTAATATAAGTATTGGAAGTATTAGTGAGAGGTGTTGTGTTTTATTTTGCGAACCCAGTTAACGATTTTAAAGAGACAAAAACGTAACAATACGACCTTTAAGATTTCTTTATTTCTTACTGAAATTGTAATTTCTGTATTCTTCCTGTTATTTATTCCTTGGTTCTTCCGTCTTGTCTTGTTATAGCCCACAAGGCTATCCCTAATGGAATTCAGGTTTTGTGGGTTACTACTCTATTGCACAACACTAGAAACACATATATAGAAGATTTTACAATTGTATTTAAAATGAGTATTTAGACTTTTTAGCACAAAGCTTAGTTTTTAAAAAGTCACTCATGCTTATTGAACTCTATCTATGATTAAGTCCTCGTAACTTGCTCCCTATGAGTTTTCATGTAAAAGTCTCAAAAAAAAAAAATAAATAAAAAATTAGAAGAATCATGATTTTTTTGATTAAATCAATGATTTTTTTTTGAACTAATCAAACAATAGTAAATGTGACTTTTAAGTTGTCAATTTTATTCATAGTAACATAAATTTAAGCAATTACGTAACGATTACCCTTGAGTTTTAGGATGTAATGTCGGTAGCTTTAAACGTAAACGAGAAGTTTTTTTTCTTAGTTAAACACTGTTCTCAAACAAGGCAATATTTTACCGAGAACAGGACAAAATAATAATTTAATAATCAATAAATTTTCTCTCGAATTCATCTTTTTGCAACACATAAATCTATCCTAACGTCGATAGCTCCCCGATGATTATATACACGACCCTTTTCTAGTTTAACTGTCATAGATTTAATGGTAGTTTAATAAAAAACGGAAGTGTTGAATTACCAAACACTGGCGGTGTGAAAATACCACGCTGATGGCTTTAAAATTACAGCTTATGCAAGTTTAGACCAGAAGTAATTGGTTTAAGAATTGTTTTTTATATGGTTAGGCTTCAGGTATTTAAAATGGTAACAGGTTGGAGACGTAGAGGTGTAAGAATTCTTAGCGATGAATAATGCATGGGAGTCGAACGGAGTTACCAATTTGGGAAGTAATTTTACAAGGTATCTTGACTACCACTGGACCACCTACTTGCACGGTTTTAATGGGCTGGTGCAAATAAATTATCTATAAACAGAAGTTCATCTGAAAGTTTTAGCAGTGAAGAATAATTATTATTATTGTGAAAAGGACTAAACACAAGTCTTTAATTATTTTATAGAATTAGAGTTCTCAAGCATACGTCAAAATGATATGAGTAGTTTTAATTTTCCCCTCTCCCAATATCACGTCAAAGAAAATTAAAAATAAAATTATTGTATGAACATAGAACTAATACAGAAAGTACAAATAGCTATGGAAAGAATGAAGAGATAACATGCAGGACGGGTACAAAAGATATTATCGAACGAGCAAAAAAATTGAAATGGAACTGAACTGAACACATTGCAAGGGATAATGGCAGTAAATGAACATCGAAAATGACTATTTAGCGACCTAGGCAAACAACATAAGGACGAGGAAGACCAGATAGGTAAATGACGTGCACAGAGTAGGAGGAAGGCATCGAAAGGCTTAGAATAGGAAATAAATAAAGAACTTTGAGGACGCCTATGTCCAGGAGTGAATGAGAAGTGGCTAATGAAAATAAAATAGAAGAAAAGTACGAGTACGAGTACTGAGTACAAAATCTTCGAAAAATTCGACTTTAAGACTCTGTTTCCAAGTTTATTTTTTTTTCTTTAAATAAATTATTTTTTAATTTTAAAGTAACCAAAACCTTTGTAGCCAAATTAACCAAACAGTTTTAAGTTTTAAAACATTGTTTTAAGACTGGGGTTGGTTGTATATATTCCTATTATTGAACTTAGTTTTACCTTTTTCTACTTAAATCTCTCTTTACTTGATATCTATTTATGTGTAATTTTTCCTTCCATCCTTTAGTATGATAGTTTCCTTGAAATTTAATTGATCAACTCCATAGATTTTGCTGTGTTTATGCTCTAGATTATTAGGTTTTCTCTCACTTTCGAATCTGCATTGAGAAAAGTTACTTTTGAGGTACTTTTTGCATTATTCCATTTTGAGTTGTTTTGATGTTGCTTTAATTTAAAAATAACTAATGGGTTACCTATTTTATTTTGAACAGTAAATGTTGATGATTAATGAATTGGCTTATTTTACAAATTTATTTTAGCCGACTGTTATTACCCAGGAATTCGTATAGCATGGGACTTTGATATAAATAAGGCCGAGGCCATATGACTTGACTTTTCCTTATTTGAAACAACTAAATTGTTGTCAGTTTTTCATCTCAATTTTTGTTTAGTTCGTTCTTTAGGATTTTTAGGTGAAGAAGAGTTAAAATTGTTCCAGTAATTGAGTTTAGTTATTTAACTATCTTATCTTTTAACTATTTTGCTGTTTATTGCATTATTTTTGTTAGAATAAGACCAGCGATGTGGATTTTAGCAGTTCTGCATGTTTCAAAGAAGGAATTCTTTTAATCCAACATAACAACTCAGAAATTCGTTCTTCTGGTTTTTTTTTTCGTTTTGTTTTATTTTCTCGTTAATTTTTTGGTGAAAACCTTCAGTTTTAAACTTGTGAACATTCATGTTTAGCTAATACCTACTCACCACTACACAGTTGAGTAGTATTAAAGCTAGACCACACAGCTAGCAGACTCACAAATAAAATAACAGACAAACTTATTATTTTTTTTCCAGTGTTCTATCCCATAAGCATGGAGTATACATAGTTTGCGCCAGTAGGTACCCCACAGGTTAGAACGTATTTTTATTTTGTACAATATATCTTCATTAATGCCTATTGCAATTATTTTACCATGGTTTACTTCAACCATTTTTAATTTATTTTATAGTTTAATAACTAAGAATTATCAAGTTTCACTTCTCTAAACTAAATGGTGATTACTTGAAGTTGAAAACTTATGATTACTTATACTGAAAATTTTATTTATAGCATGTCTAACTTTATGCTAGGGCACTGCATCTAGATATTCGATTATTCTATATAAGCTTATTTTATTAGTTATTTGCGAATTTTATTTGACTGACATGCTAACTTGCCTTTGTATTTTTTTGTATTTGCGTATCTATAGAAGTGAAGTTAAAAGCTGGTACCTAACAACATCGCGGAAGGTTTCTTCATTCAACCTAGCTACAGATGCAGTAGCGATCTGAATAACCCATGCCTATTCTCCGGTATTGGTAATTTTGCTTTATTATTTATTTTGCTAATGCTCTATTATTGAATTTGTTCACATTTACCTATGTGTCAAATTTCCGTTTAAGTTTACTATGGCTAATTCCTTAAGTATCTTTCATAAATTCTTTGATTAAAGACATTTCATAAAGTACAGGTTTAAGTTACATTTGATTATCGGTTGTCCATTATATTTGATATTTTACTACACTGTGCTTAGTTGTTTTCTGATCGATGCTCAATTTACTATTACCTTTTTTTCAAATAGATCTCGGTTTTTCTGCCTACTAATATTTGAGGGAATATTTTTCGGTTGTCTAAATTTCTGTGGTTTGAAATATATTCCTTTAATTTAAAAATAACTACCGGGATTCTTACTTCATTTTTGAACGGAAAATGCTAATGATTAATCAATTGGCTTATTTAACAAATTTATTTCAGCCAACAGTTGTTTGCCCAGAGTGATTTTTGAGCTGTCATTTCTTTCAAACGTGTCAATTGAACGCTCCTAAAAGTAGTGTTCACATTTTCCTCTTTGACTCGGCTGAAGATTTCCATTTCAATTTCTTTGAACCATCCATTAGGATTTGGGGCTGGAAAGTCGTTTAAATTATCCCGGTAATTGTCTTTACTTATTGAGTTACGTTATCTTTTGTCTGTTTAGCGTTCTGTGTTATTTTTACCTAGTTAAACTTGGAGACAGGGATTTTGCTGATTTCTAACGTTTCTACAAAGGTTAAACTTCAATACTAACAACGAGATTTTTTTATCTACGGATTTTTTGTACCTACGGGTTTTATCTATTGTGCGGCCTACTGGTTATCTTACTTACTGATTATTTCACTACCAGTTATTCTATCAACGGATCATTACTACTAGTATCCGTCCGTTTTATGTTTTGGTTCACTCTGTGCGTCTACTCTGTCGAATCCTCGTTTTAGCGCCGGTAGATAATAATGTGCGTTATTTATAACTTTTATTTGATTTACTTTGTTAATTTGTGTAATTATATCATACAGGACTTTTATTAAAGCTCATCTAGCTTTAAGCTGGTGAAAAATTATTAAATATTTGATTAAAGATTTTTATTATTACTATTTATATACGAGTTTTATTTCACCCGCATGCCTCACTTGCGCTTGTTTTTTCTTTGTGTACTTGCTTATCTATAAGGGTGGAGTTTAGAGCTAATTCCGAACAACATCGCGGAAGCTTTCTGCATGCAACCCAGCTCCAAATGGAGTAACGCCCTGAATAATTGTTACGGTTAAAAATTGATCTTAAGTAATACTTATTTTTGTTTACATTTTTCAAGATTAAACTACAGGTTCAGATTACTAAAGTCATAAATAGATTTTTATTCTGTACGTTTTTCTTTAAAGATTGTCATTGACATGCATAACTTAAAACGTAAATTTACAGTAAACGATGTTTTCTACTATAAAACTAATGATTACCTTTTGTTTTTCATTCATTAATATGGGTTTCATCTATATTCAGATCATTCCTTTTGTTTACATTTTGAAATTTTGATTGACATCGAAACTTAACATATTTCTGTAATTTGTAAATTTCATTAGGTACCTCGAGACAATGTATCACAGATTGGGAAAAGCGTTTTCTTAATGTTTGGATAAATATAAATAGGGTTATTTGCTTTCTTGTTGATCTTCCTTTTCCAGAAAATATTTATTTGTTGTCATATATCAGCTGTTAAATAGTCAAGTCCACTGGATTGCGTGGAAAGTTTTTAGGGTTGCCTATAAGATGGCACATCAGTTGAATATTATCGAAATACTAAATTGGAAATAAGATATTATCGACTTTTTCATTATGTTGTTTTTAGTTTATTAGTTGAATATTTCCCTTTACTTTACTAATTAGAATTTTTGGTAATTAAAATAATTGAAATTAGGCCCTCGAACTAATTCGAACTAATTGGATTTCATTTTTGAATATTTCGAATCCGTAAAGTACTTGGTTCATGGGATATTTCATTTTGTAGGACGAGGCAGTTTAGATTATTAAGATATTGGTTGTCTGTGTCTGATTTGGGTACTGTCCAGTTTTTAAATTGAGATAGAAGAATTTTTGTATATATATTCCGGAAGTAGTTCAAATTGTATGATAAATTTCAAGGGTTCAAGATTATTGCTACGAGATTAAGGTTTTTTTTTGGATAGATTTTTGATGGACTTTTTTATTAAGTTTTTTTGGTTACTTCCGTTGGAAGGAATGTGTAAGTAATTTGATAAAAATCGTTCTCTTTTGGCTATCTGACGCAAGAGCTAGAAGAAGTGGTTTAGTTTTACTACTTTCCCAAGTTAAGGGATTTGGTCATAAATGGCCGATTAAAGTGACGAAACCAAGTCGTGGTGCAAAATGAGTTCGAGGTATGTACATATTTCTTTTGAAACAATCAGTTTTTGTGTTTAAGCAAAATTTAGCTAGGCTTTGCGTAGGCCTTTTGTACGTTTATTTTTTTTTATTACCGCAAAGTTGATAGTTTCCTGCATTGTTGGGTTTATGGAACTTCATAGTCTAGTTCAAAATAGAGAGTATTTTTATCTTCTATGACTAGGCTATGTCGACGTAAACCTTCCAAGTGTAGTAAGTGATTTGTTTACTTTTTGGATCGGTTTGCCGTTCACTGTGCAGGACACTGTCAAATTTAACTTATTCTCTTTAGTTAATTTTCGCTTTTTCTACGTCATAGAAAGTCAATAACTTTCGACTAAGTCATTAACAAAGTTTTTTTTATTTATGGGCTTATACTTATTTTCTGGGAAGGGGTATACCATGAGGAATAAATGTATTAGCCTCTATTTAATTGGTTTTATTTCCTATAATCTTAAATTTGGATACTATTAAGTAATTAAATGCTGCGATTTATTTACCCGGATATGACATATTAAATATTTGTTCTTTTCCAAGTTTTCTCTACTACAAGTGCTCGTAGTATAATCATTAGGGCAAATTTTAAAGTAAAATTTGGTGGCGCCTTTTTCCTGAATTAGACATTTATAAAACTTACACAGGCCATATATTAAAAATGGTGGAAAAATATAAAAATAACGAATCTACCCTGGGATGAGCTAGCGTATGGGTAGACTCCAGTCAGCATTAGGATAAACGTTAGGTAATTCTGAACTGAGGTACCTTACAGGGTGTTGCCAGGATCTAGTAAGGCGTTTATAGTTGGTAATAATAATTATATATTTCATGGTAAAATTTTGATATTTTTTGTTAGGCAGCAATTCCAATTTTTCATAATCCGTCCCTACTCTCCGGCATAGGGGTTAACGCGGCCATTTTACTCACTGATGCTGCTACTGGCCTTCAACTATATTTTGGTGATTTTGTTTTAGTACTATTAATTTTTCTTCTCACTCAGTTGTGAGGTTTTGATTTTAAATACCAGTGTAGTAAGATTTTGGCGTAAGGAACCAGATTAGCAGGATTGATTTTTCATTTCAAGAAACCTGATGGCAAAATTTTTTTCAAATATTTATTTTTTTTAAGTAATTAAAAATAGTTTGGTTAAATTGTAACACTTTCAAGTGACCTGTTATTGATGTGTAATTTTATTTCGGCTTATTTTTTAATTGGTTAAAAATAAGGTGTGTTTAAAAACGAACATTTTTAGTTACTACATAGAACACTCTTTTATTACATTTAACAATAATAAAAAAGAATTAATACAATTTACAAGAAAAAATATATCGATATTCGACTGGAACTTTATTCACAACGTTGGATATAAGCATATGAATAAAATAACATTAGCACACAATATGTTCCTTCACATAATACATCAAGATATCCATCCGTTGGCTTGATACATCCAAAAGGCAACAAGGAAGTCGCAGGGCCCCCCATCATCATCCCTTATCAGACAAAGAGTCGCCTTGCGGTGACGTGGAAAAATTACACCACAACATAACATTGACCGTGCGGAGACATCCATTGTGACACTGTCAGAGGACGTCGCGGCTTTTTCGGGGCGGATAAGAGCGATCGCATCGCGGAGATGCTCGCTGAACCGCGCTAATGATGCCGAGCTATAAGATATTTCAAGTCATTTTCAGCATTAACGTTGGCCAGTAATACAGTTTTTCATTTTTATTTCAGAAACATTTTGGGATTTGTTTACCATAAGAAAAACTACTTTTCGAACCATCCCTCAAATCTTGACAAGTTGTCGATGTCACTTTTATCTATCAATTGCTTAACTTTGCCAAGGAATTGCATTTTCAAATTCTCATAATTTATTATATATTTTCTTTATAAAATACGAGGATTTTAAAGTGTTACAAGGCGACATTTTAATAAAAGACTGGTGGAGTATTGGGGCGGTGGAAGACAGAGTTTAAGATATTTTTAACCTCTTAAAATTCATACAGATATCGGATTTATTATAGCAGACTAAATTTTTGTTTGGTACAATTTCATTCAGAACTGGTTGTTCACTTTAGTGTGGTATACAACCTTGGATAAATTGGGTACTTTTTTACGATCTTAAAAACTCAGCTGAATTCAAAAGTAAAAGTCGAAAAATAAAATTTTTATAAAAACAATTGTACCGACTTCTAAAATAGCACTAAAAAACAAAAACTAACAATATAAATTTTTATATGAAAACGAAATTTTTCGGCGCCAAAATATTACTAATTGAAATATAATACTACTAATACGAGATAAAAAGAAACTACGACAAGAAAGCAATTAAAAACAAATTATTTCTCAACTTTTTTATGTGAATTATATTTTGTTACGTATTTGGCTAAAATATATAATGCCATAATGCATTTTTGAATGATATAGAAAAATTCATGTTTGTTTTAAAAAAAAAAATTCCTGTAAAGTTACTTATATAATGAATCAGAGCAGTCTAATTTGCTGTACCTAAAGCATCGATAACAGAAATCACATTTAGCACCAGATAAATTGTCCAGAAGCAGCAGTATCAGCAGTAACGGCAGCAGTAGAAGCAGCAGCAGTGGCAGCAGCAACAATAGCAGCAGCAGAAGCAAAAGTAGCAGCAGCAGGAGTAGCAACAACACAGTAGCAGCAGTACCAGTAGCAACAACAGCAGTAGCAATAGTAGTAGTAGCAGCAGTAGCCATAGTAGTAGCAGGAACAGCAGAAGTAGCAGTCGCAACAGCAGCAGTAGCACCAGTAGTAGCAGCAGTAGTTTGTTTTTTTTTACATAGATGTGGAAATGCTTTTTACGCACTCTGTGTGGGACTAGCGTCTCTAATTTAGATAGCACCCTACCCTAAAACTACACCCCGTAGGACACTACGGTTTTCCTCTTCGGAACTGCTTTCCAGTATTATTTCAAAGAGGGTGTCTTAATCATGATGCTCTAATCTTTTTACTTCTTTTCTGTCAAACTAATATCTTTCTCCTTTCTTTCTATATTACTTATAGCAAAATGATTTATGGTTTTCAATCCATCTTCGTCATACAGCATCTTTTCCACGATATTTTGTGCGGTTATCTCCCCCACACTACTTTTGGATGTCCTTCTATCTGCCCCCAGTCTACTGTACTTAAAAAATATATGTTCAACAGTGTCTACTTCTCCACAATATATATATATTGGTCACTCTCCACCATCTTAAAGCGATGTCTGTACGACTGAAAGCATCTGTGACCAGAGAATAGCTGGGTGTTTTCTTTTAACCTATGGCTCCAGGTTTGGTATCAGCCTTTGTACCATATTCCCTTATTTGTGTTTTCCTGCTGTCCTTCCTGTTACTTCTTGAGAGTCCTTTCTCTAGTTGTTTCTCTGTCACTCTCTACGTGTATAGAACTTCTTTCCTCCACCAGTAGATAGATCGGCGGAATTCTAGCGATGACCAGGATGGCTTTGGTTGAGATAGTCCTATAGGTGCTTGCGATTCTTATTGGAGGTTTTCTTTGGACACTCAGCAGGATATTTCTGTAATTTGTCCACTTCATGGCTCTTCCCCTTATTTCTGTTCCATACTGGATAATTGACTCTGCAACAGTAAGGAGTATTCTCCTGTTTCTCTGACTCTTCCGATGTTAGGTAGTATTCTACTTATCTTCTCTATGGCGTTTGTTGCTTTTTTAGCAACACTTTTGACATGATGTTCCATGATCATATTTCTATCTAGGTATTTTATATGTTCTTTGCTTTTAATTGTTATATTTTCTTTACAAAAGCTTCCTTTACAGTGCGCGCTCCTGCCAGAACTTGCAGCAGCATCAGCAGTAGCATCAGCAGCAACACCAGTAGCAGCATCAGCAACAGCAGCATCAGCAGCCGCAGCATCGGTAACAGTAGCACCAGCATCAGCATCAACAGCAGCAGCATCAGCAGCCCGAGTTGTCGGTCGCAATCTGCTTCCAAAAGGTCCTGATGTAGATAAATGCAATATGGGTGGAATTTGTGTTTTATTATTATTATTTCAATACTACGACTACTTTTTCCTGTAGTTTCATAAATTTTTCGGTGACTTGTATGCAAATTTTCAACCAGAGATCCGATAACAAAGAATTCATTTTCTTCATTTTCGGTAATCGATTTCCGATGAACTGTTTTTTTTATATCCCACACTTCCTGTTCTTCTAAAAAAAATGTAGCAAATTTACTAATAAACGCTTGTCGATATCATGTCTATATGGATATTTTTGAGCATAAATTCTTGACGTTAGCAAGCAATTTTCTTCGTACTCCCCAGTTAATAAAATCACATCTATCCATTCTCATTTTAAACATTAATTTTCAAATAAATTCGAACAACGATGATAGATATATACCGACTGCGGATCCCATAGAAGTAAATTGGCTCACGCTTAGATAGAAATAGGGTGTTTTCGATGAGTAGAACCTCTCTTTCTAATAGCTGTCATGTGGCAGGGATATCCAATGACCTTTGTGTTGTCATGATAAGCTCTGCCATTAGAAAGAGAGATACTATTCATCGAAAACGTCCCGTCACTTTCTAAGCGTGAGCCACCTTGCTTCTATGGGATCCGCAGTCTATGTACTTAACTTTTTTGTCTGAAGTCTTCACTAACAAGAAGTGTCACTAAATTATTTGCCAAAAAATGAAATCAGCTCAGTCAATGTCTACTTTTCAAAAATAATTTTAAAATATTTGTGTCCAAAATTGAAAATGCTGAACTAGAAAGAAAATGAGAAAAATAGGAAATAAAAACTTAACTACAATTTTAAACACCATTAAAATAGAAAATAAATTCATTATTAAATACAGGGTGTACAATTTAAAATAAGAAAGTTATTTGAGCTTAATTGTAACTTAAATCAAATGTAAGTTTTTATCGGCCCTGTATAATTTTTGTGAGATCATTTTTATTTTACAATAAACTGTAAAGATTAATCAGTCAAAAACAATTTAAAACATCTAGCTTGACTAGGCATTGCAGACACGCCTCAAGAAAAACTTATCTTAAGCAATAGTAACTTACACTTATGTGGCCTCGCTATCAAAATATGCAATCATACACAAGACATTTCATTCAAATTTTGACAGCTTTGTGTAAAATAATTTTTTGAGCTACTGTGTATATTTTTAAATAATTTTAAAACGTAGTACAAATAAATCTCTCATTAAAAATCTTTTATCGTTCTCTGTATATAAATCGAGGGATATATGGTACGCCACCCTGTATATTTAATTATTTTATATTGATTTTAATTCTTAGTTAAAAAAAAATATATATATTCATTTTTTAAAGAGTAACAATGTTATACTTCTAAACAAAGCATTAGTCTAGGTTTAATAAATTTTCCTACATTTTAATCCCTATTTAATTACAATAATATACTGTCCCAAGGTACACTTTATCATTCGAAATGAAGTTATCTTCGAGTCGTATGTCGCCATCGTCTAATTTGTGGATCTGTTTAAAATTACTGCCTGACCCTGGGCTCGAAGGACCATTTGTAACTTCAAATAAGAGGGTCCTACCAAGCGAAAATGTCCCTGGCATTTCTCAGTCTGAATTAAGATGCTCACTTCACATCATTATCTCCCTCTTATCTCTGTTGCCTGGCTTACTTGGTAGTGTATGATGCATTGTTCTTGATTAATGAAAAGATGCCTTATTGTGTGTATGTAATCCTAAATAAACTTCTACCTCTAAATTACAGGTCACAATTTAAAATTTTTAAAAAGCATTTGAAATCGATCTAAAATATTTTGCGCACCGTAAATAAATAAAAATAATTTCTTAAATTTAGAAGAAATTTAGTGTTTTAAAAATATGTCTTACTGTGAAAGAATCGTTTCATTTTTAGATTATGTATCGTCGCGACATTTTTTTTCTCAAGAAACTATATAAAGCATCTTAAAGTATAAGTTTTATCTTGTATGAGCACAAATATATTTCTTTTCCTTGAGATATTGAATTTAGAAAATTTCACCTTGTATGAATTTTTCAAGGTTTGAAAACCTTCACCTTTCGAAATCGATAAGCTGCTTTTAAGCGATAATTCTGATAAACCGTGGATGTTTTAAGGCTACTAAAGTATCGCTTAATCCAAATTTATCATTAGTTTTGCAAAATCAGTTTGTTTGAACAACTTGTTTAAACAAATTATTGCAAAATTCATTATTCATTGCATTTTACAAAAATAAATACGTTTAAAGGAGTCATTATCGGTATTACGATATATTTTGTTGTAAACAAAATCATAAATAAATGATTTTGCAATTTGGAAAACTCTTAAACGATTAGAAAATAGTTAAGAATATTTGTTCAGAATTGACAAAACCATACATATTCTACAAAAAATACAAAGTTTAGGAATGCCTATCGTTAAAGAGTTTATATTTAAATTGCAAAATTTGTTATTTAATACTTTATTTATTTTATTTATAACAAAATATATCGTAATAATAACAACGACTCTTTTCAACGTATTTATTTTTGTAAAATACAATAGAAGAATTTATTTAAAAAATAAGGAATTTTGCAATAAATTGTTTAAACAAACTTATTTTGCAAACTAATGATAAATTTGGACTGAGCGATGTTTTTATAGAATAATCACTTTCAGTTTAGAAATCGATCCTCCTGAGCCAGTCCTCAGAAGGAATCCTAGGAAAACAGATTGGAAAAAATACAGCACCAGTCTGGAAACAAACTTAGCACGCATTCAGACCAGAGGATCCGCTAAGCACCATCTGGAGTTGAAAAGTGAGTTGCAAGAAGTAAATGGGGTAATCCTCAGAGCTTATGAATCGAGCTGCTTGTAGGGATGCACCTTGGTGGAATGACCATCTGTTAGAGCTAAGGTCCGAAACGCGCAGAGAGAACTAAGCGTGACGGAAAACTCTGGCAGAGCTACACCGAGAAACATACAATCCATAACAAGGAAATTAGGAAAGCTAAAAGAAACATTGTCCAAAAATTCCATGAAGACGTTCATACTGCACCTGCCGCAGCTAGACTAGAAAGACTATTTGTTAGAACTAAGATCCGAAACGTGCACACTTTTTAATAGGACTAAGCGTGACGGAGCCCTCTAGCAGAGCTCCAACGGGAAACTGACAAACTACAACAACGAAATTAGGAAAACTAAAAGAAACAACTTTCAGAAATTATGTGAAGGCGTTTAAACTACACCTGCCGCAGCTAGACTACATAAAGTCATGGCGAAGGGTAGGGTCGACACAGCAATGGCACTCAGAAAGCCAGACGGTATATTCACGAAGAGTGAGGTGGAAAGAGCATTACTCTTACAAACATTCTTTCCGGGGACCAAGACTAGTATCACGAATGATGTAATAGAACATCGCGAAAGGCCCACCAGAGAAACTACAACGATGGCCGAACACATA
The DNA here is from genome assembly GCA_034092305.1 of Diaprepes abbreviatus. Taxonomy (NCBI): domain Eukaryota; kingdom Metazoa; phylum Arthropoda; class Insecta; order Coleoptera; family Curculionidae; genus Diaprepes; species Diaprepes abbreviatus. Next base: position 1,042,320 of record JASJET010000343.1, on the reverse strand, counting down.
TTCAGTAACGGTCGTTTAAAATGGGCAATGAACACCTTCCAGCCCCAGGAGTTGATGTAATAATCCCAGCCCTGTTCCAACGAGGGCAGGAAGAGATTTTACCACACATTGTATGCATCAGTAGGCTGAAACTGGGCTATATATCGGAAATATAAAGCGAAGAAAAAGGACACTACACATCCACACTCCATCGTTTATTTTTAAAACGATGGAGAAAACAGTAGATATATAAGAACAGGCGCGAGTGCATCTTCATCAATATGCATATCAAGCGGGTAGGTCTAGAAAAACTGCACTGATACAATTAACAGAAGAGATTCAAGAAGCCTGAACAGTAAGGGAACTGTAATATGTGGCTTTTTTGATCTAGAAGGGGCTTTTGACTCCACATGAGGCAGTGAGAAAAGCACTCGACGACAGGCGAGTGAACGAAACAAAATCCAAATGGATAGTACGACTTCTCTCCACTAGAATAGCCGAAATAGAAATCGGACAAGACACTATCGCCCTCTGTACCACCAGAGGATGCCCTCAGGAGGAAGTAACCTCTCCATTTATGTGAAGCTTAATTGTAAATCGACTTCTCTGTGATCTGACTGACCTCAGCATATTTTGTCAGGGCTATGCCGATGACATGATCGTGATCGCAAGAGGAAAGTTCGAGAATATCCTCTGTGGCATAGTTCAAAGAGAGCTTGAATACACTAGGCACAAAATGGTGCCAGATGATGGGACTAATCATCAGTCCTGCCCAAACCACCCTAGTAGCCTTCACAAGGAAAAGAAACCTCAATCTGAAGACCATCTAAATATTATTGAGTAGAAATCACAGTTTAAATATCTGGGACTAACCCTAAATAACAAACTCCTCTGAAGCAAGCACGAAAAAGGAGTAATCAACAAGGCTACAAAAATCTTGATGGTCTATATGCGGGAAAAAGATGGGGTACAAACCCAAAATCCCTGCAGTGGATGTATACTGCAAGAGTGAGACCAATCATCACATATGGAGCAGTGATCTAGCAGACCCAATCTGACTAATACGAAAGGTACCAGACACTATGACAGCTTGGGTAAGTCACCAAGCATTTTCCAGGCCGAAATACATGTCATTAGGATATGTATTAAATGCAACAAAGAAAAAAACTATTACGGCCATCATGTCAGATAGTCAAGCAGCCATCAGCGCACTGAGCTCTAAAGTGATTAGCTCCAAGATGGTCTGGGAATACCTAGAAGAATTAAATGAATTGAGTAAGAATAATAAAATCACCCTTATGTGGGTACCGGGATAGAGGAGAATAAAATAGTAGACAGGTTCGCGAAGAAATGAGCCGAGACACCATTCCAGGGGCCAGAGCCTTTCGGTGGAATTAGTAGCAACGTGATGCTGGAAAAACTAAAGATAAAAGAGGAAAGCAGGAGATTAAATTATTGGTTGGAGCTGCAAGAATTGAAATAAGCGAAGATACTTCTTGAAAACTACTATCAGAGGAGATTCAAAGGCTTATACATATAAGCCTAAGTAAAAACCAACTCAGAATTCTGACAGGAGTCCTGACGAAGCATTGCCACCTGAAGAGATACTTCAAGAAACTCGGACTGGTAGAAGGAGAAGTGTGTAGATTCTGTGAGGAGGAGGACGAAACCTCTGTTCATATTCTTTCAGAGTGCAGCGCTCTAGAATACCCTAGCATGCCATTCTTGGGAACACACCAAGTCGACGAAGGGGAGCTACCCATCTTGAAGCCGTCCAACATCCTAAGGTTCCTGAAGGAAATAGGACTGGAGGACCTGTTCTAGCCGATAAGGTAACTCTTACGACTTGGTAGCAGTAGCGAGGCACAATAGATCTACCAGGTCGCAGTGTACAGACCCCAATATACAACCATAACGACTTTTTTGAATGTATTTATTTTTGTAAAATACAATGCAAAGATTTATTTAAAAAATAACGAATTTTACAATAAATTGTTTGAACAAATGGTTTAAACAAATTTATTTTGCATAACTAATGATAAATTTGGATTGAGCGATGCTTTAATAGTCTCAAAATATTCATGGTTTATTAGAATTGTTGCTTATAAGCTCGTCAATCATAAAAGGTGAAAGTTTTCAAATTTAAAAATTCATGCGATTTGAAATTTTCAAAATTGAATATCGCAAATGTTGCGATGAGACATAACCTCAACTATAGGCCACAGTCGCGTTCTTCGCACTTTCAGGTTAGGATATTTGAAAATTCTGATGTGATGATGCAATCCTGAGGCGGAATTCCAATTCAGCGACCCAAAATCTACAAGAAGTGACTATTCTTATTCAATGTACAAATTTCATGTCGTGCTATGTTATCAAATTACAATATTACAAGACTTCCTTGGCTTTTAGGAAGTAGTTTGTATTTACCAATAAATTCTTTCACAAAAGTAAACCTCTACAGATGGAAACAAATAATTTCAATCAAGAGCAGATGTTAACCACTGCGATAAACCTGCACATGTGCCATTTATTCGTGAGAAATACGGATCTCGATGAGTTCATAATGGTATTAAGAGGGATATATAATTACCAGCAATAATTCAAATTTTCAGTAGAAATATTAACAAATGCTTTATAAAAAATTTCCGGAAGAATTTCAAGAAAGCATTGTGAAGTAATTCTTTAAATACAACCAAGAGCTACCCAAGATACCTTTTCTGGCATTATGAACGAATGTTTTATTACAAACAAATTCTGCCAAATAATTTTTGTACATGGCAAGCATTATATCTTGCTGGAGAATATTAAAAAAATACTTTAGACATCTTTTCTTGTCCCATTATACAAATAAAAATTGTGTTCAATGTTGCAAGAATTTCAATTTTTTTGAAAATATTATTCTGATTTTAACAAGTACATTTTCTTTACTTAAGGGAACATTGTAGTCTCCTTAAATCAGCGTTTTAAATTAAGCTCTACAATTTTAAGCCAGCTTATAAATTAAACCTCTATAATCAGATCTAAGCTTTTCTCAAATTTCTTGAAAATTTGGTAATTGAATTTAATGGCGTGTGGTCAAACACTATATATATATATATATATATATATATATATATATATATATATATATATATATATATATATACAGGGTGTCCGGTAAGTACATCCTAATTTCTCGGGAGCATACAGAGAAGTCCTACTTCTACAGAAAAAAATATTATAAAGTGTTCTTTAACGTAGATACAGAGCCCTAAAGGGGTACTCAGCGATTTTCCTTATCGGCTCTAAGTATTGAACCGACTTGTATCGTTTAATAAAATTTTAATATTTTAAAGAGGCCACAAACCATACTACAGTGGGTTTTAGATCATCAAAGAACTCAGAAACTGACTTGCAGTCAAACTCGTTGAGCCCAATTTTTGACAGGTGTCATTCTACACAGCTGAAAACTGATATATATATATATATATATATATATATATATATATATATATATATATATATATATATATATATATATATATATATATGTAGAGAAAAAGCCAACTAAATCAAGAGGTTTAGAGCACACTATGGGGCTGCAGCCAGAAGGATGGTTGGCCAGAAAAGGAAACTCTTTTGTTAGTCTAGCTTTCAAGAAATTTTATTCCCTTCATCAGGACTTCAAAGTGAGTATATTACTCCAGTCAAATAAGCGAAAAACAGACCTACAAATTGTTTTTTTACCAATCCCGATATTTTTATTTGTTGCTGAGAAAAATGCAAAACAAGGTCAAAATTGTTATAATATTCAATTAACAATAACTATTACTAAATGCAACCTACGAGTTTGTTATTAAGCAAAAAGTTGGGCCTTTTAGTGCTTAATATGGGGTAAAAATTTCAAATCGATTCATCAAATAGTTCGTACAAAATTTAATTTGTTTATCACAGGCGAGCGAATTTTGCAATGACATTCTAGCTCCATCGATGAAGATACACCGATCCTGAGCACATCTCATGAAAGAGGAACTCTTTTTCTATGAGAAGTATTACATGGAATTGAGGAAAATGAATTTTAAATTTGTTTAAACTTCATTAGAAAACCACTATCATTTTTACCTTTTAAACAAATTAAATAACTTTTTTGTTTTTGCCGACGAAAAAATTCTGTTTTCAAATTTAGGAAACTGGCATTTTTAAACGAATTTAGAAAAAAAATGGCTTAAGTAAATATGCGCCGAAGTTAACAGTTTATTTAAATTCATTCCTATATTGTTAATAACAGTTAAGAAACTTCACAATAAGATCGCATAATATGAAAAAAAAACATTTAAAAAGGCAAAAATTCTCTAATTTTAAATTTAAAATGACGTTTCAACGACGTCGACGTGCTAGAAATCAGATTCTTAACTAAATTAGAGAATTTTTGCCTTTTAAAATATTTTTTTTCATATAATGTGATCCTATTATTAATGTATTTCATACACACTCACTTTGAAGTCTTGATGAAGGGAATAAAATTTTCGAAAGCTAGACTAACCAAAGAGAGTTTTCTCTTCTGGTCAACCATCCTTTTGACTGCAGCACCATGTAAGTGCCTTAAACCTTTTGGTTTAGTTGGCTTTTTTCCTTATATATATATATATATATATATATATATATATATATATATATATATATATATATATATATATAAATATATCGGTTTTGAAATTGAAAATATGTGAGCATTATCTTTCTGCGAGAACTTAGCAGGCATGCAGGCATATTATCGTAGGCCTAGATCGATCTTAAATAAAAAGTAATATAAATTATCTACTTTCTCGATTTAAAAGCAATTAAAATACCTCGTACCGCTCAAATAATTTAAATCTCAGGAAACAGAACCCAATTATTCCGATGTCAACAACATCAACAGGTAAAATTATATCACCATCTCACCAGCATCTTTATTTCGCATTAGAAAAAAAACCTCTGTCATTACACACCGAACAAAAAATCCTAAACAGTGATTAAGTTTTTCATCTCGTTTTTTCGTACTCTATTTTTAAAAGTACATTAACATTATGCGATTGTGACGATGGTATGTCGTACATTCATATAACGTGTTTAAATTATAGTGCATTGGCCTGACAAAAAGTGTTAAAACGTTACACATATGTCTCGGGGCGACAAAAAATATTAACCACATGCTCCTGATGTTCCTTAGTGTATTAATTTCAAAAACACTTGTCGTCTTGACTGAATGCGCCAAGATCCTAATGCATTTCGTGGTCGGTTTTCAATTTGCGTTTTTATAATTAGTATTCGACTACGGCAACATCAAAAGAAATAAAAGAAATGTAGGTTCCTTCAGGAATTTTACAGATAATGAAAACAAGGATAATTGTAATACTGTGGATACTGGATACGTGAAAAGTTAGAAAATAATCAATTTAACTTTAAGATAAGGCATGTTGTATAAACTTCTCATTACTGGTTATATGTATGTCCACATACTGCATCTTGATTATAAGATGAGCACTAGAATAAAATGCCAAAATTTCATATTTCAACATAATCCCCCTTAACTTCAACCATTTTATTCTATCATTGAAAAATGATTTCCATTGGCCTGCAAAATAGGGATACTATTTCCCTGTCACTGATTATAGTGTACAAAAGACTCCTTCAAATTTCTAAATATACAGAAGCCATACAAAGCCAAATCTGGACTATACAGTTGTAGGTTCAGTTCAAATAAGTTACTGGAGCGTAAATTGGGTGGAACTTTGACTACTTGGTGATCTTGCTCTTTATCTTGAAAAAGGATGTTCTCATATATAAAAATTTGTGACTACCTCGTATATTGTAAAAGGCAGTTCAAACTTCCAACTTTTGTTCTTTGCAGTTTTACTTTGGACAAAAATAAAATAAAATAATTGATAAAATTAAAAAAAAAATTGAGCCGACTTCTAAAAGTGCGCTAAAAAGTGAAAAATAACTATAAATTTTTATATGAAATTGAATTTTTTGAAGTTGGCGCCTAACTAATATCTGATAAAATGTGAACTTTCTTACCATAATTTGTATATATTAATTGTCATTTGTTTCATTTAGAAATTATTTGGCGCCGACTTCAAAAATTTCAATTTCATATAAAAATTTATAGTGATTTTTCACTTTTTAGCGCACTTTGAGAAGTCAATTAAATTTTTTTATAAAAATTTTATTTTTCGATTTTTAGTTTTGAATTCATTATGATATCCATAAATTATTTGAAGTACTAATCGAGACTAGTTCATCTCGCAATGGCTCCAAGGTAGCAAAAAAATTACCCATTTTATCCAAAGTTGTAGATCACCCTAAAATGAACCACTAAAAATTCTTTGATTCTTAGAGTTTTCCAAATACCAGTGAAATTGTGTCTAACAATTAGTCTGTCATAGTAAATCCACTATTTTAAATTTCAAATTAATTTTAGATTGGTAATATAGATTTTAAAGTACTTAAGACGTAAATTTCTTAGCCCGATATATTTTATATTGCATGTTGAGTTTGTATATGCCCCAACAACCCCGCAATATCAATTTTAGACAAAATCGGAAAATCTAAAATTTTCAATCCTTCATATTTTATCTTATCAACTTAATAGTTGTAAAAAGTTAACTTTATATTCGTAATACAATACCCTAAAAAACCTCTATAACGATTCAGTCCCACCTTTGAACAAAAATGAAAAACGTACGACATCTATGAATCAACGGAGTAACGTGAAATTTTTAAACAATCAAAATTTCAGTAAGAAAAATATTTCTTCGACTGGCGATATTTTTCAGTCTGACATCAAAGTTGATAGTCGGCAGGTGTAATATCCTGCCGACATACCTTGAAATTTATGGTTCATATATCAGTTATTTCCTGCTAATGTTGCTCTCGGTCCGATACAGCTCCACTGACAAGATCATGAGGTGATCGAAACGCGTATGGAGAGGGGACCAGAGCGATATTTGCAGGAAATAAACTGTTTGTACATATATTTTTAATATTCTCTGTCTGAAAGGAGAATTACATATATAACAAACTATTTAAATACGGCAGAAAGATTTTTTTATTGCTTACTGAAATTTTGATTGTTTAAAACCAAGTTGTTTATGGAATTTCCCTGAAAGCTGCAAAACACAAAAAGTCTCATATAATTGCAGAAATTCTCATCACACTTTGTTTATTAAAGTCCGTTAAGCAAATTTTTGAAGATGGTTAATGTATCCTTGTCGAAAAACATAATACAGAAAAGTATTTTAGACATGTCCAAAGATGTAACGGAACAAATTATGAAGGTATTGTGCACTACGAATATGCTTCGAGGGGTCACACGATCACTAAAGAATACTACGTTGAAGTATTGAAAAGAATGCGTGACGCAGTCAGAAGAAAACGGCCACAGCTTTGGACAAGCGGTGATTGGCTGCTTCACCACGACAATGCGCCAGCGCATTCATCGAACGTTGTGCAGCAATATTTAACAAAGCACCAAGTCGTACAGCTTCGCTAGCCTCCGTAGAGTCCCGACGTAGCTTCCTGTGACTTCTAGCTCTTTCCTAGATTAAAAATACCGCTCAAAGGACACCGGTTCGATGACAAAGAGACCATTGAAACTAATGCGATGAATGCACTGAAGGCAATTCCGAAAACTGACTTACAGGACTGCTTCAGAAAGTCGAAACACCGCTGGGAACGTGTTATTCAATTAAATGGGGACTACTTTGAAGGATGTCACTCACCGGATGACAAAGAATAACACCAATGCGGAGATATGAAGGTAGGCTCGATACTTTTGGGACAAACCTCATATATTGGCATCAAACGGTAGTGATCCGAGTTAAAGGTAAGCTTGCCAAAGAATGCCAAATTCAATGAGACGTCAGATAGGGATATATTCTCTCTCCACTGCTGTTCCATTCAAAGGTCGTAAAGGTGTTGGAAGGAAGCAGATCCCCAGGCTGGCGACAGGAATGCATAGTGGTTAGAATAGCAGAGAACCGTGATTATCTTGTCATTGTAATTGCCAACGTCAGTGGAACTTGACACGGCACAAGGAGAAGAAAAGGATGACATATTAAATCCATTTCGTAAATTATCCTCTCACGTAGATCCTCTAAATTTTCATCGAGTAGTGATAAAACGGATGAACGTAGTAGCTATTCAATCGTACCCCTTCGTCCTTTCCATCTGCTCGGAAATACCTTGTCTAAATATTGACGGATATTTCGAGCATAATGACGTAAAGTACCTTCTTACTGAAAGTGAATTTCATCCATTAGACTATATAGCTATTGCTTTGACAGCTGGAATAATATATTCCCGAAGCATTTGCTCATATTTTGGTCCATCCAAATTTCCTTACATAAAAAAAGTACTACTTTTTGACCGTTGAAAATTTCTGCCCACACATTCAGTTTCTGTGGATAATGGGTGTGATTTTCCTTCATCTTATGAGGATTATCATCATTTCAATATCTACAATTGTGCCCTTTTAACATTACCGGTAATTTCGAATGTTGTATACATAAAATACAATGTTATTAAGCAATAGAGTAACCTCATTATGATTGCGCAGAATCTTCTGATAATTCTTGATGTAGCCTCGAATGAAATGAATGTCACCTATTTAATTTCGTTACCTTAGCCACTGATTTTGTTCCAGACAAATACGATTTACAGAACTGTGTGCATCTTCAAACAAAGGTTTGCACAATAGCCAGAGATTTCTCCCCATCTCTTTCTGTTTTTGATCTACCAAAATTTAGTTTCATGGAAATGTTGAACTGTCTTGACAACTGTCCTTTTACTAAATTCATTATGTTCATCGAGAAACTGTTCATTGAATAGTTGATCCACTTTCTTATAACCCTTTTGTCGATCACTCTATCATCTCATCATAAACAGTGTTATATGTTCTCTCTCAGTTAATTCAGCCATGATTAAAACGGAGACCCTTGAAAAAAGAAATGCCAGCAAAGTCGTGAGAGGGACTGATGGGAACAGCGCGCAGTAAATTATCACCAAAGAAATAATAGTGAAAATCAATTCAACGTAAGCAAAGTCGTAATACCGCAACTTTAAGAAATTAGACACATGCGCAGTGGGCTGTGATGATGTGTAGTGATGTGCAGTAGGCTGTAGAGATGTAGGCATGTGCAGTAGGCTGTGATGAGTTTTAGGCATTTGCAGTAAACTGTGGTGATGTGTAGTGATGCTGAGTAGGTTGCCATGAGATGTAGGCAGGCGCAGAAGGGTGTAATGAGGTGGCCAAAGCCAGTGTTGCGGTTAAGGTTATTTTTAGAATATATGTTCGACTCCCTACAACTTTTGTATGAGTCATTTATTCCTAAACCAACTATTAATTATATTGTTGGAATGAGTTTTATTTGACCTTGTCCTTACCTTGAAATCTGACCTTGAACTTATAGCCAAGGCCACAGCTGATTGTAAAATCTTCTGTTCTTTCCATTTCCACGATCTACAATATGGGTCTCTATTTGAGATTCTGAAGATAATCTTCTAGCCTTGAAGGTCGAGTGGTAGTTAAGAATATTTTTAGAATTTCAGTTTGATTTTTTACACATTTTGTTCTGGTAATTTTTTCCTGAAGTTGGTATTTACTAATTTAGCGGAAGAGGGTTCCACACTTTTAGAACACACTATATATTAAAACCCTCCTCTTGAAATACCCTGAATAATAGTGAAAATTGGGTCAAAATTCATGCAGCAAATTTTAGAAATTACTCCGAAGATACAGGAACTTTTCTTTAAACTATGAAGTGATTTTCATAATTTTATTTTTAAAGTTTTCGGAGAGGTTTTTAAAAAAAGTTAACTAATATTATTTTGCATTTAGCGTCTACCAATTCAGAACAATTAAGTTAAATGAAAAGAAGGTAATTTAAAAACCAGCCAAATCTGTTTGTAAAATAATAAAATGAAAAATAATCTTATTTGTCACATAATTTATAGTTATACCGAAAAGTTGAAACATAATGTAACCTATTTAATTGTCCTTTTTATCTGCAGCATTTTTCTCATTTATTCCTGCAAACATAATCATCAGCGCTAAAGCTTCGCAGGACAAAGGCTGTATTAGTCAGGATTAGGCGGCCCAGCTCAGCTGACGAGTTACATGTTTTAAGCTAACTGGGTACTAATGGACCAATTTGTCAACTTTTTCATCCCCGCGCTGTGCAAATATGTCTCCAGATTCGCATTTTTTAAGTTAATCTCCGCTCTAATTCGGACCATGTTTGCCTTAATTTGATAAATATCGGATTGTTCGGATGAATGGTTTTATTTGTTAATTTTTGAGGAGATGACTGAAGCACTTTAGTTGATAAATATTTTAAGAACTCAGTAAATGATAAAAGAAGGCGTGCATTGAGAAAATATAATTTCAAGCATTAAATATTTTTTAATACGATTCTGATATTGGTCACAAAATCTTTTGCTACGAGTATAGTGCAGCATCAAAAAAATCAATAAATAAAAAACGATAAAAACATCATAAAAATCGGTAAAATTAAAAAAGGGCCATAGTTATCAATTACAAAATTCAACAAGATTTGGAGTTTATGAAAATATTTAACCTCAATATCGATTCTTGATTTACATATGGAAAAGTCCCAGAATTAATTGACCTGACAAAGAAAACACAACAGTTTTGACAAAAACTCTATTTATTGCTCAACATAGTCTCCTTTTAGCTCGATACACTTTTCCCAGCGATGTTCAATAGCTTCGATACCTTGTTTATAGTAAGAAACGTCCAGCTCCTCAAAATAACCATCTACTGCAGACATCACCTCTTCATCTTTGGCAAGTGTTTTATCGCCGAGTCATTTGTTCAAGTTTGGAAAAAGAAAATAGTCCTAGGGTTCTAAATCTGGCGAATAGGGTGCCCAAGGAAGTAATTCGTACTTTAAATTATTGATTTTGGCCACTCTAATAACGGATGTGTGAAGAGGTGCATTGCCATGCAGGACCAACACTTTCTTTTTCGCCAAATGCGGCTTTTTTTCCCTAATTTCATCACTCAAACGCTGCAATAAGTTCGCATAGCACTCGTTATTAATGTTTTTTCCTTTTTCAAGATAATCAATAATAATTATACCATGGCTATGCCAAAAAACTGAAGCCACGACCATGCCTGCAGATGAAATCGTCTTTGCTTTCTTAGGAGCCGATTCTCCCTTTTCATTCCATTGTTTTGACTGTTCTTTCATCTCGAGTGTGTAGTGATGAACCGATGTTTCATCCTTAGTTATGAATCGACGGAAAAGCTCGGCTTTGTGCGGCGAAACATGGCTAAAGACTCGATTGAAATATCCTCGATAATGAGCAAACGCGGCACCCATCATGTACACAGCTTTCTCAGGTCCAAATGTTCAGTTAATATGCGATGTACAGCACTTTTTGAAATGCCTACCATTTCTGCTAATTCGTGCACTTTTAGTCGACGGTCATCCAATACCATTTTGTAGATTTTTTCACCATTTCTGGAATAATCACCTCATTTGGTCGACCATGTTCATCTTCGCAGCTCCTACGGCCTCGTTTAAACTCTGCCACCCAATACTTCAGTGTTAAAAACGAAGACGCAGACTCCCCCAAAGTAGAGACTAGTTCAGCTTTGATATTACACTTTCAAATGAGAGGATTGAATCACATAATAATGACCAATTTTTTCCATGTTTACAAATTCACTGAGTGCGTTCATTATTGATGGCTGTCAAACAAGTAATAAACAACGTAGCGTCTTCAAAGTTAAACCTTGATATTACTAAGGTTGGTACTATCTAACACAGTCATTATATTTTAACAACTACCGCCATTTATGTGTCAGGACGGTTAATTCTGGGACTGTCGTCGTAGCTCGATTATGAAAGTTTGTTTTTCGCGGACAGAAAAGTAGTATGATGTTTTCTAGAGAGTTGACAACAAACCTTGACTTTTAACATCCTATATGAGATTATCTGTGCACCCTAAATCTTCAGAGTATTGGATCTTATGACTTGATCGTCCGCATAATACATGATATACAGTGTCATATTATCCAATGGTATTCCAGACCATTTCATCTTGGCAATAAGCTACATATATCTTTAGCATAGTTTTTTGGCAATATTGAAACTGATTGCTAATTCCTATCCAATTTTAACTCTTGCAAATTCTTTTTCGTAAAATGGTTTAAGTGCTGTTACGAGGGTAATTTTATAAGTGACCCGTAGAGTACTTCAAAGAGTTTAAGTACTGGAACCGAAATATATACTTTCATTGGGTCTACAAATACTATATGTATTTCTCGTCCTAATACTATCAGCTTTTTTTTATCATCTCTGCTATACAGAAAATATTATGGGTGTAATGTTAGAGTTTAGAGTAAAGCCACTATACATTTTTTGGGATTAGTGTTTTGTGTTATTTATTTATCCTATTTACATGTACATCATAGAACAATTTCCAAATAGATCCTACAAACTTAATACAAAAACAATATTGGTAAAAAAGATTAGCGGTTACCCAGTAATCATTTTTAATTGATAAATACCTAAAAATATCTACATTTAAAAAGTGTTCATTATAAATTTGAGTTAAGCAATCAACAAAAGCTCTCGAATCATAATTTGTTCGGTGTACTCTTATAGCAAATAACTGACTTTGTCGAGTATGCCTTCTGGGTACTCTAAAATTAAACTATCCCAAAAGTTCATCACAATTAATCACACCTACCAACAATAAACGAATTTCGTACGAAAAATTCTTATATGGGAATCGGTGTTTCTATAGCAAGAATTTTACAAATTTTGACTGTACTCGCTCAAGTCTATCAATGTGACACTGATATATGTGCCCAAATGGTACAAGCATATTTAAAATACTACCCACCAAACTATTATAAAGCGTTTGGATAGCCCTTGTGTCTTCGATATGTCTACAGTTTCTCTTGATAAAACCCAACATCTTAAAGCTCTTTAGTACAATATTATGAATATGTATATTAAAACTTAATTCTCTTTCGAAGATAACCCCGAGATTATTAAAAATGGCACACATTCCAATACGAAATCATTTATATGATAAGAATTTATCACAGGCGAAAAACATTTAAAAAACTTTACTTGTGTTTACCTTAAGAGGTATAATTATTATCATACCATCTGACTAATAAATCTAGCTCTCGTTGACTATAAAAACAATCATCTAAAGAGGAAACAATTGCAAACAGTTTTAAATCATCAGAATATAAAAGACAATGACAAAATTTAAAAACATTTATAACATCATTAATAAATCCTAAAAATAAAATTGGACTTAAATGAGATCCCTGGGGGACGCCAGATAACACTTGTATCTCCCTTGATATTTATTTCACTACACAATTTACACACTAAGTACACGAAGAGGAATATGAGGCTAATCATTTTAAATACAGATTACATAAACCGAAACACTCGAGTTTATATACCAGCAACTTATGGCAATCACTATCAAAGGCTTTAGTCAAATCCGTATATATAGAGTCCCCTTGATATCCTGCCTCCACAACTCATCCCAAAATATCTTGATAAATACCCAGATTGGTAACCGTTGTCCCTCCTTGGACAAAACCACATTGTTCTAAGCTGATGTAACTTTTAAAAGCATTGAACAATTCATCAGTTATTATCGACTCAAATATCTTTCCCATAATATACAGCAATGATATACCCCGATAGTTTTCAACACGATTGCGATCACCAGGTCTGAAAATATGGAATAAGGTAGACTGTTTCCCTCTCGAAGGGAAGATTCCATTATTAAAATATTTCTGGTAAATCCGACATAGATGAGGTGCAAGGGAAAGCTTGCACTTCTTGATAAAACATGGCGATATCCCATAAGTTCCTGCACTCTTGTTACAGTCTAACAAGTCAATCTTGTTCTGAACTTCGCCCAAAGTAAATATGCGGAATTGCAAATGTACAATCTCATTTATTGAGTTGACGTCAAAAGAATTAACGTTACTGTGATCAGAATAGCACGACTGAAAATGTTGAGTAAAAGCTACGACGATCATGTGGAGTATTCAGCTGCTTGTTGTCATATTTCATTAGAATCCCGTTGTCCTTACGAAAATTGTTAACGTAGGCCCAGAAATGTACAGATAGCAAATGTCAATTTGAACCGAGTCTTATGACGCACAGCAGAAAAACGTTCATAATCTAACTAAAGCCCAGATCGTTTAAACATATAATATAATCTGTTCTTTTTGTTAATTAGCCTTTTAAGTTCTCGACTATACCATCCTGGATACCTATTATTTGAAATTTTCCTAGACGGTAAAATATTATTGATTACAGAATATATTATTTCGTAAAATTTGTCAACCATTACATCTACGTCATCCACAATATCAGTAAATGTCCAGTCCGCATCCAAAAAAAATGTTATTAATTTTATCGTGGTCAGATTTACCAAATACAATACATACACATTTGTTTTTGAGGGCATGAACGAAGGTGTTCTCAGATTAAAACTGATTTCAAGAGCCGGATGATATTCATCCAACCATTAAACTCGTCCAAAAGGATCAGATGCAAGATTCTGTTGAAACGATTTTTGATGGTAATTATCTGCTTCAGCTCCAGACAAAACACATGCCCCACCAGGACTTCCGCTGCTGAACCAAGACTCTCAACAGGAACCAGCACGTCATCTTCCCATTACCACTGAAACATAGGTAATTGAAATCTCAAGGAATAAACATTTTAGCCATAGGATAAGTATTACGAATATATTCCAAGGACTCGATAAAGGATGTGTAAGCCTCTGGTGGTGAATTCGGGGAAAAATAAACGGCTCCGAGCATAATAGTGTTTAAGCCCACTCTCGAAAAAACCCAAAGCTCTTCAAAATATTCATTTGACCAGTCCCTTACATTTTCAGACATAAAATCATTAAAAGCTGCATCCTTCATTTCACCCTGTTGGAATATTTTCTTTCCTGATACATTTCTCATACATTGTTTTGGTGATACTATAAAGTTTATTAATTTTATATTTAATGGGTTCATTGGGATTCTCCTGGTCCAGCTGCTCTTGTATTCTTTAAGTTGACTAAAATGTGGTTGTCGGACTTGCATTGTCTTTATTTTTATTTATTTTTACGACGTTTTGATCAGGTTGTATCTCTAATCGTTGTCAAGTATAAACTAAATGTTTTGTCTTAAGACTACAAGCTTATATAGGGACGGTGTCCATTGAAGTGCAAAGTTTCGCTTCACTGTACACATCTCAGTGATTTAATGTTACAAAGTAGTGATTGCCAAAGATTAGGTATCTCAACACTTGGTTTAGTGAAGATTCCATTATTGTTTTTAATGTAAGCTGCTTCTATACATTTTCTTTTTTTCATGCTGGGTTCCATATATATTACCGCAGCCTCAGACCATTTTATATGGTGTTGTTTATCCCAGGCGTGTTCTGCAATACCTGGAATCGACGTTTCTCCTTTTTGTGTATGAGTTTTATGTTACTTAATTCTAACTTCTAGTGATCGTTTGCTTTCTCCAATATACATTTCACCACACTCACAAGGAACTTTGTAAACACATTCTTATTGCTAGTCTTTGATTTTGTTTTTGTTAAATGAGCTCTAAGTGTATTTCCTGATTTAAAGGCTGTTTTTATATTATAACTACCGGCAATTCGTCTTATTTTCTCCGAAGTTCCCTTAATGTACGGAATTGTGAAGAAGGAATGTGTTTTTTATTGTCCAGGTTCGTTGTTCTAAAGTTATTTATAACATCGTCAATTAATGTGTCAAGTAGTGTTCTATTGTAAATCCGATTAATTATTTGCTACCTCTTTTTCCAATAAATCGAAATTATTGCATATAGATATAGCGCGATTAGAGAGGTTGCATATAATTCTCCGTTTTGTTACGACAGAATTATTAGAACTGTGATTAAGATATTGTCCAATATGTGTTGACTTTCTGTATACTGAAGTTTTAATAGTTTCATTTGAACGGTTCACCATGAGATCTAAGAAGGGCAATTGATCATTTACCTCTTTTTCCATGGTAAACTTAACTGTAGGTCGAATGGTGTTTAGATGTTTCAAAAAATCATTAAGTTCTTGATCATTGCCCTTCCATACAATGAAGGTATCATCGACATATCTCAACCAGACTTTCGGTTTTGCTGTTGTCGGTTCTATGGCGTGAGCTTCGAACCATTCCATATATATATATATATATATATATATATATATATATATATATATATATATATATATATATATATGTATAAATATATAGTGAAGAATCCATCGGAAGCCCGTCGTCCTGAGCGTAGAACTTGTCCTTGTTTCTTTTAAAAATCATACAATCTTTAGAAGGTGTGACGAACACATATGTTAAAAATTCTACACATTTCGTGAACATTATTAGTAGCGTCCATTTAGAGCCAGACGACAGACTAATAAGCTTTGATGTAAAAAGTCTGTATACTAATGTACCATCAGGAGAATCATTAGATATAATCAAAATTAGACTTTCAAATGATACTACTTTATCTGATCGAACCACGTTACCATTGGATGGGGTGATGAATCTGTGGGAGTATTGCCTGCGTAGTGCTTACTTTCAAGTAAAGGACCAGTTCTACACTCAGGACGACGGGCTTCCGTTGGATTCTTCACTCTTTCCAGTCGTATATATATTGTCGTAGTACTACGGATAAAATAAAAAATCACGATGTCTAGTCGATAAAGAGAAATGCCACAAATAATCAATATCCTACCGACACGTTCCGCCCGAAAATAAGTACAAATATTAGTTCCAACTATATATAAGTACGTCAACACAGGGTGTCTGGGAAAGATGCCAGCGGACCCACTGATGAATCCAACCGCTGGTATCGTGGACGAAACACCGCTGTAAAATTTTAGGTCGATTTCTGAGATTGCGTGGTTAAGAATACAACAACATATATATATATATATATATATATATATATATATATATATATATATATATGGAATCGTTCGAAACTCATGCCATAGAAACGGCAACAGTAAATCCGAAAGTCTGGTTGAGATATATCGATGATACCTTCATCGTATGGAGGGAAAATAATCAATAACATTAGAACAACGAACACTGGACAGTTAGAAACACATTCCTTCTTCACAATTCCGTACATTAAGGGAACTTCGGAGAAAATAAGATGAATTGTCAGTAGTTATAATATAAAAACAGCCTTTCAATAAGGAAATACACTTAGAGCTCATTTAACAAAACCAAAAACTAGCAATAAGAAAGAATGTGTTTACAAAGTTCCATGTGAATGTACTGAAATATATATTGGAGAAACCAAACGACCACTAGAAGTTACAATTAAGGAACATAAAACTCATACGCAAAAAGGGGGAACGTCGAGATCAGGTATTGCAGAACACGCCTGGGACAAATAACACAATATAAGATGATCTGAGGCTGCGGCAATATATATGGAACTCAATATGAAAAAAAGAAAATTTATAGATGCAGCTTACATTAAAAACAATAATGGAATCTTCAGTAAACCGAGTGTTGAGATACCTAATCTTTGGCAACCACTACTTTGTAACAATAAATCATTGAGGTGTGTACAGTGAAGCGAAAATTTGCGTTTCAATGGACACAGTCCCTATATAAGCTCGTAGTCTTAAGACAAAACATTCATTTTATACTAATGTCGTAAAAATAAATAAAAATAAAGACAATGCAAGTCCGACAACCACATTTTAGTCAATATTCAACATTGTCTACAACCTTCAAACAAACATTTTTTAAGTTGTGTTTAATATTTTATTATTAATTCTACTCTGTCTCCTTCTACATGATACAGAATTTTTTCATTTAATATTTTAAAATCATGCTATTCGCAGACATTAATCAGAAATTCAAAGCTATTAGAAGTATTGCATTGTTTTCAAGCTAGATTTGGGGTGTATTGTTAGAAGACTCCGAATACATCCCCTGACTCGAAGCCAAGTGAATCAGATGGTTATTTTAGTGCTACTGTGGCTTGACTAATATTCAAATTCTCGTTATACTAATATATTAAATAACAGTTAAGTTTAACAGTCTATTTACAAGACGAAACCCTAAACATTCCCATTCAAAATAAACACGGACCACATCATAAATAACCACGCGGCACGTTTAACGGTCAAAATCTGTCCAAAACGTAAACTTCGCGGCAACTTGACTGCGTGTATCCGTCATTTATCACAAACTTTGTCTGGCTGAGACGTCTACTTATGCCGTATTATGAAGAGCCGGAAGCCTCCAAGGGGTTACACGGGAGACCGCAAAGATGCCGGTGAAGTTCACTCTCCCTGTCTTTAATATACTTTATCTGAGTACATCCCCTTAAAAAAGAATGTCATCTGTATAAATGTTATGAAGGGAAGAGGTTTATTAGTTTGTATATTTATTAAATCTTTTAGTTAGGTATAGTAGTTGTAAGAAATAGACGGATTTTGTATTTCAGTGTATATTTTTAAATTAGTACTATCGGCCAAGCGCTTTCGGTCTAACTTATACCATCCTCAGGGCTCAGACCCTAAAAACAAGAGAATTGTCAACAAATAAGCTTACTCAGTACTCACCAACTACACTCACTCATCAAAGGCCACACCTTAACCCTGCCAGTTTGAGAACAGTCTCCAATCGCCAGCGTAGCCTCCACACAGAACAAATCGTATACAATTAAAAATTTTTTAAAAAACTTGTCACAAATTAAAATTAAAACTAAAACATTCAACACACTAGTACATTGACATTATTAAAACAATAAACCTTTTTAATAACAACCCAAAAGAGTGAGGTTATGCCACACAGTCATAGCATAGTATAGCAATAAAACTGTCCAAAAATTAAAATTATATACAAGTATGTGTAAGCCTGAGTAGAGATTTTCTGTATGAGTTTTATTTTTTAATTTCTTGTCAATTTGTATTTCAAATCAATAATTCATTGACAATGAGCAAAAAGAGAAAAAAAAGGGCAGTAAAAATTTATTAATCTACAGCGTTACTATTATCGGTCATTCTGTGATATTTTTCGAACACTTGGGTTCAGTGGCGTGAAATGATTTCCATTTTTGTAAAAAAGCAACAAATTACACGAACATAGGCGTAGTTGAAATTTGTTGAAATGTGTGATCTATTAATATATTTAGAATGAAGTGTCTGAAACTGAAAAAGATGATCAAAATTATTATAAGATTGCACCCCACGCAATCACAGCTCCCAGACATTTAAATTGTTTAATAATTTAAGGAAAAAGTTTGAAAATGGGGTTGCGGTCATTTACGTTGTTCATTCTTACATTGAGGCAATGGTCGGGGTTTCTTTTTATCTCCCTCCATATTTGAAGATCCTCTCTGTAATCCAAGGTTTTAGAGTTATTACCCCTGGAGTGGTATAAGATTTTACTATTGTGAGTTGGAGTGAAACTGTGTTTGGCAAAACTAATATGGTGACCAAATACAGAGGCCTGAGGTTTGTTAATATGTTCTCTAATTCGGACTGCTAATGGTCTAATAGTTTTTCCTATATACGTTGAAGGGCAGTCTGGGCAAAAAAGTTGATAGACCCAAATTTTTTAGATATGAGATATTAATTGTTTGTTATTGACCAGATGGGAACTGAGTTGATTTACACTCATAAATGAAATCTTCACATTTTTAGTGTGGTGGAGAGTGAGAAAAATTTCCCTTAATGACTTTCATTGTAAGGAGTCGAGCTGTATGCCTCTTGGAATTCTTTCTTGTTTTTAATTTTTTCTATATAGTTGTCGATGACTGAATGCTTATACCCATTGTTTACGACAATTTGCTTCAGAATATTGACCTCGTTGTTGTAATCCTCCGCTGACATGGGAATGTTGAGCAATCTATTAACACAGCAGTTTATTGAGGCCATTTTATGTTGTAAAGGGCAGTTAAAATTAGAAGGAATTATGTGGTCTTTTTGGGTGGGTTTTCGAAAGATTTTGAAACTAAGAGAATTATTGGTTTTTCTGATAGTTACATATAAAAAATTAAGTTTGTTTTCGGTTTCTATTTCTAAGCTAAATTTTAGAACAGGATGCAGAGAATTAAGACTATTTAGAACATCAATAGCCCGTTGTTTATTGCCCAGAATAATTGTAAAATAGTCATCCACATAACGAAACCAGTTAATTATATTGCTCTCAGAAATCAATCTCGGAATTAATGCATTTTCCAAGTTATCCAGGAAGATGTCTGCTAAAAGAGGAGATAGAGGATTCCCCATTGCCAACCCCGAGGGTTGTTCGTAGTATTTGTTATTGAAAGCAGAAAAGTCCTGTTAATAACTTATAGTAGTTGTAGTTTATGTATTTCATTTTGATTGGATAATTTTCCAATTTGGCGAATTCTGAATAAATAATTATAAATATACAGCGTGAATAAACTTTGATCTTAAAAAATAAAATAGGAAATGGAATTTTTAAAAGGACCTTATCTTTATTTCATCATATTTAATCACGCTTTTTTGGGACACTCTGTATATGCTAAAGTACTTTTAAAATGAAACCGCTTTTTTGCGTGAAAAGTGATATTACGTCGACACTAACTAGAAAATTTCTTTCTTGCAAATGTATGTCTTTGAATATTTCGCAGAAATATTGCGAGTTTTTAAAGTAGGAGGATGTTCTTTCGACGAAGGGTTGGAGAATGGTCGTTAGATGTTTTGCTAGTGATTGGGTTGGGGAGCCAATAGGGGCCACGGGCTTATGTATTTTGCGTAAGCTATAAAGTGTAGGACATATGGATTACTTTTCCCTTGGTGTGATCTTCTTCTTTATTTCTTCGTTAAAGGGAGATGATTTGGTGGTCTTGGTATGGTCTCTGCTTTTTGGCTTATAGACAGGATCGTTTAGAATGGCGATCATCTTTTCACGATAGTCTATTTGATTTAGGACCACTATCAAATTTTCTTTGTCAGCTTGTAGGGCTCGATGATCTTCTGCAAATAGATTACTTTTTGGAGGTTTTGCTTGGCGCAAAACGGCTGAAATTTCTTGGCGCATAGTTTCTGCTGTGTCGTTATTTGAGTTGGTTAGAGATGTTTTAACTCCACATATTATGTTATTGGTTGGAATACGTGCTGGATCTATCATGAAATTAAAACCTTTGATTAAAACACTTTTTGCCGCTGGTTTCAAAACTTTGTCAGATAAGTCGTATACGACTGTGTGCTTTTGATGACTCCTTTAGTTGGTAATTTCTCTTTTCTGTCTGTCTGTTCTTATTGAGGCATCTGTTTCGGTTTTTGAAGTCTACTAGAGTGTCTATAGTGGACCATAGTGACATGTGAATAGTGTTGCTTAAGCGGAGCCGTAACTTATATAACTGACAGTCGATGGAATTTAGACTTGTAATGGTTTGCTGTATTCTCAAAGCAGGGTATTCTTCGGTATTCTGTCTGTTTTAGAGTTTTTTATGTAATACTTAATATTGCAGCAAGTCGGTGTAAGTTTTTTCGTAAGAAGGTGAGGTCGCAAAGCAGTCTCGATTTTTTCATCCATATTTTTTCGTATATTTTCAAATATACCTCAAAACCTTCGGTTACACATCACACTCATTTGAACATCCAACATAACACACACACACACACACACACATATATATATATATATATATATATATATATATATATATATATATATATATAATGTATAACAGACTTTATAGCAGTATACACTGCATACTATTAGTTTGTATTTTTGTTTGTATTGTTTTAGGTTTATAATTTATTTAATTAATTTTATCTGTTTCCCTTATTTTCGTCATTGAAGATTTAGAAATTGCCACGATATTCTTTTTTCTTCTTTTTATTACGCCATGTAGTATGAAAAACCTTCCAGAAAATTCGGAAATCTTCTGGTGTCAGCAAAAAGGATGTATAAAGGGTCCAGATCGGCTCTCGTGGACAGTTTATTTTGAGAAGGCATTGATATAAGTTGAATTGACTAACAAGTTATCAAAATTGTGAAAATAAAAGGTTAAAAATAATACAGTGTGAAAAGACCGGCCACTCTGAACAAATTGGTGTCGGAAGTGGAATAAAATCCAAATGAAATGAAGTTTTATACCGGTAGAAACTAGAAAATAAAGAACAAAAAATGGAAGAGCAATTTCCAATTATTTAAATCAGATGCTGATGATGATACAAGATATGAAAACAAGCTAAGAAGATATGAAGAAAATCCAAGAAAAGATGAAACAAGAATTGGAAGAAGATGTGACGAAAAATCAAGAAGACATGAAGAAAAGTCCAGACCATATGAAACAAGAATTAAAGACAAGCCAAAATTATATGAAACAAGAATTTAAGTTAAGCCAAGATGATATGAAACAAGAATTAACGGCACCAAAGACAAGCCAAGATGATATGCAACAAGAATTGATGACACTGAAAACAAGCCAAGAAAACATGAACCAAGAATTAAAAGAAGGTACATTAAGAGAGATCAAGAAAGTATAAAACTAAAACTAAAAATAAGTTTGGAATAGCAAAATTAAAGAAAACAATCATGGCGAAGTACAACATGAGGTGACAGGAATCCACAAACCGATGCAACAATTACATTTTCAAATCGAGAAGGTAGCCAGTACAGGTAAAATAAAGGTAGATGGTGTTCCTACAACTAACGTGATGAAGTCACCTAACCTTTGACGGCAAAGTACTTTGGCTCTTATTCTAGAACTACGAGGTGAAATTATAGATTTTACGTAACATTTCCGAAGGACAATAGCATGGTTACGAGTTTATTTTTACTTTTTTGGAGATGCGCTATGGGAAAGCTCACCTCCAAGAAGTTTATAAGGCTCAATTCCGGGGAAGAAGACAAATATACAACGAAAGTATTCAAGAATATGAGGCGGATATAATAAGACTAATAAATTTGTCTTACCTAAGATAACCGATAGAAGTAAAGCAAGAATTACCACTATATAGTTTTATCGAAGATTTATGTGACCCAGTAACAAATCAAACCATAAGAATGGCTAGAGTGAAGAAAATTTTCGAGGTTCTTGCTTATGCTCCTTGAAATAATCAACAGAACTCAAGGAACCAAGGAAGAATCATAAGAAGAGTCAAGATCAAGGAGGAAATCTTGATGAGGTAAATGAGGAAGTTGCAAGAATTTTTAAGCAAATAAAAAAACATGACAACAGAAATACAATCTTTCATAGCAGAAATGGAATTCGTTGTTGGAAGTATGGCCAAGAGGGGCATGTACAAAGCCGCTGTGCTAGCAGTACTGCTCCTAACAGTGGTCCTGATGCTATCAGCTTCATATTGCTGATATAGATGATGAAGTTCGAAGAAACGACTTGAAGAACAACTTTGCAACTTACGGTGAGCTTAAAGAATTTTGGATAACTAACAGTACCTCCTGTTTTGGAGTTGCTGTTTACAAAGATAAAAAAAGATACTGCGACTGCTGTCAAGGCCTTCAATCTTTCTTTGCTTTAGTGATATCGCTCTCCCCTCCAAAGAGAAAGACTGTATCCGCCCCTGGCTTCATTATTAGAGTTCTATATAGATATTATCTTTATCGTTATTGTTAGGAGTTAAGCGAATAACATAAGACGCAGAATCCAGAATTCAAATTCAAAAGGCCGGGTTCAACCGATATATGTTTGATATTCAAATTAAAGGGTCGTTCACCTATTAAAAAAAACAAAGTATTTTTCTAGGCAAAGAAAAATTTCAACAGGAAAAATGAGTCCTGATAAACTAACAATGGTAATTGATAGTGTAACGGGACGTATTTTTAATTCATTTAAGAAAACACCTAAAAGGTATTTGCTTATTGCAAATTTTTAACAACACTAATTTAAGTATACATTTTACTTTTCAAACTCTACAAAAGATAAGTGTCAGTTTATTCTAATATATTGTTACCTGACTCAGCATACATTTTTTGAACTATCTAAACTCATTTTTGAACTTTTAAAAAAATATCCCACTTTATAACTCTGTTTTTTTTTTATACTTCTATGAAAGCATCTGTTCATCTATAGGAAACGGATAAAGATATTAATTTTATATTTAATATTCAAAAATATTTGATTTATATATTTACTTTCTTAGTCATTATATCTTCAATCTAAAAAATTACTTTTAACCGCCAGAAAGGCAAATTTCTACTTTATTAAGAATATTTTGAATTATTAACTGCTTCCCTCCGCGAAATAATTTATGGCAGCCATTAACATAACGCGCCACTTGTCAACTGCCAGAGATAGAGAATAGCGAAGCCAAACTACGAAACTAAGAAGGTTGTGAATTTACGCAGAGACGGCTTTAGATTTAATATTTGAAATATTTTGGTTTGAAATGGGTTATCTCGCAAGGGTTCTTAAACATTATTAAGGTTTTTACTCTAAAATGGGAGATAGATTTTCTGGTTGGTCAGTTTTGTTTTGGTGATATTGTTATAATTTATATAATAAATATAGCATTAAACCAGGCGCCGATCCAAGGGGGGGGGGGCGGTGGGGGCGATCGCCCCCTCCCCAAGAGCTTTGAGTTTAGGAAAATGGACCCGATTTTTCCTCCTATACTATAGTTTATTCAAGAACTAGAGAGAGTAATAAATCATTTTTTACCCTTTTTCTCTTCGCAAACTACCTGTGTTCTTTAGTTCGGTGTTTTTAGAAAAATTTGTTAGACACATATATTTTTCATAGGAATGGGTTAGAAATTTTATAATCAAAAATACCGGTCTATAATAATAGACTAAAACGTAGGATTATTCTCTCAAAAAATTCTAAGTTATAATTTAAATACTTACAAAATATCCATTGTCAAAAATACAAAAAGTTAAACATATATAAAAAAATAAATTCGTCCATATAATATTAAAATATTTTTGGGGCTATCGGTCATTTTATTATTAATTAAAAACAATTTTAGGACATTGACGTTTCAGTTTATTTATTTCTTAAACCATCTGCAGAATTACAATTAAACACTAAAAAGGGATTCAAATGCAATTACTTTTTTTATGTTGTAAATAAAAATTAGACCTACTTATTTTTATTTCTATTGTACTGATATCTTAATTTAATTTACTTTTATATATGGAAATACGATAGCCCCAAAAAAATAAGATAAACATGTTAATTGTACACGCTTAAGAAAAAGACACAAATACAATAATAAAATAATAAAAAACTTACGGCTAATTAGAATTAAATATATATAAAATTAACTAGTGGGACACACTAAAATAAAAATATGTAAAAAAATAAAAAAAAAACACTTAAACATTAAACAATAAAATACAACAAAAACAAAAATTTAAATAATAAATTGTGTTTACACTAGTAAACATTACGTATCTAATTCCTAATCAAAATCAGTGAAACTATCTTCGCTAAAATTAATTATAATTGATTCCTCTATCTCACCGATTATGAGATCGAGTTCTCACATTTTGTTTTATTCTTTTATTATATGGATTTTTCCCAATTTTCCGCAGTAACTTTATTCAAAAAAATCTTTCAAAAGTTTAGTTAAATTACTAATTTTATTAATTGTGTTATTTCTAGCAACTCTACCTTTTACTTGAGAGAGATATTTACGTCTCCAACGGACAGTTTCCGGACGATTTATAAGAACAGATTTTCTATCTGGTTTTTCCCAGCAAAAATTAAGTTCTCTGAGCAATTTCCAGAGATCAGTTCTTTTAATTTCAGGTAAATTGCGATCTTCAATGATTTAAGTTAGAATTTTGTAGATGGTTGGGATCTGCTTCTCATAATAAAATGTATATACAACCCCTTTAATTGCAGTTTTCATCTCTTCTTCCAACGAGGTTTTTCGTTTGCCTGTGATCGATGTGGCTTGGGGGTATTAACAATTCCAGTTGTTTTTTTCTCCTTCAGTATTCGGTACATAGTAGATTTTCCAACTCCTGTCATGTTGGAACATATCTCAACAGACCTTTTAACATTATTATCTAGATATTGATATCTAAAGGCATCATAAACATTCATTGTAAAAAGTTTTTCGTTGAGGAAAAATGCCCTGGTTTAACGATTTTGGAATAAATATAGAGGTAAAAGCCATATCTTTTGGGTATCTCACTAATCTCAAATAATATATAAAAACAAGCGCAAACAAGAAAAAACTGTAAGTTGTACTTTGATCACTGACAGAAATTAAATTAAACTATCAGAAATTCTATGTTGCAGTAAATTTATAAAATATATTTAAATATAATGAAATATAATTAGATTTACGGCAGTTCTCAGTTACCTGCGGCACTGGAGCAGGTACGTTAGAGGTTTCGGTAACAGTTTTATTACTCTCTCTAGTTCTTGAATAGAGTATAGGAGTCTGTATGCTTGCGATCGCCCTCCCCCCCCTCCCAAAAGCTTTGAGTTCAGGAAAATAGAACCCATTATGCCTTTTATATTAGGAATGAGTATGCTGCTTGCACTCCCCCCCCCCCCCCCGTTGACAACTTATTTTTCTTGCCATACTGTACTTTTGTGATATCACCGCCCCCCCCCCAAAGAGAGAGGCTGGATCCGCCCCTGCATTAAACACACCTCCATATAAGAAAATGAAGAACCAAAACTTGATGAAGCATTTAAATCCGCGAGAGAAACAAACGTTCTTTTATGGACAAATCACTCCGACATAATGTTAGGAATAATAGCTTTGTTCGCGGGTCAGTTTCCGAACCGATTCAGAACTAGTACGGAATTAGTTCAGGATTGTCGTACGGCGCATGCCCAGTTATTAACCGGTTCAGGATTTTTTTTACCATGAACGATTTTGGAACTTTAAATCGTCTACTATGGTATGAGTCTCATGATTTAACATACGGTTTTAAATGATGATTAAACTAGTTGTTTTTGTTGATTTAAATAACTTAAAACTGTTTTTATTAAGTTTTATTATTTGTATTATTTTAAAGAAATATTGAATTATAATTGTTGTTCTTATATAATATAAAGCCTAACTAAGAGTTCCTTTTAAAATAAAACATCTTGTTTTTTGCTGAATAGAATAATGACTCTAAATTTCTTCTAAGTCCTCATCGCAGGACGATAAACGATTTGACATAATGGGAGTATCACTAAAACATATTTTTTTTGGGTTTAAACTAAAAGGTAAAAAACACTTTTTTAATTTATCAATTAAGATTCTAGGTAGATTAACACTAATTAAAGTAAAACCGATATAATATAATAAAATATCTACTGGAATATCAAATACAACAAATGACAAAAACCAAAGAAAAACCTAAATATAATAAAAACAATTGTCAAATAGTTACACATTGCGGCCGCAACATGAAAGCTGGCGCTGCATAAAATTCCGAACTTACAGTTCTTGTTCAATCCTTATAACCGACAGAACTGGTTCAGAATCGATTTCGAACCGAATTATTTTCTCCGCGAACATGGGACTCTAACTAAAAATTCAGAACTTTGTATCCGCGAACGTTACTATTTCAACTGAGCATGCGTATTAGTTCAGAATCGGTTCTAAATTCTTTCCGCGAACAAAGCTAATAATTCACCCATACGCGTACTTAAAAAGATGCGCTTCAAGCAGAAGAAATTATTTATTGCAAAATTTTCAAATTTTGATGTGTTTTCGTATTTTTTTTCGTTATATCTCCGTAGATTTTAATTCTAAAGAAAAATTATATAAAACATAAATTATTTGCCAGATAATTTCCTTTTGATCTGAGCTTCTCTGATTTTTGAAGTATGCAAAAAAAGTTAAAAAATAACTATATGAAGTTTTAATTTTACAAGGGAAAATTCTCAAGTATTCGCCAGCGATTTCCAAACTGAAATATCTTGGCTATTTTTTATCCAAATTATACAAACAAATATATAGTTTAAAAATGCTCAGAAAGACTTTCCGATCGGATCAATAGCTTGAGAGATATAACACACATGTCTTTTCTAGCTATAGTCCGTAAATTACCGGTTTAAAAGTTACAGCAAGAAGACAAATTGAAAATTTCCTTCTTAGAGTACTAACCTGAGCTAACCAAATTCAGGAACAACATAAATTAAGGTCAAAGTATATCAGAAAGGGCCTCAATATATTTTTGGGACAAAAAAAAAACTTCGTTGGCAAACAACTTGCTCTCATTCGGATTTGTGATACCGAGAACATCAAATGATATATGGTTCTCCATGTCATTCGGCAACTAAAATTAAACAAGTACAAAACATTGTTACCCAACTTTGATTACTTTATTTCTAACCTCAAAATTCCAATTTTCATCTTTGAAAACTTGAAAAATAATAACTTTTAATATAAGAAAATAAACAAATAATATCAAAACTTACATCAAATGATTTCCATAAAAATAAATTTTAGAATATGTAGGCAAAAGTGCCGCATCCCTGCGTGCTAGCTAAAGTCACATTTTCCATTATTTTCCGAACGTGGACCGTGAATAAATAATTTTCAAGTGTTTTAATTGTAGTACTTGTACACTTATCAAATTTAGAACTCAACTTTTATTAAAAAAATTACGAAAAACTTTATTTTACCTTATCAGTTTATCAGTGTTTGGAATAAGTGACGTCACAGAGGTCACATGACAAGTATTAACATTATGGAGCGAATTTTGAAACGGAATTTAAAATATATAAAATATTAGTTATATCAAAAAAATACTATTAAATATTTTGAATTATATACATGATTTTAAACACTTTTCAAAAATAGTCAACATCCCTATTGTCATATGCAGATCTGATGTTATTGATATAAACTCCATCGACTTCAATCCTTATATCTCTGTCCCCCAATACTTCGTCAGGAATAACCTTATAATACATATTAAATAAGAGCAGTGACACAATACACTACTATCTCACTCTGCGTGTTTCTATATCACATGAAGTTGTATTATTTGTTTGTCACGTGTGCCTTCCGATGTCAATATAAATTCTGTATACAGCGAATGTTTTTCTGATCTAAGTATTGTTTTGCTTGTCAATTATTTTTTCAGTTTGATTTTATCAAACGCTTCCTTCTGCACATAACAACATTTTTGGATCAGCAGTCGAACTCTTCTTCCCACTTCACTCCTAAAGCTGAACTGAGCTTCTTTAATGTTGTCTTCATATTTTTTATGTGTTCTACTGTGTAAAATTTTAAGAAATCTTTTTAATCCATACACTTACACTACAAGATTATCTTATAAATTTAAAAGTATAATAAAACATTAGAAGCACAAGAATTTACATCAAAAATTATTAAATAAAATTTGTAATGTTATACAGAATATCCCAACCACGAACTTGAGATATAAAACTGGACTGCTCGTGTTCCATATCTCCCTTATAAAAAAAAATGACCCCACCGTGCTCCGTGCCATTTGGTGCAAATAATTGCTTTGGCAACAATGAATTCCCTAAGTTTTTATGATATTGGTGAAAGTGTATTTTTGACATTGACTGAATACTTTTCATTTTGACAAAAATGTATTTTTAATTTTGCTGTTTTATGGATTTTATCACATTTTATGTAACGTTTTCCTGAAAATTTCAAACAGGAATGTGAACTTTAAGGATTTTTTTTGTATTCTAAAAAATGTGATTCTTCATCGTAAGACGTGCAAATACCTCATCTGGTAAATTGGAATTTATTTAATTGGTTAGTTATAAAGCATTCTATAATAATTATATAAAATTTTACCTTAGAATCAAATTGTAAATCTAAGGGTAACAAGTTTAATCTTATGGATATGATATATGATAATTATTAAATGCTATCAATATTTTAGTTTTCTAAGAGAAAAGAATCTTCAAATTCAAGAGCTGAAGCAAATTGGTCATGACCATAATTCTTTTATACATCAGATAAGTAACTCTGTTCAGAGCATTTTTCTGGAAATTGTTTTATACAAGAAGATGAGCAAAAAGTTTGTGTTGTGCTTCTCACAAATAAACTGCCTGAAAAAAAACTACAAAGCACTTTTTGATGTAAACATCTTGAAGCAACTAAACTTTGATTTAATAACATACACTGGCTCTACAAAAAAAAAGTCCTGAATTAGGTGTGCATTAACCAACAACAATATCGTTTTACCATAAAGTTAATGTTCCACTGACATATAAAGCTGAATATCGAAACTGGTATGGTGTTAAAATTTAAAATTATTATACATTTAAAACCAATAGCCAGATTAAAATAGAAATAAATGATTGCATATAATACGAAATTTTTCAATATTATTAAGGATGTTTGGAAATTACATAAATTTTACTTTTATAAATTTGTTTTGTCTAAAAATAAAATAATAACTTTTTGTTTGAATATGTTATTAATTAATAAAACAAAAATTCTTGATTTTAGCTCAGATTGGAAATTTGTGTCATGAAAATCCTTTGTAGTAGTGAGAAGCTGTGATTGATGACCATTTCAAAAATTCAACTCTAGGAAAAGTCAATTCCAGATCCTTAAACAGTTAAGTAAATTGAAAGTTTGACCTAGTGTAAAAATTAAAAGTTTCTAGTAAATCTTTATGTATATATTTAGATTAAAAATTATTGTATTAATGTAAGAATTCTCTTGTATTTACAAGCTTCTTTATATTTAAAGTGTCTTAATAAATATTGTTTTGTTTACAATTAAATATAAACTGCTTTAACACTATCCCCTTTACAGTTTAATTTTTTTTTATATAAAAATGGTTTAGTACATACTGTTACTTTACTTCATTTAAATTAAAGCTCCGTTTTTATGAAGGAAATTTCAACATTATTATAAATGTTGTTAACCCTATATAAATACCTAACATATCAGTTCCCTAAAAGCACCGAGGAGAAAATAATTTTAACAAAGACCTAATCGAAGCTATTTTATAATGATGAAACTATCTTACATTAAACAATATACTATATTAATTCATGATATAAAATTTTTAAAAAGAAATGCCTTAATACTTTTTTTGTTAACTTCTTATACTCTACGTCCGAATAAGGATGTTTCAAAAAGAGATATTTCAAAAAAAAATTAGTCTCGATTTGTTTTTGGCGCATATTTCACATTTTAGCTATTTTGCTAAATAACAGTTTTATTGTAAAAAATAAAATATGTAAACAGTCATAGAAAAAGCATTTTCATTTATTTATAGGAGCTGACATTTCATGTTTGTTATCTAAAAATAGTAAAATTGTTACATATTTACGCTGTTCCAAAGAAGTAAAAAAAATTGCTTTATTGGAGTTGCTTTAAACAGAAAAATTATAATTTTGAGGAAACTAAAAGTAGAAATTCAAGTTAAATATTGTTTTATAGAAACAATTATTCTGGGCTGCGATTCTATAAGAGTAAAGGGAAAGAGAATGTCATAATAAGGATCTTCTATCTTTGTTCAGTCTGTATTAACACATAAGTATATCACTGTCCTAAAAAAGATAAGGAAAGAGAATGTCAAAAAATATGCTTACAGAATCAGAGCTCTGGTCTTTTTTATTGAATATACTCGATTAACCTGTCAAGTAAAACAAGGAAGAGCGATTTATTGTTTAAGATATAGTATAGAAAGAGATAGTTATTGTCAAAACCTGTTAGCTAGAATAATAGAATTGACATTCATACACAACACATCCACGCCAATGTAAGAAACTAGCAGGGAATTCAATGTTGCCATACAAATCATTGCACCGAATGGCGAACAATAAGGGGGGGGGGGTCAAAAATTATTTTCATGAGCAGTCCAGTTTTATATCTCAAGTTCGTGATCCCAACCTTCTAAAATATTATAAATCAGCTCTTCGTATATGTTTTGTTTTATCTTTCTTCTTAAATTTTATTAGCGAAAAGTAAAATACAAAAAATAGTAATGTTGAAATTATTTTAATACGGAAAACTTTAATTATTTCTTTCCAATCAGCTTTGTCAACTTATGTTTCATCAATTTACCTCGCGAACAAAATTTCTATTCCATTTGGAAAGTTCACCGACGCATATCTCTAACCGCATTTATTGAGCCATAACGTAACAAACGGGTCTAGTCAAACCCAAATGAGCACCGTCCACGATAAAATGCTTAATGTAATGTTTATTTTCTCAATTGAGGGTGAGCATTTAGCTAACCCCTGACGATCCCTCTTTTTCGTCTCGCTTTCTCCGTTATTCTTTCACCCCACGTCTTCGCTGACATTATACCAATTTGTTCCCATTTCCAGTTAACCAATTTATTTCTCTATTTATTACTTACATTCACGGCTTTCGCAGTTTTGTAGTTTTGTCATCTCGTTTTGGGGTGGCTGCGTCTTCAGTGCATGTATGAATTTCGTGAGGGCAATTTAGGTAAATACCAATATTAATACGGCAAGAAAATCAATTTAATTATATTTGTATATATATATATATATATATATATATATATATATATATATATATATATATAGTTCTGTCTCCATACTAGTTTCGAGCACCTAGTGGTCTCATCAGTGTAACGAGCCGAGAGCCAAATGCACAGAAAACAACTGTCTACTTAAAATCCCAATTTCGTAAAATTTCTGCAGGATATTACCCGCAGAATTTGATGCCGGACTATTATCAACAAAGCACAAACGAACATCTGAATATACCTCGGAGCGGTAGGAAATTAATAAAAATAAATAAGATCGCGGTTAATATATTTGGAAAAGTAATTTTTTTCTTCTTAAGACCGTTGAGAAAAGGGATTATTAATTTCCTACCGCACCGGGGTATATTCAGATGTCCGTTTTTAGTGTGGTTGATGATAGTCCGGCATCAAGTTTTGCGGGTAATCTCCTGTCGACGTTTTACGAAGTTGAGATTTTAAGTAGACAATTGTGTTCTGTACATTTTACTCTCGGTTCGTTACAGCTCCACTGACTATTAGGTGATCGAAACTAGTACGGAGAGAGAACTAGAGTAGAATTTGTAGAGAATAAGCTGTTTGTCCTTTTTCTCAACGGTCTTAAAGAGGAAAAACTTTTCCATATAGTCGACTTTTTGTTATATGACTTACTATCTTTATTTTATTATGTAGATTCATCTCTGTATGTATCCTGATGTATTAACATCCCTCTTGGGGACTTTTACCTTGACGTTTGTCGGAGGACTCAGTAACCTTCAATGTTCAGAGAGCCATGCCGGTGATAACGTCACCCATGCCGGTAAGGTCTCGAAGCGACGAAGGTAAAGCTAAGAAAGTTAACACTAGCAGCATCTGACACAAAGTGGCCAGCGGTAAACAGCGTCTGCACCCAAAATGGGCAGCTGAATACATACTTCAAGAGTAACTGGCGAAAGCCATTGGACAACAACACTTCCCCTTTACCAACGCAAATTGAGGCAACTGGTAGTTCTTGAGAACCAACCAGAAGGCAGAGCAAACTATTATACACAACCTCGAGACAATCAAGCTTTAGATATGATTTCAGTACACTAGGTCATATTCAAACACTAAAAGAAAGAAAAAGTCGAGCAAAAGAACGTGGTATGTCCCTAGCGCTAGCATTCAGAGACTTTCACAAGGCTTTCGATTCAGTTTATCCTAGAGCAGTTATAGAAGCTCTAGTGGATCAAGGAGTAGACAAACCACGTGTAGTAATGGTAGCTAACATATATAAGACAAAGTTCACAGAATAGCTTGTGCGGGAATATTGAGTGCGATGAGGGCTGCTTCCACCAGGGCTCTGAAGGTTCTGGTGAACCTGGCTCCTCCTAACTTATACATAGAGAACGAGGCCCTGAAGACTGTTTATCGTCTCAGTTGCCTGAGTTATCTTGGAATTGGAACGGGAGGCGACTCAGGTGTCTGGGAAAGCACGGTGAAGAGGTGTCCATCACTCCCCATGCGGACAGACTACATAACGCCGCTTTTAAAACCCAACCTCTCCCTGCAGATATTTATGCCAAGTAGAGAGGATTGGGAGGGAGAACAAAATCTTCCGAAAATGTATCCTGGTGGTAAACTGATGGATCTCGACAAGATGAAAGAGCTGGAGCAGGAGTATTCCGCAGGAGCACAGGAGTCAGAGTGTACCACGCTCTCTGACAATGTGCGACAATCTTCACAGCGGAAATTTATGCTATTCTGCAGTGTGCCCATCTCTGTGATGGGGACATAGAAAGGAATAGACTAATAAATATATGCTCAGAGAGTAAGGCTGCGATATTGGCACTGAAGTCCAGTGTCGTGACTTCGCGACTGCTGTCTGAGTGCAAAGATGTACTAAAGAGTATGACAAGGAAAGGAAGCAGACCGTCTGGCAAAGTTGGGTTCGGCGACTGAACCGTATGGACCCCAACCAGTATTACCTGTCCCAATTGCTATTGGCAAAAGGGAATTAAAATCGTTGCTGGAAAGCAAATTTATTGAATTGTCAAAGGGAGCTCCTGGAATGAGGTGTGCTAAGGAACATATAACTGGACCTAGCGCACGGCGTACTAAGAAGCTTCTCTCCTTGGGAAAAAAAGAGATGCGAATTGTGGTGGAATTGTTGACAGGACATTGTCACCTCAGGGGGCTATCTTCATAAAATCGGTGTCGAAGGCGACCCGACATGCAGATGGTATTTGGAAGAGGATGAAACTGTTGACCATGTTCTCAGAGAGTGCTCAGCACTCAACGGAGTGAGACAGAGATATTTAGGAGATACAGTTTTGTTACCGGAAGCAGTTAGACAAGTTCAACTAACGAGGCTGCTTGAATTCGTAAAGACGATCGGCCTCGAATAACCTGCAGATATGGTGGAATGTAAAGGGCCCAATGAAGGCCTAGGCATGGATGATCTAGTATCACCATCCCTTTTTCATTCATTCATTCATTCATATATAAGGGAGCCACGGCTATACCAACCATATATAAAAACACCTACGCAGAAAGGAGTCCGACAAGGAGTCACAATATTCCCTAAGTTCTTCCCAGCAACCTTAAAGAATCTCTTCCATAAATTAGACTGAAACGGTCTATGTATAGATGAACATTTAACAGGCCATTTAATGTTCCTGATGACATAATTCGGATTGTTAAAAGTTCGGAAGAATTGCAAGAACAAATTAATAACTTTAACATAGCCAGGAATAAAGAAGGTCTAAAATGGACAAAGGAATGTGGAACGGTTAGATTACTAACGTCGAAATAAAGATAAACTAAATAACGCTGGAAGCAAAATCGGGTTCATTACTAGCGCGGTTGGGTTTCAACGTAAGTCTATAATCTTCAGGTCCAGAATACCACTATACCTTAAAAAAAGAGTATTTGATTAATGTTTATTGCCGGTCCTGATATACGGGTGTGAAACTTGGATATGAAAAAATCAAATAAGCACAAAACTTCAAGTTACTCAAAGAGCCATGGAAACATGCATGCTATGAATAACTCAAAGGGATCGTAAAAGAATAGAGTGGATAGGACAGAAAACCTAGGTAATTCAAAGAGTACATCTCTAAAACAGCAATGAGCAAGACATAGAGCAAGAAGAACAGACAATAGATGGACCACTAGAAGTAGGGTATTCCAGAAATGCTAAAAAATAAAAGAGATGCCCGAATTTTAGATGGGATTATAACACCAGAAAACTAGCAAGAACAACTTGATCCCGGACAGTTAAAGACATAAAAACATGTGCATAAATGAGTATAAATTATAAGAATAAAGGAAAATTGAATAAGGGGGCTACATCTTAATTAGAAACGCTGGATGAAGCCGAGAATGATGATGCAAGGCTGGGAATGATTATTTTAATTTGCTCAAAATTAAATTACTTGATAAAAAATCTCGACTCAATAAGAAAAATGGTAAAATATTTTAACAACTATGATTTTAAATAAAATTTCTTAAGTGACATGAAAGTTTAAAAAATTATCAATTTACTATAAAAAAAAGAGGTGTTAAGTCCATAGGCGGACGTCAAAAAAATGGGGCGTCAGTGGTTACATAACCCCCTAGATGTCAATGGTTATTAGTTGTTTTTAACTAAATTTTCACAAAATATGTGCTTTAATTAAAAATCATCCTATCTTAATTTAATTTGATTATTTTTATAAACGCCTAACTTAAAATCAAAAGCAGTTATTTTTTATTTAATTTTTGACACCCTATATTTTAAATAAGACGTGAAAAATTACCTAGTTAAAATGTTATTTTTTGTATCCAAGAATATATGGCTAATAGAATGGCCTCTTATTTTTAGACACTCTGTATATATATATATATATATATATATATATATATATATATATATATATATATATATATATATATTTATAACACCATTTGAAGAATTTGTTCTCTAAAAATAAAAAAGTTATGAAGTCTAGAACCCTGTAAACTCTATATTATTACCTTACAATAATATGAATATACCTAAAGGAAAACATGCTGAAGATACGAATCATAAATAAAAAAGAGACAAATTACTCTGTGCTTGTGCCTTTCTATTATAAAAACAATTTGCAATAATAAAAAAGCGTAATAAAGATCAACTATGGCATGACACAGCGATTGAATTTCTTAGAACTACGAAGATCTTGAAAATTTTTAACACGTTTGTAATCTCGAAACTGCAGGGCCGGATTAAACTGTTGCGCGAGTAAATGAAAAAAAGTTACTTTTCAAAAGTAGGTTTTAAAATTTGCAGAAATTGGTTATAAACATTGTATTTATTGAGGTGTTTTTACTAAAATAAATAATGGATTAGGTTAGGGAATACTATCAAAGCCCTTTGGTCGTCTCTGCGTAATTATTTATGATAAATTTCAATAGGAATCGTGATGGACAGATTGACAAACAAACAGGTAAATAAATAGGTAATAATAGATATTAAGACCCAAATATAACAAGGAATATGAAGTATTACCTCATAAACCTCTTGCACACGGAACCAGTAGCTGAGCCAGGCCAGTAAGTCTGGCTAGTATTGTTTTCGTGTGCACGGTAATAACAGCGCAACAGTCTCAAGCCAGCAGCGTTGCCAATATACCTCGTTAAATTAAGAAACTCAATATGAATACAAATCGGTTTTATTTTTAGTTAACTTGCCGACATACATTACTATCTGTACTCTCGTCTTTTTTTGTTTTTGCGCGAAAAAAGTGAATTGAAATATTAATTGCATAATTTCTACCAACCTCTCCGTATACAAAATCTGTTCTATGTGTGAAAAGTCAGATTTGTATCTGTTCTTCTTTATTGTGCACTGGTAAATAAGGATAGAAGAACAACGGACTTACTTAAACGGTAGGGTTGGCAACACTACAAATCAGTAATCGAGACAGAACAGTAGATAGAATGCTACTCAAACGTTTCAAGACAGTAACGTTTTTTTATTGCACCGGTAAACAACGATAGAATAACAACGGGTTTACGTGTACAGCGTAGCGCCACCTAGTGAAATGAAAAAAAAAAATCGTGGGCCTTGAAGCATGTAATCGTTTAGATTCAGTAGCTGTTTAATAATTTATCTAATGCAATAGTAATAGTATTTGTAATTACTTTAAATAAACATGAAATAAATTATAACCCAAGCGATGAGTAAGAAACCGGTAGATCACTTATGAAAATGGGTAAAATGGAAGCTCTCATTAAAAAACGATAGATCTACTGTTAAAACGATAGGGTTGTCAACACTGCCTGTCCCACTGGACTGACATACTGTCCTAGCTTCGTGTGCAACCGGCAATATTCTTGAACGGTAAGTCATAGTCTTCTCATCAACCAAACGGTAAAAAAGAGATGTGGCAACATAATATGGTTATCCGTCAAGGCTGGAACAGAAACGCTTTTTTTCAAGCGGTCAATGGCAAATATTTTTAGTCAAGTAATGGGGATATTTTAGTGGTAATATAACAGGGTTTCCATAGAGAACATTTTATATTTGCATATAACATATTTAAGGTGTTATAAACCTAAAACGTTGTGATATGCCATTCGTGTGGTGATATTTCGATTATATTATATTTCAGTAGAGTATTTAACCTACTGCTGGAAAATTATTTCATATTATTTTGTATGCATACTACATAAATATTTCCTAGAGATCTGTTGTATTTTCGTAAAAACCAATTAAAAACTAAAATAGTAAAAAGGACGCCGAAACAATATTTGAGTAATAGTGTTGGTCGAGTTATGCTTATGACGTCACATTATAGTAGACAAAGCAATGTTAAACATATGTTTGTTTGATTGCTTGAAATTTTCAATAGTTTGCCGTTGTAAAAGGGTCTATAAATGGTACACATCAACGTCCATAAGCAATTTAGAAAAATTTTTTATTCCAATAGATCTTAAAAGATTAAAAGAGTGGTTACAAGTAGCTTGTAAAGGCCCCAAATGCATAGCAGTTAAGTATATGGTTCTTATGTGTCAGGATATTTTTATATTACTGCGATATCTTGCAGCTGAGCTATTACAAATTTTGATAAATATTCCTTGTTTAAATCTTCATCACGGGTACATAACCTATATAGACCTCAAATTATTTGCTCCAGGACAAAGACATTATTATTGTCTTATGAATTAGCATGAAAGGTTAAACACTTACAGAGCTATAAAACCAAAGAAATTTGTTATAATCACGTGCAAACAATTGTTGACATAATCTATATTGATGTTTTAAACTCAAATCACTCTTGCGTGATTTTTTTGAATAAGTAAATTGCACGTAATACTAAGTAGCTTGAAAAATAACAACTATAAAAGAGTCTTAAGAAATATATCAGTTGTTAACTCGAAAAGTGCTCGGTAACACCAGGAATTGTTCAAATCGCGTATCAGTAAAGTGATAAAATGTTTGTTAAATTACATACATATATGTAACGTCACCAGAATTGCAACCAATCATGGAGCGTTTTCTATCATGAGCTCAAACACAAATAAATCTTTATTTAGTTTGTTTTCTAGGGAATCTAAATATATTCTATTCGGAAAATGAAGCTGAAATTTATTAGAATGACAATAATTCCGGGAAGTATTTACTAATTTACTATTTACTAATTTGTCGGGAGCATAAGGGAGAGGTCAAGATAACCCTACTTTGTCATAGAAAAAAAATTCCTAAAGTTCCCCTTAACAGAGATACAGAGCCCTAAAAGGGTACTCAGCGATTGACCTTGTCGGTTCTAAGTTTTCAACCGACTTAAATAATTTAATGAAATTTTATTATTTTATATAGGCCATAAGGACTCATTAAACCAAACTACAGTAGATGTTTTAGATCTTCGGAGAAGTCAAGAACGATCCTGCAGTCATACTCGTTGGGTCAAATTTTTGACAGCTGTAATTTTACAGAGCTAAAAACTGATTTTTTTAAAAAATTTGGTTATTTCTCCTCCAAGGTATTCCTAATTTATTTTGATAAAACTGGTGATTTTTCAGATAAATCGGTTTTTATGCGAAAAACTTAAAAGTTACTAACGCTAAACACAAACAGGAAAAAATGTTATTGTTAATACCTACATAATTGACGGAACTTGTTAAAACCGCCTTCAAGTAAAAATAATTTAAAAAAATGGAAAAATATTCTTAAGCAGAGTATGCTAATATGCTTTTAATTTATAGTGAAGCGCTGTCAATTTCTTTGAAGGCAAAAAGATTTTAAGTCGAAAGATTTTTAGCTCGAACATTGCCAAGTCCAAAAACCTTTCAAAAGGTTGATCAAAGCCTAAGAAAAACAGGTAAAAGATGGATAGAAAATAATTATTAGAGTTAATGAATTAATTTTATTCATGTTTTTTTCAGGGTAATCTTTGCCGCGACGTGGCGGTGAGAGCCCTTCCAAGAGATATTGCTGACAACCCTTCAAACAGCATAAAAAAGCTCGTGACACAAAAAAAGTTACAAGCTGGATTGTGTATGAAACTCTAACGGAACAGTTACTTCACCCGTACCACCTTGAAAAAGTACACGCTAAGACTTCGGATGATTATCCCGCAAGATTTCAATACCTCAACTGGTTTATACAGCAACATAATCTAAAACTATATTTTTCTAATCATTTTTTTACCAATCAGGCTGATTTTACAAGAGATGGCATAATAAACTCACACAATTTACATTTTTGGTCTGATGAAAACTCGCAAGTTATAATTTAAAACAAACACCAACAACGGTTTATTGTAAATGTGTAGACTCGCATCATCGAAAATAACCTTATGAATCCATTTGTTTTGGAACGAGGGCTCAATGGTGAGATTTATTTACAATTTTTGCAGCAAAATTTAAATAATTTATTGGAAGACGTACCTCTTGATATAAGAATGCATGGTATTACTCCACCCCATTTTAACCGTATAATACGTCAACACTTGACCAACGTTTTTGTCCTTCGATGGATAAGTCCAGGTGGACCTGTTTTATGATCACCAAGGTCTTCAGACCTATATCCCTTAGACTTTTACTTCTAGAGGTATCTAAAAGAACTAGTTTATGCAACACCATTAAATACTAGAGAAGAACTACTAGTGAGAATAGCACAGCATTCTAACGAAATCTGTAATGATACCGGAATATTATTTGCAGTGCAGCAGGAAGATATTTGAAAAATAAGAAAATGTGTTTTAGTACGTGGAGTCCATATTGAACATTTGCCAAAATAACATTTAAACGTTTTCACTATTTCTGCGTTTTAATAACATTGAAAATTGAGTCCCGATCAACCCTTTGAAAGGTTTCTGGATTTGACAGTGTCTGAGCTCAAAATTTTTCAGCATAAAATTTTCTTGCCTTCGAAGAGTAAATTAAAGCACATCAGCATATCCTGAGAATTTTATTTTTACCTGTTCGTGTTTAGCATTAGTAATTTTTGAGTGTTTCGCATAAAAACCGATTTATCTCGAAAACAGCTAGTTTTATCGAAATAAATTAAGAGTACTTTTGTGGAAGAAGAATGATCAAATTATTTAAAATTCAGTTTTCAGCTTTGTAAAATGTCACCTGTCAAAAATTAGGTCCAACGAGTGTCGCTACGAGTCCGTTCCTGACTGATGATCTAAAACATCTACTGTAGTTTGGTTTAATGAGTATTTGTGACCTCTATAAAACATTGAATGTCATAAAATTGTACAAGTCAGTTCAAAACTTAGTGCCGACAAGGTAAATCGCTAGATTCCCCTTTAGGGCTCTGTATCTCCTTAAGGAGCACTTTAGGACTTTTTTTATATGACAAAGTAGATTTATTCTGACCTCCCTTGTATATTCCTGAGAAATTAGGAGGTACTTACTGAACACCCTGTATATAAACAGTTTATTTCTTGTAAATACAACTCTGGTCCTCTCACCATACGCGTCTCGATCACCTTATGGTCTCGTCAGTGGAGCTGTGTCGAATCTAGAGCAACAATCGCAGGAAAACAACTGCTATACTGTAAATTCTGAAGCATATTGTAGGTATGTATATTTTTAATAGAGTTAAATTATCTATCGGACTGTTATTGGATTGTGTTATGATTTTTTATAGTAGAAAATAATATTAATTTAGGAAGAAATTTGATCTGTAAATAGGTAAGTTTTAGCTTTAAGTATCAAAATGTAGAAAACATGCAGAGTATGAGGGTGTAAATCGAATTATAATAGTTGAGTTATTTATAAACTTAAACTGAGTTTTTTATTAACTTAAAAGTTAATTTATTTTGATTCTGAAAAGTTTAACAACTACTCCACTTTTCGTAACGTTTCTTACCGTTTTTAGTGTAGAGTCGGTCCTGTTCAACTTCCATGATACTCATGCACAAAGGCAGCACGAATGAAGATACCAAAACAAATTACGAAATTACCGTCGGTCTTGTCAAAAGAAGTTTAATTACTCCATACAAAATTACCTTTATGAGTTTCGACATAACCTTATTAAACAGGATTTTTTATCGACCAATACAGTTTTAAA
Organism: Diaprepes abbreviatus; assembly: GCA_034092305.1. Classification (NCBI taxonomy): domain Eukaryota; kingdom Metazoa; phylum Arthropoda; class Insecta; order Coleoptera; family Curculionidae; genus Diaprepes; species Diaprepes abbreviatus. The sequence goes on along the minus strand of JASJET010000343.1, from coordinate 1,000,400 downwards.
GATTATTGAAAATGAAAGTCCCGGTCGCGCACGTACGGTCCAGACATTGTGCTTAGTCACTTTTTAAGAAAGGCTTTAAATATTTTAGAGCAGTATTTTATATGGTGAATCTATAAAAGAAATACCAAAAGGGATACATGTTTAGGTACATTGTGTTGATTTAAAAATTTACCATTCTGAAAGCTCTAAGTTTTACCCTCTAAGAGCAAGGAAACTTCTAAATGCGCTTCTTGAAGAAAGAAATGATCTATGAAGAAAGCAAAATGTTTTTAATGAATTTTATGTTTGAGCCACTCACCGCTCTTATTAACCTAACATTACTTGCTGGTGAGTTTCCTGATATTTTTAAAAACAGATAAAGTCATAGCAGTTTTTACATTGGAATCTGTGCATCCTTGGATTGGTACAAAGTTCTGAGGGTTTGGAACCAGAAGGTCAACAAAAACTGCTGCCGTGGAATTTCTGAACATTATTGCTGAAAATATGAATGAAAGGTATACTGCCGTGGTTTTCTTTGATTTTTCGACAGCCTTTGATTCTATCAATATTAATTTTATTACAAATAAGTGTTTTTATATAGCTGTACACGTCATTGTACAGGACTGGATTATCTCTTTAATTACAGATCGTAAAATATCTATACAACTGCGCTTATGACTAATACAGTGTTGATTTTGAGGTCTTGCAGGAATCGATTATGGGTGCTTTAATTTTAATTACATTTATAAATTGTTTGCCACTATATATATCGAAGGATTTGCTAGTTAATTATGTGGATGACACATCTATTGCCCTTTTAGAATCGATTTTTAATGATTTCCAAGATACTATCTAACTAATATGTGGAGATTTTAGTGTATAGTGTACAAAAACGATGATTGATCTTGTTTGTACAAAGCTCAATAAGGCTTACTTTGCATTGTTGTAGCTTCAGTATATTACGCGATGGATCCAAGGGGGGGCGGTGGGGGCAATCGCCCCCTCCCCTCCAAGAACTTTGAGTTCAGGAAAATAGACCCGATTTTGCCTATTACACTATAGTTTATTCAAGAACTAGAGAGAGTAATAAATCATTTTTTATGCTTTTTTTTCTTCGCAACATATCTGTATTCTTTAATCCGGTATCTTTGGAAAAATCTGTTAGACATATATATTTTTCATAGGAATGGGTTAGAAATTTTATAGTTAAAAATAACGGTCTATAATAATGGACCATTTGGGCTGGATAACAATAGATATTTGGATGTGTGAAGTGTTAAAAAGGATTTTAATCCTTGTCATAGGCGTCGGAAAGAGGTTTATTTTATCACTAAGTATTTATGGCATAGAATATTATTTCGGTAATAAACTTAAAATAAAAGTTTTTATAATATTATTTTATTTCTTATGATTTTTTAATAATTCACATATATTAGAAAATATAGATAATTTTGATATATTTAACACAAATCACAACTGTATTTTTATTATTTTTAATTTTGGCAGAGAAACGGTTTTAGGCACATTCAGAATAAAACGTAGACTTTTTTCTTAAAAAATTCTAAGTTAAAGTTTAAATACTTACAAAATACCCATTGTCAAAAATACAAGAAGTTAAACATATATAAAAAAATAAATTCGTCCATATAATGTGAAAATTTTTTTGGGCTATCGGTTATTTTATTATTAATTAAAAACATTTTAGGACATTTGACGTTTCAGTTTTTTTATCTCTTAAACCATCTGCAGAACTACAATTAAACACTAAAAAGGGATTCAAATGTAATTAATTTTTATATGTTAAATATATGTAAATAATAAATTGTATTTACGCTGTTAAACATTACGTATCTAATTCGTAATCCAAGTCAGTGAAGCTATCTTCGCACAAATTAATTATAATTGGTTCTTCTATCTCACTGATCGAGTTACCACATTTTCTTTTATTCTTTTATTATATGGATTTTTCCAAATTTTCTGCAGTAACTTTATTCCAAAAAATCTTTCAAAAGTTCTGTTAAATTACTAAGTTGTGTGATTTCTAGCAACTCTACCTTTTACCTGAGAGAGATATTTCCTTCACCAAGGGACATTTTCCGGATGATCTATAAGAACAGATTTCCTATTTGGATTTTTCCAGCAAAAATTAAATTCTCTGAGCAATTTCCAGAGCTCAGTTCTTTTAATTTCAGGTAATTCTCGATCTTCATTGATTTTAGTTAGAATTTTGTCGACGGTTGGGATCTGCTTCTCATAATAAAATGTACGTACAACTCCTTTTATTGTAGTTTACATCTCTTCTTCCAACGAGGTTTTTCGTCTGCCTGTGATCGAATGTGACTTGGGAGTACTAACAATTCCAATCGTTTTTTTCTCCTTCAGTATTCGGTACATAGTAGATTTTTCAACTCCTGTCATATTGGAACACATCTCAACAGAACTTTTAACATTATTATCCAGATATTGATATTTTGAGGCATTATAAAGATTCATAGTAATAAGTTTTTCATTGAGGAAAAAATGCCCTGGTTTAACGATTTTAATGTAATTACAGATGTGGAAGCCATATCTTTTTGGTATCTCACTAATCTCATATAATATATAAAAACAAGCACAAACAAGATAAATTACTAAGGACACACTGTTAGGTGTACTTTGCTTACTGACAGAAATCAGAAACTCTATTGTTGCAGTAAATTTATAAAACCTAATAATTAGATTCACGGCAGTTCTCAGTTACCTGCGGCACTGGAGCAGGTAAGTTGGAGGTTTCGGTAACAGTTTTATTACTCTCTCTCTAGTTCTTGAATAGAGTATAGGAATGTGTATGCTTGCGATCGCCCCTGCAGTTCCCAAGAGCTTTGAGTTCAGGAAAATAGAACCGATTCTGCCTTTTATATTAGGAATGTGTATGCTACTAGCAGTCCCCTCCCGTTGACAACTTGTTTTTCTTGCGATAGCTACTCCCCCCAAGAACTTTGAGTTCAGGAAAATAGACACGATTCTGCCTCTTATACTAGGAATGTGTATGCTGCCCGCATCCTCCCCCCCCCTCTGTCGACAACTTGTTTTTTTTTGTGATCGCCCTTCCCCTCTCCAAGAACTTCAAATTCAGAAAAATAGACCCGACCCTGCCTTTTACACTAGAAATGGGAGTGTTGCTAATGTCTCCCCCCCACCGTCGACAACTTGCTTTCGCTTGCCATACTATCTTGTTTTTTGTGGTTTTGAACTTATGTATAGATATTATATAAAAATTTTTGTATTAAATAAAATTAACTGATATATCTCAAAATCTATACGTGGTGGAAAATTTTGATTGTTGAATTAGCAATCAGGATGCTTTAAACTTCCACTGACAGCCATTATAACATTAGATGATTTTTTTTTTGTATTTGTCGACTTGTGTTATTGGATATCTGGTTTTACTCTATGTACTCGCTAATTAAAAGTAAATAAAAATAGATTTCGTTTCATTTTGCATAATACTTATACTATAAATATTAAAGATAACACACCGTTACCCACTTCTGTTTATTAATAATATATTATACCTTGATTTTAGTATATAAATCAATATTCTGTCAAATCATGCTAATACGGCACCCGTAATCACACGTTTTATTATCGGAAGAATGCTTTAACTATACATCCGCCCGATATCTCCCTGCAATCAAGGAATATTCCCTATTAAGACGATAATTGAAAAATTATGCATCTACATAGTTAGCAGTAATTACACACCCATGATCTGTGCTTAATATACAGCAGGAGACGAAACGAAATCGCACAGACGGACACAGATGCATCAGAACCTGAATGACATCTGCCCGTTCTTCCTGCATTTTAATGTTGTCACTCGGTGCTGGTCGAGAAATTTGAAGGAATATCATTGGCGTGCCGCATTTAGACAATCGAATTGGAGTAACAGTAAGACTTGCTTAACTTTATGAAATTAAATGCAAGTATTTAAATAAAAAAAAAAAACTAGCAAAGTGTTTGTCAGACACGCATTTTGTCAGGGTTCCGTAGCAGTTCTCGGCATTGTTAGTTTTTTTCAGCAATTCATCCCACGTTAGTCTTTAATCAGTGGCGTAACTGAAACTATGTGCGCCTCATTCAGATCTTTGATTTTTCGATTTCAAATGAAATAAAACATATTTGAAAAAACCTGGTTTAAAAATAATGAAACAGACAATGAGTGTGAAATTGAACCTCATACAAGTACAGGAAGAAATCCATTGAAGCCATCATCTTTTAAGCTAAAATCTTTTGCGCACATTACGAATATAGGGACGTACTCTCTCACGAAACGCGTGCCGGCTAATTTCGGTTCGGAACAAGAGAGATAGCACGACCCCACATTCGCCCTCTCTCTCTTTGGCGTGTAACGCGTGCGATGCATTACATGCTACATCTAGGAGTACAAGCACAATGAAGCAAAATGTTTTCATCTAAGTAAACATGCACATTCAAAACAACAGAAGCACGCAATAACGCACGTCATCATCAAATTGAATCGTTTATTTTAGAAATTTAATGAAAATTATCAGAAACTGTAGACTGGATGTCCGGTAAGTACCTCCTAATATCTCGGAAGTATATAGGGCAGATCAAAATAATCTTACTTTGTCATAGATAAAAATTCCTTAAGTGCCCCCTAACGGAGATACAGGGCCCCAAAAGAGGTACCTAAATGATTTGGGAGTCATATTCAACAATGAGTTGCGTTTCACAGTACGCATCGACAATATGATCGCAGTCTTTTAAGATGTGGGAATTTGTTATGAGGCAGTGTCGCGATATTGCTATGCAGGTATTTATTTAAAGGCGCAAAAAAAGGCTATCCTGTGCGAGGAGAGCTGAGTTGAAAGCTAGAGGCGGCATCAGCAAGCCGAGCTAGCCCCTATGCCCTAAAGTAGGGGTGGGTATTTATTGGTTTTGGCCGGGTAAACTCAGAAATACCCCCCACGTTTTTTCTCGGGCCTAGCGTTTAACCCAGCTCTCAATCTTGCTGCACAAAATATCAAAAATATAAATAATTAAATTAAATGTTGACCAAAAGTGGCGGGACAAAAGAAATTCAAAGATGTTAAAAAAAAAGAAATGTTTTATAATAATTACTTTTAATTCTAACAATAGAGAAGTCCTTAAGGGTGGATCTAAATTGTTGGTCGATCTGGACTGAGTTTCGAACTATTCCATATATATACATATATATATATATATATATATATATATATATATATATATATATATATATATATATATATATATATATATATATGTTGACGACGACAGGAAAGAATGAAGAACCCATCGGAAGCGCGTCATCCTGAGCGTAGAACTTGCCCTTTACTTGAAAGTAAGCACTACGCAGGCAACACTCCAAAAGGTCCATCACCCCGTCCAGTGTTACCGTGGTTCGATCTGATAAAGTAATATCATTTGAAAGTCTAGTTTTGATTATGTCTAGTGATTCACCTAATGGTACATTAGTATACAGACTTTCCATATCAAAGCTTATTTAGTCTGTCGTCTGGCTTCAGATTGATGCTACTAATAATAACGGGGAATTATACGCAACCTCTATAATCGTGCTAATATGCAATAATCCCGATTCATTGGAAAAAGAGATGGCAAATAATAAATCTGATTTACAACAGAATGGTTATCCTTTAAAACTTATTGACGATGTCATAAATAACTGTAGAACAACGAACACTGGACAGCAAGAAACACGTTTCTTCTTCACAATTTCGTACATTAAGGGACCTTCGGAGAAAATAAGATGAATTGCCGGTAGTTATAATATAAAAATAGCTTTTAAATCAGGAAATACACTTAGAGCTCATTTAACAAAAACAAAACTAAAAACTACCAATAAGAATGTGTTTACAAAGTTCCATGTGAGTGTGATGAAATGTATATTGAAAAGACCAAACGAGCACTAGAAGTTAGAATTAAGGAACATAAAACTCATACACAAAAAGGGGAAACGTCGAGATCAGGTATTGCAGAACGCGCCTGGGATAAACACCACCATATAAAATGGTCTGAGGCTGTGGCAATATATATGGAACCTAACATGAAAAGAAGAAAATTTATAGAAGCAGCTTACATTAAAAACAATAATGGAATCTTTAGTAAACCGTATTGTAACATCAAATCATTAAGGTGTGTACACTGAAGCGAAACTTTGCGCCTCAATAGACATAGTCCCTATTTAAGCTCGTAATCTTAAGACAAAACATTCAGTTTATACTTGATAGCGATCAGAGACACAACTTAATCGAAACGTCGTAAAAATAAAGACAATGCAAGTCCGACCACCACATTTTAATCAATCTTCAACATTGCCTACAACCTTCAAACATCCATTAAATTTAATGTAATCATATATTAAATTTAAAGTTTGATCATTACTTTCTAAAGTGACTATGTACATTAAATATACAGCCGATGTTCATTGAATTTGAAATGTATTATACATATTTAATGCACCAACATTAATATGAGTTCAAAAAGTTCTGAAACTACCAGGAAAAGGTGGACATTTTTCCCATAGGTAGTGTCCGCCATCTATACCGGTTTTGAACCCATTGGTTTCAATCAGTACAGGGCAGACATGTACCCCTCACCATAAGAAAATTGAGTCCTTTAAGCAACTTATATTATACTAAACAAAAACTTCAATACAATTTGCGCCACCTCCCGGAATCTCCTGCAATCTATATCAAATAATAATTTAAATTCCTTTAGTATTAGGGTGTATATGAATTAATTTTAATGTACAAAAGTTGTTCTTTTCAGTTGCTTTATTGAAATTTAAAGTACCATTTAATCAAAGTTAATGTACTAAGAATTAATATTTCAATAATTTGGTTTAAATTCAAAGTAAATGTAAATTATTCACGATTTTTGTACAAAATCATTAAATTTAATGTAGAATGGACATTAAATTTGCATTAAATTTATGGTGGAGGACGAGTTGAACTGATTTGTGAAATCGCGTCATGTTGTAATGAAGAAGGACATCCTTGTGTCACAAACCAGGACCACTTGATCAATAGCTAGTTTTAACTTTATGAAACTGATTTTTGGTTTCAAAATATTTGATGAGATACGAAATAACGAAAAAAATTTCATACATAGATGGAAAAAGATGGTTACCATTGACCGTTACCGGGCAACGCAGTCAATTGTTTCTATTATGGCTAGACAAACAAAGTTTTTATTATCCCTCGTACTCTATAGCTACACAAAAAATCTTTAGCCATAACGTAACCAGTTTTTATTCTAAATATTAATTATTAATAAGTATTGTATACGCCACTGGATAATTTAAATTTTTAATCACCGTCTACTGCGATAATCCCACAATTTATGGGATATTTGTTTTCAAAACCACATTTGAAGAGAAAATTATTATGCATGCTTGCTTTCTAACTATTTTTGAATTTGCAATTTTACCCTGCGAATGAAGAAAATTTTTAAAAAATTTAATTATTGTAATTTGAAGGAGGTACAGGGTGCTAGAGTATGTTGCCGGTAGCTCCTGATTAGCAGATAATTTTTCGATATGCTGGTCATTTCACCTGTGCAAAATCGTAATACGCTGATTAAAAAATAAGCCTAGAAAAATACCCGCATTTAACGTAAAACATGGCGTTTGCTGAATCGTTTATCATCAGTTGCATATATTTCAGCAGTTAAATAATGAAGAACATTTCAAATAAGTAATATTAAAAAGTTATAAAAAGGATGCTTTTAATTCAAATAGCGAAGACAGACACAATAATCATGTTCCAAAACAAAATAATACAGAGTAAGTCAACGACTGAATAAAGAGATTTATGCCTTCTAGATAAAATGTACAGAGAAACGATATTTGCTATTTCATATATTTATTATACGCATATTTTTGAAACATTTGGGACTCTACAGGGTGTGCCAAAAAATGAGGATAGTTTTTGTAATTATATATAACAACCAGGATATAAATAATTTTTTCTTCTTCTCTTCTTCTTCTTCTTCTAGGTAGAACCAAGTTCTGTTATCTATAAAATGCATCATCGATCCTCGTTTGAGGTCGAAATCCAGCTGTCTCTCCATCTTTTGGGGGGCCGTCCAGGCGGCCGTTTGGTGTTTGGTTTCTCTCTCATTACGGTTTTTGCTAATCTGTCATCGTCCATTCGTTCCACGTGATCTCTCCACTGTCTACGATGGTTTCGAACCCACTTCACAACATCCTCCATTCCGCTGTCCTCGCGTATTTTTGCGTTTCTTATTCTATCTCTTAAACTTGTTCCCGTGATCATTCTCAGCGTTTTGATTTCTGTGGTTCTCATAATTTGTTTTGTCTTTGTGGTTTCTGCGCCGTAGGTCAGTATCGGTCTTACACAGACTTTGTAAATTCTTGCTTTGCTCTCAACCGTCATATGTTTATTGTTCTAGATTGTCTCTTAGTTGGCCTGATATCATGGCTGCTTTGTTGGCCTGTGTGCGTACTTCTTCCGTTACTGCCCTGTTACTTGTTATATGTGCTCTTAGGTATTTAAACTTCCCAACCTGTTTGATATGTTTCTCATCAACCATTAGTTTGCATCTTACCGGTTCTTTTGCTATTACCATTGCTTTGGTTTTCTCCACAGATATCTTCATATTATACTGTTTTGCTCTTCGATTGAGATGGAAAAGCATTCTTTGTAAGTTGTCCTCGCTATCTGCTGTCAAGGCAACATCGTCTACAAAGCATATAATCTGTGTTGTGTCCCATTGGGTACCCAATATTGGTGCTTTTTACCTCATCAATGATTTCGTCCATGATTACATTGAAAAGTGTTGGACTTAGGCTGTCACCCTATCTTATTCCTATGGATAGAGGGATTTCCTCTGTTAGAGTGTTATTTGTTTTAATTACCATGGTGTTTTTGGAATTCAGTTCGTATATTGTGCGTATGATTGCTTCGTCTACTTGTTTTCTTCGCAGCAATTCTGTTATGTGTTCCAGTTTGACTCGATCGAACGCTTGTGTAAAGTCCACAAAACAAATGAACAGCGGTTTATCGTATTCGATAGATTTTTCAACCAGCTGTCTGATAATAAATATAGTAGATCGGTTATTCCGGAAGCCCTGCTGTTCTTCGCACGCCCCTAACTTGTCTACGATCCGTTGTGACAGTATTTTGGTTAACAATTTGGCTGAACTATTCAGTAGGCTCATTCCCCTGTAGTTTTCGGGTTGTTTCTTTGATCCTCTTTTGTGGATCGGAATTGTGATGCTTTTCCACCATTCGTTGGGTACTGAAGTTGTGCGGAGTATTTTTTGAAATAAAAGAGTGAGCTCTGTGACAAGGCTGGGGCCTCCGTACTTTAGCATCTCATTCGTAATTTGGTCGGTACCAGGTGATTTTCTGTTTTTTAATTTCTTAATTGTCAGGTGCATCTCTGCTTCACTGATGTTAACATCTGTTAGTTCTGTGATTTCTTGTTGGTTTTCGTCTACGTTGTTTTCTGTAGCTGGTTCCTGGAGTAAGTCCTTAAAATGGCTGATCCATTGTTGGCTGTCGATTGGGCTTAGTTGAACGTATTTATTGATTGGTTTTTTTCTGTTCCTCAGCATGTTCCATATTTTCTTTTGTCCTCCATATAGGTCGTGTTCCATGTCTTTTGAATACTTTTCCCATTATTCTTTCTTTAGTTGAGCTCTTTGACTGTTGATTCTGTTTCTCACCGTTTTGTACTCTTCGAAATGGTTTGTTGTTTTGTGCTGTCGGTATTTTGTAAATGCTTGTCGTTTTTCTTTTGCTAGTATTATCATATATAATAATATATTAATAATCTTTTCGATTTCACATATAATTTTGGATCTTTTTTATTAAGAGTTTCATACACCTTACCTTTGTAGTTTTTGAAAAATTATGTTTAAAAACCAAGTTACATTTTCAAGCACCCATTCCAATCGCAAATATCACTCTTAATTTTGTGACAATTATATTGAAATTTATTGTCCAGGACGTCCAAAGCTAAGTAAAGACTATTTCTACTAATCATTTTTAATAAAGGCTACAGGGTGTTCAACACACTAGTCCAAATTCGAAAAATTTGAAATTAAAATATATCACTTTTTTCAAATGGCAGACAATGTGTTTTTTATTTTATTTTATACACTACTAAAAATTCTACAACTTTTGTTCAATATGTTCTAATAGTCTTAATAATTTTTGAGATATTTCGATTTTTATTCTGAATCATAGTAGAAAGAATGAAAAAGAAAATTTACAACCAAAACCGTTGGTTGTAATTTCCATTTAGTGTTGTTTGATTTTATTGCATATATCTTATATTTTAAAATGAGTTTTCCGAAGAATAAATTAATAGATTTGATTTATTTGTTAGGACAGGCCGAAAAAGCTACCTCTTTATTGAAAGAATTTAAAATATTGTTACGAACGACTATGAGAAACTTATTGGTACGCCCTCGTATACAAATATTCCGATATGATAAGTTAGCTTTATTATAATGCGCCGAAAGGAATATTATACCGATGAGTCATATTTCTAGATACATCCCAACTTTTATGTTCTAGATTTGTTTAGGGGATTCCATAGGTATATAAATAGGGATATAATAAGAGTTTTAAGTTAGTGGTATACTTGTATTTGAATGGTGAAGATACTAAGACAGCTGTGTTTTAGCTGTGTTAAGAAGTAGTTAATATAAGTACTGGGAGTATTAGTGAAAGGTGATCTGTTTCATTTTGCGAACCCAGGGAACGATTTTTAAAGAGAAAATCGTAACAATTTGTGTCAGAAGTGAGGAATTCACTGTTGGATTTGTTAAGTTAGAAAACAATATTGATTTTCTATAAAGTTCTAGAAAGTTCTGTTTTTAAACTCAAACAGATATCGAAAAACAGACTTCACCGTAGGATTTGTCATTAATAAACAAGCTTAGAATCGAACTTTCGACAAAGTTCTAGAATTCTCTATTTAAAAACTAACGGAGATAGTGAAAAACGGACTTGATCATCGGATTTTTCATTAAAAAAGAAGCGAGAACTGAATTTTTGACAAAATTCTAGAACATTCTATTTGAAAATTAAAGAGATAACAAAAATGGACCTCGCCGTCGAATTTGTTGTTAATAAAGGAGCTTAGAACCAAATTTTCGACAACGTTCTAGAACATTCTATTTGAAAAATAAAAGAGATAGCGAAAAACAGACTTCACCATCAGATTTGTCATTAAGAAAGAAGACTAGAACCGCATGTTCGACAATATTCTAGAATATTCTATGGTAAATACTAGACAGCAAACAGCCGAAGTGAAGCAAATAAATAAAGTATTGACTGATTTTATGGAAAGTATTTTACAACGTCACCTTAAAGACAAATAAGAAGAAGAATAACACCAAAAAGAGAAGCAAGAAGCAGAAGATCGCCGCCAAAAAAAAACAAGAAGAAGAACAACGTCGTCTAAAAGAAAAGCAGGAAGAAGAGAATCATCGCTTAAAAGAAGAACAATGTCGTCTCAGAGAAAAACGGGAAAAATAATCACATCGTCAAAAAAAGAACAACATCGCCTAAAAGAAAAGCAGAAAGGAAAGGATCGTCACCCGAAAGAAGAAGAACCTCGCATAAAAGAAGAACAATGTTGTCTTAAAGAAAAACAGTAAGAAGAAGCATGTCGGCAAAAAGAAGAACAAGATGATGAAGAAAGTCGTGTTAAAGATGAAAATAAATGTAGCAAATGAATCCAAGAGCTCTTTATACAAGAGCAACAAAAAGTCGATCAAGCTATACAAGGACGAACCCAAAAGTTTAAGATAGAAAAGGAAGTGCGAAAAGACATAGGAGAGTGCGAAAAGACGTAAGAGAAGAGCGATAAGAAATGAAAGATGTCGTAGACGAGATAGAATTGAAAGTACGCCAAGAGGTAAATACTATTGAATCACAAGTAAATAGTATTGAATCAATTATGCGCAAGACACAGGAGAAGCACTAGAGTTATTGCAAACAATTCCTATAAGAAGAAGGTTTGGTGATCAGCATCGGCACCAGTTATGTCAGTCACAGTTCAAATCAAGACACCAGAGAAATGGAGAAAGTTTGCAAGAATATGAAACAGATGTCCAACGCTTGGTTCATCTGGCTTACCCAGGAGCTACAGAAGGATTTCGAGAAGAGCTTACAATCCAGTATTTGATTAATAGGATAAGAGATCAAGAAATACAGCGTAAGTTGAATTTAAACAAGTTTAATTACTGTAGTGAAGCTTTAGAAATTGAAGCAGCTTAAAATGTGTCAACGCCAAAAATGAAAGTCGTTACTATAGAGAAAAACAAGGATTCACCGATCCAAGCAATAAAGACAATGTTTTCTGAAATTTTTATGAAACTAGACACGTTATGGAAGAAACCAGGAAGGACTTAACGCAAGAGATGATACTTCACGTTATAGAAGAAACCTGACAGAATGTTACAGATGCGGACGAACTGGTCGTATGAGAAGGGACTGTCGGGTGCGATTAAGGCCTCATTCACCATCTAGAGACCGCACAGAAAGGAAACAGGAAAACTACAATTAGTCAACATTAAGGGTCGGGTCATAACCAATATTTAGAAGGGCCCCAGAGCCATTTCCATTCGTAGCGTAGAAAGGACCGCCGACAGTCTTATAATTGAAGAAAAAGTCAATGCTACACCTATTACCATAACTGTTGAGACTGGTGCAACAGTATCTCTGGATAAAGTCAAACCTTGTTGATAACTTTAGAATCCTATCATTGTCCAGTACTGTTGAGAACTCTAACTGAAGAAGCAGCTGAAGTAATTGGAGAAATGCAAGTGGAGCTTCAACTTGGAGGGCTAAAATTAAACCATTTGATGTTCGTTGCCGATATAGGAGATGAGTTTATTCTTGGAATGGACCTAATTCGCCCACATGGTGACGGCCTTCTCTAAATCTGCACCACTCTTGCCAGACTTCTAGTTTGTTGTCATTTGTTCCATTTACTTATTAGTATTTCAGCAATGCTTGTATTTTAGGGTTTCCTTGGTTTCCCTCTACGATTTTTCCCTCCCTTTATTGCTTCCCACACCCTTCTGACTTGTCGTTTATCAATAATTCTGATCAGATGTCCACGTCATTTTAATTTTTGTCTAATAATTCTTTCAACGATTCATCGTTACATTCTTTAAGTTCCTTTCTCATATCTTTATTTCTGTTCTTTTTAATCATAAAATTTTTCTTAGCTATTTCTTTTCAGTAACTTAGTTCTTGGTTTCATATATTAAGATAGAGAGATATATTGTTTGATATACAGTCATTTTTGTTTTTGTTGTTCTTTATTTCTAATTTAGAAAACTTCTAGCTGGTGGATTGTAGGTTCTTGTTGCTGTTTTCATTCTATTTTCCATTACATCTTCTTGAGTTCTTTTCTTGTCTGGTATTATCCCCAAATATTTAAATAGTTCTACTATTTCTAATCGTTTTCTTTCAATATTTATATCCATGTTAATATTTATTATTTTTTATTGGCTTTATTCGTGTTTTTTTTTCATATTTATCGAAATGGTGAATTTATTAAGAGCTTCAGTCCGTATGTCTAAGTTGGCCTCTAGTTCTTTTTCTGATTTAGCGACTCAGATTACTCGTACCCAGAAGTTGTAAAAATACAAGAAAACACTGAATTTCAGACATACGCACACACCAATCTTTAGATTCATTTACTAACCATGACAAGCGTTTTCCACGTCCATCTTTCAAAATTATCAAATCATCTCGGTAATTACTTTACTTGCGGCACTTGGGGAATGTCCGAGCCGAGACGAAGTGCTCATATTCCGCAATCTTAAACAAAGCGTGTTCTGGCCACCCAAACTTTAATATGATTAACGAGAATGCGTTAATTATGGCTGGCCCATGTCCTTTGGCCGGAAAACCGTTTGAAACTGCCAGTGACGTAGCCATTTTGCAGTCAAAACTAAGCAAAATTTCTGAATATATAAAACGGATTCGCAATATACTATTACAATACCATTTTGTCTATGAATATATTTTTAGAGACGAAGTACTCTACGGAGCGAGATAGACTAAAGATTAATACTCATATACTTGGAATTTAAAACACTAAGAATTAACACTTAGTGCCACAACATTAACGCTAAGTTCAAAACAATTAAATTGTCAATAAAAAATAAGTTATTGCTCTGATGACAAAGCCTAATGTCACACTTCGCTATTAAATTGACAGTTTAGCTGATACAATGTACAGATAAGTACAGTCTAATATCGTCGTCATCATCAATTGTTATCCCGGTGCAGTCTCAGTAAACTCGTTTACGCCTATCTTTCTATTCACACAGATCTTAATTAAAAACTCCACCATTCACCTCTTAAAGGCACCTTTGTCACTTATTAATACAGAGGCGTATTAACTTTTAACGTTTCACTTCTCTCTTTCAAGTAAGAGGGATTCTAAAAGTTTTAGGAATGCATTTTATTCTTCGGGATAATCGAAACTGGATAAGTATAAGGAGTAAAACGAAGTATATAGTACTCTATTAAATTAAGACCTTTCATAAAAAGTCTTACGTTACTCGTCGATTTTCACTCTTTCAGTACCGCTAAAATTCTGGTAATTATTATACTACTTGGAGGCGTTAATATCGAAACTCAAGAGACTAAGAGTGGTGAAGGCATCACTTGTCATCACCGTATTGTCTTTTGTGTATTGCGTTTCAGAATATAACATGGGTCCCATTCTTGCCCCGCTACCCCGTCTTGCCCTAACTTCCCCTACCCAATACAATTTCGCCTCATGTCTGTTCTTGATTAAATGAAAACATTAAAAAATTTCATCGCAAAACATTGGAAAATAAATTGTAAAACAGTAATATTACAGGGCGACAAAAGGGCGAATTGACGATATTGACGTAAGTATAAGGGTTCCTAGCTGACTACGGACCTGTAAAAACTAATTTATCAAATAAACATTCCGAAGTATTATGAAATATTAGTTATCAGCTACTTACTTTTATATTTTAGTCTCATTTAAAAAATTAAATTTATGGTTACAATTCCGTTTTTACAGATACGTACATTGCAGAACTATTATGGGAGCTATTATAGGACAATTTATGATCACAATTATTTAGAAAAAAAAGAAAATTTACCCATTTGCACTTTAGTAAATAAATATGAAAACTTTACTGTTGTTATAAATTTTTTGACTAATAAAACATTCGTGTTAAATTTTAACCGCTCCGTATTTATTAGACAATTTTGACAGATCGACATTTGATTGACACACAGTTTTGAAAGAGTTTTGTCAGAAAAAATTTGTGTAAATAATTAATAATTTTTGGGAAACCCAATTAGATTCAGTGGGTTATCAATTTTCATATTTATTATGCGGTTACTCTTAAAATTTTTCATATTTCATTAGCAGAGTTGATGATGGAACTAGGTATTCTGATTCCGAAAAATTCTCTGACGTAGTAAAGCGGTAGAATTGACAAACAATAAAAAAAAAACTAATTATAATTTGTGAAAAATCGACAAAAAGTAATTTTAAAACTGAAAATATTAATTTACAACCGTGACATTATTTGTGATATTTTTAGAAGTTGGGCAATAAACATTTTATAATTCGTATTTTCTATTTAATTACAGTTATGGTTCACTTGAATGAAAATTAAAAATTGCTTGAAAATATATCGGGTGTCTATTTTAAGCGGACACACTACTGTTATCTTCGTGGCCACAGGAGCTACAAAGTCGGATAAATATAGGGAAAAATAAAAAATCGGCAAAAATTAATTTCTTGGATAAATCAAAAGTTAATCGATGTTAAAAGAACATTTTACATATAAAGTTTTAATAATTTTACATAGCCTATAATTTTTTTATTTACATTATCATATAACTTGGCAGTTTTAAGTTTGACTCAGGTCCACGTTATTTCTTGTTTTAAAAGCATCTATTATCCCAATACAATCATTTTATCCCGAAATAGTTATCATAAAGAATATTTATTAAGTACAATAAAATACTCATTGCAGCAAAATTAAACCTTTTAAGTGAATTTGGTTGCTAATTTTTATTTTATTTAGCAATAATGCTACAAAGTTACATAAGTAGAAAATATATATATATATATATATATATATATATATATATATATATATATATATATATAAATCCCGAAACGAAAGAACCTCTGTGGTTCCCTCTCTTCTCCCACCCGAGATCAATTCTAGAGGAGAAACCGAAGGAACCTATTCCACTTCTTTTTCCACCAGGGCGACAAGAAACCGCACAGGTACCTTTGACTTTTCCCATCCTAACAGTACAGAAGGAACTAAAAAAGTACCTCCATTCGAAGATTTAGAAGGAACAATATCAGGACTTTCAGCCAGATTTAAACAGCCAAACATTTGCCTGATTCGAACCATGGCAGGAGGCTGCTCCTCCTCCTCAGTCAGGCATAATTCCCCAAAGATCCGGTAGCGATTCAGTAAACAAACATCAGAGGGTTCTCGGCTTAACGCCTCAGGACACTATAAGAGCAAATAAGTGTTCCGGAGTGGAAAAATCTGTTAGGATGTTTGCCACTTATTTGTAAGTGTTCGGAGACACTTCCCTGGTAGTCCACTAATTCACAGACATTCACGTCTATTACGTCACAATTTTTTCCGAATCTCAAAAAACAGGTGAAAAATATATAAAATGAACTAAAATGCCGAAGGAAAAAATCTGAAAAATTTTTGGTTCATATCCAACTGTATATCTAGAAATAGATGGGCCCGTTAAATCCAAATCCATCATCAAAACTAGGATAGTATGTCTCATATTCTTTCTAACCTAAAAAATCATTATTTTTAAAAAATTACCTGATTTATGCTAAATTTGCTTAGGGCTTTTTGGGTCGCTGATTACGAACCTGATGTTGGATTTGCAAAATTCAAGATGGCGGATCAAATAAGGCGACGAGAATTTCGAAATTCAACGGGTTCTTGCCAAATTTGGTATAGAGAGGTTTTTTGGGTCGTTCATCACGACTCTGGAGTCAGATTTGCAAAATTCAAGATGGCGAGTCAAATATGATGAAATTTTCATAAATTAACTGAATCTTGCTAAATTTGATACACGGGAAGTTTTTCGGTCACTGATCATAAATCTGATCTTTATTTAGTGTTACAACATATACTTTGGGGTCATTTTGAAGCTAAATTGAGAAAAAAACACAAACTCTAGTTAGGCTCTCTGAACAGTTTTTGTAAAAATTGTAATTTCTACATAATAGCAAAGTAACAATACTTACACTCTTGTGCTATGCTAATAGATAATGATAAATTTGTCATTTTTTTTAGCAGACGACCTATCTACATGACGCAATATGCCGTGTATAACTTTACATTTAAAAGTATCCAGTGGTAAATATTCAACTTTAGGCAATCATAAGTCTCCCTTAAGGTCTCACCCTTAGCAAGCATTTTAATTTTGAGGTGGACGCGGCGAACAGCGATAAAATTTTAATAACCAGAATGACCGCAGCAAAATTTATGGTCGAGTAAAGAGGGTCATTCTTTTTCCTAACCCTTTGGCGGTTTTTAAAAAAAAATCTTCGTAAATGTCAGGTTAGAGCAGTGTTTTCAGTATATTATTTTTTACGGATTAAAAATCCAACAACCAGGTTCATTAAGAGTTTTAACTTTTAAACCGATCTAGTTGATAATGAAGTTAGACTATTTAGTTGATTAGTTTTGTTTTGCTTATGATATTGTTATAATTTATAATAAACAGGATGTCCGGAAAATATATGTACAACGTTTGATGACAGACTTTTGACGTCAAAATATGTCGATTTAAGTCGACTTAGTTATATCCGATACTGCTTCGTTTAGACGGTAGAAGACGTCAAAGTATTAAGAAAATACTTCTTGGAAACGTGGTAACTGAATTTAATAATTTTTGGTATGTGGTCTAATGTTATAATAGGACGTATAGCGACGGGCTGTCAAGTATTGTAAGCGTTATAAAAGTGACGTCACTTGTAAACATAGTGTTACGAACGACTAGAAGAAACTTATTGATACGTCCTCGCATACAAATATTTCGATGTGATTAATCATCTTCATTATAATGTGCCGAAAGGAATATTATGTACTAGATTTATATAGGAGATTCCATTGGTATATAAATAGGGATAGGATAAACGTAATAAAGTTAATTGTATAGTGGTATTTCAATAGTGAAGACATTAAGTAGTAGTAATAAAATAGTTGTGATTTCGTTTTGTTAACATAAATATTGGAAGTATTAGTGATTTTCAAAGAGACAAAACGGTAACAATTGGTGTCAGAAGTGAGGATTATCACCGAAATCCTAGAAAAGATAGGGACAAACTGACTTCACCATCGGATTTGTCATTAAGAAAGAAGCTCAGAACCGAATTTTTGACAAAGTTTTAGAAAATTTTATTTAGAATAACTTCACGATGGAAAGTATGATGCTCATTTAGGAGTTAAGAAAAATTTTACTGGGTTAACAACCGTCAAGACGTAAAATCATGGTGTAAACAGTGCCCTAAATGTGCAGTTAGCCAAGATCCAAGTACTAGATCTATTAGCTAAGATTTAAATAGCCCGCCTCTAATATTCAGTTGTGAGTCCATCCACGTCGGCGCTAATAATGACAACAATTATTCAAGCAATGTATTGTCTGTTAGCACTTTATAGGATATGCTTTGTGCACTTTATTTCCGTATGTTTATTACTGAATCTCCGCTCTGAAAAGACATTAATTCTCTCTAAAGCAGAGACTTTTGATAACAGTTTCGGAGTTACGAATAATTAAAATTGGCATTCAACGTTCAAATTAAAATATCGATGGAATGTTGCAAAAAAGGGATGGTTATCTTTTGTTTAGATAAAGAATAAACGAAGTTATTTATATTTAATAATAAACTAGCGTTTATAAATAAAACTTTTTGTAAAAGATTCGACTTAAATATAGATTGAAAAAAGGTGGCGTTTTTAATAGATCGGAATTAAATTGATCCTAGCTGGGATTTCCAAGTATAATCTGTTTAGTTCTTTCTGAATTTTCTACGGCCAAGGATATTAAAATACAATACTTTGTTTAAAACCGCAAATAGCACACGCCAATATTAACTTTTTTTGCTTTTTTACCGCAACTTATTGTGTATTTACACTGACACCAAAAAGTTAATTAAACGATTAAGGATTTTTTACCATACATATGGGTAGTTCTACAAAATTGGGTTTTTCGATATTTTTTCTTTAATATGGTCGTTGTTTATGATACGTGGAATGTTATTTTAGACTTTTTAAAATGTCCATGTTAAGTATTGAAAGTAATTAAAAAACGAGTTGTAAATGTATTTAACAAATCAGACAAGATGTAGTTCTTTTTAAGATAATTATACAACCTATTTTGAGGGCTGTTTTAAAAGGTTTTATTCCGGACACAATTTCTTTAAAAGTTTAATTACAAATTCAGTTTAAAAATGTTTGAATTAAAAAAAAGTACTATGATAAAACGTTAACAAAACCAGACAAAATCGTAGTACAAGATTCACTAAAAAGGTTCAGATTTATACTAGATCTAGGGGACTAGTTTAATTTTGCTGAAGATATCGCTATAATTTATATTATACAGGGTTATTCACCCGATACGGCAAGGAATATTGCGGCTAAAATACATTTACTTTTGGGATAAATAGGGATCTAATATAAATACTTTTTAAAATTATTTTCATATTATACAGGGTCTCCCAAAAGCTCTATGTATCAAAGTTGTTTTTTTTTAAATAGAATCCCTGTATACAATTGCATTTTTTGATTCTCCGATCAAAATAAGTGTCTATTTTGATAAGGTTTATAGTACCTAAACCTTAAAGGTTTTTTAATAATTTGATTTTTGACAAAATCTAACCTAATTTTCATGTTTCAAATACCTAAGAAGTATTTCAGTTATGTACTCGAAATTTATAGAGAAGTGTAAAAATAAAACATATTTTATATCCCAATGTCTAAATGACTAATCAAATAAGAACTTTAAGGGGCTATAACTTGATTAATTTAAATAGAACGCTATACTTTTTAACTTACCAGAAAATATACCTTTTAAATAACTATCGAATGGTATAAGGGTGTTCTTTCTATAGCTAAATCCTCGCGTTTTCACAGAATACGCCAAATAATCGTTTTCTGCACCATTTTGTGTTTTTTGAATAGATGTTCTAATGTATCTAGTTGCCTATAACATTTGAAAATGAAAGGTAATTTACAACTATAAGAATAATAATCAGGAATATCTTTACAAATGTTCAGAAGTTCGGAACGCGATTTATAGTGATCCAACAGGCTGTAACAGCAATAATGGTAATAAAATATTGACGATAATACAAAACAGAAGCAAAATATTTATAGTAGATGTCGACTATCTATTTCCAAACACTTAGGTATTCTTTTCTTGAAGCCACTGCTAACTCTGGACAACATTTGCAGGGTTGAAAAGCGTCTCTTATGCGTATTTTCATATCTTGTGATGTGGGGCGCATTGTAGAGAATTTCTTTTATGTATCCCCATAAAAAGAAATCTGGTAAAATTAAGTCTGGAGATCTCCGGGGCCAATTTTGAAATCGGTCTCTTCAAATCCACCTGTTTCGAAAGTTGACATTTAAAAATTCCCAAACCTCGCGATGATAATGAGGCGGAGCTCCATTCAGTTGAAGCCACATAGTTGTTCCAATATTTAAAAGGATATCTTCTAATAACACTGGAAGTTGCGCGAAACATTCAACCATTTAAAGGTTCGTCCAATTAAGTATGGAAAATATTAAATTGCCAATATTTCAAAAACTACAAATTTCTTCAATAGACAATCTTATACAAAGTATCCTTATGTTTAATGCTACATAAGATAACAATATAAAAATAAGGATTTACATATAAAAAATTGACTTTTAACGATTTTTCAAGTTAATATTTATTGTTAGTTTTTGACCACCCTGTATTTATTTATTATCAAAATATCAACACAGTACACTAAAGTAGATTTAATTCTAGCAGAAGACAACCCCGATTAAATAACAAAGGCTCTCATATAGGAGAAATTGATAGTTATATTTTCATGTTGAATTTCAAGTAACCCTGACAGTCCTACTAGAATTTTGTTATCTTTATCAACAAAGGAATTTGTGGCGTATTGAAATCCATAGAGTTTTTTTTTTGATTATTATGTATTTTAAGTTGTTCGATTTAAATCTTCAGCATCGTAAGCCGTTTCGTCATCAGATAGTTAATTTGCTATTAACAATTTTATTGTTTATAAAGCAATAAAACTATAAATAAGGCACCAATTTCCGAACTGTGCAATTTTGTTTCAAATTTAATGATAAAAGCAAGAGCATGTTTAAAAATGAAAAAAGTTAACATTACCCAACAAATTTTAGTTTATTTGTGGTATCTTGTATGAAAAGTGCATTTTTTATTAATTTTGGAGCGCTTAACACAAAAATTATAATGAAATTAAAAACTTAGTTGCAATTTTCAAGGACAAGTTTTTTTAACAAAATAATAAAAAATACATGCTCTTACACTTGTAGAGACACTAAATATCCTGTATTTTTGCTTTTCTTTTGTGAATTGTTTCTGGAGCATCTCTAACAAGAATTCAACAGTAGTTGGCAAGCATGGAAGCATTCCACTTTCCCTGGTACCTTTTCACCATTGTTGACAGATCCTGATGGAAGCATTTGCCGTCCTCATCACTTACAGCTCCGCAGTTGTAAGGAAAAAAAGTTCAGATGTGAGTGTAGGAAATGGATCTTTAGAGACATATTGCAACCCATTTTTCCAGACAAGAGTAACATAATTGTCAGCGTTCTTATTTCCGAAGAAATTGGTGACCACTAGGCGAAAGTCATTCCAAGCATTTTTTTTCAATATCTGATTGAGTGCTATCAACATGTTTGTCTTTCAGAATATTTCGAATCTGTGGCTCATCAAAAATACCTACTTTAATTTTTTCTTCACTTAAACTTCTGAATTTCTGATATATGTACTGAAAAGCTGGCCCATCTGTATTCAGTGCCTTAACAAAGTTTTTCATTAGGCCCAATTTGATATGCACTGGTGGTAACAAAATTTTTTTGAGGTCTACCAATGGCATCTATTGTACATTCTTTTCACCTGGTTCTAATGATTGTCGAACAGACCTTGTCTTGCAATAAAGTGACTTTGTTCGACTATCACATTCATACAAAGAACAGTAAAACTTGGTGTAGCTTAGCTGCAACCCAAGTTAACGTGCCATCACCTTTAAGTCACCACAGATCTGCCATTGGTGTTCATCGTATTTTATACTTGTCAAAAGGTATTTCATACTGTCGTATGATTCTTTGATGTGAACTGCATGTCCAACAGGAATAGACGGTAGAATATTCCCCATATGCAATAGTACTGCTTTTAAACTCAATGTCGAACTGTCTATAAACAATCTCCTTTCCTCTGGCTTGTAGTTTATATTTAAAGCCGCCAATAAACTGCTGATGTTATTTCAGAAAACCAAGTTATTTTCCATGTTAAAAAATGGTATTAGGCCTTTATGGCGTTTACAAAAAAACACATAATGAAACATCGTATTCTTATAAGTTCCACTGCTGCCATCTTGATCCTAGTAACTCAGCTTTATTTTTTGGAAATTTTAAGTCTCTCACAAGATCTTTTAATTCTGATTGAGTTATTTTGTGCGGTTGGCAATATAACGTGCTGGATGTGAAAACAGAATCTCTTGATGTTGATGGCATATTTTCTTCTTGAGAAATCATTTTATCGTTATTATCTGATTCGTAAGGGATTGTTGGGGTTCTACAATAGGAAGTTAGTCACTATGCGGCACAGATCTCATGGCAGATGGTATATTTGTATAGTTGATAACCGACCTGTTTCTTCTTGGATATACCTGTGCTCTGCTCAACACACGGTATAATGCAGAAATAGCAAACATTAACATGATTTGAAGGCTCTCTCCAGATCATTGGAACAGTAAATCACATAGACCATTTCTTACTATTTAACCAGTTTCTCAAACTGCGCATACATTTCAGTAAACATGTGGCGTCTACTGTTTGTCTTAATCCCCAATATTGCAACCGAAATAAAACTAATATGTCTTTTTTATCAATGCAGTAATAGACCGCTTCTGAGACGCCACCACAACCATAACAGGAGTGATCTGGATTGCTTACATACTTTCGAGCTATCTTACAATCTCAACTATTCCATTTGACTCACTAAATTCGACTAACTAACTCCTCCGCTTTGTAGCTGATTATATACCCAAATATGGCTTCTACATTTTTTGAGAATATTCGAGATTTTTCTATTCAATTCCATAATATTCATAATAGTGATGTTTATCAGGGCTGTTCAGTAGAGAGCAGACATAAAAGTCGATTCGCATGGGTTCGAATGGCTATCTCCCTTATTTTAAGCCCTGGGGTGTTGGGACTTTGTATATGGGTTTCATCCTGGAATCCACCAGACATTGTTTAGTTCCAGCTTGTACACTCCTATCCTCGCCTCAGTCCTGATTATAATATCAAGGAGAGGGAGATTTAGTAGTGTTTCCATGAGTGCTGTTGAAGTGCTTCTCATGGCACCGTGATGCATATAGAGGTTATTCTCTGGAGTTTGGAGAGCTTCAGAGTGACCTGTCTCTAAGTACTATTTGTCCATCATATTACCGAGCCATAGGTTATTATAAGTCTTACCACTGCAGTGTACAACCAGTGCACAATGTGTGGTTTTAATTTCCAAGCCTTGTTTAGTGTCCTTTTTGCGGCCATAAATGAACACTTTGCCTTTGGATATAATTTTCTGCAGGTGTGAGTTCTAGGTAAGCTTCGCATCCTGAATTATACCTAAATATTTAACTTAAAGTTAGAGAGGTGGTAATTTTAATTCACTTAATTTTCTTCCTGTAGTGAAGGGTATGAGTGGTGGTTCTTAGTACACCACTTCTCCACTATAGTCAGAGCCCCTTGCATAAGTCCCATATTGCCACGTTTCCCTACATTGAGTATGACTATATCGTCTACATACCTCTGGGTGTAATAGCCTTAGTTGTTTAGGTTTACAAAGAGTTCGTTGATCACCAAATGCAACAGTAATGTGGATAGTACCCCTCTCTGTGAGCAGCCCTTGGCTATCGACATCTCTACGGTTTCCTCCAAAAGTTTAGATTGAGCTCGTCTGCCCTATCACACAAAGTGTCCTCAGTGCCATATCTTCGGGCAGACGTTGTCCTAGAGGCGAAGAAGGTGCGGTCGAATGCTCCTTGCTGATTACGGTACAAACGATCATCTATAAACTGTCAAAACAATAACTAAAATCTTTTTAGAATATAATAGAACACTAACTTTCACACAGCGTTTGACACAGTCGAATTAAAAGCTGCTATAAAATATACATCTCCAGTAACGCTAGGATGATTGTAAAAGTGCATGAAAACACCGAGAGGCGACACTATTTCACACAAGAAAGTTTAAACGTAGATGAACAACAACTATCTCAGATTTGCAGAAATAAAAACAATGTAAATTAAGAATTGCACAACGTAGAATGGAAAGATCAATGTTGGGTTTGTTCTTCTGAGACAACGTTGGAGGAGTGATTAGTGGTTTAGAGAGGACTTGTTATTTTGAATGGAATTGCGTAAGTCATATAGTCCGAATGACAAACAATAGATCCATAAAGAGCCTGATTGAATGGTATTCAAGAGCAAACGAATGAAGCAGAGGAAGACCACCTTCGATGGTCTGATGTTATCAAGAAAGTTGCTAGTAACTGAATTCAAGCCGTTAAAAATCGGGCAAACTGGAGATGAATGAGGGAGAAGATGATTATCTTAGAGTAAGCTTTTGCTTTTTAAATATGTCGAGTTATACTCCAATTTATTGCAGCGATATGTATGCTATTTTTGTTACAATATCTTGGCTTCTAATTAACTTTTTCAATATTTAAAATGCTGTCGTAATTGTAATTAAATTTGAAACAAAATGGCTTGGATCAGAAATCGATACTTCATGAAGACTTATTATATCGAAGATTCTAGAAACAACCATAAAAATTACACGGGTTTACAAAAAAAAAGTTGATGCCTATTTCACCAGATCATTTTATTCTTATGTGACGGGAAGCCCTGAATCCAGATCTGAGATCCGATAACCTGTATCACGTCAGGTTCAAGATCGTTTCAAGGTCAAATGGAGTAAAATTATTTGAATACATGTGAAGAAGAAGATACGTCCTTTTTTGAGACCGCTGAATCTGAATTCGTGGTTTGTTTTGACAACTCAAGGTTAACCAGAGGCCATTTTAAGCTAATTTCAAGGTCAAATTAAAAAATCTACTAAATAAGTCTGTAAAAAAGAGAACACACGCGCAGCTAGATCGATATCCGTTACACAGCAGACAGGCAAGCAGATCGAGTTTTTGAGCCGAAACTCAAGTTCCCAAAATTACGTGCCCCACACAGGCACGTGAACGGAGCGAGTTTTCCAGGGTACCTATTCTCGTTCTTGAGAGAACGATCATCTTGATGGGAAGTGGGTGTGGTTCTCACAAAAAAGTACGAAAACGTATTCAGAATACGGTTTCTTACTTTTTCGTGAGAACCACGGCCACTTTCCATCAAGATGATCATTCTCTCGAGAACGAGAAAAGCAACCAAGAATACTGTTTCATACTTTTTCGTGAGAACCACGCCCACCTTCCATCAAGTGATCGTTCTCTCAAGAACGAGAATAGGTACCCTGACGAAACACAAGCTTCTAAAACCACATACCCCTCGTGCAGTTAGATCGATATCCCTTACATGACAGCTAGCCTAACGAAGCGAGTTTTTATAAGTGTATAACACAAACTCCAAACTCTCATACATGCTGTGCCTGGGGTATATGGTTTTCGGAGAGCTTGGGTTTTATTTCACATACTTATAAATCTTTTCGCCTCTGTTTGGGCGTGGGTTATGTGAGTTTAGAAGTTTGGGTTTTTAATTACTGTTTCAAACTCCGCTTGCATATTTGCGGTGTAACGAGCATCAATCTAGCTGTGCGTGGGGTACGAGGTTTTGGGAGCATGAGTTTCAGCTCAAAAACTTGATCCGAGCATGAATCCTCTTCTTTTACAGATTTATTTAGTAGATTTTGTCAATTTGACCTTGAAGTGACCTTGAACTGACCTGTAGTTAACCTTGGGGTATTAAACAAATCACAGATTTAGACTCAGCGCCCTCAAAAATCTACCCATCTTCTTTTACAGATCTATTTAGTAGCTTTTTCTCAATTTGACCTTGAAATGACCTCTGGTTGACCTTGGGGGATTATACAAACTACGAATTTGAATTCAGCGACCCCAAAAACCTACATATATTTTTTTCAGATTTATTTAATGGATTTTTCTCAATTTGGCCTTAAAATTCTGGCTGACCTTGGGAGTTAAACAAATCATGAATTTGGATTTAGCAACCCCAGTGACCTACGTTTTTTTTTCAGATTTATTTAGTTAATTTTTGTCGATTTGACCTTGTAATGGCCCCAAAATGACCTCTAGTCGAAGTCGAAGTAGATACGTACATCTATTTCTTCCAATTTATTTAGTGAATTTTACTCCCTTTGACCTTAAAATGACCTTGAACCAGACGTGAAAGAGGTTATCGGACCTCAGATTTGGATTCAGGGAGAGAATAAAATGGTCTGGTAAAATAGGCATCCAATTTTTTTTTTTTTTTGTAAACCTGTGTTATTAGACCGCAATCTGCATTTAAAACCCTTGGGCGCCTCCAATAGTAAGTAAATAAGAAAAAATATATTTTGAGGTGCTTAAGCGACTAATTTATAAAACAAAAATATGGTAGAATGCCCTAACGTCAAACATGAATAACGAGTTTTTGATTAACTGGAATAAGATGACAATAAACGTGAAAAATATTTTTAATCGTTCGAAAAATTAAACTTTCCAAAACGGGCAGGACAAAAGAAAAGCGCCAACCGAACAGCTCGCGGTATTTTTATGAAGCAATTAAATATGACTTTCATCGAGCGTTAAATTATGCATTCTAAAAGGAGAAAAACAAAATTAAAATAGCGGCGAGTGTGAAATCAATTTAAAACATAACTAAAAACTATCGCGAAACTCGTAATATAAAATACACGCACGTAGCTTTGGAATGCATAAAAACAATTGACGGCGGTTGCACTTTATCGATCCTGAGCGACAGTGTGCGATATTAGTGCAAAACAGTTTCGTCGAAGGAATACTGAATGTCCGGGGTAAAAAAGCTGAATGCATCACTGAAGTAAGAGGATACTGGTTTGATGCAGTTTCCTTTTAGTTCGAAAAGTACTGGCGTATCATTATCGAAAATCATAAACCCGATCTTCTTTACCCGCACTTTTAGAATAGGCATGATGATTGATTTTGGAAAAATACGCTACAATGTTTTTACGCACCTACTTTATACCAAATAAATCTTATTTCCTCAAAAAATTAATGTTTCGAACGAAAAATTGACCTTTACAAAATACAATTTAAATTTCGCACCAAAACGCTAGAATAGTAATGGCGTCCGTCTGTGACGTCACCCTTTCGTAAACACTTGACAAGTTGCATGTTGTTGCTTGTTTCGATTAATATTTTCCATTATTTTGTGCGATAATGGTGAATTCTAATATGTATCGATGGTGTGCGTTTCCTCGATGTAATAATACATCGATAAAAACTCCGAATAAGTTATTTATTAACGTGCCAATGATGAAAAATATCACCAATACGTGGCTAAATCTTGCAAGACGAATTCCAGCTTCTGTATCTGTTAATTAAGTAATTTATTTCTGCGAAGATCATTTTGACGTAAGTATTTATTTTATATAAATAAGTGGCGAAGCTCGCAAACAAAATATATGTAAGGTAAATATTTGTGAATAAACCCTTTGAGATTAGGTTTCATTTCTTTATTACTGTATTATATTGAATATTCCTAACTAAAAGCTTTTTCTTTTTCCAGTTACAAAATTATATGAAAAATTATATACAGTACCATGTAATGGGTTCAGTTTTACAAGTGCGCATAAAGTCAGAGTGTATACTCACAAGATTTGAATGCTAACCAGGCAAAAGCAAACGAACTTCTGACACCGCTGAGCTTCTTCTTCTTCTTCATCCAGCCCTTTGCGTCCACTGCTGGACATAGGTCTCCCTCATTCTTGTCTATTGTGCTCTATCTTGAGCGATTTGCATCCAATTTGTTGCAATTCTCTTGAGATGGTCAGTCCAACGAGTAAGGGGTCTTCCTCTACTTCTTTTGTCTAATCTCGGCTTCCACTCGAGTAATATTTTCATCCACCTTCCATCACTGATTCGGGCGACATGTCTGGCCCAGTTCCATTTGAGTGTGGCAATTCTGAGAATTACATCGGTAACTCCTATCTTTCGTCTCAGATCTTCATTTCTAACTAGGTCACGCAGCGATATACCTAGCATTGACTTTTCCATCTTTCTCTGAGCTATTTGCAGCATTTTAGAAGTTGGTGTTGTCAATGTCAAAGTTTCGGCACCGTAGGTCATAACTGGTAACACACATTGGTCAAATGCTTTACGTTTTAAAGAAATTGGTATATCGCTTTTAAAGATGTCTTTAAGTTTTCCATAGGCTGCCCATGCGAGATTTACTCTTCTCCTTAGCTCGCATGTTTGATTATCTCTTGTGATCTTTATTTCGTGTCCAAGGTATATGTATTTTTCCACGAGCTCCACTTCGTTGTCTCCAATATTGATATTTCGACTAGGTACCAGATTGGTCATAAATTTTGTTTTTGATTTATTTATTTTAAGACCCACATTGGCGCACACTAGCTGAAGTTCATGTAACATTGTACATATCTCCTTGAGATTATCGGAAAACAAAACTATGTCGTCCGCGACCTCAAATTTGTTAATCTTTGGCTGTCTATATTCAGGCTTCTTTTTTCCCAGTTAAGTTTTTTACAGGCGTATTCTAGTACTGCAGTAAACAGTTTAGGCGATAAGGTATTACTCTATCGGACTCCTCTGTCAATTGGGATATGATCCGTGTTTCTGGGTAGTTTCAGTGACATGATTACATTCCTGTATATGTTGTAAATTAACTTTGTGTACCGATACGGCATGCTTGTAATGCTTCCATAATTTTGTCAAGCTCTACCGTATCAAAAGCCTGATGAAAATCTACAAAAGCCAGAACGAATGGTCGATTGTATTCGATAGTTTTTTTCTATTATCGTTTTGATGCTCTGTGGGTGATCGTTTGTTCCAAACCCAGTACAAAACCCCGCTTGCTCTATTTGTTGGTATAAATCAAGTTTTTTCTCAAGTCGATTCGTTACTGTTCTTGTTAGGAGTTTATATAGGTGAATAAGAAGGCTTATTGGTCTGTAGTTTTCCAAATCATGGCGATCTCCTTTTTTGTAAATCAAAATTACCTCAGCATTGTGCCACTTGTCGGGTATTGTACTGTTAAAAAGGCACATATGAAAAAGGTCTTTTATTTTTTTAAGTAGAAAAACACCTCCGATTTTGATTGCATCAGTAACTACACCACCTTCGCCTGGAGATTTGTTATTCTTAGTTTTTCTTAGGGCTAGTTTTATTTCGTCTATTGTGTTCGTCTATTTGTGGCATTTGTTCTGATCCTTAGTTGACAATGCCCTTCTTCCTTGTCAATATTTCTGGTATCTGATCTTTGCTATTCTCTTTGTTTTGGCTTCTGCATAGTAATTTGTAAAAATCTTCGACTATTTTAAGGATTTCCTCTCTATCTGTTGAAAACTGACCATTCATATCTTTCACTTTGATTATTTGTCTTGTTCCCGTTCTTGGTTTTCTTTTCAATACTTTCATACTTTTCTGTTCTCAATGGCATGTTCGATCTGTTCTTGATTGTATTTTCGAGTGTCTTGTCTAACAGCTTTAGATATTTCTTTATTTATTTATTTATTGCTCTCAGAAAACAAAGAACGTGTCTAATTGAAAAAAATAAGAAAGATGTAGCACAAACAAAAACACCTACAGATTATTTAGAACTCACAGGCACTTCATCAGAAAGTTCAGGTACATACCCATTGCTTTTTTATACCGGTGACCTGTTTTATTGAATTCAAATTTATATCTTTTCTGTTTGGCAGTTTAATCATAACACTATATATAGCTATGATTCCAAACAATCTTTGTGATACCTATTATTATTATAGTCTCTTGGAAAAATTATATTACATAATAATGTGTAAATAGTTACAGTTTGTTCACAATTACTTATTTTTATTTTTTAGTTTTGCTCACAATTGAAAATCTAGAAGCACCTACCACCTTTCCAAAATCAGCTGATAAATCAGTAGAAGTATATTTATTATACAAATTCAGAAGTAAAGCTGTCCAGACTGAAGTTAAAATAGTGCACCAGATAACCTAGCTCCCTGGATCAAGGAGTCGATTCTTGGCAAATTTGAGCTATTGGTCTTAATAAATTCTTATTCCATGACGTTGTACTTTTGGAAGCATGAAACTGACACACTTGATAGTTTTATCCACAAAATATCTAATTATTGATGCAAATAAAGAAAAATTCGAACGATAAAGGCGATAAACAATGATGACTGATGTTATGTTTACGAAAGCGTGACGTCACGCTCCTGTGATTGGTGTTCGATCTAATAGGGTCCATTTTTATGTTTTGTTTTTTTTTATACTTTTACTAAAATAAATATAATTTTACTTTTAATCTAAAAATAAGCGTGTTTTTTAGAATCTGTCTATCCTATATAATCACTTCAAGTCATAATTTCAGTGATTCTTCGTTACAGTCATCATGCCTATATTATATTAATCAGAACTAAATTTGGGCAATTTTAGAAATAACGACGAAAACACAGCAGCTGGTTCCGAAAGTCTCTAAATCTTTTTTCGCGAAACTGACGGTCATAAAGCTTTACGTGTAGTATACTATCTTACGCTGTAACCACGTAACAGGGGCATATCTAAATAGTATATATTTATGTACTTATTGATAGAGTAACAGTTTTTCCAGTTTTTCAGTGTGTGAAAGAGTATAAACTAAAATATTACTAAAAGCCTAACAAAATGTCAATTATTTTCATAACAAGATTTTATTCACGTCAAATGCACGCATTTCCCTAAACCTTTCCAATTAACATAACTTGAAAGTTGCGATTGCGGGTACCATAATTGTGACCATTATTTCTTTAGATGACAAGACTTACAAGAAATATCAATGGAACAAATGAAGGAAATCAGACAATAATGGATTCTAGTGATTTCCTGAACATAACGCATTTAAATCTATGGAGCGATGGCGGTTGCATGGAACCTATGCTTTTTCACGTCCGCTTGGGCACTCGGACATGTTTGTCAGCCATCGAGAAAGTTCGCCTAACGCGCCCAACTCGTGCCCCACGGGACGGTTGTTGGATTCTCCCTCTGCGCTTATAAAAAATTACGGATTGTTAGCATCCAGGTATGTATATGCGTAGAATTGAGGTCTGTACACTGCGACCTTATCAGCTAGAGGAGGTCCTCCAGCCCTATTTCCCTCAGGAATCTTAGGATGTTGGACGGCTTCAAGATGGGCTCTTCTCCGATTTGGCGTGTTCCCAAGAACAGCATCCCAAGGTTTTTGAGAGCTCTGCACTCTGAAAGGATATGCATAGAGGTCTCGTCCTTCTCACAGAATCTGCATTCTTCTCCTTCTACCAGTCTGAGTTTTTTGAGGTGTCTCTTCAGGTGACAGTGCCTCGTCAGGACCCGCGTCAAAACTCTCAGTTGATTTTTACTTAGGCCTATGCATTCTTTGAATTTTTTCTGGTCAAAGTTTCCAAGAAGTATCTTCACTTGTCTCAATGCGAGCAGCTCCATTCAATAATTGGCTCTCTTGCTTTCTTCTTCTATTTTTAGTTCTTCCAGCATTACGCTGCTACTGATTCCACAGAAAGGCTCTGGTCCCAGAAATGGTGTCTCAGCCCCTTTCCTAGTGAACCTGTCTACTATTTCATTCTCCTCTATCCTGGTGTGTCTCCGGTGACTTTATTATTCTTACTGAAGTCATTTAATTCCTTTAGGGATTCCCAAACCATCTTGGAGCTGATAACTTGAGAGCTTAATGCAATGATGGCTGCTTGACTATCCGACATGATGATAATCTCTTGGCAGTGATAGCCTTTTCTTTGTTAAATAAAATACATTTCCTAATGGTATGTATTTCTGCCTAGAAAATGCTTGGTGAGTTACCCAAACTTTCATAATGTCTGGTGCCGGGCCCATACACTCCTATTCCAGTTCCCTCCGTTGTTTTGGAGCCATCTCTCTACCATATAATGGATTCCCTATTGAGTTTTTCAATGGTGTTTCTGCCTGATTCGCTTTTGCGACTCAACTTTGTGCTGAAGTTTTTCACAAAGTTGAATTTCTTTTTCATTTCATCTTGGTACATGGCCCAGATTTGTTAATTTCTGGATAAGCGATTAGGCCTTCATTTTATGACCTCATCTCTCATCATCTTATAAATTGTCCTTTTCGCCATACTCTCTACAAGTATATGTAGAGCTGTAAGGTTTAAGATTACTTCCATGGCGGCCATGGGGCAGGTTTTCATTGCCCCGGGTATACACGAACAGGCCAGTCTTTGAACTTTCGAGAGGTTAGCTCTCGTATTAGACTGTTTTTCTTGCTCCATGACATTACCCCATAGGTTATGATTGGTCTCACTAGTATAGTGTACATGCACCACAGGATTTTTCGATTCGTACCCCATCTTTTTCCTGCAAAGTTTCTACAGACCATCAAGGCTTTTGTAACCTTGTTAATTACTTATTTTTCGTGCTTGTTTCAGAGGAGTTAATTATCTAGGGTCAGTCCCAGATATTTAAGCTCTCACTTCTACCCAATAACATTCCCATCCATTTTGATGGTTTTCAGATTGAGGTTTCTTTTCCTTGTGAAAGCTACTGAGGGTGATTTTGGTATGGTTGATGTTTAGTCCCATTATCTGGCACTATCCCTTAGTGTATTCAAGCCCTCTTTGAACCATGTCATAGAGAGTATTCTCGAATTCGCCTCTTATGATCACGACCACATCATCGGCATAGCTCTGACATGGATAATGTTCGCCTAACACGCGAACAGGTGTTGGATTCTCCCTCCATGTTTATAAAAAATTACGGATTGTTAGCCTCCAGGTAAGCATGAAGATACATGCTTATTGTATTATGTTTATGTTAACTACATACCAAAATCTGTTTATATTTGTGTTATTATCACTACATAGTATAAAACAAAGTCGCTTTCTCTGTCCCTATGTCCCTTTGCATGCTTAAATTTTTAAAACTACGCACCGGATTTTGATGCGGTTTTTTTCAATAGATAGAGTGATTCAAGAGGAAGGTTTATATGTATAATAACATCCATTAAATAGTGGAGAAATACTGTTATTTTTGAGGTTTCTAATGTGATGTGGTTAATTATCATATTTTTTTCCGCTTACATTGCAAACGCAGGCTGAACCCTACGAGATTTATCAAAATAATGTACTAATTATTTGTACACATTGAAAAGGTCTACAGAAAACTCCGCGATGGTATATGTCTATCTCTCATGGATATCCCACAATAACATTTTTTTGTCATTTACTTTTTACGACAAATAATGGCAAATTTTGAAGCGATTTTAACCAATACAGCATTAATCCTTATCCAATTAAATAGCTTAAATACATTGTTGATTTAATATAGATCTATATGGTCCTTTACAGCACAAGATTTAAATGAATATTTTCGAAGATATTACAGATTTAAAATTGCGGGAAGTAGCGCTTGCGGCGGTACTGGCCGACCGGGGCGGCGGCAGCGTGCCTATAAATAGCGCGTCGGAGGCCGATGTAATAATTGTTGTAAAAATAAAATAAATAGTCACAGTTTTTCTGTAGTGTATTTAGTATCAGCATTGCACCCGTGCGAAGCCGGGGCGGGTCGCTAGTTTTTCAATATAGTGGTTTTCGAGTAATGGGGACCTACATGGTTTCCGAACCGAGAGCAACATTAGCAGGAAATAACTGATATATGAACCCTAAATTTCAAGGATATTGCCGATACAGTCCAACTGACGAGATCATGAGGTGATCGAAACGCGTATGGAAAGAGGACCAGAACGATATTTGCAGGAAATATATTTTTCATATTCTCTGCCTGAAAGGAGAATTACATATATAACAAACTATTTAAATACGACAGAAAGATTTCTTTATTTCTTA
The DNA here is from genome assembly GCA_034092305.1 of Diaprepes abbreviatus. Taxonomy (NCBI): domain Eukaryota; kingdom Metazoa; phylum Arthropoda; class Insecta; order Coleoptera; family Curculionidae; genus Diaprepes; species Diaprepes abbreviatus. The sequence continues at coordinate 966,026 of JASJET010000343.1, read as the reverse complement.
CTGAAATTTTTTTTTTTTTTTTGAAACCATAGGTGTTGCAGATAGGTTTAATAAAATCAATAAAACTGCTGGCGAAAATTGGCTATCCGCTTTTCGCAGCGATATCCTGATCTGAGTATCAGAAAACCCGAAGCCAAGAGTGCCCATAGAATACTCGTATTTTACAACACTGAATTAACATGTTTCTTTGATAATTTAGAGAAACTGATGATGAAATATAACTTCAACTGCAACAAATGATTTACAACGTAGATTGGACTAGTGAGACCACTGTCCAAGAAACTGAAAAAACTATAGCTCCCAAGGGGCAGAAACGTATTGGAGCTGTTACATCATGAAAAAGAGGTAAAACCGTCATAGTAATAAGTACTATGAGCAATTTAGGATATTTCATTCCCTCTCTTTTCCTTTTTTTTTTTCGACAACTTCACTCACCACAGCTGAAAGAGATGGAGTAGAAGCTGTTTACACATATTCTCATAATAGTTGGTCAAACGTAAATATATTCATTTTATGGCTACGACATTTTATAAAACTAACCAAGCGTACTTCTGAAAGAGCAGTTTTGCTAGTGTTAGATCATAACAACAGTCATTCTAATCTACAGGCTTGGAAATGTCCAAAATAATTATGTCATAATGTTTATCATTTCACTACAGTCATCTCACCGTCTACAACCCCTTGGAAAAAAATTACACAATATGAGATTAGAAGACAGTTTAATAAAGCCTATATTGGAGTAGCGTGTTTAGAAAAAACAGGAATATTTCCTATGAATCCTGCAGTTTCTTGTGATGATGATTTCATTGCTATTGATGAGGAAGTCGGTTCTGTGAGTACAACCAGCTCACGTCAACCCTATTACAATTTAATCCATATCAAATGATACATCATAGCAGCCAATTATTGAGCAAACAAATAATGTGAACCCTACCACAAGTCCATCAATTTTAAGTGAAACACAAATTCAACCAGTCATTCAAGACCAAGCTACTGTAAGCCCTGCTACGATTCCATCCACATCGTACGTAATACCAGAGGAATAAGTCATCCCTATCCTGATTTCGTCTCTATCTGCTATGGTACAAGTTTCCATTCCATCTTAAACACTTTCCATATTTTAATTTAAATTATCTACATGCTAGAAATCTGTTAAAATCCCCTTTGTTAAACTCTGGCATTAAATTATAAAAAGCCGAAAGAAAAACCTCCATCGGACAATGTAAATAGAAATTTCGTTCCGTAAAAACGCGGCAAAAAGATTTCCATTTAGTGGCCGTTTGAACAATCGCCAAGCCAAAGACAAAAACCCTTCATATATTTTCGCAGGAAAGGCAGCGGCAGCAGCGAGTGAAAGGACCGGTTCGTAGAGGAAAATTAAAAAGTGTTTTGGACTACGAAGATTTTAAGCAATACAAATTGTCTCCTGGACAAATATTTAAATTTCTATTATTCTATTGAAAATTAATTAAAAGATTAATTATTCCAAGAAGTTTTCTCTTTTTTTTTCCAAAAAGAATCACCTTTTTCTTAAAATTTTATGGATTTTGAATATACCAATATCGGCAGGCAATTTATTGAACCATTTGGGATATATCTAACAAAATTCTCACCATTGTGACCTTCGAGCATACAAGACTGGATGCAGCATGCACTGTGCGCATTACACGTCAAAGAGAGAGAGGGGCAAACAATAATCGCGTTTCAGAACAGTGGACAGCCTGTTGAATGAACTAAAGGAGGCTGGTTTATACAAACAGGCCTACGCCGACCACCTGGTCATTCTGTGCTCTGATCGCGATATCCGGGACCAATGATGAGGTCCCTCTAGATCGCAGAGGGATTGTGCCATGAGGAGGAGCTAAAGATACCTGGTCAAGATCGCGGTGGTATTATTTACAAAAAAGAGGGAAACGGGGAGACTGTCCACAGTTGTATTGAAGAAAGGCCCTTCAGTTCAAGGAAATAATTATTCTGGACACACGACAGAGCCGTTATATTCATATTAAGACTCGTACCAAGTCAGTGATATGGGCTGTGTGAGCTTGTAAAGGAACCTTTGGATGCACGTGGGAGCTAACATCGAAAGTACTATATTAGATAAACACTATAGTGATCCTCCCTATAATACGTAACGCCCCTTTCGTACGTGGCCTAGTACAACGTCTCCAACTTGACAAAGATCAAAGAACTGCTTGTATGGGAATGAGTGAGATAAGGATCACTTCCACTAAGGCTCTAAAGGTCCTTATGAACCTATATCCTCTCCACTTCTAGATAGAGAACGAGACCTTAAGACTATTTAACATCTCAGTTATCTGGGGTATTTCGGAATTGGAACTACTCATGTGGCTGGGAAAGCATGGTAGAAAGATATTCATCACTCCCCATGGAAACAAACTCCATGGCACCGGTTTTGAAACCCAACCACTCTCTTGAGGTATTCTTGCGAGGCAGAGAGAATTGGGAGGAGAAGCAAAATCATTCGAGAGATGGATCCTGGTGATCCTTGTTGAGATGAAAGAGCTGAAGCCGGAATATTCGGTAGAAGTACAAGAATCAGAGAGTTTTACTCTCCCGGACAACGTGTGACTACCTTTCAAGTAGTAATTTAAGCTATTTTGCTCTGTGTTCAGATAGTGAAGTAACTTCGCGACGAATGTCAGAGTGTAAGGATGTGATGAATAACCTGACAAGGGATGACTGCACGATCAGACTCGCGTCGATTTTGGGTCCCAGGTCTCGGGTCACTCCGGTATACACGAGAACGAGAAAGCGGATCATCGGGCAAAGATGAACAATACGAACCCCAACCAATTCTACTTCTTCAAATTACCGTTGGTGACAGGGAATTAAAATTATTGTTGGAAAGTAAATTTAAAGAATCGTGGAGAGAGGCTCTTAAAATGGACAGAAGAAACATATAACTGGACCTAAGGCGGAACTTACTAGGAAGTTCCTCTCTTTAACAAGAAAAGAGCTGCGAATCGTGGTGAGACTACTGACAGGGCATTTTCACCAGCAAGGTCATTTTAAGATGAGCGTCGTTGATGATCCGATGTGCCCTTGGTGTCTAACGGAGGATGTAGCTTTTGACCATGTTATCAGAGAGTGCCCAACACTTAATGGACTAGAGCAGAGACATTTTGGAGACACAATATTGTCACTTCAAGTCTTTGAGCAAGTTTAGCTTACGAGGCTGCTTGGATTCGCAAAGGCGATCTGCATCGAATATCTTGCAGCCAAGAGTCCAACGACGCCTAAGCATTGAAAAATAAGTATCACAACCATTTATTCATTCATTCATGTCGATGCTCCAATGGAAATATTAAAAAACACTGTCCCTAAACTTTTAAATTCTTTTCTGTGATTATTACAAGTATTATAGTAGATGTTGAAAATGATTTTCGTTCATTTCAATGAAGATCTCTAACTTTTCTAAAAATATCATGTTTATTTCATACAACTTCACAACCAACAAAGACTGTTCTGTAATACTGTGAGCTGGCACTTCGTATACTACGGCTTTTAAGTAACCACACAACAAATAATCTAATGAACCAGTAGCTAAATTACAGGACCCCCTCACCCTATCCATTTGTCTGGATAAACTTCATTTAAATGTGCCCCCCCCCCCATATTAAGACTGAAATGTGGTGAAAGCCCGACTTGATTGAAGTACATATCTGTCTTTCGAGTATGAGGTCCGGATTAAAAAAACGTCCTAATAAAAGTCCCTTTGTTGCTAGACACGGATTGTTCTATTTTTAAATTCGGCCTTCCAAGCCTTTTTATTTCAGCCTTATCACTTAATGACCGGCCACAGAATGGTTTGCAATTAAACTCTGAACGGAATTCATTTTTGTTCTTACCAAAACCTAAACGCAAAACGTAAAAAAATAATATACGTACCTCACAACAAACACCTATGACCCCGAAATTGACGAGTAAACTAAAGGTAGGCGGGGTATCCCGGTTTAATATATCTATAGCGATAAAGTTCCCAGGCAAATTACTGTAATATAGACAAATTACTCTTGACATTTAGGCGAAGTACTGATATTTATTAGTATGTTTCATTTTAATTTACAATTTTTTGGAGGGTTGCGCAAACCTGCCAACTTAAGAAAAAGTCCCCACTGCTATAAATTAAATGACGAAAAATAAAATTATATGTAATAAACTTGTAAATCAATAAAATTAATAATTTTCATCGAAATACAACTTTTAAAATGTAAGAAAATAGGAATTTTTGAAGAATTCCCATCTTCTGGAGTAACATGAATTATGACCCTCCCATAGGGCAATATTGCAATAAAACAAAGGGAACACGGACTGTCGCCGTCGTGTAAGATTTGTCAAATAAAAGCGTTTTGTCAGTGTGTGCACGAGATACAGTGCAGGGCGATGATTTATCGGAGAAAATCTCGGCGGCGGCAGTGGCACGGCCAGCGGCGGTCACTTCGGTGTCATAACTCATACTGACCACCTTCAGGGGCGGTGAAAATATTTGGTAATATTTATATGATGCTTGGGGTATAAGTGACATGATATCCGTGAGTTGCGGAACAAGAACTTGGTGAAAAAGGATCGTTATTTATATAATAGAATATAAAAATAATGACTTACAGGATGAAGATGAAGTCGATGTATTGATGATTAACATAATCTTAAATACATGGTGTATGCATTAAAAACTGTCACTGGCGACAATTTTTAGAGAAGTATTAGTTGACTAGTTTCTTCGAATTTGATATATATATATATATATATATATATATATATATATATATATATATATATATATATATATATATATATATATAGGAAAACTCAAATTCTTGGGATAGCGGTCCTAGGACTGAATGAAACTCTGTTTTTTACAAACGCCAAGCTTTCGGAAGTATATTATTTCCTTCTTCAGGGCTACAATACAGAACAGTTCTGTTGATTATAATTTTAAATTTTACAATATATGATATTTAATAATGAAAAGAAAATGATTCTAAATTCAAAGACTAACGTGCAAATTGAGTCCATTTAAGGCTTTTAGAAAATGACACGGAAAATTCATGTAGAAACTGTTGATTTTTGCATAATTATCACATTTTACTATTACATGGTTTTTTTAAACACTGATATATAAATAAAAAATAAAATATATTATATCAGTGTTTAAAAAAACCATGTAATAGTAAAATGTGATAATTATGCAAAAATCAACAGTTTCTACATGAATTTTCCGTGTCATTTTCTAAAAGCCTTAAATGGACTCAATTTGCACGTAAGTCTTTGAATTTAAAATCATTTTCTTTTTATTATTAAATATCATATATTGTAAAATTTAAAATTATAATCAACAGAACTGTTCTGTATTGTAGCCCTGAAGAAGGAAATAATATACTTCCGAAAGCTTGGCGTTTGTAAAAAACAGAGTTTCATTCAGCCCTAGGACCGCTATCCCAAGAATTTGAGTTTTCCTTTCTAACTAGTCGGTCAAGAACTACTCTTTCCCTTATTATATATATATATATATATATATATATATATATATATATATATATATTTATTTATATATATGAAGTAAAATACTAACAGTAAATGCAAACCTCGTTCCAACCATATCCTTTCCGTGTTAGAGGTTGCACAGTAGGAACAAATTGCTAAGGAACACAATTTATCCTATTCCACCACCACCGAGATAATGGCCTACCTGTACCATCATACCGAGAAGAAAGTGAAAACTTACCCTCCCCGCCACAGTGATACGGTAGAGGTACATGTTTCGTCTCGACTAGACTCATCAAGGTACCGACATACACCTGGCTGTGGAAAGGACATATCGGAAGGAATCATGCAAATACTGAACGCGGCTTCGCCGGATGGCAGCACTACAACGCATAAACATGTATACGCCATCCGGCGGGAGGTCGGCGAAGCCGCGTTAAGTATTAGTATGCTTCCGTCCGATCTGTCCTTTGCACATCCAGGTGCATGTCGGTACCCTAATGAGTCTAGTAGAGACGAAACATATACCTCTGCCGTATCACTGTGGTGGGGAGGGTAAGTTTTGATTTTCTCCTCGGTATGGTGGTACAGGTAGGCCATCATCTCAATGGTGGTGGAATAGGATAAATTGTGTTCCTTAGCAATTTGTTCCATCTGTGCAACCTCTAACACGGAAAGGATATGATTGGAACGAAGTTTGCATTTACTGTTAGCATTTTACTTCATTCATATACGGAGTTGCATATAGTTGTACGTTTTGCTGAATGTGATTTCAGCACTACAACGGCATAATGTGGATATATCCACTGCTATTGCATCTCACATGGAGGAATCCATGAAAGCCGCATAAACATTTATATATATATATATATATATATATATATATATATATATATATATATATATATATATATATATATATATATATATATATATATATATATATATATATATATATGTAAGCTTCTTGTGAAAGTAAAGGATGAAGAACTAACCCCTACTTTTCGAAAATTTAAAACTAAGCATAATCTTTTTAATTGTAGAAACCTGGAACAACGATTTGCTAACTGCATTTTGAAAAGCTTTGTTTCTAGTACTTTAAATCTCCTAGTCACCCGAACTGGAATTCCAAAAAATGAAACAAAACGATATCAAAAAAATTAACAACTTAATAAAAAAACTACCAGTCTTAATAAAACAAACAACAATAATTCAGGTTGGATCGATAACCTGACAGAAGTACACATCCCAGACGATGTAGCCGAAATTCTTAGTTTAGGACCGAACTTTGCAATGTCAATTGAAAATAAAAAGATTTACCAATTCCAAAAATTATAAGTAAGTCTCACAAACTTTACAAATGAGACCAAAGACGAAATTAGATCTACTTGTCACAACGTCGTCACAAAGTACAAAAACAACTTTTCTAACAGTACAAACAACAAATCCCAAAAAAAAAATAAACAAAACCAAATTCTTTTGAAAAAGAAATAGCAATTTAAAAATTCTAATACTCGATAAATCCAATAAAACTCTTGTCATGCATTCTGCTGAGTGTGATCAAAAGATGAGTGCCTTACTGTACAATAACACCACCTACAAAGAACTAAAAAACGATCCAAGTACGATTTGTCAAAAAAACAGCAACTAAATAATAACTCGTTGGGAAAACAAAATGTATGTATCACCAAACACAGTAAAAAATTTAAAAATTCAAAATACCCTCCCAAATTTGCACAAAGAAAGTATTCTCTCAAGACCCACCGTAGCATGTATTCAATCTCCCTTAGAAAAACTCTTAAAAGTTCTCAGAAACATTTTACAAAACATCATTAACAAAAATGACTATTATGTAAAAGATTCGATGGACTTCAAGAGGAAAATAATAAACATAACCATTCCAGATGGTCATGAACTTATATCCCTAGACGTTGTTTTCTTGTATACAAACGTACCAATCAATTTAGCAAAAAAAAATATTAACAAAAAAATGGAATCAATTTAAATCATTTACAGACATACCCTTAAATGAATTCTTAGGTGCACTTGAACTAACCATAAACTCCACATATTTCATACGCAACCAAAAATTTTATAAGCAAATAGATGGATGCGCAATGGGAGCTTCCATTTCCAGTGTTATATCAGAACTTGTATTAGAGGATCTTGAAGAAACTGTAACAAAAATTCTTGAGTTCAAATTGCCCTTTTTCCATAGAGACGTTGACGACTGTATCACAGTAGTACTCTAAAATCAATGTGACTCACTATTAAAAACATTTAACTCCTAGCACCGTAAACTACACACAATAAAAAGAGAAAAACAAAATAAAATTAATTTCCTGTACCTAAGACAGTAACTATATCTTGAAAACAGAATGGTACACTAAAAAACATGGTCCTCCAGGTATTTATAATCACAAAACTCTCTCTCTCACAAAAATACCGTTGTTACAGGCTTCACAGATCGCAGCATTAAGCTGTCGGATCCTGAATACCGGCAACAGGTCATCCAAAAAGCAAAAGAAGACTTAAAAAGGAACAGCTATCTCGAAAACCTAATACATAATATCTTTAAAAAAAATAATAAATTTTATAACGAAAATTCATCAAACACTAAAATAAAACAGAAAAACGAAAAATGCATATTACTTCCATATATCTCAACACTGTCCGAAAAAATGCGTTCAAAAAACATAACGTAACTGTTAGCCATAAGGGTCATAACCTCCTAAAAAATTGCTATTTTAAACTAAAATCTGAAACACTAAAAAATAAAAAACATATGTCTACAGTATTCGATGTAAAGACTGCAAAGGTGAATACATAGATCAAACAAGACAACATTTAAAAGACCGATTAAACGGGCATAAATACGACAAAAAAATAAAACGGCATTAGCAACACAACATGAAAAACCACCATTCCTTTGATTTTGAGTTAGTGAAAATCTTAAAAACTGAAAATCACACACAAAAACGAGAAATTCTAAAAATGATAGCTATACAAAAAAGTAAACATCCGGAATATATAACAATATATTAAAATAACATCTAAAAAATATAATTCCAAAACCCAAAACGTATTGCACTTTCGGACTAAACCCCTTAAACTCTCAATACTTATTACTTTACAAAAAAGTCCCAACTGGTCTTTTCAGATGTAACAAATAAAAGAATCTTGAAAATGACGTAGCGCTAGGAAACTACATGTCATTTTAAAAAACCTCATCATATCAATCGTTTTATATATTACATTGTTAAAGATCAAGTTTGTGGATGGTGATTTTTTATTAACAAGTGGTCATATTCTGTTATTACTGCTCTCTAATTTTGGAATCGTAGTTAAAAGCACATAATTATGATACTAATAACTTTTTAACCACCTCATTTTGAAACTAAACATGTTTTTACAAACTCAGGTCAGATAACTTCATTTTCAAAACGTATCTATTCATAACATATTTACTCAATTTTAGCTAAAAATATTAAAATTTATATTAAGTAGCAAATTTTGTTTTCAAACGTAGCTCTAGTAAACCGAAAAATATTTACATTTCAACCTGTCACATACCCATGATTTTCAACTTATCAGGGTTTAACCGAGACGCACTAAACCATTCAAAATGGCCGTAATGGTCCATCCCAGACATTGTATACACACAATGCGTTCATTCATATTATCCACCTTTTGTTTGATCTTCTTTATTTCTTGGACTTCAGTTTTTCGAGCTCGCTCGTCAAATGCAGGATACGTTCTGTATTGTTCGATATGTCGTTGTATGATTTGTAATTTTATGTTCTTTTAAAGATTGTAAACAATATTGAAGAATACCTTATTAGCAGTTTATAACATATATACTAAAAAATGAAACAATATAATAGGCAAAACAAAACAAGCTCATTGAAACTATACAAATGTAAAAAAATGTTTAAAAATGCATTTAGAAAAAAAAACATAAATAGAAAATGTATTAAATTGTGAACAACCGTTGTAAGAAGACCTGAATATTGCCATTTATAAGGAAGGCGATCGCCCCCCCCCCCCCCCCCCCGGAGTTTTGAGTTTAGGATTTTTTAAGAACTAGAGAGTAATAAATCATTTTTTACCCTTTTTCTCTTCGCTAACTACATGTGTTCTTTAGTCCGGTGTCTTTAGCAAAATCTGTTAGACACATATATTTTTCATAGGAATGGGTTAGAAATTTTATAATCAAAAATACCGGTTTATAATAATAGACTAAAACGTAGCTTTATTTTCCCAAAAAATTTGAAGTTATAATTTAAATACTTACAAAATATCCACTGTCAACAATACAAAAAGTTAAACATATACAGTGAACTCTCTCTTGAATGGACAGCACTTGTGTAGCATAAAGTGTCCTTTGAATGGAGGTGTCCGTTGAATGGAGAAAATAAAATAAACTTCAAATATTTAAACATGTATATTACGTATATGTAGTCAATGTTTAAATGTTAGTTAGCAAAAACACAAGTTTTTAATACTAAATATGTATATAACCTATGTATATGTAATTAAAATATGCACATAAATCATTTGTTATTTAAAAAAAAACTTTCAAGGGTGGTTTGCTTAAGGCCATTTAATTTATTTTTAACAATTTGGGTTTCTACTGAACTTACAGCTTGGGAGATTTGTTGTGCAATGTTAGAATTTCCCTGTAATACAAAAAATGTTTCAATGTCTTTTAGTTTTTTGTAGGCTTCATTAATGTCTTTTATATTCGAAGTATTCGTTTCTTCGTCGTCACTTTCACTTTCAGATAATGTTTCAACAACCTGATTCACCTGAAACTCACGTACACACTCTTGAATACTTAAATCGGGATTTTCAGTCAACAAAGTTCCATCAATTTCCGTATAACTTAATAAATCAATGGAAAAGTGTTTGTTTTTTTTCCATAATTCAGAAAGTGGCAGATCGTCCTCGGAATCTTCTTCAGGCTCAACGTTGTCCTGTGTACCGAATCCAGCTTTAAGAAAGCAATTGTTGATAGTTTTCGGTTGTACTTCCTTCCATGCAGTTACAGTCCAAATCAAGGCATTGGTAACGTTAATAGACTTCTCAAGTTCCCCTATAGAATCAGACTCTTCTATCGACGATAGCAGTCTTCGGATCAATAACTTTCTGTAGTAGCTTTTGAAACATTTTATAATCCCCTGATCGAGGGGCTGGCATTCAGATGTAGTATTAGGCGGCAGAAATATCAATTTAACATTACATAATACAAGTTGTGGATGAGACGCAGCATTGTCTAGGAACAAAAGTACTTTTCGATTTTCTCTCTGCATTTTTCTGTCAAATTTATTTAGCCAATCTGTCATGATTTCTCTTGTCATCCATGACTTCTTATTGTAATACCATTCGATAGGTAATTTTTCTACATAGGAGTTCTTGAAACAACGAGGATTCTTGCTTTTTCCAATTACCAGTGGCTTTTCTTTGTTTCCAATCATATTGGTGCAAAACAGAATTGTGAGTCTGTCTTTGGAAGCCTTACCTCCAGTGCATTTTTCTCCTCTCAGAGCATATGTTTTGTTAGGCAAGGCACGAAAAAATAGTCCCGTCTCATCTGCGTTAAAAATATCACGAGGAGAGTATTCTTTCATTATAGTGAGCAGTTTTTTCTTCCAGTCAGCAACCACTGATAAATCTACAGCCGCTGCTTCGCCACATATAGATTTGAAGGAAATATTGTGCCGCTTACAAAACTTCTCGAGCCATCCGCTGGAAGCCTTCATGTCAAAATTTAGTTCCGTTGCAACTTCTAATGCTTTTTCTTGAATAATTTTACCAGAAACAGGAATGTTTTTAGAACGCACTTTACAAAACCAATCGAAAACAATTTGATCTAATGCAGCACCCTCAGTTTTCAAAAATTTCCTTTTCTTTTCGGTGTTTCCGCTCTCAGAAAACTGCTTAATTATATCACTCTTACGTTTTAAAATTTCACTAGCTTGACTTTTTCCAATTCCAAACTTTTCTGCTAACTGTCTAACACTTAACTTATTCGTATCCGCATAATGGATTACATCGACTTTTTCTGCCAAACTTAAAAACTTTCTTTTGTTGGTAGCCATGTTATTCGCGTCACAAAACGTTTATGCAACTAAAATGATATTATCCTTTCCGCAGCAGTTTTAACAATACGTACATAATAAAGTAAAATGTGCTTAATAGAATTCACGTGCACCAATAAAATTCCTTGGAAAACCCTAAAACCCTAATTACCTACCAATATACCTGGCTGCCGCCTATTTTGTGGGTATTTACGCAAATAAAATGTGTCTTTAATAAAATTTAAAATTTAGGCAAATATTGAAAGGAAAATAGTAAAATATTTGTCCGTTAGAATTATTTTTTATAAATAATTTACTGTCCGTGTCCGTTGTTGAGAGCGTCCATTGGAGGGAGGTTTAAAAGTACAGACTGGTATATACGAATGGTTTTTGTCACAAAAATTGCCCATATAGAAGAGGTGTCCATTGAATAGAGGTGTCCGTTAAGAGAGAGTTCACTGTATAATAAAATAAATTCGTCCATATAACATTAAAATATTTTTGAGGCTGTCGGTCATTTTATTATTAATTAAAAAGATTTTAGGGTATTTGACGTTTCAGTTTATTTATTTCTTAAACCATCTGCAGAATTACAATTACCCACTAAAAAGGAATTCAAAAGTAATTACTTTTTTATGTTGTAATTAAAATTAGAACTACTTATTTTTATTTCTATTGTACTGATATCTTAATTTAATTTACTTTATTATATGGAAATACGATAGCCCCCAAAAATAAGATAAAAATGTTAATTCTATACGCTTAAGAAAAAGACAGAAATGCAATAATAAAATAATAAAAAACTTACGGCTAGTTAGAATTAATTATACATAAAATTAAAGAGTGGGACACACTAAAATAAAAATATATAAAAAATTTAAAAAAAAACATATAAACAACCTTAAATAATAAAATACAACAAAAACAAAAATTTAAATAATAAATTGTGTTTACACTAGTAAACATTACGTATCTAATTCCTAATTAAAGTCAGTGAAACTATCTTCGCTCAAATTAATAATAATTCGTTCCTCTATCTCACCGCTCATGAGATCGAGTTCTCACATTTTGTTTTATTCTTTTATTATAAGGATTTTTTCCAATTTTCCGCAGTAACTTTATTCAAAAAAATATTTCAAAAGTTCAGTTAAATTACTAATTTTGTTAATTGTGTTATTTCTAGCAACTCTACCTTTTACTTGAGAGAGACATTTGCTTCTCCAACGGACAGTTTCCGGACGATCTATAGGAACAGATTTTCCATCTCGTTTTTTCCAGCAAAAATTAAGTTCTCTGAGCAATTTCCAGAGATCAGTTCTTTTAATTTCAGGTAAATCATGATCTTCATTGATTTTAGTTAGAATTTTGTAGACGGTTGGGATCTGCTTCTCATAATAACATATACAACCTCTTTAATTGCAGTTTTCATCTCTTCTTCGGACGAGGTTTTTCATCTGCCTGTGATCGAATGTGGCTTGGGAGGACTAACAATTCCAGTCGTTTTTTCTCCTTCAGTATTCGGTACATAGTAAATTCTCCAACTCCTGTCATGTTGGAATACATCTCAACAAAGCTTTTAACGTTATTATCTAGATTCTGTCACTAAAAATTTTTAGTAACAGAACAGCAAAATGTTAAGGAGAAAAGAATTATGAAAATGCCTTGAATAAAGGGCTAAACGTCAATCGTTTTGTGTATTTATTAAAATTAGAACCTAAACCCAAGAAAAGACAAAATAAAGAAAAATGATATAATCTATGGTTCAATAATCAAGAGAATATATATATATATATATATATATATATATATATATATATATATATATATATATATATATATATATATATATATATATATGAATGGTTTGGTTATTTCGGGTTTCAATCCATTCGTTCAAAAAATCGTTTTTACGAGGTTTCGTCAAAATCTCATTTGGCATGTTCAAGTGCGATTCGTCTCGTTACTCGCTGAGAACTAATGATGGCCTCTGTTGAATTTCGAGTTTTGTTTAGCGAACTCGTTTTCTACCGAGTGGTTAATTTTTGTTGTTTTATTTCTTCATTTTTTACTAATGTTATCCATGTAGTTGGAATATGTAAAGTATTGTTTCTTTTATTCAGCTGTATCAAGATCTCTCCGCCTAACAGAACTCGACACAAAATAAGTCGAAAGAAGACACATTTCAACAGCGCTAGAACCGAATGATTTCTCACAATCAGATATAAAGAAAGCCATAAAAAGACAAGAGAAAACTCCAACAATAACCAAAGACTAAGACCAAACAAGGAACAAAGCCATAATCCCATACATAAAAGGAATAACGGAGAGAATCATAAGAATCTTAAGACAACACAATATACAACCCATATTTAAACCACAAAAAACAATAGTCAACATCCTGGGAAATTCCAAAGATAAGACCAACCTTGAAAATTATGGAGTTTACAGCATATATATATATATATATATATATATATATATATATATATATATATATATATATGTTTATGCGGCTTTCACGGATTCCTCCGTTTGAGATGCAATAGCAGTGGATATATCCACATTATGCCGTTGTAGTGCTGAAATCACATTCAGCAAAAGGTACAACTATATGCAACTCCGTGTATAAATGAAGTAAATTGCGATCAGTAAATGCAAACTTCGTTCCAATCATATCCTTTCAGTGTTAGAGGTTGCACAGTTTGAATAAATTGCGATAAAACACAATCCATCCAATTCCACCACCATCGAAATGATGGCCCACCTGTACCACCATACCGAGAAGAAAGTAAAAAACTTACCCTCCCCGCCACAGTGTCCTTTGCACAGACAGGTGCATGTCGGTAGCCTGATGAGTCTAGTAGAGACGAAACATGTACCTCTGCCGTATCACTGTGGCGGGGAGGGTAAGTTTTTTACTTTCTTCTCGGTATGGTGGTACAGGTGGGCCATCATTTCGATGGTGGTGGAATTGGATGGATTGTGTTTTATCGCAATTTATTCAAACTGTGCAACCTCTAACACTGAAAGGATATGATTGGAACGAAGTTTGCATTTACTGATCGCAATTTACTTCATATATATATATATATATATATATATATATATATATATATATATATATATATATACATATATATATATATATATATATATATATATATATATATATATATATATATATATATATATGTATATATATATTTATATAATTCTTTTAAGGGGAATATTGATATAGAACATATTTATGGAAAATGTTTAGAATTTATTATAGAATCTAAAAATATAAAATAGTTCATTAAACACATTTTTGAGCAAACCCTTTACAGGCGCGGATTCAGAGGGGACGGTGGGAGCGACTGCCCCCCCCCAAGAGTTTTAAGTTCAGAAAAATAGACCTGATTCTGCCTCGTATACTAGGACTATGTATGCTGCTTGAATCTCCCCCCCCCCCAAGAGCATCGAATTCAGAATAATTGACCCCACCCTGCCTTTTATACAAAAAATGGGAATGTTGGAATCTCTCCCTCCGTCGACAACTTCTTCTCGCTTGCCCTACTGGACTGTTGTAATATCACCCCCCCCCCCAAAGAGAGAGCTGGATCCACCCCTGATCCTATATAATATTTACTTTTTTTAAAAAATCATTTCAAAAAAATAAAATTTTCAGTCTGGGCTACTTTCCAGCAAATAAGCAGTTTTTCACATAAAAGGCTGATCCGCTTTTATTAAAACATTTTGTATTCCCCTTGAAATAATTTTATGGAACAAGTAAAATGTATGTCTTGGGAACTGTATTAAAATGGAATTTTTGATTTTCCTTGAATGTTTCTTTTTAGTAGACCACCACTGTATTACATATATACAGCGCATTTTTTTAATCATGCCAGAAAGTTCGGGAACGCAGCAATAGCATCTCGGAAAAGGCCTGCCCAAATAAAGGCAATATACAACGATTATAAAACAAGAGCAGTTTTTATTGGCTAAACAGTTTTAAATGAATGCGCATTTGTCCTGTTTTTCTCGCAGAACGCCTTCGTTCTTTATCAGATTCCTTGATGGTTCTTGTTTCGAAACAAGAATAAAATGTTTGGCTTTTATTTCTTTTAAGTTTATTTTAAAAAGTAAAAAAGTCGATGCGATTTAGAAAAACAAAATGGTTGGAAAGCGAGGTATTTACTTCGACTTACTTTATTTAGTACATCAGTCAAGATACTAACGGGTATATAATCATGATTTATGAACTTATTAATTTCTTTAGTATAGATTATGTTAAAACATTTAAAAGTTATTTTATCTTCATTGATTTTAACAAGTCAATAAATACAAACAGTATAATAAAATATATTTTTAAAAAATTGAATTGGCTTTAAAAAAATTGGTATAAATGAACAGTACTAATTAAAGGCTGTAGCAAATAACACTGTCCTGCACAAAATATTCTATCCGAAATCAATGGCTATTTTGTGTAAGATTGAATTTGAAATGAATGAATCACGCACTAGTTTTGAGGGAAGAGGCTAATAGCATTACACGGTGCGAAGTTACTTAATTTTTCTCTAAATTAAGGATTTTTGGATCATCTGGCAACACCGAATGAATTAACTCGGTTATTAATCTCAAGTTTCAAATCCTGCAAAAAACAAAGATACGATATTTCTACGCTTTTGGTATTACTCCAAAGTATAAACTATCTAGAACTTTAATAAAATTGAAGATTTGTGATTATGCAAAAGCAGGCGCGGATCGAAGGCTGGGGGTGACCGCCTTGGATCCGCTTGCGGGTAATTGGAATTAAATATATATATATATATATATATATATATATATATATATATATATATATAAATTAAAGAATGGGACACACTAAAATAAAAATATATAAAAAAATAAAAATTAAATAAACAACATTAAACAATAATTATAACAAAAAAAAAATTAAATAATAAATTGCGTTTACACTGGTAAACATTACGTATCTAATTATAATTGGTTCCTCTATCTCACCAATCAAGAGATCGAGTTTCCACATATTGTTTTATTCTTTTATTATATGGATTTTTCCCAATTTTCCGCAGTAACTTTATTCAATAGTTCAGTCAAATTACTAATTTTGTAAGTTGTGTTCTTTCTAGCAACTCTACGTTTTATTTGAGAGAGATATTTCCTTCTCCAATGGAAAAATTAAGTTCTCTGAGCAATTTCCAGAGTTCAGTTCTTTCATTTCAGGTAAATTGCGATCTTCTTTGATTTTAGTTAGAATTTTGTCGACGGTTGGGATCTGCTTCTTATGATAAAATATATATACAACTCCTTTTATTGCAGTTTTCAACTCTTCTTCCAACGAGGTTTTTCGTCAACTTGTGGTCGAATGTGACTTGGGGTACTAACAATTCCAGTGGTTTTTTTCTCCTTCAGTATTCGGTACATAGTAGATTTTCCAACTTCTGTCATGTTGGAACAGAGCTTTTAACATTATTATCTAGACATTGAAATCTTTAGGCATCATAAACATTCATCGTAATAAGTTTTTCGTTGAGAAAAAAATGCCCAGGTCTAACGATTTGGAAATAAATAGAGAGGTGGAAGCCATATCTTTTGGGTATCTCACTAATCTCAAATAATACATAAAAACAAGCGCTAAATCACTAAGGATACACTGTAAGGTGTATTTTGCTCACTGACAGAAATTAAATTGAACTATCAGAAATTTTATTGTTACAGTAAATTTATAAAAGCTTATAATATTTAAATATAATTACGGCAGTTCTCAGTTACCTGCGGCATTGGAGCAAGTACATTGGAGTTTTCGGTAACAGTTTTATAACTCTCCCTACTTCTTAAATAGAGTGTAGGAATGTGTATGCTTGCGATCGCCCCCCCTCCTCCCCAAGAGCTTTGGATTCAGGAAAATAGAACCGTTGACAAATTGTTTTTCTTGCGATAGCCGCCCTCCCCCCTCCCAAGAACTTAGAGTTCAGAAAAATAGATCTGATTCTGCCTCTTATACTAAGCTTCAAATTCAGAGAAATAGACCAAACCCTGCCTTTTACACTAAAAATGGGAATGTTGCTGGTATTCCCCCCCCCCCCAAAGAGAGAAGCTGGATCCGCCCCTGTGTAGAAGTAGTATGAAGAGTTCATTAAATACTGCGTCTTTCCATGTGAATGGAAGTGCAAATATGTAGGAACACTTTTTAAAGAGAAGAACTTTAAAAAATTAAAAGAAATGCATGTAATTCTTTCTAGAATATTTACATTATTTTTTGACATGTAACAGTTGTTTTTATTTTTACGCCTGTCTTAGTAATATACTATGAGCGTCCTTCCATTCTGATTTTTTTAGCCTCTGATGAAATTTTTCGGTAGACAGGGTCGAATCCAGCTGTTTCCTTTAAAAAGAGAGGGCGAAATCACAAGAACAAAGTAAAGGTCCAAAATTACCCCAACCCCACTAGTATACAAGACAATACAGTACGACAAGCGAAAGCGAGTTGTCAGAATATTCCTAACCAACGACTACAAAAACCTCCAAGTGAAATTTTGTAGATATCAATATAATTTTTCATAATTTTTGATCAGTCATTTTGAATTTGGCATCTCGAAAATGAAAATTTCAGTTTTATGACTTCTTATTCGTACTCAGCTACTTTAAAAACACACAGTAGAAAAATGTATGCCTCCAAGGATCAATGTGAACTCATAACGTTGTTGGAATATTTTTCATAACTTAAAATCTAACCCAATAGAATCTTGTAGTCCTGTGTTGTTAGGATTTTTGAATTCAACCCTCCTTAGATTATACTTTTTGCTGATTTCTCACTTTCGACATTTGGAAATCAGGTTAAGATATGTATTTTTTGTGACTAGAGGAGAGTATTGTGCTGTAGAATTAAAATCTTAAATATTTTCCTTCTATTTCAATATTTTCAACATTTGTACGTCGAATTCGAGTAAAAATCTTATTAAATAATCAGTGGTGTTGAAAAACAGACGAAATTTCTACAATTTTATCTATTTTGAAGTATTTACTTAGTGGTGTCGAGGACAGGGGAGACATGGAAAGAAAGCAAAGGAAGATCACAGTGCTTCAAAATTCAGATAAAAAATACTACGTTTTAGAACTCTTTGAAATAAATAAGAGAACATAAATTATCTTAAGGAAATGATAGTTTCAGTTTTATTATGAGCATATAAGACCTTTTAAAATAAATATTATCAATAATATTTAATTCCAAAATATTGAACGTTTGGCAACAGGGCATACATTTTGTATTGCCAATTTTTCCTTGCGAACTTCTGTTAAAGTTTTATTAACTTCTCTACGTGACAGGTGTTAATGCGTTGTTTAATGTGCTTGCTTCTTTGTAAACAATTTTAATCGAACCTCTGCGTATTATGGCGATGGCCCAAAGGAAATGCAAATTTAAAGCAAAAATGTTCGGAAAATGATGCTATAGAGAATCGAAATGGTGATATAAAACGGTATAGCCCGATTTCTCATTTAGTTGTAGCAAAGCCAGCACCAAAACTAAAAGTTGAATCGAATGTTTCTTTCTCAAATGGGCGATCAGGCAAAAATTTAAAAAATATATCAAATCATTTTTGACAATTTATTCTATCATACCATCTCTTTTTCCTATTTCTGAACATGGAGCATATTAAAAAATCAAGTTGCAAGCGACTGATGCTTGAACTATAAAATATATAATACTGTTTGAGGCTACTTTTAATGCTTTTTCGCAAACACCCCTGATAAAACTATTGAAAAAGTTCAAACTTTATTGCTTTTTATACACAATTTATTCGAGGGAGGTGAAAAATATGTTAAAATGTAGAACAATATAATCAACAAAATAATAAATCTTACCAGTTGTAAATTGCCAAAATTTCTATCCTAATTTAATCATCAAAAAATAAAAATATAAACTGAAAATTCATATTTCGTAGTATCTGTTTTTCTATCATGACTAATTTATATTTTGTTTTCTCGAAGACCGCTTCTGTGACAGTTTAAGACGTTCCCTTTTCGCTTATATTCACCCTCTTGCGAAACCGACTCGGCACCCTATAAATATATGACACCCCATATTAATTTTGTTTTCGAGAGGAATTTAGCTTGACTGGTAAAAATATTGGTAAATAATTAAAGTAGATATTAATTCCTCATATCGTAACATTTCACTTTTATACACGAGGCAAAAAAAATTTAAGACGTAAATCTCAAAGCAAGAAAAAAGTATATATCAAAATAATCAACCGATTGAAAGTTAAACTCCTGACTGATAATCAAGAAACACTGTTGCTAGGTTAGGAAAATTTGTAGGGTCGTTGTGTCCGTTTATATATCAAAGCCTTATAAATTCGTCAGTTTTTCTTCTAAAAAAAAAAAGGAAAAACGAATAAAACACACGAAAAAAAATTTTTGTTGTTTTATAATTTGAAGTTTTTTATATTAATTAAATTTTTCATCTCAATTTTTGTTCATCATTAAATTGATAATGGTTAAAAATGAAGACTAAGCAAGCTTTTACTCGTTTATATAGTTTATAATTATTCTAAACTACATATAAAAGATCTTGAAGCTCAATTATTGGGATTAACATAAAGGGATTTTCTACATCTTGCTTTTCAAACGGCGGAAAAAAGGGTTATCGATCACAATTTTAACAAAGACTCCGAATTAGCTGGAATGGATTGGCTTTATGGATTTTTACATCGCCATCCGGAATTACCATTTCGACTTCCAGTACCTACTTCTGTTGCACGTGCAATGAGATTCAACAGAGTAAATGTTACAATTTTTTTCTCTCAGTTGAATTGCAAGACAAATACAAATTTCAGCCAATAAAGATCTTTAATTTCTATGAAACCGTGATTACGACTGTCCCCAAATAGAAAGACAAGAGACAAGTAGGTCTTATTTCTTCTGCTGAAAGAAGCCAATTGATTACCGCTGTTTTGTGTGTATCAACTGCAGGTGTTTATATTCCACAACTCTTAATTTTCCCAAGAGTTCGCATGAAGGCTGAATTGTTAGATGGTGCACCTTCTGGAACTATCACGGTATGTGATCCCAGTGGATAGATACAAAATGATATATTTGTTCACTGGCTAAATCACTTCATCGGAAACGTCAAGCCTACTAAGAATGACCTTGTACTACTGTTGCTAGATGAACACGCAACGCAAACTAAAAATACTCCCTTGATAGATAAAGCACGAAAGAATGGAATCATCATAGTCAGCTTTCCTCCCCATTGCACTCAACGTTTACAACCCCTTGACGTTAGCATCATGGGCCCATTATGCACTTATTACAGCCAATAAATAATGACATAGCCCCTCAATCATCCAGGTCGTATTATTACCCATTTTCAACTACAGAACGCTATGAGTGGTTTTTCAAAAATAGGAATTTATCTACTGAATAAGAATATCTTCTCTGATCATGATTTTGTATCTGCTACTATGAAGGAGCCCACGACGAATTCTTTCTGTTAAAATAAAAACATTATTATTAGCGCAACCATTGGAAAGGATAATCCTGTGCTTACATTACAGCAGCAAACAGCAGCAACGTCACCAGTAAATTTACAACCAATTACTTTAAAGCGAGCAGTTAGTGTATAATGAAGTACTTCACGACAATCGGCATCGTCGTTTTTAGCTTTTCCTCCGGCTGATATTTTACCTGAACCTCATGTTGCAAGAAAAACAACTTCAAATGCTCGTCGATAAAAATGTGCTGTTATTACTTCATCACCTTATAAATATATATATATATATATATATATATATATATATATATATATATATATATATATATATATATATATATATATTAAAAAAATAATGAAAAAATAAATAAAATAAAAAAGGTTCCAATACTAAGTACAATACTCGTAGCTAATCCGAAAAAGAAAAAAAAGGGGGTTTGACAGGACTTATGAATTTTTTGCACTGAAATATATGGAAATACGCAAACAAGTGATGATTGGCTGAAATGTCTGCAGCGTAAGAAATGGGCTCATAAAGGCTGTTCTGGTCGGGAACCACAAGAACTTGATGAATAATGAAAAAATAAATAAAATAAAAAAGGTTCCAATACTAAGTACAATACTCGTAGCTAATCCGAAAAAGAAAAAAAAGGGGGTTTGACAGGACTTATGAATTTTTTGCACTGAAATATATGGAAATACGCAAACAAGTGATGATTGGCTGAAATGTCTGCAGCGTAAGAAATGGGCTCATAAAGGCTGTTCTGGTCGGGAACCACAAGAACTTGATGGATTTCGATGCTTCTGTTGTTAAGGTGCAAAGTCGGGTATAAGATGCGGGTATACGCGATTTTGTACCAAACATGTGGCAAAATCGTAAAAGGCTTAAGTTTTGAAAACTGATTATTTTTTGCTACTTACTATAATGAAAACAGTGATCTCGTTGACCAAATATGTGACTAAATAAGTAAACTAAACGATGGCTTTTAAAGTTAATTCATATTCAGAAATTTTATAATTGTATTTTATGCTAGGAGATGGCGCTGTTTGTATTAAATTTCATATTTTGTTTAATACAAGTTGTTTAAAGGAATTACTTTGTCGTAGAAAGACGTTATCTAACCGCCTTTCTCCGATGGCATTTCACTACAATCAGTTCCAAATATATACAAATACTAGAACGATTGTCTGAGGAATATACCAACTAAAAACCAATTAACGAGTCCTATAGTTGGTACCGGGACGAAACACACAACTTTTTAAAGGAATTACAGATATGCATATGTCTTGACAAAATGTCAAGGTATGTACTGGTAAAATTAAATAATTTTTTAGAAATTTGATTAGTTTTTAAAGTGTTTGTTTGTTTTTTAAAATTGTAAATATGTTTGGGTGTATGAAGATCAATTATTAAAAAAATTAAAAAAAAATTGGAGAAGCCTTAAATAAACGTCAAATTGTTTTTGATTTTTTGTTAAATGAAGAATAAACCCAAGAAAATAGAAAATAAAAAGAAAATGATATATTCTATGGTTCAAGAATCTAGAAAATATAAAATATATATATATATATATATATATATATATATATATATATATATATATATATATATATATATACATCATTTTTTTTATTTTGTCCTTTCTTGGATTTAGGTTCTTTATTTAATAAAAAATCCAAAATAATTTGACGTTTCGCCCTTTATTTAAGGCATCTTCAAAAATTTTTTGTCTTTTTATTTATTGATATTTCTAAAAATATTTTTTAAATAATTAAAAATATTCATACAAAAAGACATTCACAACTTTAAAAAACAAACACTTTAAAATTTAGGCCACATTTACACCAGCCTAATTTAAACAAAAATATTAAGTATTCGATCCTGTTAATAAACATCAAAATTGAATATCCTATTAAACATAAAATTAGATATATGTGTTCTTTCGGTTTTTTGGCAGGGCCGGATTTGGAGGTCTGGAGGCCCTGGGGCAACGAAAGAGCGGAGGCCCCTAATTATTTTCCGAATAAAAGGAACAATTTTTTTCCGTCAAGTCTTTCAAAAATTTATTGCCAACAAATAAAATTATTTCAACAAAGAATGTAGTGAACAAATATGGATATATTGTTTTTAGTATTCGGAACAATATTATTATGTTTTTGCAAGTATTGTCGGAAAAAATGCGAAAAGAGACTGTTTGGAAAAAAAAACGGAAAAGTTGCTGACCCGTCGAAATTTGGATATTTTTTTATCTCTATTATCGGAGCCCCTCTCTTGTAGAGGCCTCGGGGCAATAGCCCTACTTGCCCTCCCCCATATCCGGCCCTGTTTTTTGGTGCATTGTAAAATATAAAAAATAAAACACACTCGCATTCCATGAATCTTCAGTACCTAAATAGACGATGTAAAAGTTTTATGTCATTGTTAATAAATAAACAAAATGTCATGGTATGTACTGGTCAAATTAAATACGTTTTAGAAAATTTGAATAGTTTTTTAAAGTGTTTGTTTCTTTTTTAAACTTGACGCTAAATGACCTCGTTGTCGATGCGTCATTAATTAAAATTCTTTCTCTCTCTCTTTTTTAAACTTGTAAATGTGTTTTTGTATGAATGTTTTTAATTATATAAAAAATATTTTTAGGAATATCAATAAATAAAAAGACAAAAATTTTTTGAAGATGCCTTAAATATAGGGCGAAACATCAAATTATTTTGGATCTGGAATATATATATATATATATATATATATATATATATATATATATATATATATATATATATATATATATATATATGTTAATTATCCTCCTTAGACGCTCGAGTATTTGCTGTATTTTCTGGATAAATATTTCAATATTTCCGATTATGACTCCCGAATGTGGCTTTCTCGCCTCTAAAAATATTCTCGATAATGACAACTTTAGTTTGTATATGCGGAGATAAAATAGCTACAGGGACTTCTCCGATGCTGAGGTGCGCTGGCCTATTCTGTGCTGACAAGAACCAACCAGTTCGAAATCAGTCTATAGATGGCAGTGCACGTCCATGAAAAGACTTCCACCCTTTCCTGGTATTCTTGCAATCTAAGATAGTGCTTTGTCTCTAACTGTGCTTGAACAGAGTACGTTTGTTCTTATAGTATAAGGTTTTTCAGTTGGCTGAAAACTAAATTTCTCTTATATAATTTTATTTGATTCATATTCTTTAACACATTTTTTTTGATTTAATATTTTCTTTAGCGTCCCGATTTTACTCCACTTTCCCCTATGTACTAGAATGAAAAAAACCCTTTAATATAAATATTTTTGAATTAAGAAATATATCTTTGATATAGATCGTTAAAAAAAAACGCTTTTCTTTTACAGATACAGATGGTGGTATGAATATTAATGGAAAAAGAAATAAAACAATATATTTTTTTTTATTTAGTTTCAGTAATTTATACCAAAATTTTTATTTAATACCAGTTTTGTCACTTTAATTAGTTTAACTACCATATAATTAAACAAAAACTGATAAAATGCAAGAAAGACGGGATCACGACGGGTGTCGCTAGAAATTTAATTGATATCAAAGGAGATTAATGAGATATAAAAACCAGTCAATTTTATGCTCTTTATTAATAATTAAAATTGATTTTTGACAAAAACCGTAAACAAGTTAATGCGAGGTATAATAAATCAACTTGTACAACTGTAAGAGTCAATGAAAATAGAGGTCATACGAAGAACCTGTTCGTTCATAAACATATGGTTATTTATGAAGATAAAGGTCTAGTTTTCCTGTGGGTGTTTATGAAACGATGTCTCAACAAGAATTTTAATTTTGAATCGCGCACTATTTGGATATGTCAGTTGGTAGTTATTAATTGAAACATGCAGAATATGACGCGCTAAAGTTTGCAAGAACGTTTATTAATAGTGAGGGTCCATTACAAAAATGGAAGAACTTAGAAGTGACGATTCGCAGGTTATGTGATTATTTTAGGGTAAGTAAGTTTATGCCTTTTGGGTAAAATTTATCAACAAACTATATTTACTCCATTAAATGGTTAACGTTTGTTTGAAGCTTGTAGATAATATTAAAGATTGACTAAAATGTGGGTGTCGGATTTTGTCTTAAGGCTATGAGCTTATATAGGTACTGTGTCTATTGAAGGGCAAAGTTTCGCGTCACTGTACACACCTTAATGATTTCATGTTACAAAGTAGTGGCTGCCCAAGATTAGGTATCCCAACACTAGGTCTACTGAAGATTCCATTGTTATTTTTAATGTAAGCTGATTCTATAAATTTTCTTTTTTTCATGTTGGGTTCCATATATATGCCATAGGTTCAGACTATTTTATATGGTGTTGTTTATCCCAGACGTATTCGGCAATATATGACGTTCCTTCTCTTTGTGTATGAGTTTTATGTTCCTTAATTCAAACTTATAGTGGGCGTTTGGTTTTTCCAATATTTATTTCACCACACTCACATGGAATTTTGTAAATACATTCTTCCTTATCGGTAGCTTATGGTTTTGTTAAATATAGGCTAAGTGTATTTCCTGATTTAAAGACTATTTTTATATTAACTACTGGCAATTCGTCTTATTTTCTCCGAGGTTCCCTTCATGTACGGAATTGTGAAGAAGAAATGTATATCTTGCTGTCCAGTGGTCGTTGTTCTAAAGTTCTTTATAACGTCGTCAATTAATTTCGAAGGATAACCATCCTGTTGTAAATCGGATTTAATGTTTGCTACCTCTTTTTCCAATGAATCAGTATTACTGCATATAAATATAGCGCTATTATAGAGGTTGCGTATAATTCTCGGTGTTGTTACAACAGAATGATTAGAACTATGGTTAAGATATTGTCTAGTATATGTTGGCTTCCTGTATACTGAAATTTTCATTTGACCGGAAGCCAAAACATACTGGACAATACCTTAACCATAGTTCTACTCATTCTGTTGTAACAAAACGGGTAATTATACGCAACCTCTATAATCACGCTATATCTATATGCAATAATACCGATTCATTGAAAAAAGAGGTGGAAAATATTAAATCTGATTTACAACAGAATGGTTATCCTTTAAAATTAATTGACGATATTATCAATGTTAGAACAACGCCCACTGGACAGCAAGAAACACATTCATTTACAATATTCCATACATTAAGGGACCTAGGAGAAAATAAGAAGAATATATATATATATATATATATATATATATATATATATATATATAGATAGATAGATAGATAGATAGATAGATAGATAGATAGATAGATAGATAGATAGATAGATAGATAGATAGATAGATAGATAGATAGATAGATAGATAGATAGATAGATAGATAGATAGATAGATAGATAGATAGATAGATAGATAGATAGATATATAGATAGATAGATAGATAGATAGATAGATAGATAGATAGATAGATAGATAGATAGATAGATAGATAGATAGATAGATAGATAGATAGATAGATAGATAGATAGATAGATAGATAGATAGATAGATAGATAAGAACCCAACAGGAAAAATAGAAAATTTATAGAAGCAGCTTACATTAAAAATAATATTGGAATCTTCAGTAAACCCAGTGTTGAGATACCTAATCTTTGGCAACCACTAATCTGTAACATCAAATCATTCAAGTGTGCACTTCAATGGACACAGTCCCTATATAAGCTCGTAGCCTCAAGGCAAAACATTCAGTTTATACTTGATAACGATTAGAGAAACAACCTAATCGAAATGTCGTAAAAATAAATAAAAATAAAGACAATGCGAGTCCAACAACCATATTTTAGTTAAATGGTTTGCCTATATGTACATTTTGAAAATATTTGGGGCCTACAGGGTGTGCTAAAAACCAGGACTGCATAAAGTTGTATTTCTTTAAATAGAATACCTTGCAATCAAAATAATTTTTTTAATTTGACCTTGTTTTGGAACTTTTTTGTCAAGGATATTACAGTTTTTGAGATAATTTTATTTCAGAAAAAAAAGTCACATTTTCAAGCATCCATTCTAATCGTAAATACCGTTCTTAATTTTACTAGAAATATATTCAAATTTATTATCAAAAAAGAACAAAGCTAAGTAAATATCATTTATACTAAACTTTTGTAATAAAAGCTACGGAATATTCGACTCATTGGTCCAAATTCGAAAAATTTTAAATTAAAATTTATCACTCGTTACGGTTCAAATTTCAATTTAATTTTACTATGGCTAATTCAATTAATAAGACCTTATTTTGCAAATACTTACGTTCTTGGCAAACACAATATCCTTTTAAAGAACGAAAGCTTCCACGGCTTTGGTCAAGTTGAAAATCGAAAGGAACCTCACATCTCTAAATAACGCGTCTAGTCTCATTCTAGAAGAATAGAAAGCCGTTAAACTAAGCAGCTCCACGATTCCATACCTCTACATAAAAAAATGTACCTCTACGTCCAATCGTCAACGTAATAGACTCACCAACCTACAAAATAGGTAAATATCTTAAACTTTTACCTCCGTTTACCGAAAAAAACTGAATCTTGTATTAAAAACCTTTTAGTTTCCATACTATCTGACATATTACGAAATAACAACATGGACTCCACCCTACCAAAATTAATTATAGCTTGTCTGATTTCCACTTATTTTACTTTTCAAGGAACTTCTTACGAGCAGACTTCGGGAGCTGCGATGGGATCTCTGCTATCATCCGTGGTAGCTAACATCTTCATGGAAGCTTTTGAAGAAAACGTTTTGTCTTCTGCTCCTCTAAAACCTAAATTTTGGTGCAGATATGTAGGTGATATGTTCGTAGTTTGGCCACATGGCGTAGGTAACTTCCATAATTTCCTGGATCATCTAAACCAACAACACCCTAGCATAAAATTCACTATGGAAACTGAATCAGACGGTGCCCTTCTCTTTCTTGATGTACTAGTACAAAGGATAGAGAATGGTAAATTAAGACATTCTGTTTACAGAAAACCAACACATAAAAATCGATATCTCAATGCAACGTCACGCCATCATCCATCTCAAAAATAATTCATCATAAACTCTTTAGTACATACAGCTCCTTCAATATGTGACGAACAATCATTAAATCATAAACAGGAAACTGACTAATCCTCTGAGAGGTAACGGATATTGCGCTGAAGATATAAGACATTCTATTAATAAATATAAAAATCCAACTCCTTAACAAAATGTATCTTTTATGAACATGTTGTCTTACCTTACATACACGGAACCACTCACAAAATTGCCAGATTGCTTCGAAAATCAAATATTCGGGGAATTTTCAACGCATGTAAGAAAATTGGACAAGGTTTAAAGTCACCAAAGGACACAATAACATTTCAAACAGAAGACGTTTACAAGATACCTTGTTGTTGTGGTAAAGTGTATGGGTGAAACAGGACGGTCTATTGTCGTATTCGCGGGTCGCTACCACGATATACGAATTGAAAAGCCACTAAAAATTGGATGTTTCGTCCATGACGCCGACGGTTGGACTCATCAGTGGGTCCGTCGGCGCCTTACCCAGACACCCTTGTCATGCTTTCTATATACTCGAAACTAATATTTGAACTTAAATCTGCTCGGAACTCGTTGGTGAGATGTACTGACATGTCCGTTTATACGACACTATATCCACTAGACAGGAACATGAAAGATGTATAAAAATGAAACAAATTGTACAATTTACCGTAGCTGAACACCCCAGTCGGGTATAAATACCGGGCTGTTGCTTCTCGATAGTCATTCAGTGTTCTAATCTTGTGGACTAAATATGCCTGAAGATGCCACGTGCAATCGTAGGTGAAACGTCGGATAATAATTCCTATTTGACACGATCTAAACCTAAGAATCATGGTTTTTAACAATATCCTTTTCTTTAAGTGTATTAAATAAATTCTTCGAATAAAAACTTACCATTATTGGTTTTACTACAAGTCTCCCGCAGTTTCATTTCCTTGTTGATTTCTTTCCCAGGTTCCTAAATTTTGGCTACGTTCTTATACTACAAAGTACGATTTTATGTTATATTTGATTAATTGTCGCTGTTTGACCCCTGTTTATGTTGTGATTAGCTAGACTGTGGGTGGTTGTATTTATCTCTATTGATGTTGAATTTAATGTTATTCTTTTCTAATTAAATAACATTAGTTTATAGCTGCAATACACACTCAGCTTAAACAGCTATTGACAATTTATTAACCAGCATTACCAATACTTTCATTAAAGATTACTACGGCAGAAATTATAACCAAGGTCATAAAAGGAAATTAAGTACATAGATCAAATAACCGCACATAGTGCAAAATACAAAGTGTCTATTTATGTACTCAAAAGATAAAATGCAGAAAACTTTACTCAGTGCTTGAATACTAGTAAATCTTCGAGTACCTAAATCTCTAAGAAATTTTGCAATCGAAGTATATCGAAAATTTTTAAGGTTTTGCTATTCATTGTTATGTAACTAAATAAAATACATAAATATGAACGTCTTAAAGCAACATATAGTAGACACATCAACGAGAACTTTAGATATATAGAACAAGAAAACGGCATGGAAGAATCTTGCGAAAAAATAAAGATGCCTATATTTAAAGCTAACGAAGCAATCGCAAATAAAATAAAAAGGAGCTACATAATGAATGGATGACGAAAGAAATACTAATGGAGCAACGTAGACAGTACAAAATCCAAAGGAAAAATGAATGAAAGGGCGATGTGAAGAAATAGAATCAATACAAAAGAAAATCTGGCTCTTCTCAATATTCATAATGATACCTAAGTGGCAAAAGCCAGTAAAATGCAAAGACCACCGACTAATCAGCTTAGTGAGCCATCTACTTTAGATATTTCTTCATATCCTCCTCCACACGAGAATCTTTAGAAAGCTATATATATATATATATATATATATATATATATATATATATATATATATATATATATATATGAATGGTTTGATTATTCCGGGTTTCAATACGTTCGTTTAAAAAATCGTTTTCAGGACGTTTGGCCAAAATCTCATTTGGCATTTTCAAGTGCGGTTCGTCTCGTTATTCGCCGAGAACTGATCGTGGCCTCTGATGAATTTCGGCAAAAGGCACCTTTAAAACCGAAATTTTGGAATCGCTATGTGGATGATATTTTTATAATTTGACCATGTGGAAAAGAACACCTGGACGATTTCTTGGTATATCTAAACAATATCCACCAGAGAATCCAATTCACGCTAGAAATCGTGCAAAAGAAACTTCCTTGTTTGGACCTTTTATTAACTAGGAAACCCAACAACACTCTAGGTTTTAGTATACAGGGTGTCCAAGATAAGGATCCTAAGCATGGGGATCTCGGAAACAGTTGGAGATACGAGGTCGGTTAAATTAGAGAAAAGTTGCGCAATTTAGTGCTAAATTAAACGCAGTTAAAAAAATTTAAAAATTTCAAACACTTCCGGAGATTTCCGGAAAAAAAACGAAATTTGGCAAAATCGTTTTTAATTTTTGCAGGCTTTATTTAAAGAGATATCAGAAAATAAAAGGTAGATTCTCATTGCCACTTTTTATTTTTTATAATATGGTATAAACAAAATTTAAATCCGACGTTTCGTTTCTGAGATACCATCATGAACTTTCATTTTTTATATGGAACAAAAAAAAGTATCCCATGTATTTGATAGCATTTTTTATTACAAATTCAACGATGTATCACCCTTGCATATCGAATACGTAGTTCAAGTACTTCCCATAAGAGCTCCATGAGAGCGAGAGAGAAAGGTATATCAGTTTTATAAAAGCCAATGAACTACACACTTGATATGCAAGTGTGATACACCGTTGAATTTGTAATAAAAAATGCTATCAAATACATGGGATACTTTTTTTTGTTCCATATAAAAAATGAAAGTTCATGATGGTATCTCAGAAACGAAACGTCGGATTTAAATTTTGTTTAGACCAAATTATAAAAAATAAAAAGTGGCAAGAAGAATCTACCTTTTATTTTTTGATATCTCTTTAAATAAAGCCTACAAAAATTAAAAACGATTTTGCCAAAATTCGGTTTTTTCCGGAAATCTCCGGAAGTATTTTGAATTTTTAAAATTTTTAAATTGCGTTTAATTTAGCACTAAATTGCGCAACTTTTCTCTAATTTAACCGACCTCGTATCTTCAACTGTTTCCGAGATCCCCATGGTTAGGATCCTTATCTTGGACACCCTGTATATTGGAAGCCCACACATACTGACCGATATCTCAATGCAGAGTCATATCATCATCCCTCTCAAAAGCAGGCAGTAGTCAACACACTAGTATCAAGATCTCTCCGCCTTACAGAACTCGACACAAAACAAGACGAAATAAGAAACATTTCAACATCTCTAGAACGGAATGGTTTCTCACAATCAGATATAAAGGAAACCACAAAAAGACGACCACAACAAAAACCAAAGACCAAACTCAAACAAGGAACAGAGACATAATCCCATACATAAAAGGAATAACTGACAGAATCGGAAGAATCTTAAGAAAACACAACATACAGCCCATATTTAAACCACAAAAAACAATAGTCAACATCCTGAGAAATCCCAAAGATAAGATCAACCTTGAAAATCATGGCGTTTACAGCATTCCATGAGCTGATTGCCATCAAACATATATAGGACAAACAAGCAGGCGCATATCAGCAAGAATTCAAGAACATAAGAATACCCTCAAAAACAAATAGACGACCTCAGCTCTGTTTCAACATCACCAAACAACCGGACACACTATCGATTTTGAAAAACAAAAGAAATAGCACAAGCATAGAACTACAAGGTACGCGTCATAAGAGAGGCCCTAGAAGTCGAAAAAGCGGGACAGCTGAATAAACGAGACGATGCTTTACATATTCCAACTATATGGAAAACATTAATAAAAAATCAAGAAACAAAACAACAAAAATCAATCAATTCACGAGAGACCAGCATACAAGAATCAAATATATCGCACTAGGCAGAGGGGAGGAGCCTGCGAAGTCGCTCGTCCAATCAGAAAGCGAACACGCTAAACAAAATTCGAAATTTATCAGAGGCCACCATCAGTTCTCAGAAAGTAACGAGACTTTGGCGAAACGTCGTGAAAACGGTTTTTTGAACGAACCGATTGACACCCCGAATAATTAAACCATTCATCCCACCATCAGTGAAAACCAACGATATAACATATATCACATTTATCGATTATGGAAAAGTGTTTGACACCGTTAAACACGATATAATGATAAGAAGAATTTGTCTCCTATATTGTTCAACCTCTATGTAGAGAATGTTTTTGCGGAGACACTGGGTCAACGTATACCCAATAAATATAATTCGTTAAGCAGATGACACTGTAATAATCACAGATAATAAACAAGAGATGAAGTCACTGTTAAATAAAATAAATAGTGTAGGAAAAACGTACGACTTGAGGATAAATGCACTAAAGACTAAATGCATGGTAATAAGAAAAAACGCAACTGCAAATAAATAATACTCGAATCGAGCAAGTAAAAACATTTAAATACTTTGGAATGACTACAAATCAGCAATGGAATGCTCAACAAGAAACAAAATGCCGTGTCGAACAAGCAAGACAAGCTTTTGTCAAATTTAAACCACTATTATGTAATCACAATCTCTCTTTTAATCTTCGCTACAGAATGGTTAAATACTATGTGTGGTCCATATTGTTGTACGGCATGGAGATGGATGTTAAAAACATCTTCCATTAATAAGCTGAAAGCTTACGATATGTAGACCATACGAAAAATGTTCCTCATACCGTGGACTGATAGGGTGGGGAATGAAGAGGTCTTGAGAAGAGCGAATACTGAAAGAGAACTGCTCAACTTGATTAGAGCACGAAAAATCGGATACCTGGATCATAACCTGAGAGGAAAAAGACATTCAATCCCTCAACTAATTATTCAAGAGAAGATCGAAGGCAAAAGAGCACTCCTCTCCTATTGTTCGCAAACAAATGTCATGGCTAGGAAAAATAAAGCGCTGAACAGGCATAAATAACATTGGAGAGCTTTGTCATGCCGCTAATAATAGACGTCTGGCCTTAAGATAATCGCCAACGCATTATAGGTGTACGGCACTATAAGAAGAAGAAGAAACTAATCTACAATCAAACCTCTTGGACAAAGGAGTGGTTTTTTCAAACCATTTTGTTATAATTTTTCTCACCTATATTGTCAACCTTGTTACTACATAATATGCTATAAGTTTGAAAAATTTAAATAACCATTATCTAAAATAAAAGAGGAATTTTAAAACTAAAAACCATATAAATTCAATAAAAAGCTGATAATAATATGTAGATTTAACGGCCGCCTGGTAATGACGTCACAAATCAGCGCTAAGTCTTTGTATTCTAGGAGTTGTTGATAATAGGTGAAAAAACGCCACTGTCTCTTTCACTTTGTCTACCATAAACGAGAATTTCATAGCTATTATTAATCCATTCAAAAATAAAGAGGCGCGATTTGCATTTTCTAATGACAACAAAGGGGCACGCTGAAAATTAAAAGTAGCGAAAATATGCGTATGATAATTTCATGCAAATGAGTGACCATTAGTAAAACAACTGACGGCTCGCGCCATCCCCAAAGTCTCTCTCTCCCATAAACGTTACGAGATATTAATTGTGAACAACCATTATTATTACGTCATTAGCACTTTGCTAGCAGCTTTTTATTAGTCTAGATGGGCCGCATAAATTTAAATGAATTTTACTAAATTATTTTCCTCGATTATGCTCGGTCTCTTTATGCGTGAGCTGCCGACCATATTTTTCACATCGAAAGTTATCATTGGTGTGGTTTATGGGAAAATAATTAAAACGAGGTAATAAAGCAACGATAGCTTATTAACGTGCAAGCAAAAATTACATACCTTTTACTACCTTAAATGAATATGAATTTTGGTTATTAATGGATTCACAATATTACCGTCGTTTTAACTACCTAATGTAAAACTAAAAAAGTACTTAAAGTGAGAAATGAACCTGTAATGCCATTTAGAAAAATTAAAGAGTAATTATGAATAAAGATGAGCTATATTATAGTATTTAAAAAGCATGCAATAATGGTTATTACTAATGAGGACGGAAACTTCATTTGACCGTGTAATAAATGTTAAATGCGTTGATACAGGAACTTCTAAAAATTCGAATCTGACACTTACAAGGAAAACACCCTAACCCGACTTCACTGATTTAGGCCATTTTTAGATATGTTGTAGTACTTGAAAAAATAATAGCCACGTATTTATTTTTATAGTCTGACGTCCACTTTTAAGGGGTTAAATTCACCCCCAAAGACAACCCTTAAAATAATTTTTCCAATATGTCTCAACATCTGATGAATATTTTTGAATAAAATCAAGTGGAAAACATTCGTCATAAATAGTCACAAATGTGAGGTGTATTTATGATTAAAGGCGTTGCAACCCCTATTTTATATTTTAAAAAAACTGCATTTTTAATGGATATTATTTTATAAATATCGGGGAATAAATTCAAAAGAATTATAAAAAGCATTTTTGTTAACAATATCGATTATTAGTGTTGGCGTGTTTTGGGATTTTTCAAATAACCATCCCTAAATACCGTTAACTACCCCTTACAGTCATGGACCACATATAAGTGGTAAAAAGTGAATGTAGTTTACAATAAATGCAAATACATTAATTTCTTTTTCAATAAGAGCAACAAAAGGGTGAGAAAAGTTCCCCCTCCAAGAAAATGCAGTACCTAATGTAACATGAGGTCTAATTAAAATTATTTAATAAAACAAAATATTAAATAAGTGCTGTAACTCGATACGTTTATTTTGTGCAAAGTTATATGGACTTAAAGTTGATCATTAATCTGCAACTAGATAATAAGATATTTTAATTTAATTAAAAACGTCGTTGAATCATCGGGATCATTATACGTTTCTAATAAAATAATTACTTGGCTTTCTTTCGTATTGTATAGTCTCTAAACTTAAATTAGTGAAAAAGTCACTCTTTCTTCTAGTAAAGGATTTTTCACACAGTGAGATTTGACTACACAGAAATGGCAAATAGTCGAAAGTCACTTTTTATTCTAGTGAAGTCTTTAATAAACTAATACAATAGTAAAAATCAAGTATGGATTAATAAAATTTACTTAGCAAATAATCAAAAGTCCCTTTTTCTTCTAGTAAATCTTTTATCTAAATTTTTGAATGCTTATTCGACTTAATTTAAGTTTAGTATTTAGGAAAACATACATTTTTACACAAAATTGTATTTAAAAAAAAATTAATGTTTAAGTTAAAATTATTAACAGTATTTAAATTAGAAACAAATATTACCTGAATTCTAAATTTCATTCTGGCAGCCATCTTGGATCTGCTATTTAGAATTTTTAGATTTTGACTTCAAATTTAATCATGTTTTGCCAATAAAGTCAAATTTCGAATTTTTGGCAGTCATCTTGTATCCACCATCTTTAGTTCAGGTTTGTTAGTTAGTAAATTCTATTTCTTTATTTTTAACAAGGAACGCTTATGACAGAAGGTATAGAAATCGCCGGATTACTCCTTCATCTTATTTTTATTACGCCATATAGTATGAAAATCCTTCTAGAAAGATGCGTAATCTTCTGGTATTCGGAAAAAGGGTATATAAAGGGTCCAGATCGGTTTTCGTGGACAGTTTAGTTTGAGAAGCCATTCGAGTAACTTCAATTATTTGACAAATGTCAAAATTGAGTTGACAATAAAACGCTTTTGAAATAATAGAGCATGTTCAATGATCTACTGTCCGGAATAATACTATCAATGTTTGGTATTCTACTACAGAGCCGCCATCTTTAATATGCCAAAACCGCCATTTTGAATTTGAAAGTGGAGGTTTTACGAAAAATTTTAATCTCAAAATTAATTATTTATCTCAGGGGAGTGGTTGATTTGATAGAGAATGCCCCCTATATATATATATATATATATATATATATATATATATATATATATATATATATATATATATATATATATATAAATTCGTTAAATTGTTAATAAATAAAATGGTTTACTGTGTTTCTCTTTTGGTTTTCAAAAATTATTTATTAATCTCTTCTGTTTATCAGGTGGTTAAGACTAGTATTTAGAAATAAGTTAGTGCAGCCATTATTTAAATATATATGCTTTAAAACAAAAAAATGTCATAACAAATAAAAGGGCTGGTAAAGCGTTAAAATTAAATTTAAGCAAATGAAAGGTCACGGTGATAGAATAGAGTAACACTGCGCTGCTTGTTTCTTCATATGCAAATAAAAACTACATGTAAATTTTCGTTTTATTTCATATTTAAATTAAAAAAACATTTTTAAATTGGTCCAGATAATTATACTACTTTACAGTCAACTTGCGACTGTAATATAAAAAGCAGTCTTGGTTTCTAAATGCGAAAATGATGGTAAAAACTTCGTAACATGTAAGATTTTTGAGTTACGATTTTTTCTGCAAATGAATTAGTATTTTAATCACATTATTTAAAAAAATAATTTGAAACATACCAGAGCGCGACGTAGCCAAATTTGCGGTTTTTATAAGTTAGGGAAATTGTGCACAATCTGGCAACACCACGTGGGGGTGTCTAAGGATGAAAAGTCTACTATGAAGTCTCAACCTCCTAGGGCTTAAAATCAAAGAAGTACCTATTTAAACCCATATAATTCCAAATTTTACTCTGTCCCATTGCCGCATCTCCTTATAGATAGCTCCTGTATACGAGAAGTACGCAGTCGCTTTTCGAACTTCCGATATCCGATGTTTCTAGAAAATATCAGAAGTATGGACGGCTATAAAACCAGCTGGCCGGCAGTCGCATCATCAGTACTGGTTTAGCACGAGTAGTAGTCAGTATCAGATAGAGATGCGAAGTGAGCGAACAAGCCAATAGTAAAAGCCTTGTATTAGTGTTATATTTGTGTTAAATAAAGTTAGTTGGCGCCTGTAAACGTAGTATCACATCTCTGAACCGACATTACAAAAATGTCTAAGGTACAACAACATGGCTGTATTAACGCTGTCGACAGTTTTTACTACATATGTGGTCAATTTACCTCTAAATCGCAGAAAATGACAATTAACAAAATGATCAAAGTAGCTAATTATAAGTATTTTGGATATCTTTTAGGCGACTGGGTTCCTCACATATGTTGCCAAACCTGTGCAGCAAATCTAAGTAACTGGTTAAATGGCAAAAGCTCTTCTATGCCTTTTACAGTTCCAATGATTTGGCGAGAACCAACAAATCATTTTAAAGACTGTTACTTTTGCATGGCAAAAGTATCTGGTTTTTCACGAAAGAGCAAACATAATATTGAATATATGGATCTTCCCTCAGCAATGAAACTGGTTTTTCATGGAAAAGGTTTACCAGTTCTAGCACCTTCGGCAAAATAGGAGGAATATTTATATATGTATGATGATAAGGTCGAACCCGATAATTTATCAGGAAAGAACGATTCTTACTTTCTCGAAAGTGAAGGAAAAGCACCCCATTCAATCGAACAACCTAAATTAAATGATCTAGTTCGGGACCTTCATTTGTTTAAAGAGCTTGCTGAAGTATTAGGGTCCAAAGTTACAATATTTAGGAACCATAACAAGGAGCTATCCTCTGCTGGATAAAATGTGTGTTTATATGAATCTAAGTAGCGTTATGGAAAAATTAGGATTTGCATGTAACCCGAACGAATGGCGCTTAAATATAGATTCTTCTAAAATAAGTTTAAAGGCAATTCTGCTCCATAATGGCAACAAAAGACCCTCTATTCCTCTTGCTCATGCAGTTGACATGAAGGAAGCATACGAAAGTATACAACGTATAAGTGGCAAATATGAGGTGACTTAAATGTCATGAGGCTATTACTAGGGCTTCAGGGTGGATTTAGTATTGCTGTTTTCTTTATCTTTGAGATAGTAGAGCAACACTGAGCCATTACCAAGTAAAAGAATGGCTTCCGGAAGATCAATATATTCCAGATCAAGCTAACGTAAATAATATACCTCTTGTTGATCCCAAAAAAGTACTGTTATCTCCATTACATATTAAACTGGGATTGATTAAAAATTTCGTTAAAGCATTAGATAAAGAAGGAGATGTGTTTAAATAATTTAAACAATTTTTCTTAAACTAAGTGATGCTAAGTTTAAAGAAGGAATATTTGTTCGACCACAAATTAGAAAAAAGAGTTCAACAGTTTGATCAAAAATTAAGTGATGTTGAATTAGCTGCGTGGAGTTCATTTAAAACAATTGTTTCGGAGTTTTTAGGAAACAAAAAAGTACAAACTATAAAAAAGTTATAGAAGAACTGCTTGATAGCTACTGCAAAATGGGCTGTGGCATGTCTTAAAATATACTTCTTGCACTCCAATTTAAATTTTTGCCTAGAAAATTAGGGCGCAGTTGACGAGCAAGGAGAAAGATTCCACCAAGATATATTAACAATAGAGCAACGCTACCAAGGTATGGGATCCAGCAACAGTGATGGGGATTATTGTTGGTGTTTTATTAGAGAAAGTTATCAGGAATATAAACGAAAGTCAACAACGAAAGACTTATTATAAATGTATTTTCAAGTGTATTTTTGTAAAGAAATCCTGTTATCCTTAAAATATCTTGTCTTTTTATTGTTTTGAACTTATGTATAAATATTATATAAAAATGTTTGTATTAAATAAAAATACCTGATACATTCTATAACTCAAAATTTATACGTGGTGGAAAATTTTCGTTGTTGAATTCGCAATCAGGATGTTTTCTTTTGTATTTGTTGACTATTGTAATCAAACGAATTAAAAAGAAAAGCTGATAAATTAACATTTGGCTTTAAATCAAAGTTGCAATTGACTATAATTGACTATAATTAGTGATATTCAAGGTTTACTGATTTAATTTTCAAAAACAGATATCTACTTTATCCTAATCACTCTGAAGAATGTAACGATCACTGTTCCTTTTTTATTCTTTGTGTGCTAATCAGCTGCCCATCAAATTCCCACACATTCTGCAAATAATTTAGAGCTAATTCAAAGAATATATTAAAGTATTTTCAATTTGTAATTACTTTGAGCCGAAACGCCGATCCCCAATCCGATGTTTATTTATAAAACGTCTTCTGATTCCGATATATCAGCCCCTTTGTCGTTTTGCGCTGGTCCCGATTTTAAAGTGCATATATTATCGATATATCTTAGTTGTCAGTGCAACAACGACATTAGAAATGCTAAAATATGCCATCTGGCGGATGATTTATTTGATTTTGTATAGAGGGCGCACCGCCACGCCACTACTCTGCACGTTATTTTCAAGCGAGCAGGATAAGTGGAAAATAAACTTTAAAATAGTATTGCGATATGAGATCCTGCTCTCTTGTATAGATTATGTCTTTTTACCCTCCTACGCATCTTGCAGTAAAATTAACATAATCAAAAATCAAGTGCAAAAAATATCTATATTTGAGAGTCTACAATATTAGCAAGAATTATCGAGCGTATTTCGTGGACTTTCTGCAAGTAACTATAATCTCATAAAAAGATACGAGGGTGGTTCAATAAGTAATGTAAAAAAGGAATAAAAACAAAGTTATCGTTTACTTTTTTTCTATTCTTCAACATGAGTTCTTTGGAGCTTTATACATTTAGTCCAGCGATATTGCAACTTCTTTATGTTTTCTGAAAAGTAGGAAGTATCCAAATCCTCAAAATAGTCTTCTACAGCCCTAATAACCGCTTCATCTGATGGACATATCTGTCTTCCGAGCCACTTTTTTGGGTTAGGAAAGAGGAAAAAGTCACTATGGGCCAAATCTGGTAAATAAAGTGGATAGAGTACAGGGTGTCCCATTTTCGACATTTTTAGGCCATTTTGGAGTTATTATCAAAGATAAAGTGTTGCAGTTCAATATTAGATTTCAAAAAAATAATGTTGATAAGTCTTAAATAAAAGAAAGAAAAAAAGTTCAAAGACATACCCAGAGAAAACGCACAAAATTCACTCAGACACCCTTTCCAAACATACTTGCTGGTTTAAAAAGAAATCTATTTGAATACGGATCTTCTATTCAGCCGCGTCTCAAACCAGACGTCAAATACGACAGGGAGAGAAAAGAAACAAATGTGTTACTTTACACAGCAGCAACTTCATCATTCTGTAGAAAAATAGAGGAAGAAGTTGATATAGCAAAATCTGACGCTGAAAGAATTTTGAAAAAGTATAAATACCATCCATATAAATTTAAAATAGTGCAACATTTACACCCGGGAGATGACGAGTGCCGACTAACGATTGGTCAATGGTGTTTAGAACAAATTCACACCGACGAATCTTGTGGCAGATTTAACATCTAGTATGATGAATGTTATTTTTCAAACGCGGGAATTTTTAATCGTCACAACATCAGGCACTGGTCTGCAAAAAATCATCATTTAATTTTCGAAAAGGCACAACAAGCCCGCTTTGGGGTTGGTGTATTGTGTTTTATTTTGGGTCAACGCATAGCCTACAGGATATATGAAGGGGGTCTCACAGCACGTAGATACCTAGAAATTATTGAGGAAATTATTCCAGAATTGCTTGAAAATGTTCCATTGGCCCATTTGAATTCCATTTATCTTCAACAAGACAGTGCCCCAAGCAGCAACTCTTCTAGACAATAACTATTCTCAAAGATGGATAGGTAACAATGGGCTAGTGAGATGGACCCCACGATCTCCCGATCTTTCCATTTTCGATATTTTTTTGCGGGGTTTTATGCAAAATGAAGTGTATAAGACACGACATGAATCTATAGAGGAACTTCGTGAAGCACTTGGTTTGGTTTTCCAAACTCTTCATAATAGACCTATGTATGATTCTTTTAAATCCAGTTAGAATAACAAAACTCTGCTGTTATTGCATTGGAAAAAACGGCCATCAATTTGAAAACCATCTTTAAAATACTCTTGGTTGTTTTTAGTTTCACTGTTTCCTTTTGTTTTTGTTATTTTAGTTTTATGAAATAATGTTATTCTTATTTCTTTGAAATCAAATTTCAATATTCTGATTTTATAATAACAGTGTTATTTGAAGTAAAAAATGTAATAATAATTAAATGTTTACTATCGAAAATATCGAAAAATATTTCAATTAACTTTTAAAGTGTCTAATCTTGGGTATACTTATTATTGCCAAAATTTTGCTTTTGTTTCTTATAAATTGGCTATGGCCTACTGGTACAAATAAAGTAAGTTATTGAAAATATTGAATTCTGATCTTGTTTTTCAAAATAAAATAAATACTTTATATATTTTTGAAAAGCCTAAATTATACTTAATCAATATCTAAAATAATATACAGTGTTCCTTATTTAAAAAATCATAAGTTTGATTAATATCTCAAAAACTAAACTTTTTAGGAAAAACTGACTAGGCCACTGAACTCTACGTAAAAAACTCTATGAATCTCAGTTTTTACCCTTTTGATAAATTAACGCATAACGGAAATACGAGATGTACCTAAAAAATTAAGATTTACAAAATAACCGTATAGATTATAACTAAGAGAACCATGACAAATTTGACTTCGGAATCTTGCGTTTCGCTAGAAAGTAGGACACAAGTGAAAACCGCTACACTATTTCTTTGATATTAACTCCAATACCCCCTAAAAGTGTCGAAAATGGGACACCCTGTACATATATTTTATCGCAA
This sequence comes from Diaprepes abbreviatus, assembly GCA_034092305.1. Lineage (NCBI taxonomy): Eukaryota > Metazoa > Arthropoda > Insecta > Coleoptera > Curculionidae > Diaprepes > Diaprepes abbreviatus. The sequence continues at coordinate 924,152 of JASJET010000343.1, read as the reverse complement.
AAAAAAACATTTTCAGGGAAGTTGAGCTTAGAGCTTTTACAGTAAAGAAAAATGAAAGTAATTTTTTATTCAAAATTGTATATTTTTGTGACTAATCGATGCAATTCAGATTACTCTTTTGATTAAAGTCACATGAGTCATAAACTTCCAGAAAAAAGTTTGAAAACCGAAAAATTATCAAAATTAACAAAATAGCGACTGTTTTTGGAAAAAAAACAAAAGCGACTTTCTCAAAAACTAATATTTTTTGATGATTTTTGTTTGAGGGATCTGTGTTATATGCTTCTTCGATTAAAATTGTTTTCATGGGTGACAAAATGTAGGGGAAGACCGATTCCATTTCAAATTATGCAATGAGGTTTTGTCAAAGAAGAAATACTTTCTTCGTGAAATATGTCATGACAGAAATCAAAAAAATATTTACACGTATTTTGCCGTTTTGCGAAAACATCATTTTCATCGAAGTTATCGACTCATGTGACCATAATCGAAACAGAAAACTGAATTATATCGATTAGTCATCAAAATAGACAATTTTGAATAAAAAATAACTAATTTTTCTTTACACACTTTTTTTGGGTTCTAGAATGACATATTTCACGAAGAAACTCTTTTTGATGCTTAAAAATTGCTCGGATACCTTCTTTCTTAATTCGTAACAAAATACTTTAAATTAATAATTCCCTTTAAAAACTGTTCTAAAATAGAACCTAACGTAACAGTCAGGAGTAACGTATTGTTGCAATTATGTCTCTGGTGTTAAAGACATATAATCACAATCTAATTTGCGACCACCTAAAATGTACGGATGTTTCGTCCTGATACCGGTGGTGGACTCATCAGTGGGATCCACGGATATCTTTCCCAGGCATCCTTGTACTTTCCACAAACCTCTGTTTAAGTCCAGTTTTGCCGGAAAGTGGTGGTAAGATATTAAGTTCCACAACAGTATGTATTTTGGCCAAAAAAGATCTAAACTCGGACTGAAATCTAACAAAATTTAGCAAAATAGTTACTGTTTATGTTGATTTAACAATTCAGTTACTCTTTTTATGAACTAAACCTTATAACTCAATCAATATTTTCTCTTTTGAAATTAAAAAAGTGCACTAAGTATATTTAATTGCCTGTTATATACCTTTTTCGTACTACCATCGGTAATAGTACTTTTATTCGAACACCCTGTAAAATTAACGTTTCAATTTCCTTTTCCAAACAGCCGATTCATTATCTATTTGTTCCAATTCATCAAAGGCACTTGCCACGTTAATTTCGGCTAGATCATTAGGTAAGCCCCGTTGTCAACGAGGCGACCCCAAACTGTAAGGAAAATTGCTTAAGGGGATTTTCACTGATGATACTTCTTATTGTACACGGGGTGCTTAATGGAAAGAATCGTGGAAAATAAGTGAAGGAAGCGATTGTTATTCAATTAATGTTAGGACTAATTAAAATCATTATTAACTATGGATTTTTCTCATATCGTATAGATCTAAATATTGGGGTAGGATTAGAAAAATTTTTAATTAAATATTAAGAGGAAAATAACAAAATTGACACAAGAAATATACTGTATATATATATATATATATATATATATATATATATATATATATATATATATATATATATATATATACATATACATATATATTATAAGTTGAAAAATTATAAATTCAACTGTCGATATTTATTTTTATTTTTTTTTTATTATTTGCTTGGGATTAGGTTCACATTAAAATATATTCTTCATCGCTTTGACATTTCGTTTTTTATTTAGAGCATCTTCAAAAAACAATCGTCTTAAATTTAAATCGAATTATGAATATAATATAAATACAACAATGACACACACATTAAAAATATTATTCTCAGAAGTAACTGTTTAAAACTTAAAATTCAACATTTAAAACAGTAATCAAAAACTGAAACAATAATTATTTAAAATGTTATCTTTAGTAAATTTTACGTACCTTGAGATTTTATCAAAATTATTGTTAATATCGGCACACTACCATGGACTTGCATTTTATATTCGGGGTATCAACACAGTACCAAGGACTGGCATTTTATATTCGGGGACATGACAAACAAATAACGAAAGAAATTTATTTTTACTTGTAAGGAGATATACACATTTTTGATATTATTAAGGGAATATACTGCGTCTAAATTATATTGTTGTAGATTTGACAAAGTTGGTTTATGTCAGTTCTGTCATTTACTGTATGTGTTTCTCTTTTGATGGCTATCATTTTCCTTATTAATTTCTGATAATTTTTGTCCCTATCGACTATTTTGGTATCTTCAAAGTTAAAAGAGTGCTTTTCATTCTTTTCATGTTTTGTCATTGCGTTTTTGGTTTATTTACGTTCATTTAGCCGATTTTTTAATAACTAGCTTGTCATTCCTATATATTTTTTGGGTTGTTTGCACACGGAACCGAATACAGAATATTGGAAGTTTTCATAGTTGCTGTTTTGTTATTGAATTTGGTAAAGATTGAATTTAGTTAGTTGTAACTCTTGTGGCATGCAACAATATTGTGTTTTTTAAATGTATTTTAATTTTTCTGAAATATCTGTTGTATAATTTATGTATCGTTTTTGTGTTTCCTGTTACGAATCATCCTTGTTTTTGGTTCTTAGGTTGATATAGTGTTTATGTGTTGTATTTTTAATAATTTCTTCGATATTTTTATTATTAAAATTTTTTTGTATAAGGATTTCTTTAACTTTTCTTAGACTTCAGGGTCTGAAGGTAGGGGGCGTTAATAAAATAGCTCTGTCAACCAAGCTCATGATTACACTTCTTTTTTGGTTTTTTAAATGGTTTGAAAAGTTGTTCAGCTATCTTCCCGACCAGGTTGGTCTGGTATACTACTGCATTAGAATTTTATCATTTTTACTTATTAGAGTAATATCAAGGAAGTTTATTTCCCATTTACCTCAGATTTTGACGTAAATTTAAATTTTCAATTGAAATTATTAAATTGTTGTAAAACGTAATTTATTTTGTCATGAGAAATTGCCATTAAACAATCGTCATCAAAATGCTTAAAAAAATTAAGTCTAGATTTAGATTTTGAATAACTCTTTCCTCCAAATATTCCATGACTAGCTGGGCGAGCGAGGATGAAATAAGTGCACCCATTGCACAATCATCAACTTGTCTGTAAAATTTTTTGTTATACTGAAAGTAGTTTGTTGATAATGTCAAACTTACGGTTTCTATAAAACTGCTCAAAAATATATATAAGAGTGACAAGCCAATTATTGAAAAATCGGCTAAATGGACATAAATACACCAAAAACGCTACTACAGCATTGACAAAACATGAAAAGAATGAAAAGCACTCTTTTAACTTCAAAGATACCAAAATAGTCGATAGGGACAAAAATTATCAGAAATTAATAATAAAGGAAAAGATAGTCATCAAAAAGGAAACACAAACAGTAAATGACAGAACTGACATAAACAACCTTAGTCCTTTAATTTCATCAAAAATGTATTTATCTCCTTAAAAGTAAAAACAAATTCATTGAATTTTTCTGTTCGACATGTTCCCGAATAAAAAATGCAATTCCTTGGTAATTTGATGATATTAGCAATAGTTTTAACCAAATTTCAAGGTGCGTAAAATTTACTAAAAAGAACGTTTTAAATAATTATTGTTTCAGTTTTTGAATATTCTTTTAAATGTTAAATTATTATTTTACAAATTGAATTTTAAGTTTCTAACAATTATTTCTGAGAATAATATTTTTAATGTGTGTGTCATTGTTGTATTTATATTATATTCATAATTCGCTTTAGATTTTGGACGATTGTTTTTTGAAAATGTTCTAAATAAAGAACGAAACGTTAAAGTGATGAAAAACATATTTTAATGTGAACCTAATCCCAAATATATATATATATATATATATATATATATATATATATATATATATATATATATATATATATATATATATAATAAGGAGGTAGTCTCGTAACTGAACTAGTTAAGAAAAAGCCAACTAAACCGAGAGATTTAAGGCACTTTTGTGGGGCTACAGTCAAAAGGATTGTTGGCCAGAAATATAACCTCCATTAAAGTTGCAACTAAACAAATTAAAATAATCGCGTTAATTAGAACTAAAACACCTATCTCACTGAAAGAAAACTGGAACATCATCTATAAGATCCCATGCCTAAATTGTGACCAAGTCTATATAGGCCAAACCTCTAGAAATCTACCAGGTAGAATAAGTTCTCATAAAAAAGATTGTAACAGAGGAGTGGTTACTTGTGCTCTTGCAGACCATGTACTAAATAAGGGTCATATAATGAACTTTGTGAGACCGAAAATCCTAGCAAAAGAAAGTAATTTCCATAAAAGAGTCTTCCTAGAAATGGTTCACATAAACAACGAACCACTTTCTATGAACAAAAGAGGAGACATAGAAAACCTTAGCGTAATTTATAGTTACTTATTACAATTAGAAAGCAATGGAAATCGGTTCCCCACTGTTCAATTTTCTCAGTCTGATATTTTTAACCACTGTTCTGAATGTTACTATCACACTGTCCAATTGGGTGTGTAGGTTGCCGTTATTGACATTAAAATAGCATTTTGCTTTGTTTTGTTAGTACAGTTTCAAGTCACAATTTTCATTTTTTCGTTATCTTTTCGCTGAATAACATAATATTTTTCAAGAACTGTTACCTCCGTTCCCAGAACGATTATTTGTTCTTGGGCGGTGTAAACTGTACCTATTAAAACGGGCTTTCAACTGTCAAATATCAATGTCATTCTCAAATTAAAATGGCGTTTCAATGACACACAAAGCCCAATAACATAACACATGGTTAAAAGCTTACATGTTAATATAACAAGTTAAATGACAATTAAAAAACACATCTTCCAATTAAAGATTAACACTAATTTAAAATTATTTAGTTGTTATTTTTATTTTGATAATGGTACGTAAACGTAAAATTGTAGGTTTAGTATAAATGTTCTTTTCTGTTTTTTTAAATTAATTTTTTTTTATAATTACTTTAATTTTTTCTGGGACGAGGTACTTTCTTGAACAAAATTTGAAACAGTAAAGTCGACTGCCCCAGGTCTCAATCTAGTGTTTGTGGGAATTTCTTTTTATAGAGCCATCCAGCAAAAAGTAATGATTGTCCGAACAATAGCATTTTCTCAAAAATATAGACAACAAACTGGAGACTAGTGGGTGAGACAAAAATTAGCCCGAGGAAAGTTTTTCAACCAATTAACTTTTAAATTATATTTTTTTTAGGAAAGCAAACGTCAATACAATTTGTCCCCGTTCGATTGCCTTAATTATTACAGATATTGCGCATGAAACATAGTGAGTCTAACTTACATTTTTTGTAAATACTTAAAGTATCACATTTTCATATTTCATAAATTCCAAAAATCCTTAAAAATACTTCTCATCATTAGACTGCGAGCCCGAGCCGTTTTAAAAACGAGAAAATCCTTTTCTCCAAGTACACGTGTCGTTTTCGCAACATTCATTAATAACTCGAAATTTCCCCTCTTAAACGTAACCGAACTTTTTTCTACCAAGTTTTAAATTACCCCCAAAGATTGGCCTACCCTGATGTTAAGGCTAATGACGTGTGTTTATGCCGGGAGTACAAGTTTCGGTATGTGGTTAGACGGTGGTCAGCCAGAATCCTACGTTGCCAAGTTTATTATGTAGAAAAGTCAATGCAATATTTATATTTTGTATTTATCACCTCCCCTATTAGAAAAATATTTAAAAAATGAAAAAGCAAGAAAGGATTTTATACAGACTGAATGACAATAAAAAACTCTACTAATTCTAAGATACGAGGGTAATTCAATAAGTAAAGTAAAAAAGGAATATAAACAACGTTATTGTTATACTCTTCTTGGAGCTCTGTACACTTGGTCCAGCAGTACTCCAACTTCTTTATACCTTTTGAAATGTAGGAAGTATCCAAATTCTCAAAATAGTCTTCTACAGCCATAATAACCGCTTCATCTGACGAAAATCTCTGTCTTTAGAGACACTTTTATGATTAAGAAAGTGAGAAAAGTCACTAGGTGTTAGATCTGGTGAATAAGGTGGATGGGGTACTAATTCAGACTGTAATTAATTTATTTTTGGCATTGCAACTGCAAGTATCAACTCGAGAATTGTCTTGATGAAAAAGAACTTTTTTAAGTTGTAGTCTTGGAGATTTTTTTCCATTCTTCAACAGACAAGAAGTGTTGCATTGTAATTTCCTGTGAAAAAGCAGAACAAGGTTACTCTTACCTGGATAACAAAACACAAGGGTATCCTAGACAATAAACAATTGGAACCAATATTTGACATCACCAATGCTAATATTCATAGGTGGATGTATGTATGTGCGTAGAGTTGGGGGTCTGTACACTGCGACCTGGTAGATTTATTGTGCCCCCCTACTGCTGCCCAGTCCTAAGAGTTACCTTATCGGCTAGAGCAGGTCCTTCAGTCCTGTTTCTCTGAAGAATCTCAGGATGTTAGACGGCTTCAAGGTGGGTAGCTCCCCTTCTTCGGTTTAGTATGCTCCCAAGAACCGCGTCCTAGGGTTTTCTAGAGCGCTACACTCTGCAAAGATATGAATAGAGGTTTCGCCCTCCTCCTCACAGAATCTGCACTCTTCTCTTTCTACTAGTCCGAGTTTCTTGAGGTGTCCCTTCAGGTGGCAATACCCCTTCAGGACCTCTGTCAGTTGGTTTTTACTCAAGCTTATGCATTCTTTGAATATCTTCTGGTCGTAGTTCCTCAGAAATATCTTAGCTTGCCTCGATCCTTAATTGGATCTGCTGTTTTCTTCAATCTTTAGTTCTTACAACATTACGCTACTACTTTCATAAGTGGATATCCCAGCCCCACTTAAATTATATTATATATTGCTGAGCAACCCATCCTGCAAACTAAGCTGCGGCATCCAGCGTTTAAGACGGTAACAGATTAGTCTGGTGCAAGGACTAGTAACCAGCCACTGCAGCTTAAGAAAATATCTACACACAATGTGACGAAGAAAACGAAACAGCCTCACACATTATCTTCGACTGCGCAGCCCTAACTTTCTGGAGACATCTTCAAGGATCGAACAATCCTGAAAATTTATAACCAGATGGCAAGCTAGTGAACAGGCTGCTTAATCTGATTAAGGCAACCTACCTATTCACGTAGAATAGCTATAACAGATGACACAATAAGTTACTAGGCTGCAGAGCGTTTCTCAACCCTAGGCTGCTATATCATTCAATCAATCAATAATTTCTCTTCCAATAAAAATAAACTATTTATATAAATTATTTTAAGAAAATATGTTGAGAAATATTCAAATTCTGACTTTAATGGAACAGGAACAGTTTGTTCTCTTTTTAACGAAGCTGTGGGGCCAACCTGAGTTTGTGTAATAAGTGTGGCAACAATGTCTGGATATAATCGCATATGTAAATAAATCGAAAAATGAGAGGGTCCAGTCTAAATAGATTAAGTGTGACACTCATCTAATCGGGTCGTCACAAAAGTAAACCCAAAAAGGGTATTAGGCCGTCCGTCGGTTAAAGAGGAAGTCTTGCCCTAAGCCCTTCTACATATGACAATCCGTACAAAGCCCGTTTGTTTTGTTTTGTTTAAGCTGTATGTATGTACGCGTGCTGGCACGGATTTAAAGACTAAATTAGATCGTTTTAACTTAATTGTATTATTATATCTGTGTATGGGACAGCTTATGGACATTAATATGTTTCATAAAGGTAAAAGATCTAACTTTAAAAAATGTGTCCAATATTTGGCTTTGATTATAATTCAATTTATTACATACTTCCATTACCAATCAAAAAATTTGTCCACCGGGAACATAAAAATCAGTAAAACCGTAAAGTTTCATATTCCATTGAGAAAAAGTCACAAATATTTTAAAAATAGCTATTTAAAGATCTGTTCAAGTACTTTAAGGTAATACATATCGAAATTGCATTTTTCAGGGTTTTAGTGGGCAATGAGGGCTTCAATAAAAATGCTATTGTTCTGTTTTTACTCAAAACATGACTGTTTGGAGCGAAATATATGCAGAAAATTTCCACAAAAATTGTTTAAAAGAAAATTTTTCAAGAGCTTTCCAAAACCCCGTTACCAAAATTTACACAAAATTTGAATTAAATAGCAAATATACTAAAAAAAAATTAAGAAAATGATTAAGTCAAAAAGGAAGGAATTTAACTAAAACAATAAAATTAAAATTATTAAAATTCAAAAATTTTATTTTATATTTTTTTGATTCTTTCTTATTTTGGTCCAATTTTTAGAGCTTAAATTGGCTGGCTTTGTCGGTCGAATATCTAGACACTTTATATATATATATATATATATATATATATATATATATATATATATAACTTCTTTTTTTATTTTTATATTTGTTGGCTTAAAACATACACAACAGCTCTCTTAGGGAGATCGTTGGTGCGATACTGAACTTCAACTGCGGAATTCATTGTTTGGTTGCCGATGCCGAATAATGCGACCTCTATCCTTGGAGTGGCAAGTTCGTTGTATCGACTTTTGATATAGTTCTTTTTTAATTTACCGTCGCGCCACCACATGGCGGTTTTATACAACATTTGTTGATTTATGTTATTCTTATGTTATTGAGTGAACCATCGAGATGTCGCCACTGTGTTTTACTTACTATTTTTCAACCTTGAAATCTGTTTATAGGACACAGATACGAGATGATGGTTTGTATCGAATGCAATGGCCTGACGAGTCCCATACTAGGACGAAACAGCGCTATCGTTATTTTTCGGACCCGGAGTTTTCCCATGTTCTTTGGAGATCTCCGCACTTTTTAGCATGAGAATATTTATCAACGGTCTTAGTCCGCATAAACGAGAATTTCTTATTTTATTTTATTTATATATATATATATATATATATATATATATATATATATATATATATATATATATATATATATATATATATATATATATATATATATATAAATAAATATATATATATATATATAAATATATATATATATATATATATATATATATATATATATATATATATATATATATATATATATATATTTATATATAACCGAGAGGTTTAAGGCACTTTTGTGGGGCCGTTGCGGCGCCATTTTAAAATCGATAACGAAATTGACAGTTGACGCTTAAAGCCCGTGTTAATAGGTTTACAGTGCCCAAGAACAAGTAATCGTTCTGGGATGGGAGATAACAGTTCTTGAAAAGTATTATGTTATTAAGTAGAAAAACGATGAAAAATGAAAATTATGACTCAAATCAGTCATAACAATCAAAGCGAAATGAAGTTTAGATATCAAGAGAGGCGAACTCCGCACCCAGTTGGACAAGTGTGATAGTAACATTCATAACAGTGACTAAAAAGTATACGACTGAGAAAATTGAACTTTATGGAAAACGAGATAATGGAGAAGCAAAGAAGGAAATTGACGACAGTGCTGTTTTGTGCTCATTTAAGATTCATCAGCTCATTGCATCTTTCGTGCACTAAGATTAATATATATCGATTTTTAATTTACATTTTATATAACATTGTTACTTGGTGTTGTTCTTGTGTTATTCAGTGATCCGTTGAGATGTCGCTATTTGTATCTTGTCTGTTATTGAACCTTTGGGAAAGCAAACGTGAATTATTATAATTTACTTATTTAACCACAAATAGCTTGATTCACTTTAATTATTGAAATTAAATAAGGAATTATTTTGGTAAAATGCACGACAGACAATATACGCCATTAATATTGTCACGGTTAAAATTTCATCTTAAATTTACTATGGTTAATTTGGTTAATTTTACCTTATTTTTGCTAATATTCACGTTTTGGGCAACACTATATCATTTTCATTAAGCGTTTCGCATATATCCTTCGTACAACAACATAATATTTGTTACATTTTTGGGTCTAACTGCTTTTCGAGTCATTCTAAATTTCCCTTCCTTGCAAATTTTCTTCCCAACTCAAATATTTTCTTTATCATTCAGTAATTTGCCCATAAGAAATACAGCCGTAATTTAATTCCATTTCTAACTGGATTTTTAGTTCGGCAACTCTACGTCACTGCTTTGGGTTGTTTGTATTTTAATAGGATATTGGTATTTACCTTTTTTCTTATTAGATTTGATTTGAAGTAATTTCATAGGTTTATTTATTTTATTTAGTTGGGTTATGTGACACTTCCAGCTGATGTTTAGGCAATTCGTATTCTTTTAAGCCGTTACATGTTGGTTTGCTATTTCTGTAATAATTTTTGGGAGGAAATTTGGATAGGTAACTAATACCGTGTTTCTAATGGCTAGTGGAAAATTCATATTTCTTGTTTTAGTGATAAACAATGAAGTCCCATGTGATTCAGAGTCGGAAATGTCATCGATTTATTAGTTATCAATGCTGTTTAAGTCCACTATTTTAAGCTGTCATTTCTTCTATCGGGTTGCTACTCGTTTAAAGTCCCTATTGACTCGCGCCCTATCTTTGGGGAAAAAGAAACTTATACAGTGCTGGCTTCGGGCTTCGTTATAAAATGGCGAGAATTTACCTGTCATTTCTACGTTTTCCTGTAAAATTTGTGACAAAAGACTAGAAATTTCCATCCAGTTTTTATTGCCGTCATCCTGAGGAATTTGGAAGCGAAATTTCATTTGGCGTACCTCGATAACAATTTAGTGTGGTTTAGTTTGAGTATTTTCTGGCCTGCTTGGCGTTTTAGTGGTTTATCGAGGTACAACCTGGAAATAGGAATTTCATCGTTCTCTGGCACATTTTACCCAGGAATCAGTCTAACCCCAGAAAATCGAGTAAGGAGCTTTATATTAAATACTATTAAAACTACCCTGCATAGGTTTTTAAATTTTAAGAGATTTCAGCTCAAAATTGGTTATTACGAGTGTAATTTAAGATTATTTTAAAACCAACCGTAGTATATTATTCTAAGTCTTGTTTAGACCTTAAATTAACCACGTTGTAATATTATTAAGACGTAATTTGGTGTTTTAGGGCCGATCATTTCTTTTTTTATAAATTTCGCTAAGTAATTTTTATGTTTTTTTTTCTCATTAATTTTGGTAATAATATTAATTTAATATTTCTGTGTACTCCATAAAGTTGTATGGTATGAAACTCTCAACAACAAAAACTAAAATATATTAAAATCAATTTAGTTTTTCGTCCTAGTTCAGACATTTCTCAGATTCACAGTCATATAAAATATGATGTCAATGCATCATAATAAAACGCTCAAACAACATATAACTCGTTGACAAATAAATTATGACATTATAATTTATCTATTGACATATCATATAGCAAGCCTAGAAAAACGAAATAAGTTTGCTTTTTCAAAAATTATTATCCATGTCTGCTTTTAATGCCTCTACCATAAAATCTACGTGACACGAAAGAATGTAAATCGTTTATTGGCCTATTGGCTATTCCCTTCGTATCCTGACAGACCTGAAGAAAAAACTTGTAATTGATTATTATTTTAGTTACTACCTATTTTTCAGGCAGATTATTAAATCATTTTTAATAAGAGGATGTAAAAATAAAATGATAGAAGAAAGAAAACCTAGGATTTTTCTATCTTTTATTGCCTACTTTCCATGGAGTATGCAATATAGAAGGTTTGTTCGAAAAGATCGTTGTCTGATATAAGGATGGGACGAGAATGATTATATGAACGTATTTCTCAAAAATGATCCTGAAGTTTCGGATGCGTCCATTTGGTTGTTTGTTTATGGCAATCGAGTAGAGCAAACAAGTTTTCATATATTTTTTTCTAACTGATAAAATAAATGTTCCAACTGTTACATAGATTTTATCATCTTAACATTGTAAATATCTTAGACTATGTCCGCTATATTTTACACGTTATTTTGGGAATGAATAAACCTTCTACAAGATGAGTGTCTAGGGTTTTCTTTTCGTTTACAAAAAAAGACGTTACGATAATTTAATAATGGTAAGGAAAACAGTATCACTGCTTGAAGCTCAAAGTAGTAACAATATGGCGGGTTTAGCAGAGTCAGACTAGACTTTTACTTATTATTAAAAACGTTACGGTTTTCATTCTTACAACTTAGCCTTATTTATTAGGTAAAAATAGATTATTCTTATGAAGAAAACTCTTTACGGTTATTAAAATTTTCAAAAACAATGATTATTTTGAGATTCATTTCACATTATTCATTTTTTTTCTACAGAACTGGCACATTTTTGATATAACAAACAATCTCATCTATGACTTTCGTAGTCGTAGATGGACGTGAAGGACCACCGAACAAAGAATGAAATAGATTCCATTATCACCAACAAAAAATATATTGTATCCGATGTAACAACCTTAAACAAATTCGACCTGGGTGGTGATCACAGACGTGCTCGAGCAAAAATAAACATAAACATTACAAAAGAAAGGAACAAACTTATTAAATTCTAATGTTTTCCGACATCGGAGGTATTAAAACAAAATAAAGATACATATCAGGAGTATATCAAGAAAAAATTTACACCACGAACTCGAAAATAAAATCCAAAAAGATATTCAAACTGCAGTAAAGAAAATCTGCACTGTTCGAAGACAAACCAACAAAAAATTATCACAACAGATCAAAGACCTGATAAAGTAACGAATAAACATGGAAAAAGGCATAGCAGACTAAGTACAGCTAAACAAATATATCTGAAAAAAAAAATAAATACGATATCAGGAACCATTACATGGAAAGTATTAGAACGATCATAGAAAACAACAAAAATATGAAGGTATTAAAATCCATAAAATCAATTGGTAAACGCAATATAAACCAACTTAAAGATAAAGAAGAAGAAATAAAAAATGGACGAAGCGAAAAGGCTAACATCGTAGAAGAGTTCTATTTAAATTTGTACATTTCAGTTAACGCAAAACCAGACATCAAGCTCCCCAATGTTACAAATGTTGGTTCAGAAGAAATTCCTGACATCACAATCAAAGAGAAACATGCTCTGTCACAAATGAAATCTGATCGTGCCTCAGGTAAAGATGGTATATTTAAAGAAACATTGGAGCTCGGAGGGTCTACAACGCTACATTCAGTGGGTATACTTTTGAATAAATGTCTTTAAAATGGTAAAATCCCTGATAACTGACAAAACGCCAGAGTCATTCTTCTGTACAAAAAAGAAGACAAATTAGACATTGAAAATTATCACCCCAAAAGCCTTCTGCCCCATTCGTTCAAATTGCTTATAAAGATTATAACTAATAGACTTACAAACAAATTTGACTTATATCAACTTACAAAACAAGCTGGGCTTCGAAAGAGCTTTAGTACAACAGAGCAGAGTCATCAGAACATCAAATTACTAATTGAAAAATGCACCGAATAAAATATTCAAATCCAACTAACATTTGTTGATTATAGCAAGGCTTTTGACTTTGTCGAGCTATGGGCCATATTTCAAGCAATGGACAATGCAAGGAGTGAATTCACATACAGAAATGTTCTGAAATATATTTACGATAAGACCACACTGCAAGTAAAGATAACAGAGTACCTAGAAACACAAAAGATAAATATTGGTCGAGGGGTTAAATCTGATCTTTTTTTAACGTCATCGACCTTTAACTCGTACCATAAATGGTATAAATACTACCATGTGTTAAGTAGTTTGTGAGTCAGACTGCCTAATTTTGACTTATTTGCCTAGAGTTGTATTTTTATTGACTAATGTACAAAGGTCTCTCGTAGTTCTAACGAATTTTGTTTATTTGTACCAAAATAAATTTAAGTTGGATAGAATAATTTTTCTGACTTTATTTTATAGTAAAATAATGTTTGTTATATCTTATTCATTTAGTATCTACATTAGTTTTCAGGAGTTGTACTAATCAACTTGTCTTTTTCTGGTTAATAAAGTTACCTAGGCAGGTTCAATTGTACTCATGTATTGGACTAAGTACAATTGTGATCAGTTTGGTCAATTTGCTTATCATCGTTTTTTTCTGAACAATTCTCTTTAAGAATAAGAAGCCAAAGAGAAACAATAGTGATTGATGACCTAAATGCTAGAGTAGGATCAAAAACGAACAGTAATATAGTTGGAAGGTACGGTGAAAAAACGCTTAACAAGAACGGACAAAGGCTGATCGAGCTTTGCACATAACATAAACTAAAAATTCTGAATAGATTCTTGCAACATAGAGATATCCACAAATATATTTGGCACCAAGAAACTAGACAACTGAAATCGATTATAGATTATATAACTGTTAAACAGGAATTCTTTCTGGAAGTTCAAGACATTAGGATATACAAAGGAATAGAATGCGGATCTGACCGCTTTTTCTTGGGTGCAAAGATACAAATTCCCTTCAAGACAAAAGACAAAGAAACAAACAATACAAACACCTCAACAATAGAACGAATATCTTACAATGTGGAAGGACTTCATGAACCTAGTACAAAATATCTATTTAAGACTCGATTAGATAACAAACTTCAAACTGAATTGGTGTCAGGACGCACTGATGAACTGTATGAACACATCGTATCCTCTCTACACTTCGCTACACAAGAAGCTCTAGGAATTAAGACGAAAAATATGAACAGACGAAACTACAATGTTACATGGGACAAGACACTGGAAGAACAAAAACAGATAAAACAAAAAGCTTTCAACAAATGGCTAAATTGAAAAGATCCACAAGATAAAAACATATACAAAAATGAACAGTTCAAATTTAAAAACATGATTAACAAAAACAAAAACGACACATGGGACAGGAAATGCACTGAATTAAATACACATGTAGGAGGTACAAGATCATCAGAAGGATGGAAATTAATAAAGACACTAAGATCAGACACCACAAACAAGATTAACTTACAACCAATCCCAAGCAAAAAGTGGATAACCCATTATCAAACGCAGCTTACGGAAGACCGACAAGAGTACCTCATTATCTCCCCAAGACGGTACAATGTACAAGGCCACTATATAGAGGTAACAAAGGAGATGGTATGTAGGGCTGCGGATTCATTGAAAATAGGAAAGCAGCTGGACCGGAAGGAATACCTGCTGAACTGTTAAAGAACGGTACTGAAAAACTAACGTTCTTTCTTCAAGAACTATTTAACAGACTCCTAAATAATGATGATCCTATCCCAACTATATGGAAAGAAGGCTGGATAACACCAATTCACAAAAAAGGAAGACGCGACAAATGTTCAAACTATAGATGTATAACTGTAACCAGCACAATGAGTAGAGTATACGGGAAACTGCTTAGAAACATCGTAGAAACAGAATATTGCCCCAAAGAAATTGAAGAACAAGCTGATTTTAGAGCTGGCCGATCGTGCGTAGATCATATATTTAGTTTAACCCAACTTAATGAAAAAAAGGTGGCAAGAAATAGACAGGTTCATCTGCTTTTTGTTGACCCCACAAAAGCATATGATGCGGTGCCAATCCAAAAATTATGGCACGTGATGGAAAAGTCTCCAATTAACAATACAGCGACCCAAGCCATCAAACAGCTATACGACCAAGCATTCTCCAGAATTAAGATCGGCAATAACTTATCAGCAAGCTTCGCCAGGGGTGTTGTCTATCACCAACTCTCTTTAAAATCTACTTCAATGAAGCTTTAAAGAATTGGAGAAGATCATGTAGTAGAATGGAAATAGAATTAAATAATGACACCCATTTATATACGCTTCATTTTGCAGATGACCAAGTAGTAGTGACCCAAGGTAAAGAAAACCTCGAATTTATGAGGAGGAAACTATTTAAAGAATATGCAAAGTGGAGATTAACTGTCAACTGCAGTAAAACTAAATATATGTGTATCGGTGGAGAAGAAACAGATTTGGAAGTGGATGACAATATCATAATAAAATCTTGTTCTGATTATACCTACCTCGGAACAAAGATCAGTCAAAACGGACGAACTGAAGAAGAAATATTGGAGCGAATAACTAAAGGGAAAAAAGCTATCGCATGCCTAAACTCACTATTATGGTCAACAATCATCTCCAAGGAAACAAAACATCTTTTATACAATGCAATATTTAAAAGGGTTGTATTGTATGGATGTGAAACATGGCAGATAAATAAAACTTTAGAACGTAAACTGCTGGCTCTTGAAATGGACTTTTGGCGTAGATCAGCCGGAAAGTCAAGGATCGAACGGATAACCAATGAGAGAATTAGAGAGATTATAGGCGTAAAGAAAACTATTCTCGATGAAATCGACCAACGTCAGCTGGTATGGTATGGACATGTGGAGAGAATGACGGACGAACGTCTACCAAAGCAAATCCTAAAATGGACACGAAATGAAAAAATAAAAAGAGGAAGACCAAAAGTTACCTGGATTAAGGGCATTAACCGAGCCATGTCCGAAAGAAAGTTACTTCCAGGAGATTGGGAAGACCGAAAATAATGGAGACAGGAAACCGGAAGGCGTAGAACGCTATGAAACCGGATATATATATATATATATATATATATATATATATATATATATATATATATATATATATATATATATATATATATATATATATATACATATATATATATATGTATATATATATATATATATATATATATATATATATATATATATATATATATATACTGTTCTAATATAGGAGAAAGTCTGGCCTACTACTTATCGACTTATCCCTGTATACTCCTACATTACAAGCACGTTCGGTTTTCTTTCTTTGTCTCACATATGAGTTGTCTCTATCGGTCTCTTTCTCAGGGTTATTTTGTCGTCATCGGGTTATTTGGCAGGGAAAACCTAGAAAAGACCTGCCGTGTCTCAATCGGATTAATGTATATTACGAATTTCTTTAAAAATGTGGGTGTTTCGTCCCGGTACCAACTATAGGACTCGTCAGTGGGATTCTAGTTGGTACCTTCCCAGACACCCGTCGTCGTACTTATTAATGTTTGGTTCTGATATTTAAGTTAAATCTGGCCGGAGGATGGCGGTAAGATGTTGATTAATACGACAATACATATATATATATATATATATATATATATATATATATATATATATATATATATATATATATATATATATATATATATATTGGCCATTTGGTCTTAATGAAGCCGTGAAATGAGAAGCAACTTGTATCCGACATAACTGACTCCATTGCGATCGCGGTACTTCAAAAACATGTATAAGGTCATGACAGGTAACAGGTCTTAGATCTATGTGTATAAGTCCGAAAGTAAACAGCAGTCGACCGTACGGGTCTTCGATAATGAGCGAAAACCAACAAAAGTTGCTCGCACATGAAGCACTTTGAAACAAATGGTCACCTCTTTTTTTGGAAAAACTGTCGCAATCGTGACTTTAGAGAATTGTAGAACGGCCAATACAGAAGTCGTGAATTGAAAAAAGCAAACCGGAGATGATGGATCCTCCATGTCGAAGCGAGTTCTCATACATCGGCTGAAACAAGTGACTTTTTAAAAACTCAAAACGCGAAATTGAAGGGTGATCAGTCGTATAGTCAGTGATTTGGCAATGATGACACTGATGAGTTTAAAAACCATCGTCACATGGTTGGAAGACCTTCGTGAAGAATATTTTGAAAAACCATAAAACCATTTTCAATGATAAATATTTATTTGTTTTCTAGAAATATAAAGGGCTACCCTCGTACTAATTGTTCTTGCGTATTTAGGTTAAAATCTAAGTCGGTTTGTGGTTATTCCCGATAAAAGGATTGCCTAATATCGGTATAACCATGCATACACAAACCAATTTGTGATCAGTCAAGTATGAAAAATTATATATATATAGGTACTTATTTCCATGCCTTATTAGTTTAATGGTAGGTGTTTTGCTTATTGCACGAGGAATATATGCAGTACTTTTACTAAGTTGTATTATACGAGTACATAGTAAAAATACGCTGGTATTTATGAATGAAAACTATATGGAGATTAAGAGCTTTATTGTTCGGGTCCTTCATATTATGACTAATTTTCTTTTTGAAAGAAGAGTAATAAAATATTATTAGCATACACCAATTGTAAAAAATTTTAGACGTAGCTATTATTTTTTCTCCGTCCAATTAAAAGTAAATTAAGTACAGTAAATATGTATATTTTTACAAAATAGACACTGGCAGAGATACACACTTTTTCACGTGTCTGGTGAGTGGAAACACTGCATTTCTTTTAATGCGGTAAATAATATTGTTTTACATGGTACATATTTAAACCCCTACTACGCACATTTTTACTAAAATAATCTTTACGATTCTTAGAACAGATATAATCTGAAACTTAAATAATACATTTCGATACAATTCAGACCAAAAAATGTATAGGAAATACTCAAAAAAGAATCTACATTAGAAAAAAAAAAACAGCATTTCAATACATTCACCTAAGGTTCATCATTCCTTAGAAGCTGAAGTTCGCCCTTAATACCATAAACTACAGAATGTAACAGACAGATTCTAAATTAAATAGAGACCGTCTAGCCTATTATAAACTGTACAATTGTCTACAGCCAAACTATACCAGTTAGGCATCACAACCAAGTCTAGTACTCTACCAAGTACCTCTTCCTTTTTTAAGGGATGGTTGTACTACATACATTTATTTATTTATTCTTGTCAATTACACAGTATTTTACCATTGTTCATAATTTAATTCTATTTGTCTTCCAAAAACAAACTAATAATTTCTATAAAATAGCACTAAAATCGGTTAAAATCAAAATGAAATCAAGAGTGAAAAAGAAAGAGCAAGTGTCAATTATCACAAATTACAGCACATTGACTGATGATAAGCAACATTGCCGAGTTGTGAACTTAATCTGGAGAAATTAAAATATTCCTAAAGTGCCCCTTAACGGAGATACAGAGCCATAAAAGGGTACGGAGCGATTTACCTTATCGGCTTTAAGTTTTGAACCAACTTGTATAATTTAATGAAATTTTAATATTTTATAGAAGCCATAAAGACTCATTAAACTATACTAAGTAGATGTGTTAGATCATCATAGAAGTCAGAAACGGACTTGAAGCCACACTCGTTGGGTCTAATTTTTGATAGGTGTTATTTTACAAAGCTGAAAATTGATTTTTTTTTATATTTTGGTCTTTCTTCTTCAAAAAAGGTACTCTTAACTTATTTCGATGAAACTGGCGATTTTTGAGATAAATCAGTTTTTATGCGAAACAATCAAAAGTTACTAATGCTAAATACAAAAAGATAATAAAATTTTTATAAAAAAATTTAACCGACTTCTAAAAGTGCGCTAAAAAGTGAAAAATAACCATAAATTTTTATATGAGATTGAACTTTTTGAAGTCGGCGCCAAACTAATGCTTGACAAAATGTGATTTGCATCAACAGATTTAAAATACTTTTTTTGTAATTGCTTTCTTACCATAATTTGTATATATTAGTAGTTATTTATTTCATTTACAAATAATTTGGCGCCGACTTCAAAAAGTTCAATTTCATATAAAAATTTATGGTTATTTTTCACTTTTTAGCGCACTTTTAGAAGTCGGTTCAATTTTTTTATAAAAATTTTATTTTTCTATTTTTAGTTTTAGAATTTCATTATGATATTCATAAATTATTTGAACTAAGAACTAATCGAAATTAGTGTATTTCGCAATGACTCCAAAGTGACAAAAAAGTACAAATTTTATACAAAGTTGTAAATCACCCTAAAATGAACCTCTAAAAATTCTTTAGTTCTTAGAGTTTTCCAAATACCAATCAAATTGGGTCAAACGAATATTTAGTGTCATAAAAAATTCACTATCTTAAATTTCAAATTAATTTTCGATTGGTAATATAGGCCCCAACACCTTCCAATATCGATATTTAAAGAAAATAAATTAATATTTTATCCACCATATTAGATACGCCATATTAAATTTTTTTTTAAATAATTTGAAATTCGTCATGTGTGACCCCGAAAACTCTCCCGTACCAATTTTGGTGAAAATCGGACAAAATTGATTTTTTGTTCGCCATATTGAATCCGCCATATTGAATTTTTTAAAAATTATTTTAGATTCTTCATATGCGACCCCGAAAACTCCCCTATGCCAATTTTGGAGAAAATCGGACAAAATTGATTTTTTCGTCCGCCATATTGGATCCGTCATACTGAATTTTTTAAAATTATTTTAGATTCGTTATATGCGACCCCGAAAATTCCCCCGTACCAATTTTGATGAAAATCCGACAAAATTGATTATTTCGTATGCCATATTGGATCCGCCATATTGAATTTTTTAAAAATAATATTAGATTCGTTATGTGGCACCTCGAAAACTCTCCCATACCAATTTTGGAGAAAATCGGACTAAATTAAATTTTTTTGTCCGCCATATTGGATCCGACATTTTGAATTTTTAAAAAATAATTTCAGATTCGTTGAGTACAACCCCGAAAATTCCTCCATACCAACTTTGGAGAAAATCGGACAAAATTTATTTTTTTGGCCTCCATATTGTAAGCGCCATCTTGGATTTTACTGCACCAATTTCATCTAAAAAAATATGGGACCACCGCAGCAACTTCCTTTACATAACGTAAAAAATTTCATTCAAATCGGTGCAGCTATTCTGGAGTTATCGGTGTACATACATAAAAAAAAATACATAGTCGACGAATTGAGAACCTCCTTCTTTTAGAAGTCGGTTAAAAATCAGGTTATATTGTTAACACCTGCATAATTAATTACTATTGATGGAACTTGTCAAACCTCCTTCAAGTAAAAATAATTTTAAAAAATGGAAGAATATTCTTACATAGGGTATGCTGGTATGCATTTAATTTATGGTGAAGCGCTGTCAAATTCTTCGAAAGCAAGAAGACTTTATGCTGAAAGATTTCCAGCTCGAACGTTGCTCCAAAAACCTTTCAAAGGATTGATCAAAGCCTAAGGGATATAGGTAAAAGATAATTAGAAAATAATTATTAGCGTTAACGACTTAATTTTTTTACATCTTTTATTCAGTCCTGTTTGCCGCGACGTGGCGGTGAGGGCCATCTCAGGAGAGCACGAGACCCTTACGTAGAGGAACAAATTTTACAAGATATTGCAGACAACCCTTCAAACAACATAAGAAAGCTCGCGACACAAAACAATGTTACAAAATGAATTGTACATGAAGCTCTAAGAGGACAGCTATTTCACCCGTACTACATTGAAAAATTACACTCTATGTCTACGGATGATTATCCCGCAACACTTCTATACTCCAACTGGTTTATACAGCTACCTAACCTAAATCTGAATATATATTCTAATTCAAAACAAATACCAACAAAGGTTTATTGTAAGTGTTTGGGCTGGTATCATCGAAAATAACTTTATAGGTCCATTTGTTTTGGAAGGAAGACTCATTGGTGAGATTCATTTACAATTTTTACAGCAAAATTTAAATAATTTATTGTAAGACATACTCCCTGATAGAAGAATGCATAATGATGTTCCACCTTATTTTAATCGTATAATACGTCAACACTTAACAAAAGTTTTTGGTCCTCAATGGATAGGTCGAGGTGGGTCTATTTTATGGTCACCAAGGTCTCCAAACCTAAATCCCTTAGACTTTTACTTCTGAAGATATCTAAAAGAACTATTTCTTTCAACACCAGTAAATACTAGAGAAAAACTACTAGCGAGAATAGCACAGCAGTCTGTAATAATGCCTGTATATTATTTATGGTTTTGAAAACTTGGTATACCTTAGAAGTACTGTTGTTTGCCTAGAGACCACTCTCAGGAAATTTTATAGCACCGAACCTTTTTCCTGGGTACCAGAGAGATGTGATCGTATTGTGTGTTTCTGTATCGTATATTTCTACGATTAATGGCCCTATCCTTACCATCTGATTCCCTTAAAGCCTTAAAAAAGGGTAGAATGTACAATGTAAACATTTAAACAAACAACTATCAAAGAAAATAAGTTAAGTTCTTAATCTCAGGACTGTAACTTTTTTCACATAATCCCGTAGTATCGGTTTTTAATTTATCAATGTAATTCGGGAGCCATTATTCATGTTTTCTTTACAGAAAGGGCGAATTATTTCTCGTTGCGCATTATTTTTGCCTCATTTTATACCGTCAAACCTGACAGATTGTCATTCATCGGTTTAAGTGTTATTTTGTTGCTATATCACCTGACAAAGAATACCGATGACGACACGATTTTAGTATTTGGTTCTGGGGAATTCCAATAGGATGATAAAATGTAAAGTATTAGATATTCATTCGTCATTCTACACTAATTATCGTTCTGCACTCTTTCTCGGTTCAAACAAAAGCATAAATTGGTCAGTTATTGATACAGGATTTGTGCACGATTGGTTTCGGTGTCTGTATCCCAACCGTTATTCAATTAGGCATATGCAAAGTCCCGTCATTTTTTATGCATTCTCTTATAATGCTTTATATAGATTGCGCTAGCAACTCAGTTGATTTTGTGGGTTCTATATTTTTATTTGGATAAAATGAAAGTATAATTTTAATGACTGAACCAACTGTTAGCTGTAGGTTGTACATGGTATATGAAGAATTTTTTTTTTCAGGTTTTATTCCATCCAGTTTTAATTTTTGTTCCTGGTTTTTGTACCTTCTTCTTCTTGTTCCCTATTGATGTTTCTGAATATGGAATTTTGAGAACAAGACCCTGTTTTGGTTTTGGGAGTATAGCGCCCCTTTGACAATGCTTGAAACTTACTTTATTTTTTTGTCAAATAATTTAATATTGTGTCTAGTTTAACTTAATTGTATGTCACACATTAATTTCTTATTTTGTTAACTTTTAGCCGTCTTATATCTAAGCTTGTAATTCCTCTGGTTGGTAATATGCACGTAAATACAGTCTCTAATTTATACCCTGCAGAATCGCCTCTCACTGTGCACGATGAGCGTGATAACTCCAGCGCTAGGGTAATTAGTTAAAGGACAAGAGTGTCACTCGCATTCTAACTCGAACGAAGGGCTAATGGATACATTTGTTTATTTATTTATTGAATATCCCTGTACAGATCTTTTAAATTTCAACAACTAAGAATATTTCCATTAAAGTATACAATCGTACTTCAAAATAATTTGTCTGTAGTGCTTTGGATCTTTAACCTCAAAATGACGAATGAGTTTCTGGCTTAGGTTGGCGATTTTCTATTTTTTTTTTTAACATTGGGGACCTCATATTTCCTTCTTGAATTGTGAAGAACCTTTATTGCATTCTTCATAGCCCGTGGAAGCAGCTAACCTGAATGGTTTTTAATTAATTAACTGGTATAGTTAAAAGAAGAATTCAGTACTAGACTTCCCTGAAATCAAAGATGAAGAACCATGCGTGCACTTGATATTGCCTTTTTAAAAGACCTTTATTTAATATTTAATGAGGTAAATTTTTAATTTTAAGGTGATGAGTAAGATGCAATTAAAGACTCCACCTGGATTGTAGGAGATAGTTCAAAAATTTTTAATTGCATTCTTCTCATCATATTTGTCTGAGCGTGGTTCAGTGCGGTACTGTCCTAAGAAAGAAACTACAGATCGCTGAGCGCGGCGATTTACTACTATTGTTGTCTAAATAGGAACTCGATATTAAAAAATTGTGAACCTATCTCAACTATCTCATTAATTTTTCTTTGATGAATTATTGCTTTTCATGTTAATTTTCTAATTCATAATAAACAATTTTCTATTACATTAGGTACAACATCTATAAGGAAAAGGGCGTTGCATCAATTTTTTCTTGTAAAGAGAACGATTATCCAGGAAAGTTTGAGAACCTATGCTTTAAATGTTTAAACCAATTTATATCTATAAATAATTTGCCGCTAATACTCACAGATAATAAATACAAGATAAATTAAGAAATAAATTATGTTTAACCAATTAAAATCTTGGATTAAATTATGTTGAAATTAAAGCAATAAGACTTATCATAAGATTGTATCATTTTAATACAGCCAATTTCCGATTTAACCTGTTTTAAAAACTTATCTAACTAGTTAAATAAATACCTAGGTAGCAAAACTAAGCAGTAATATAAACAAAAAATTAATAATTTACATCCGATGCATTTATATTCTTACCTTTATTTCCATATGCAACTATTTTTATTTATTAGTGTATATATATATATATATATATATATATATATATATATATGTATATATATATATATATATATATATATATATATATATATATATATATATTTATATATAAGTAATAAGACTCAATTTTATTTGAGATTGAAAGAAAAAAAAAATTTGCCACAGAAGGGTTAAAATGAATTATTAATGGTTAATAAGCCAGTAAATACGGTTTAGGATAGGTTAAAAATTAGATTTAAGCATAGTTTAAGATGTTTTGTTTAATTTATAATATATATAAACAGATATAGTCTTATGAAACAGACAATATATTCCAAAATGCTTGACTAAGTAAATAATTTAGAACTGATGTTTTCTTCAAAAATATGACATATTTTCCTCCATAAAATCTAAAATTCAAAAAAAAAAAACTATGCAAAAAATACTGAACTAGATAGAGGAAGTGTTATTATAAACAAATATATATTTTGTTTGAATAAAAAATGTGCGAAAGCGTTTAAAAAACTAATAATAATGTGTTACACATCATCTTGGGTCCCAATAAAAACAATCACTCATAAGACACAAAAAGTGCGTGTAATGGAAAATTAGTACGAAAATCAAACAAAAAAACACTGTGGTTAGTGAAAAACAAACATTAATGTACGAAATAGAAGAAGAATGTTATAGTTTTAAGAATTATTAAACAAAATATGTAGAAATTAAAACCATAAGTTGTGTAAAACTGAAAAATATAGTGTATATCTAATTAGTTTATAAGGTAGAAAATTTTGTTTAATAATAAGATAATAATATCCGAAGCAACAATATACAGTTTAGAGTTTTTTCGAACAAAATTTGTGTAAAATAGTCATAAATTTCAATGTGCAACGTGTAAATTTTTATTAATTTTAATATACAAATAATATGCCAAAGTGGCTTTAATATATATCAAAATGTCGAGAAAGCTCTAAAGTTTATTTATTGCAAGCTAAATAATGCTGAATGGTTAGATTTAGGTCTATATATTAATTAAAATATGAAAATTCCAGTCAAAATTGGTAAAATTCAAAAACCTTCATAAATTGCAATTTTTCAAAGTAGTAAAATTTATCAAGTTGTCAGGTGTCATAAAATCTGACCAATCAGATTGTGTGTAGATATATAAAGCCGAGGCGTAGAAATTTCGCCAGAGTTGAAATTATCATTTTGCTGAAAGTACTGCGTCTCTCGTGCTCCCGAAAATTTTCATAATCTCATATTTTCAATTGTTTTAAAGGGAAACGGAAGTTTTTCCTACGTCACCAAAAAACAAAAGCAAAAAATTATGTTTTTTTAAAGGAGGTTATATGTTTTGTTGTTGTTACTTAATAAGAATTTTGAATAATTTATTTAAAGTAAATAATAAAAAGTTTTCAAGTTTTGTCCTGCGAAGTAATTTTTCAACTCTCAGACAACAACAAATACGATAAATTGTAATAAGAAAAATATAAGGAAAATTAATTTGAATTTTTCAAAGAAGAAAATAGTGGAACGAGACTTTCGATAAATATTTGTCAATTCCTTACTTTATAGGAAGCGATAACAAATTATTTTGGACATTTGGAAGAATTTTAAAGAAGAAAATAAATTTTAAAAAAAATGGAATTGTGTTTTATAATATTGGGACCAAGTAACAGAAAACAAAACAAGGTATTTATATTATATTAGGCAGTAAAAAGCTTTTAATTTTTGGTAGACATTGAAAACTTGCATTTAATAATAACCTAACTTTTCGTAAAATAAAAATAATTAAACTAATAAGTAATAGTTTGCAATACCAACCTGTTGGAACATAAATAATATTTATTATTATCAATATTAGGTGTTAAACTATATTAAACATTTGAATCACAATACAGCACACGATAATTTGTTTAAAATAATATCAATTTTGTAAAATATACCACGCTTTCCATATTAAACTGCAATATAGCCATCTAGTAGATGATTGCGAAACTGAAAACTAAAACGTTGCCAATTTGTGATACGGGTTGTTAAAAAGACAATGCATGGTAAATAAAAGTGAATAATTACTAATATTGATTGAAAATATTGTTGTTTGAAATATAAAAGCATTGACCATATTATTTCATTTAAGATTCATTAAAAAATTGTGCCATTTGTTTTTTATTGTTAAATAAAATGTATATGTTGTGTTTTAATCATTCTGGGTATTGATTGTCTGATTGAGATCTTGTAAACAACTGAACTCACCTGAGAAGAAGTCAATTAATAGGTAGGAACACATCTATATCTATATAGAATATTTTAAAAATTGAAAATTTTTGAAATTGGTAAGAAATAGTTATAATTTATTATAATTATTTTTTACCTGGCGCTCAACGCATAAATATTAAAATTTTTAATTAAATTTTGGCAATATTTTGGAAAATTAAAAAAAAATAAATTCAATTGTCTAACGTTTTTTATTATTCCGCTTTCTGTTTCGATGTCTTGTCCTGTGCCTTCTATAGTCATGTACTGTGTCTTTTGTATATTTATCTCTAAATCCCACTTAGTGAATTCTTCTATGAGTCTATGAGTTTATTTATCATGTCAGTTATGTCTTGTTGGTCTTCTGCAAGAACTAGCCGATCATCTGCAAAAAGGATTGTATACAAGTGAGTGTGGTCTATCCTTATCCCCATGGGACTACATTTTCTTATCCACTATTTTAAAGCGCTGCAGAGATAAATTTCAAACAGATTTGGAAACAGGCAGGAGCCCTGTTTAACCCCTTTTGTTTGGGAAAAAGCCTCAGAAATTTGATTTCCCACCTTAACAACCGCTTGGTTTTCTCTATACACTGTTTTTACGGCGTTTACATATACATTATTTATGCCTGCTTCTTTCATTGCGATCCATAATTTCTGCAAAGGGACGGAGTCAAATGCCTTACGAAGATCTATGAAAATGGCATGAAGCTGCATTCTTCTTGCTAGCCTCTTTTCTGCCAGTTGTTTTACGGTTAATTGTCCACGCAGGATCGCCCAAGTCGAAAACCACTTTGTTCTTAGATTTCCGTAGGTTCCTCTTCTATTCGGGTTGTTAGGACTCTTTCTTAAAGCTTTCCAATAGACGATGTGATACTAATACCCCGATAATTACTGTAGTCGCTCCTATTTCCCTTTTTATAAATGGACTTTATGTAAGAGCTCCTCCAATCTCTTGGAATCGTTTCCCCTTCCAGACACTTGGTCAAAATTACACAAAGTAGCTCATACATTCTTATGGTGGCCTACTTAATTAACTCAATAGGTAAATCCCCTGACCCTGGTGCTTTATTATTTTTCATTTTTTGTGACGTTATTTTTATTTCTTCTAATTTAATGGTATCTACTCCGATAACTCCTGTTTTATCTATATCTAGTTGCGTGTCTAAATACTCTCCACGTTGTTCTTCAAGTAAATTATTATAGTAGTCTTTCCACTATTTTATTTTTATGGGATTTATATTTCTTCTTTCGCTTGTGTTTCTTTTAAGACTGTTTATAGTTCGCTTCTCTAGACTTAGATCCTCCCACCATCGATCTAATTTCAGCACATTTGGTTTTTGTTTTTTTTTAATTTCTTTTTTCTCTATATATCTATATCGATTATAGTTTTTTTCAGTTATCATCGTCTTTTGTATTTAACCACTTAAGATAAAGGTTTTTCTTTTGTCCTACTAGTTGAGTTAAATAATTGTAAAGGAAATCAATAGAATTGTCTGTTAAGCTATCTGTGTTATACTGCTTTGTGGCTACCCTCTTGTTTATTGTAACTTATTTCTACGGATGCTTTTAACTAGTAGGTGATCTGAACCACACTCAGCTCCTCTCCAAACTTTTACATCATAGGGTATACATACATACATAAATATATAAATATATAAATAAATATTTATGGTTGATTATTACCAAATCTTAGTTCTACAATCCTATTGATTTGTAGTCAGTTAAATTAACCGTGGACAGAGAGAGTAACAAATGTGGAGGTTTTGCGAAGAATGCAGAAAGAAAAAGAATTAGTACTTACTATTAAAGAACGCAAACTGCAATACTTGGGACATGTTATGAGGAGAGATAAATACCAGTTGCTGCAATTAATTATCCAGGGAAAAATAATAGGCAAAAGATCCATAGAAAGAAGAAGGCATTCATGGTTAAAGAACTTAAGAGAATGGTACAATTGCAACAACTGTCAACTGTTTAGATCTGCTGTGTCAAAGATACGCATAGCTTTGACGATAGCCAAACTTCGGAACGAGGACGGCACCTAAAGAAGAAGAAGAAATTAACCCCTTCAACTACTATATCGTAAACTTCAAGAAGGATAAATAAATATATTTTCAATTATAAAATTAATATCGATATCTATTTAGATTTGCAAAAAAAAATAGTTTTTTTCGTTATTTTCCGTTTTGGTTAGTCTCTTAAATGGGTAACTTTAACAATATTGTTACACGAATATACAAAAGACGTTCTGTATACTTAACTTATGCTAGCATAAATTTACGTGAACATTTGCTACTCTGATGTTATAGCATATCCTGCTATCTCTTAATACATACAGCATAATTTTACCCCCCGTAGATAAGAACCGCACGCTAAATTTCCCTAAAATAGTGTGGTTTAAGTTATGGCATACACGATGTAGCAAGGCAAGAATATTTAGAGCATTTAATTAATATTCGCTATCTGGTTTGCAGCCTCTGCCTCTCAGAACCCCTCGGTTTTATAAGAAACGCAAAATTTATGTCCGGGGTCCAGCTTGACCACGACCTCACTACGATTTTAGTATTCTAATTGTACTGATTTGATTTCGAGTCGGTTTCGGATTAAAATGTCTTAGAGATTGTGGATTAATGGCGATTTAATGCTAGATTGTTTCTATGCTGAAGATTTATTTGTTTATTGGGGGCGTCTAGAAATAGGCCGGTTTTCGACAAAAAAACTTTAGGCGGTGACATGTAAATAAATGGATATCTGCCCTGTGTTAGCAATTTTGGGACACAACAAGAAATGTAAATAAATAGTATACGCATCAAGTGTGTTCATTTCTATATCAGCAAGTTTTTCAAAGTTTCGTTAAAAGATAACAAATGGCAAAAAAGAAATTTTGCATTTTGGCGAACAATATTTATTATTTCGATATCTAATCACTCGTTACCGTGGCAAGTGGGTTTTAAAAACATAAAATCGGTTGCATCAAACCCTTTTTTCTGTTTTATGGTTAAATATGATTTAACGATAAATTAAATTAATTGAGGAAAATTGGGTGATTAAAGTCAATGTTAGAATATTATTCAACACATTTTCTTAAATTATTCTTATAAACGGATAATTAAAAAAAAAAGAAAAACTTACCAAATAATCATTTCAAAATGTTAAAAAAAATCTGTTAGTCACTCTCACAGCTAAATTTCATTTCAGAGGTATAATTACAAATCACGGATAAAAGTTTGGGTCCAAAAATGTTAGCCAGGCTTTTCCTTAGCTTTGATATTATGTATTTTGTATTCTTTTTCTTCAAGTTCCATCTCCTTTGAAAAGGTTGGCTAGTATCACAGCTATTCTTATCTTTGATATTACTTACTTACTTAATCCGTTGCCTTACAACCCTGGGTGGGTTTTAGCCAACTTTACGACATGCCTCCATTCATTTCGATCTCTCGCATCCTTAATCCAGTGTTCGATGCCCATAGTTTTGAGATCTTTTGTTATATTATCTCTCCACCGGAGTTGGGGTCGTCCCAGTGCGCTTCTCCCAGTGATTAAAATCTTAACAAAATTTTGCTGAAAAGTACGTTACAATTTTGTACAAAATAACTAGTTTCCAAAATATTGAATTGTTAAGCAATTAAATTTTCAATAAATTTATCATTATAATATCCATTACTTTAAACAATTATTAAATGGTTAATTGGCCACTCTGGGACTCTAACAGCGAACCATAATAAAAAAAAACTCAATTACAGTAGAGTATCGCAAAATAAAACATTTAAATTTGAGGTTGTAGCGCCACGTAGTCGACTGCGTTTCACTTTACAAAATTTACTGGTTCGTCGCAAAGATTAAGTGATATGGTAAATTTAGCAAAACATAAATATCATTAGAAAAATATTTAAAGTCTATTAATTAAAAGGTTCAAAACCATGTACAGAAGAATCCCTCACCTGTTAGCCCTCTAGGTAATCGAAAAGGAAACTTTACTCAGAGAACGGAGCGATTTAAAAACACTGGTTTAATACCCATCAGGCTTAACAATCAGAAACTCTCGTGTACATGTCTTTGGCTAAAATTAGGCACTTAGCTGAATCACTTTCAAACATGAGGATAAACAGGCCCTGTGACATAGACGGCTTCACCAGAAAGGACGTTGACCTGGCTCAATACGGAGATTGTCCCATTCAGAGGCTCACAATCCCAGAAGTGCAGCACGATAACCCATATTACTTCCCACGCTGTACATTATAAAATTTCATCCAAAAAAAAAATGAGGAAATCCAAAGACACTGAAATTATCCTAAGAGATACTGTAGTAATTCCAAGACATATTGTAGTCCCAAAGACCCTAAAATAAAGAAATAAAAATTCTTACTCAGTCAGTCGTACAAAAGGCCTACGCAAAGCCTAGCTAAATCTTGCTTAAACACAAAAACTGATTGTTTCCAAAGAAATATGTACATACCTCGAACTCAAGAAAATGGTGGCATCTGATAAATGTTAAGCCGTTGTTTCTGGGCTGGCTAATGAAAAATAATCACCAAACTGGCTGTAGGGTGAAACGACAAATCACCAAAAAAATGTTTGCATCCCGGCTTAGTTTCATAAATTTAATCGGCCATTTATGACCAAATCCCTTAACTTGGGAAAGTAGTAAAACTAAACCACTTCTCGCTCTTACGTCAGATAGCCAAAAGAGAACAATTTTTCTCAAATCATTCGCACATTCCTTCCAACGGTAGTTACCAAAAAAACTTAATACAAAAAGTCCATCAAAATTCCATCCAAAAAAAAATAACCTTAATCTCGAGGCAATAATCTCGAACCCTTTATATTTATCATACAATTTGAACTACTTCCGGAAAATATATACAAAATTTCTTTTATCTCAATTTTAAACTGGCGAGTACTCAAATCAAACAGAGACAACCAATATCCTAATAATCTAAACTTCCTCGTCCTACACAATGAACATCCTCTGAACAAAGTACTTTACGGATTCGAAATATTAAATAAATAAAAAATTAAATCCAATTAGTTCGAATTAGTTC
Organism: Diaprepes abbreviatus; assembly: GCA_034092305.1. Lineage (NCBI taxonomy): Eukaryota > Metazoa > Arthropoda > Insecta > Coleoptera > Curculionidae > Diaprepes > Diaprepes abbreviatus. Next base: position 892,654 of record JASJET010000343.1, on the reverse strand, counting down.
GAGGGCCTTTTAATTTCCAATATTATAATTACCAAAAATTCTTATTAGTAAAGTAAAGAGAAATATTCAACTAATAAACTAAAAACAACATAATGAAAAAGTCTAGTTTAACTTATTTCGAATTTAGCATTTCAATATATTCCACAGATGTGCCATCTTATAGGCAATCCTAAAAACTTTCCACGCAATCCAGTGGACCTGACTATTTATCTGAAACAGCTGACATGTGACAATAAATAAATATTTCCTAAAGAAGAAAAATCAGCAAGAAAACAAAAAAACACTGGTTATATTTATCCAATCATTGAGAAAACGCTTTTCCCAACCTGTGATACATTGTCTCGAGGTAAAGAGTGTTTTTTTATAGAGGTATAGAACTTTTAAATGGAATAAAACAAAGATGAATTTTTTAAATTGACATGAAATTTACTTTATTCGAAAGATAACCTTCTGGCATTTTAATTTAAATATGACTTCTGGCATATGACCGCCACGGCTGGCTCGGACGTAGTCTAATCTGGAGGTCCAATTTTCGATGACTTTTTCCAACATTTGTGGCCGTATATCGGCAATAACGCGGCGAATGTTGTCCTCCAAGTGATCAATCGTTTCGGGCTTATCGGCGTAGACTAGCGACTTCACATATCCCCACAGAAAATAGTCTAGCGGCGTTAAGTCGCACGATCTTGGAGGCCAATTCACGGGTTCGAAACGTGAAACTATGAGGTTACCAAACATTTCCTTCAATAAATCAATTGTGGCACGAGCTGTGTGACATGTTGCGCCGTCTTGTTGAAACCACAGCTCCTGCACATCATGGTTGTTCAATTGATGAACGAAAAAGTCAGTAATCATGGCTCTATAGCGGTCACCATTGACTATAACGTTCTGACCAGCATCGTTTTTAAAGAAGTACGGATCAATGATTCCACCAGCCCATAAAGCACACCAAACAGTCAGTTTTTCTGGATGTAACGGTGTCTCAACATACACTTGAGGATTATCATCACTCCAAATACGGCAGTTTTGTTTATTGACGTATCCATTCAAACAAAAGTGAGCTTCATCGCTAAACAAAATTCGCTTATGAAAATCGGGATCAACGGCAATCTTGTTTTGGGCCCATTCACTGAATCTACGCTTTGCTAGGTGATCGTGTGGCTTCAATTCTTGCACGAGTTGGATTTTGTAAGCACGCAAACCAAGATCTTTCCGCAAAATCTTCCATAAAGTGAATGGACACATATACAATTCCTGTGCACGATGGCAGATAGACTGATTCGGGTGTTCCTCTACGCTACGCTTCACAGCAGCAATGACTTCTTCTGTACGCACTGTACGACGTCTCTGTGGATGCGTATTATCATTTAGAGTAAACGTGATGCGAAAACGTTCCATAGTTAATTGAATTAATTGCTCTAATGGACGATTATGTTGACCGTAAAATGGACGTAGTGGACGATACGTATTTCGAACAGAACCATGATTTTCAAAATAAATTTGCACAATTTGGAAGCGTTGTTCAGGCGTCAGTCTATTCATGTTGAAATGCCAAACCAAACTAAACATAAATCACTTGACAGCTGACAAAATGACCGCCAGTTAAAAAAGTGTTGCCAACTTAAAATTTTATACTTCTACAAAAACACCCTTTACCTAACAAAATTTACAAATTACAGAAATAGGTTAAGTTTCGGTGTCAATCAAAATTTCAAAATGTAAACAAAACGAATGATCTGAATATAGATGAAACCAATATTAATGAATGAAAAACAAAAGGTAATCATTAGTTTTATAGTAGAAAACATCGTTTACTGTAAATTTACCTTTCAAGTTATGCATCTCATTGACAACCTTTAAAGAAAAACGTACAAAACAAAAATCTATTTATTACTTTAGTAATCTGAACCTGTAATTTAATGTAGAAAAATGTAAACGAAAAATATTTATTATTTAAGATCAATTTTTAACAGTAACAGTTCATTATAGCTATATTTAGTCATCTTCAGACATTTAAAAAGATAGTTTTTGCATTAGGTACGTATCGGAAGATTTAATTAAAATGGTATAAAACAAAATAAAATAAAATTAATATAGAGAAGAAAGAACAAACAATAACGAAAATTCTATTTTTTAATAGGAAGAATTAAAAAAGAACGTCAATTATTAAGAATAAAGAACAATGCAAAAAAGATAAAAAGAAAAGTTCGTGATTGCAGAAAAGCAATGGTGCGGAAAATAAAATTGAACAAAAATTAATATTGTTGGTTGAAGGAACCTTAGGATCGTAAGGAAGTGTACACACTCTCACACAAAGAAGAAGAAATTAAACTCTGTCAATAATAATAAGAAACACTGCTAAAAATTTACTAATTAAATTCAAAAGAAGCAAATAAAAGCAAAAAAATATTGCACAATATATAAAATTTAAAAATGAATACTTTTACACTCTTCAGAACCCCCCAAAGCGACACGACGTTGACTTGCGAGAATAGATCCTTGGACCTGCTGACTGTTACAATATTAATTATCCTTTACATCCTCAAAAGACACGTCAACAATGACTTCATAACAATGGTTTATTATAACTATATCGGTGTAATTAATGGTCGCCGAGTGTGGCGGTGACTCTGGCTTTTGTCTGTAATTACGGCGCCCTAATGAGTTTAAAGTAGCTGGTTGCGGCTTATCGGACTTATATAAGTCGATGAAGGGACGGAACGCTAAAACGCTTAATATTTTCTGGAAACAATGGAAGTTATTACGTCGGAATACGTTGGAAAGATGTGTGTTGGAAGGATAAATGATATAAGAATTTGTAGCAAAGTCGTATTTTGAATATATGGGGTGGTTCAATAATGTGATAAAATTTAATAGGTTCCTTATTACCACAGTAAGAAAATAATATTTTATATAAAAGCTGTAGAAGATTAAAAGGTAAAAATATAGAGTGTCTCCATTAAAACGTATTTCTTCACTTAGGCTACAGCTGTAGACAGCTTCGCTACTAGCGAGTTGCCTCGATACGGTTTTTAGTACCTTAAATGATACAAAAATTATTAAGGCATTTGCTTGGTCAGACTCCATGATCACATTGGCTTGGATAAGATCACCCTGTTATCGATGGTAGACTTTAGTGGCAAATTGGGTCTCTCAAATTCAAACTAAATTGTCCCCTGATTGCTGCCATTTTGTGAATAACAAGGTCAACCTAGCTGACTGGTCTCACATCCGTTATGGCGGGAGGGGCCGCCTGGGTTTCGACACAATTCGCAGCTCTTTCCTTCCTAAGGAGAAAAACTCCCTAGTATACCGTGCGCTCGGTTCAGTTATATGTTCGTTACCAGACCTCATTCCAGGAGCTCCTCTCCACGATTCAATAAATTTGCTTTCCAGCAACGATTTTAATTCTCTCTTGCCAACGGCAATTGGGACAGATAGAATGGGTTGGGGTCCATATGGATCAGTTGTCAAACCCAATCTTGTTAGACGGTCTGCTTCCTCATTCCCGCGTATTTCCGAGTGACCCGGGACCCACACGACTCTGATTGTTCAACCGTTCCTTGTGTCTGCACCTTACTGTCTGAACATATATTTATTACCCTATTCCTGTCTATATCCCCCTCACAGAGATGGGCACACTGCAGAATAGCATAAATTTCCGCTGTGAAGATCTTCACACGTTGTCCGAGAAGGTAGTATTCTGACTCCTGTGCTCCTGCCAAACACTTTGACTTTAGCTCTTTTATCTTGTCAAGATCCATCGGTATACCATCAGGATCCATTTCTCGGAAGATTTTGCTCTCCCTCCCAATTCTCTCTACTTGGCCGAAATATGTCCAGAGATAGGTTGGGTTTAACAAAGATTCTCAGAATCATTGAGTACTGTGTTCTTTTCATGAATAACTTACGAAGCCCTAAGTCATCTCGTCAAATTGATATATTGCTTCAAAGTGAGACTTTTCATGTTTTGGGAAAAATTGTGAAAATGGTTCAATTGTATTGTACAATTGCAATCAAATTTGCCGGATTCAAAACCTCTTCGTAAACTTTTGCCCAATCTATCTTAGATTGGGCAAAAGTTGCTAAATATCCAATGATTCCATTAATTTTACAACTTTTTTAAAATGAAAAATTTCATCCTGGTCCTCGCACCCTTCAATATCTAATCACTCAACGATTTTCGATTTTCTCTGTTAATGCCGTCAATGTTTTCGTGTTAATCCTTCTTGATTTACCTACAAGTCCAAGCTTTTTCAAATGTGGAGTAGATTTAGCAGGTCCTTTATTGTTTTCTACAGGTATCGAGGTGTGCGTACTCAAAAAGCTTATATTTGTATATTTGCCTGCCTTAATATCAGATCGGTATATCTAGAAATTTTTTCTGATTTTACATCGAAAGCTTTTCTCCCTACCGCTAATTTATCACTAGTGGTAGAAAATGTAGAGCTATCTACAGTGATCAAAGAACCAATTTTGTGAGAGCCCATAATCCACTATTATCTTATTGTAAAAGGTCATCTGAAAAATTAGAAATTGCATGGCGTTTCAATCCCTTGCATCTCCCCATTGAGGTGGAATTTGGGAATGTGCCGAGAAATCGGTTAAAACTCACCTTCGAAGAATTAACGACACTTCTAGTGCAACTGGAAACATTGCTTAACTCTCGTGCTTTGTGTAATTTTAGCCCAGATCGGAATAGTTTTATCAATTTAACCTCTGGTCATTTTTGACCTATGAGCAGTTAATGCCACCTCCATATAAAACCCTGACCGACATTAACCCAAATCGTCTTAATCGGTACCAGCGTTTCAACAGGTGCACCACCATTTTTGAAAAAGGTGGCATATTGAATATGTTCATACTCTACAACAGAGGGCAAAGTGAAACATCCTCAGACTGCTCCCGCAGTCGGAACATTAATTGTTGAGAAGAATTCTAAAGTTTTACCTTTGCGATGGATCCACTAGTCAAACTGAATCCGTTACCAAACCAGTAGCTGACAAAATATTAAACAAAATGTGCTGTGAATAGCATTTAGTTAGTATGTGATACAAGCATGACTTGTTTGGGGGGTTTATGGGATGTTTGTTGAACAGAAAAAGTATTTGTTTATTTTTGGTAGGCCGAATGTTTGATATTAAAATGTATAATGATCTTTCATATCATAATTTGAATTCCATTATTTTTATATTTAAAATCTACAATTGGTACCTTCGCATTTGACACTGAATGTTTGCTACTATGACCATAAAGACAGCATCAGACTGTGAACGACTGTCTAGTAGTCTTAACGGCTCAGAATTATTTTTTCCTTGTGTTGTTGTGAACCAGAACTATTGAGAAAAAACGCCGACCGGCAGAAATTAAACCATATGACCATAAGTGCAGTATTTAGTACAATTGTGAATAATGGTCAATTGTCACTGATTAATTCTCTTATACAGCTACAAAATGAGATGGTCCTTTGTAAGCTATTGAAATATTAGCCATTTTATGATATTGCATGAAAATATAGTTTTCTTTTATTTTTAAATCAACGAATCATTAACAGATTATTGACCACCAGCTTACACAATGATGTTTGTTCCAATTTAATATTTACTTAATTACCAAATATCTGAGAGTTAAAGGTTTAACCATAATAACTGTTAATAAGAGAATCCAAAAATGCCAGGATTTTAGCAAAAAACTTTTTTTGTCATAATTAACTAGGAAAATTGAAAGTATTACTTTTTAAAAAACTTTTTAATAAAATTCAAAATACGCCAACACTGATCAAAATAAGCAGGGGTTTAGTACTCTACCAAAATGAAAGTTATCAAAATATCTCTATAATAAGCTAAATAAATACAGAGTATCTGATTTGAAGAAACGTGGTAAATAAGTTTGGAATTTTGTTAAGTTTGCGCCTCTACAAAACGCACCTTGTCCAAAATAATAATTATTAAATGAATTTAGACAACGTGTTTTTGTTCTCGTTAATGTTATTTGGAAACTATTACAAATTTTATAATATCATTTTTTTCAAAATTTATAGATTTTTCTCATTAATTGTGCAACACCGCAAAACAAATTACTAATTTTAGGATGGTATAGAGAATTTTTTGGCGAACCCAATTATATAAAAATATATAGGGTGTCCCATTTAAAAAAAGAAATTCTTCTTGCTTTCCTACTTTTCCAGATCACTCTGTATAACCAAAAATAATTTTAGAATATAGATATATTAATCTTCTTCTTTCAACTTTTATATTAAACAGGGTGCGACGCCAAAATCCAGAGAAATAATTTTTTTTTCCCGAATATTTTCTATCGCAAAAACGAAAACGTTTAAAAAATTTGTTTAACCACATTATTTGTAGGGCCACAAAGAAAAATGTCCTTGGTCTGAAACCTGCGCAGGTGCGCTTTAATGTATCACGGTCTATATTGGCGAATCAAGTTTCAATAGCTGCTCTCAATTAGGCTCTATATATAGAAGTCCAAAGGATTCCAATCTGGGCTGTTAGGAGACCAGAATTCTTTCGACTAAAATATGTCGACGTTGTTGGAAAACCAGTTTTGCACCAAATGACTGCTGGAAAACCTGCGACTTTCCAGGCGACACAGCTTCCATCCACGGCATTACTAAATTTGCCAGAACACTCGGATAAACTTCTTTTCTGATATTTTCCGCTTTGGAAAAGAAATACGGTGGCATGACGTCACCCTCAATGGACAACACCTGGCACGTGAACATTCGCTGTAACTTTCGATCTTGTAACATTGAGGACATCTTTATGGTCGTAGGTAAGCCAGCAGTCATTTCTTTTATTGATTTTTGCATCAACAGTAAAAATATTGTCGTTGGAAAAAACCTTAATCCTCCGACAGCGTTGTATTTTAAGGAACATCAAAACAGCTTGCAGCGTTCAAGCTGCTTTGACCTGATTGGTTCGGAAAGCTTCTTTCACACTTTAACAGTATAAGAGTTGTAGCGAAGATCCTCGCTCATACCAACAATTGACGACAATTATCGGATCGACTGCCACGAATTCTCAAATATCAGCTGCTAAGTCTATTAAATGATCGGACGTCCTGACAACACCCTTCTTCGAGTGGGTTTTCCTCGTTGGTGTTGTAAAACCTTCGTTGGACTTTTCCGACTCATACTTTGCAACATCACACATAGTCGATCTCGGGTACCCGAAGAACTGCGTGATTTCTGTCGTCAAGCGCCGAGCGCGAACACTTTCGATAATCACAGCTCTGCGGTTATACTCCACATTTGATTTAAATATTGCGCCTGTTTCGAGGTTACGATGGTAAATAACGGCGGGAGTTTCAAATTGAATTTTGACTGGATTTTGACGCCGCACCCTGTATATTTCTACTATTCTATAATAACGTTGCTATTAGATTTTGCTACACTATCTTGTATCTCTTGCATTTCGTAACTTTTAGGGGGCTGTTACTAACTCTTTAAATTTTCTTTGAGAAAGTAGATGAAAATATCTCAATAAAATTTTATTTTGACTTGAAAATAAATATGAACAAGCTGGATCACGTCCTCAGAGACTACCCTGTATTCCATGGACTGGAGCAGAGATATTTCGGGATTACAATACTATCGCCTAAAGCCTAAGTCATGGTGTGATGTAATATCGAAAATCAAGTATCCCCACTTTTTATTCTTTCATTTCAATCGTTTCCGAAATAATTGGGAAAAACTGAATTTTAACCCCTAAAAATTTGTTTGCGCAGATAGTATCGATGAAAATTTTGAAACTTTGTTTTAAACATTAAGGGATTAATTATACTGGATAAAAATGTAAATTGTAAGTATTTTCAAAATAGCCTTGAATTTACGCATTACCAGTTGACTTAACATGAATAACTAACTAAAATGTGGTTGTGGTTTCGCTTCACTGTACACACCTCAATGATTCGATCTTACAAAGTAGTGGTTGTCAAAGATTAGGTATCTCAACATTCGGTTTACTGAAGATTCCATTATTGTTTTTAATGTATGCTGATTCTATAAATTTTCTTTTTTTCATGTTGGGTACCATATATATTGTCGCAGTCTCAGACCATTTTATATGGTGTTGTTTATCCCAGGCGTGTTTTGCAATATCTGATCTCAACGTTTCCTCTTTTTGTGTATGAGTTTTATGTTCCTTAATTCTAACTTCTAGTGGTCGTTTGGTTTCTCCAATATACATTTCACCACACTCACATGGAACTTTGTAAACACATTCTTTCTTATCGGTACTTTTTGGTTTTGTTTTCGTTAAATGAGCTCTAAGTGTATTTCCGGATTTAAAGGTTGTTTTTATATTATAACTACTGGCAATTCGTTTAATTTTCTCCGAAGATCCCTTAATTTGCGGAATTGTGAAGAAGGAATGTGTTTCTTGCTGTCCAGTGTTCGTTGTTCTAAAGTTATTTATAACATCGTCAATTAGTTTCAAAGGATAACCATTCTGTTGTAAATCGGATTTAATATTTGCTACCTCTTTTTCCAATGAATCGGCATTATTGCATATAGATATAGCGCGATTATAGAGGTTGCGTATAATTCCCCGTTTTGTTACAACAGAATGATTGGAACTATGATTAAGATATTGTCCAGTATGTGTTGGCTTTCTGTATACTGAAGTTTTAATAGTTTCGTTTGAGCGATTCACCATGATATCTAGGAAAGGCAATTGAGCATTTATCTCTTTTTCCATGGTAAACTTAATTAGAGGTCGAATGTTATTTAGATGTTTCAAGAAATCATTTCTTGATCATTGCCCTCCATACGATGAAGGTATCATCAACATATCTCAACCAGACTTTCGGTTGTACTGTTGCCGTTTCTATGGCATGAGTTTCGAACCATTCCATATATATATTGGCGACGACTGGAGAGAGTGAAGAACCTATCGGAAGCCCGTCGTCCTGAGTGTAGAACCTGTCCTTTACTTGAAAGGAAGATAAGAAAGAATGTGTTTACAAAGTTCCATGTGAGTGTGGTGAAATGTATATTGGAGAAACCAAACGACCACTAGAAGTTAGAATTAAGGAACATAAAACTCGTATCAAAAAGGGGAAACGTCGAGATCAGGTATTGCAGAACACGCCTGGGATAAACAACACTATATAAAATGGTCTGAGGCTGCGGCAATATATATGGAACCCAACATGAAAAAAAGAAAATTTATAAAAGCAGCTTATATTAAAAACAATAATGGAATTTTCAGTAAACCGAGTGTTGAGATACCTAATCTTTGGCAACCACTACTTTGTAACATCAAATCATTGAGGTGTGTACAGTGAAGTGAAACTTTGCGCTATAGTGGACACAGTCCCTATATAGGCTCGTAGTCTTAAAACAAAATATTTAGTTTATATTTGATAACAATTAGAGATACAACCTAATTGAAACGTCGTAAAAATAAATAAAAATAAAGACAATGCAAGTCCGACAATCACATTTTAGTCAATCTTCAATATTGTCTACAACCTTCAAACAAACGATGAATAAATAACTACCTTAACTCTTTCAAAAATTCCTGCAACAGCGGATGTTAGATCTGTGATACTTGAAGATGAATTAGCACATAGCAAACTGGCTATAAAAATGAAATAACTTTTTTTTTTCGTCATATAATATTACACTTTATTTTTTTCTAATTGAACTGATCTTCTGAATCATAATAAAAGTTATATTATAAATTGAATCACGTGCTTTATTATTTGCGACTATGAATATCACACTATCATCTATACTATTAAATTTCTTTTATGTTAGTAATTATATGGTGTATACATGTCTATATAGTCTTTAACTGTTGCATGTCTCGCTTTAACTTTTTTTATAGTTTTTATTGCTTAAAAGTAACATGGGAAGTATTATCTTTTGTTATTAGTAAATTGGAGAGTAACATGATCGTGTCAGACATGCTTAATATATGTATAAAAGAATAATAAAAAACTGGGGTTCGGTCTCGATTGCCGAATATGGAATGGATACAATGGATGCCCAAATGTGAACATCGACACTTTTTATTCGATATTTTTACGAATTCGTAGGAATTAGGCGAGACAAAAATATAAATTTTTTACAAATATATTATTCTTGAGAATATACGTACAGGGTGATACAAGAAACCAACGCCATCATTCATAGTCATCTTTATCATTTAACTTTCGACCAACGTTTTTGCAAACATATATATGGAAATTTTCCGAACTTTGGAGAGTACCATTTAAAATTTATTGTAAAATACATTTCTTACTTGTACCAGCGCCTTGTACACAAGTTCCTATAAATGTCCCCACAGATAAAAATCTAGAGAATTTAAATCAGGACGGCGAGGCGGTCATGTATTCAGAGAACTGACCTTAGAGGATATGTTCAGAACCCTAGATTGGAAAGAAAGAAAGATACTTATTAATGAAGAAAGATTAAACTAACTCAAGTTTGCTGATTATATAGCGTTCACAGCAAAATATCAAAATGAAATATGGAAAATGGTCAAAAAACTCCATGAAAAATCTGAACAGATATAATAAAAAATAACAAATATTTTTCATTGAAAATGATTTTATTGTTTTTCAAAATATTCTCCATTATGACTTTTATACGAATTTGAACAAATCTGAAGATCATTTTTGCTACTATGAAGATTGTATCCCCAAAATATAGCTTTTAAACGCATCAATAGCCTCTTCTGATGTAGGTAATCTTTGCCACGCAATTTTTTTTTCACGTTCGGAAACAAAAAAAAACATTGGATGCCAAGTCAATGCTGTACGACAGATAACCTATCAATTCCACCTTTTGTATGTTCAAAAATTCACTTATTTTAGCCGATGTGTGAGAGCTCGTATTGTCATTGTGGAGAATGATCCATCATGTCCGGTTCGTTTCCCTTAATTCACCGAAAACCTCCAGAATACACGATTTTTTACCATTTAGAATTGACTACTCTACGGCATGGTTGCGACATATCCAGTATTTCAAAAAACAAGGCTTCAAAGTCTTCATGTGCAAGCAACTTTTGGTTTTGGCTCATCATGGAAGACCCATATAGTCGACTGCTGTTTACTTCCGAACTCATATGCGTATATCCAAGACTCGTCACCTGCTAAGCTCTTGTATATTTTTGAAGAACTACGATCGTATGTCCTTGAACCAATCAACAATAACCTTTTTTTAAGCGGTTGTCAAATTATACGGGATCCATCACGAACATCGCTTCTTCTCAGCTAAATATTTTTATAATATATTATATAAGCTGATGTCCCCAATGTTATAATGCCCAGGATGCCTCAATCTCACGGTATGTCAGATGACGATTTCACATTATCAATTCAGAGATGGCATCGATGTTTTCTTGCACTACAATAGATTTTGGTTGACATTCACGCGACTCGTCAGTAATCGAACGACAGCCAATATTGAATTCACCTAACCAGCGATACACAGTGATTTTTGTAGGCGCGTCATTCCCATATATTAATCTACTATTACACTACGTTGGAAGTTGTGAAAAATAATCGCATAAAATGTTTACGACTTAATTCCATTTTTTTGGCCGAGTTAAAATTTTGAAATTGCTGTAAACAACACAAATAGCATCCGTATGTCAAAATGTTCCTAGTACCTATACCATATAAAATATCAAATTTTAAAATGAATGTCAGGTGGGACTTGGCAACGTCAGTGTTGCCATTCTCGAAATATAAATGTCAATCCGCATAGTTAACTAACGCGACACATTAAATGCAAGAAATATTATTAGGCAAATAAAAAATCTATGAGGTTTGTCACACATTCCTGGACAAAATTTGAGCTACCCAGGAATACCCTTACTAATCAGAGCTCTCAAACGAAAAGTTTCATTGACGTGGTCGGTATTTGGAAATATTCTGGAAATTTTTCAATCTAACACACAGAAGATACTAATCTTTAACCAAGATGTCCTCCCGGTCCTCATTTATAGAATTGAAACATGGACACTAATCAAAAATTTGGTACATCAACCGCAACTGATAAAGAGGAATAAAACTAAACTTTACAGAACACATATACACCAGAAATAAGAGACAACTGTTGTTAAAGAAAAGGTTAACATGTTAATATGGAATTGTACGAGACATATTGGAAGAATGACAGATAATAGGTGAACACGAAGGAACCTGGGGAGGAGGTTTTTACAACAACTTTCCTTCAAAACAAATATAAAAATGTAATTTCTTAGGAAGAAATTGGTTCAAAAATGTTTTCAATCCATTCATGCAAAATAAAAATACAAAGCGACCTAAGGTCACTTCCGAAGACCTGCAAAAAACGAAAGTGTGAAATAGACAATACCATCAACCAAAACAGCGGCCTCAGCTTCAGCTGTTCCCTTTGGTGACCAGGCAGCTGCTATCATCGTCATAAAAAATATAAATACGTATTTGTAAATATTTATATACCATATACTGTTATTTATTGACCAAAGAATTGTAATAATAAAGATATTTTAAACTGAAAAAAAGAAAGGAGACCACGAGTAAATCGAATGGCAGATGACGTAAAGCAACCCAAACATGACTGGATGAGAAAGATACACAACAAAGGAGAATAACAAGAATTGAGGAAGGCTGTCATAGCAGTAGTAGTAGTAGTGATACTTTCTTATATCAACAGCACTTTGTGCTAAAGACTCAACTTTTCTGCAACGCATTTTTATTGCTGATCATCGTATATAGATAAATTTACATAATATATTAGGTAGGCTTCATAACCAAATTGTATTTGTGTCCTATACGAAGCCGAAATTCAAAATGTGTTATGAAAAAATTTTTATTAGAATTTTAAGTGGTGTGACTTCTATATATTTTTTACAAAATTATAACCATTACGGATATCCCTAATAAAGTTGCCCGCACTTTTTAATTTAAAAAAATGTGGTATTTAAAGCACTTTTTCAAACCAAAATTCCTTTTGAACTCGTTTTGGACACATTTTTGTAAATGAAAAAATTACAAAAAAAACTGGCATAGTTACGGATGAGAAATTTTACCAGAAGCGATGGTTCACGTTTTTTTCTATCTTGTGATTATATTTTTATTTACCTAAAATACCTTATTGTACGTTCTCTTTGAATGTGAACTTACTGTTTATTCAATTTTACGAGAAAAACATCCTAAACTTATTTTAATTTTAAGCAACATGAACAGCTAAGTTAAAAATGAATAAAATAAAAAAAAATCTAAATCAGTTCTTTACTAAAACATCGATTTGCCCATGCCGTTTTATCAAATAATATTTCCTTAGAAGAATGAATATCATCAGAAATCTCAAAGCAAAAACATCATCTAGCGATAATCTAGTTAAATGGCTGTTAAGCCACTCCATATATCAAATATTCATATTCTAAGTGGTTGAAACACCCTTGTGGCCCGGTCCACCCATTTGTCCAGTCTTAACGTGGACATCAGTGCCGTGCAATTAAATAAAATAATATAATAAAAAATCTATTGAAATTATTATATATTTGATAGTTTATAGATATTTCTTTATTTGTATCTAAACTCTACCTGGGCCTCGATAATATATAAATTATTATTATTATGTACAGTTGTATCTTGCAGATCTTTTTTTTGTATTCTCGTAAGTTCACAGCACAAATTTCGACTTGAAAGCTAAAGAATCTTTCAAAGTCTACTAAAGTCCGAGACCCCTTCGATTTTTGATTAATTCGTACATCAAACAAGTGAAAATAACTCTTTCTGTGGCATTTTTCCACTCATGGCTTAGCGACCCTGTAAACTACTTCAAACGAATATTTGGTATCAATAAATTTTGTTTCTAATATTATTAGAATTTTGATATTTTTAGTCAAATGTCTTGATTTAATTTTTTGAAATACCCAGTAACGGTTGTTTATTTAACATATAACTGCAGACAAAGTCCGGAAATTGAAATAGGAAGAGAAGTGAAACAAGGATGCATCTTGTCACCCCTACTATTCAATGTGTACAGTGAATCTATTTTCGAAGAAGCACTGTTAACGAAAAGTACGGGAATAATAATAAACGGAAGAGCTGTAAACAACATAAGATCTGCAGACGATACTGCTATCATAGCTAGCTCCGCTGAAGAACTCCAAGAACTAGTGAACGAAACAAATAACGTTTGCGAGCAACACGGATTAAAAATGAACACCAAAAAGACTAAATATATGGTAATAACTAAAAAACAATACATGCAAACAAGCATAAAGTTGCGAGGTGTGAATTTAGAAAAGTGCAGCAAATAATGAACAAACAACAGAAATAAGAACGAGAATAGAAATGGCAAGAAGTACATTTGTAAAACTGAAAACCATTCTGTGCAGCAGAGACATCACTCTAGAACTAAGAATGAGAATTTTAAGATGTTATGTATTTTCAGTGCTGCAGTATGGGTTGGAAGGCTGGACACTAAAACAAGAACACATAAATAAACTTCAAGCGTTTGAAATGTGGTGTTACAGAAGGATGTTGAGAATATCTTGGACGGAGAGAAAAACAAACGTAGAAGTATTGCTAGTGATGGACAAAAACTATGAAATAATTAACAACATAAAAATAAAGAAACTGCAATATCTTGGACATATAATGAGAGGCCAGCGATACGGGTTGCTTAGATTGATCATGCAGGGTAAAATAGAAGAAAGAAGAAATATCGGAAGAAGAAGAATTTCATGGTTGAGAAATTTAAGAGAGTGGTTCAATTGTAGCTCAGTAGAACTTTTTCGAGTAGCGGCAAATAGAGTGAGAGTGGCAATGATGATATCCAACCTCTGATATGAGATGGCACCTGAAGAAGAAGCAGACAGAGAGGAGAGCCGACTCATTTCCCAGACTACGTTGGTTACACTTTCATTGTATATTAATTTCCAGAGAAACAAGTCAAATTTAATTTCAGCAAGTCGTAAGTGGCAATAGATATAACAACTATGACCTAAGGCAGTTATGGATTTAATATTCAACCTACATAGTCTCCAATGGCTTCTCCATAATTATTGTTTCATATGGACCAGTGGTTCGCGATCACTATGAACTACTCGGCTAATTTGCCCCAGTCAAATTTCGCAGACATAAGGAGACATGTGCGTTAAGTATAAATATATTATTAACATTTTATTACTTACCTTAAATTTAATTTTGCATTTTAAAATGGATAATCGATACCCATGTCAGGTATTGTGTTTCTCGACTAGTTGTTAAATAAAAACATCTGATTATTATTTTGTATGATTTACCTACAACTTCGAATTATTTGTTTCATTCTAATTTAATTTCTAAATGATTGAATCCATACACTCCGTCACTGGAATTCAAAAACAAAAGGGGTGACTTCCGATAAGAGGCAGCTATTTCTTATCGCCCATGTTTCTAATGTATTAGAAACGACCAACGGTCAGTTTAACGTAATTTAGCAAAGGGGGTTGATTCAAATTTGATTTCTTATATATCGTGTGCATTTCAAAGTGGTAGTGGTCGTGGCGAGACATTTGCTTCGGACGGCCATATAAATTGCTAGACTTTTGCCTATCTTTAACAAGGGGTTGTGACCGGGCATGGGGGTGGCATTTGATTTATAGGCTAGAATAATTTGCTTTTGTGCATATTAATGGTACGTAATGGGACGTGACATAAGATATATGGCTAGTTCTTTGTTATTTTTAAGAGAGCGATAAGGATTGGCGCTGAATATTTTCAACATAGTAAAAATCTGTGTGTGTAGTTTGAAGAAATCAGAGCTAATAAATTTGGGATTTCGTAATCCTGGAACCACTCAAAAGTAGTAGTTACAGTACAAGAGCAGGTAAACAATTTCTTCAAAATGTTTTATGCCTGCTGAAATGTACTACCAACACATTTTATACAGGGTGTCCGGAAAATATTTGTACAACGTTTGATGACAAACTCTGTCAAAATAGATCGATTTAAGCGAACTTAGTTATATCCGATACTGCCTCTTTGAAGCGGGTATTCACCGCAGTCGTGTATAGTTCTGTTTTAAGGAGGTTCGATAATTTCACTTATTTCAAGAAGAATCTTGAGAAAAAACTTTTTGTAAACATTCCTAATGTTGCCTTAAAGCTATATGATTTCTTTCAGAATTTTTGTCCGTCGATTGATCAAGAAGTGGGCATGAAATTATGCCAATTCTTATGAGAGCGCAAGGTAGGACTAATTTTATTGTCGTTGAAAAAAACCTTTTTACCAAATTTAAATAGCGATAGAAAATTATATAACGTTTCATTTGATATATTGACGAACTTGTTCGACCGTGGGGTTCAGAAAATATATTGATGTAGCTATCCCAAAATAGACTGGTTTTCAGCAAACGAGTAATCATTGAAACCTTATGTAACAACGCTGTATGAGCCCTCGAGTACTTAGATAGATTGGTTATTATATGACATAGGTTTGATACTTAAATTATTTGAAAAGTAATATACATATACATTTTTGAGATTATAATAACGAAGTGGCAATACGCTGCTAATACCACCTTTTTACTGTGTGTAATACTAACCATCAGTGCTATAACCAGAGGACACGCTGGCCATACATGCTTACCAGCATTCGAAAAAGGGCTCTACATAAAGTGTTGTTGACAAACATTTTGCAGTATTTTTGGCACTTATTTATGACAAATATTCAATAAAATAATTTGTTCACTCTCTTCGATGAGTCTCAAAACTATTTCCGTAACATTTCAACTATATTGCACAACTATTTTATATGAATTATACGTTTTTAATAACAAGGAGAAAGACTATCACGGCTAAGAGATTATCATCATTACGCATAGTCAATCAGCTATCAGTGCACTGAGCTCTCAAGTTATCAGTTCCGAGATGGTCTGGGAATGCCTAGAGGAACTGAATGATTTGAGTAAGAATAACAAAACCATCCTCATGTGGATACCGGGACACACCGGGATAGAAAAGAATGAAATAGTAGACAAGCTCGCGAGGAAAGGGGCTGAAATACCTTTTCTGGGGCCAGAGCCTTTCTGTGGAATTAGTAGTAGCGTAATGCTGGAAGAACTAAAGATAGAAGAAGAAAGCAGGAGATCCAATTATTCGACGAAGCTGCAAAGATTGAGACAAGCTAAGACACTTCTTGAGAACAACGACCAGAAGAGATTCAAAGAATTCATAAGCTTGAGTAAAAACCAGCTCAGAGTTCTGATAGGGGTCCTAGCGGGGCATTGCCACCTGAAGGGACACCTCAAGAAACTCGGACTGGTAGAAAGAGACGAGTGCAGATTCTATGAGGAGAAGGACGAAACCTCTATTTATATCCTATGCAGTGCTCTAAAAAATCCTAGGATGCGGTTCTTGAGAGCACATCAAATCGAAGAAGGGGAGCTACCCACCTTGAAGCCGTCCAACATCCTAAGATTCCTGAGAGAAATAGGACTGGAGGACTTGGTCTAGCTGAAAAGGTAACTCTTACGACTTGGCAGCAGTAGAAGGGCATAATAGATCTATCAGATCGCATTGTACAGACCCCCAACTCTACGCACATACATACATATGTTTTTAATGTTATATGATATTTTTTCCTCAAGTTGACATCACTGATACCGTCCCATGATAAAGTATAAAAACTTTCCTCTTTCCTCAACCCCCCGCAAATGATCATAGGCAGCGACCTAGAGTTGTTCGATGGACACAGCAAAAGCAAGAACCTGACAATGATTTTTGTCAAAAAAATCATTTTTACCGACGAGGCATATTTTAGTGTGCTGAAAATCCAAAGAAAATTGAGGAAATACCTATGCATAGTCATCGTGTAATCATTTGATGTGGTTTTTGGGCATTATTGGGACATTTTTTTACAAAAATGAAAAGGGACAAGCCCTTACGGTAAATGGCGAACGTTATTGCACCGTGTTATATGACTTTTTATGGCCAAAACTGAAAGATATTAATCTAGATGGTATTTGGTTTTCAACAGGACGGGGCAACGTGCCACACGGCTCGGGAGATAATGGCTCTTTTGCAAACCAAATTTGGAGATTGATTTCTTTCCAAAAATGGTAACGTCAATTGACCGTCGAGCTCTTGTGACTTGATGTCACTTGATCATTTTCTGTGGGGCTACGTGAAAAGCAAGGTGTAAGTCAACAATCTCCAAACAATTTCCGATTTAAAGAATGAGATTATGCGAATAATTAATGAGACAATACTTAAATTGTGCTTATATTGCCTGTCAAAGAAGCAAAAGGGGTCATTTCTCTGACATTATTTTTCAGATATAATTGTACATATCTGTAGAATTACTTCATAAAAAAATAAAACAAATTTGTTAAATAAACTGTATTTTATTTGTAGAAAACATCGACACTCTTATTGATAAACCTTTCATATGGGGCTACACAATGACTAAAAATTTTCATTTATTATTTTATAGTGGTCCAGTAGTCGACTACGACTTGCAAAGGGTCCATGTTAACGAGAAAAAATTGAAGGTGCTGTAGATGTAAATGGGGATTGTTGTGGAACAAACATCTTACCACCGCTTTCCGGTAAAACTGGACTTAAATAGAGGTCCAAGTTTGTGGAAAGTACAAGCATGTCTGGGAAAGATACCGGTGGATCCCATTGATGAGTCCACCACCAGTATCGAGACGAAACATCCGTACATTTTAGGTGGTCGCAAATAGTTCATTAGTTATATGCCCTTAACATCAGAAGCATTACTACGACAGGATACATAAAATTGGACTTTATTAGGACAGATCCTTACAAAAATTTAGGCGTTCATTACAAAGATTACCATCTATCATATCTAACTTATGTACTTATATCATACTTATAATGGGATATTATATTAATTATATTTCTTTAAATTATTGTGTAACTATTCGTTTTGTAGTCGCTCTATTTGTAACTTACAAAAACTTGCACATTTGTAGTACCCTGGGCTGTAAGGAAGACGGCGCCAACTTGCACAGACTTATTTAATTCGTCTATTATCAATACGAGTGTCAGAGGAAAACACTATTCATTCGTTTTCTGAATTTTCAAAAAAAAAATTGATAACCAACTATTTTCAAAAATAAAAATAGAGCTTTTTTCCAGTTCCTCAACTTACATGCCGCCAGGAAGATAACGTTTTGGTCTATGTTCAACATTTAAATGTTCTGTACACAAACGAAAATCAGATTTAAGGATGTTTTGACTGATCGGAATAAGTATCAACGAAAAACTTAAGGTGCAGTTTAGAAATGGATTTCTGCAATCTTGGCTTCACACAGACATTCCTGTTAGTTTTCTTGCATCAAAGGCGAAGCAAGAAACTTTTTGATAACTTTTCCATCTTCATACCTCGTGGAGAAAGGTTTCAGCGCGGTTTTCGTATAAAATACAGATCTAGATCGGAAATCGCTGGCCGAGGAGAGTCAAGAATAAACCTGCCTAATTTAAAACCAAATATTGAAATTTTGCCATTAAGACACCAAGCTCATTAAGATTATTTTAGAGCCGTCTTGATGTGGAATCCTGTACACAAAGTTCCTATAGATGATTCAGTTTCCATAATATCTGACATTTTACGAAACAACAACATGTACTCCACCCTACAAAATTAATTATAGCTAGTCTGATTTCCACTTATTTTACTTTTCTTTCCGTTTCTACGAGCAGTCTTCGGAAGCGGCCATGAGGTCTTGGCTATCATCTATGGTTGCTAACATCTTCATGAAAGATTTCGAAGAAAACGTCTTGTCTTCTGCTCCTCTAAAACCTAAATTTTGGTGCAGATATGTAGATGATACATTCGTAGTATGATCGCATGGCGCAGATAACCTCCATAATTTTCTGGATCATCTAAATCAACAATACCCTAGCATAAAATCCACTATGGAAACTGAATCAAATGGTGCCCATCCCTTTCTTGATGTACTAGTACAAAGGAAAGAGAATGGTAAATTAGGACATTCTGTGTACAGAAAACCAATTCATGCAAATCGATATCTCAATGCAACGTTACACCATCACCCTTCTCAAAAACAATCCGTCATAAACTCTTTGGTATATAGAGTACTTTCAGTACGTGACGAACAATCACTGAAATCGGAAACAGAAAAACTGACTAATGCTCTAAGAGGCAACCGATATTGCGCAGCATAAATTCTTCTTGTCTTCGAAGAATTTGACAGCGTTTCACCATAAATTAAATGCTTATCAGCATACTCCGCGTAAGAATATTTTTCCAAAATTATTTTTACTTGAAGGCAGTTTTGACAAGTTCCGTCAATAGTAATTCATTATGTAAGTATTAACAATAACAACCTGATTTTTTCCTGTTTATATTTGTTATTAATAAATTTTGAGTGTTTCGCATAAAAACCGATTTATCTCGAAAACAGCCAGTTTTATCGAAATAAATTAAGAATACCTGTTTTGAAGATGAATGACCTAGGTTTTTAAAAAAGCCGTTTTCAATTCTGTAAAATGACATCTGTCAAAAAAGGCCCAACCAATGTGCCTGCAAGTCCGTTCCTGATTTCTCTGATCATCGAAAACATCTATTGTAGTATGGTTTAATCAGTCTTTATGGCCTATATTTTAAAATTTCATTAAATTATACAAGTCGATTCAAAACTTAGAGCCGATAAGATAAATCGCTGGGTACCCCTTTAGGGCTCTGTATCTCCGTTAAGGGGCACTTTAGTAATCTTTTTTCTATGACGAAGTAGGGTTATTTTGACCTCCCCTGTATGCTCCTGTGTGGGTCTTAAAATAAACATATCAAAAACAAAATGTATGACCAATCTGGTACCTAGTGGAAATATCAATATTGGAGACAACGAAGTGGAGCTTGGACATGAAATAAAGATCAAACATGTGAGCTACGGAGAAGAGTAAATCTCTCATGGGCAGCCTATGGAAAACTTAAAGACATCTTTAAAAGCGATATACCAATTTCTTTAAAACGTAAAGCATTTGACAAATGTGTGTTACCGGTTATGACCTACGGTGCCGAAACTTTGACATTGACAACAGCAACTTCTAAAACGCTGCAAATAGCTCAAGGAAAGATGGAAAGGTCAATGCTAGGTATATCGTTGCGTGACCGAATTAGAAATGAAGACCTGAGACGAAAGACAGGAGTTACCAACGTAATTTCCCGAATTGCCACACTCAAATGGAACTGGGCCGGACATGTCGCCCGAATCAGTGATGGAAGGTGGACGAAGAGATTACTCGAGTAGAGGCCGAGATTAGACAAAAGAAGTAGAGGAAGACCCTCTACTCATTGGACTGACAATCTCAAGAGAATTGCAACAAATTGGATGCAAATCGCTCAAGATAGAGCACAATGGACAAGAATGAGGGAGACCTATATCCAGCAGTGGTTGCAAAGGGCTGGATGAAGAAGAATAGAAAGAAGTATGCTCCTGAAAAATTAGCAGGTACTTACCGAACATCCTGTATTTATGTAAGAATTTTGTAAGATCTAATTTTGTGTCGTCGTAATTACTAAAAGCACGAGTTACAACTCAAATATTGTATTTCTCTGATTTTAATATTTTTAGTTTACAGTAAACCGTTTCAAATTACGTAGTTGTGAGATAAACCTTGGTCTGATTATTCTAAGAACAAGTACATTGTCTGTTGTTACAATGACATTTTTCATAGTTTTCTAAACTCGTCGCGTTGTACTTTCGATCACTAAACTAAAGCTTCAACTATCAAAAACATATTCAAATTGATTAAAAAACAACAGGGGGGGTCTAAGGAAAAGTAGATAAAATACAAGAGGTCGCATATTTTTGACCAGTGTTTCTAGAAGGTATATTTTTAAGGCCACTAATCTACTGCTCTCCATAAAAATAACTTCAAAAAATTAACGATACTTTCTATACGTATTTTTAAAAAATAATAGAAATTTAAGTCCGTAGCAATAAAATGGAAACACCCCCAACATAAATAATGTTGTGGTAGGTCGAAATGTAATAGAACTCCCCAATAATAATACATGAGGGTGAAAGAATTGCTTTTACAAACTTTTATGGCCAGACCTACCGCCCTATATATTCTGAAGCGGCCATATACAATATAGGTTTGTTATCGGGATAAACAATACCCTGGGGGAGTAATAAAAAGTTGAAAAAGGAGCTTTGGTTAAGATTACTGCGGAAACTTTTGTTGTTTTTATTTTTATTTATAATTTGGTTCAAGGGAATGTTATAAAATATATAAAAAATATTCAGAAATACATTTTGCGAACAAGAGACAAAGAAAAGTTTGACCGTAAATTTTGTCGCTAATAAAATAGTGATTAAGTTAAATACTAAATATATTAAAACCAACATATTATACCGGGTGTCCAAAATTGAACAAACTTAAAATGGCCCCAAAAAAAAAAAATTTATAACCATACTTTAAACTAGCCTAATACTCTGCTGTTGTTGAGCAACATGGTCTGAGGGATTTCTAATGGGTTGACCTATAATGATGTTAGAAATGTAGCATTCATTTTTAATCAAAAAGCATAAATCAAATACAATGTACAAGCTGCTAATTTGCAAATTCCTATATTGAGTAGCTTGTGGCCGCGGAACAATTTCAATGGAAATTATAATTTTCTTTCAAAAAATCAAATTCGTGATTTATCCTTTGATAGTCAATAATTTGACTAATTTAGTTACTTCTTTGCCATCAAAGAAGCATTATACATTCACCGTAACACTGAACGGCCTACTAACTTTCGACCACTAAAATTCCGGGTGTTTCGTCCTGACACCGGCGGTGGATTCATTAGTGGGTCCGCCCATGCCTTCCCCAGATATGCTCTGACATACTGTCTATAACGTCATTTCTGATATTTGAATTTTCTTGGTGCCGGTAACTATCAATGAGATGGTCCTCAAGTGGTTGTTTGTACATCACCGTTAGATTGCCCCCTTCAAGCTTTGATTGTCCCGATCAACCCGATTTTAATCTAGATTTATATAGAAAGCAAGATTCCAGAGGAACTGTAGAAACTGACCCTTTGGTGGTCTTTCGGGTCATAGTGCTAGAACCTACACTACAATGCGCGCTACCCTGCACCTCATCATCCCACTTCTGACATCAATGTTGCAATTCACCGTAACCCTGAACGGCTTGCAAATTTTCGACCACTGAAATCTCGGGTGTTTCATCCTAACACCGGCGGTGAATTCATCAGTGGGTCCGCCGGTGCCTTCCCCAGACACCCTTTGACATACTGTCATTTCTGATATTTAAATCTTCTTGGCGTCGGAAATTATCAGCGAGATGTTCCTCAGGTGGCTGTTTCTACATCACCGTTATACATCACAATCACAATATGTTTTTAGATGTATTAAATTCTATAAATAAATATAACCTCAATCGTTACATGCACTTAATTTCTATTTAAACCCAAAAATGAATTATGTAATCCTGTGGATTATTTCTTTTGAGCTTGCAAGAAGAATATTGTTTATGCCTTTGAAATGTTTGCATTATTTATAAAACTAATCATTCTTTTTTAAAAAATCAAACGCAAAATGACTTATCATAAAAAGGTGCAGTCACCAGTATAATTTTTATTCATATGAATTTTCATTTTTTTATTATTTTAGAAGTAAAGGTTATTTCTTTAATTAATTTTTTGAAACAAAATTTTCAAAATCATTTAAAAATTGTTAAGTATTATACTGATATAAAGATAATATAAAAATAAGGTTGACGCGTCCCGGCATTTTCCTTGTTAGAAGTACAAGTTATAATAAAGCACAGTGAAACTAAAATAAGCAGTAGATTCACTTGGCTTCACGCCAGCCAAAGTTTTCAATGACCTTGAAAAGGTAATTTCAATTCTCTCCCGAAAACGGTTCAGTATTATAGTGAGTAAAAGCTGCGGCAATATACCCTATCTTTGTTAGGTGATAATGTTGTGAAAATTATATTTTGGATCTCTCTCTATTTCAAATTTAAAAAATCGATAAATAATAAAACGGAAAATATATATGTATATATTTATATGTATATATATATATATATATATATATATATATATATATATATATATATATATATAAATAAGTAGATAAGTTTTTGTCCGTGTAATTTAAAATAAAATAGAATAAAATATTGGCGAATCGGACGTGAAAATTTATCAATCTACATGATTCTCGTGTTAAAAAGTGCGAAGCACTCCAAAATATGGAAAAACTCCGGGTCCGACAGATGGCGACAGCGCTGTTTCGTCCTAATATGGGACTCGTCAGGCCACCGCAGTCGGTACAAACCATCATCTCGCCTTTGCATCGTATATAGCTGAATTTATAATCGAAACACATCAAATAAGACGAATGGTTTGTACCGACTGCGGTGGCCTGACGAGTCCCATATTAGGACGAAACAGCGCTGTCGCCATCTGTCGGACCCGGAGTTTTTCCATATTTTGGAGTGCTCCGCACTTTTTAACACGAGAATCATGTAGATTGACAAATTTTCACGTCCGCTTCGCCAATATTTTATTCTATTTTATTTTAAATTACACGGACAAAAACTTATCTACTTATTTATTTACTTGTTTGGCTTTGAAACACGCTAAACGATGCTCTCATGGTGGGATCGTTTGGTGCGGCATGTGGCTTTGGCTGCTAAAATAAGCAGCAGGCTTGCTTGCCAGTACCGAAAAATGCGACCCCTATCCTTTGGGCAGCGCGTTTTGTGTACTCGATTTTACATATTTCTGTTTTAATTCACCGTCGCGCCACCATATGACGGTTCTTTTAAAACTTTGTTAATCTGTGTGGTTCTTGTATTATCAAGTGGACCATCGAGATGTCGCCTTTGTCATCTTGTTTGCTGTTTTTTGATTATAAATTCAGCTTTATACGATGCAAAGGCGAGATGATGGTTTGTACCGACTGCGGTGGCCTGACGAGTCCCATATTAGGACGAAACAGCGCTGTCGCCATCTGTCGAACCCGGAGCTTTTCCATATTTTGGAGTGCTCCGCACTTTTTAACACGAGAATCATGTAGATTGACAAATTTTCACGTCCGCTTCGCCAATATTTTGTTCTATTTTATTTTATATATATATATATATATATATATATATATATATATATATATATATATATATATATGTATAGGGTTATTCGCCCTATACCCCTATACGGCACGGAATATTGCGGTCAAAATAAAAATACGTGACTTTCAAAAAGTTTAACTTATGAGTTTTTTTATATATATTTCTTTATATTGTTGCATTTTTGGATTCTCCGATGAAAATAAGTGCCTATTTTAATAGGATTTATAGTTCCTAAACCTAAGAGGTTTTTTAATAATTTGAAATTTGACAAAACCTAACGTAATTTTCATATTTCAAATACTTAAGCAGTATTTCAGATATGTACTTGAAAATTACCGTGAATTGTAACAATAAATCATATTTTATATCCCAATTATAATGAATTTGCTATATTATGCAGGGTGTCCATATTAAAACTAATCAAATAAGAACTTTAAGTGACCATAACGTGATTAAATAGAACGCAATACTTCTTAAATTACCAGAAAATGTACCTTTTAAATACCTATCGAATGGTATAAGGGTGTTTTATAGCACCATTTTGTGTTTTTTGAAAAGATGAATCTAGTTGCCTATGGCATTTAGAAACGTCAAATAATTCATTTAATCTGTCAATTTAGTCTACAAAGCCTGTTGCTATAATAGGGGTATTATATTTTGTAACTATGAAACTTCATTTATTGTATTGAATTATTTGAATATTACTTTATCAAAATGAAGATATATCTAAAGGAAGAGCGTATTGATATGATTTTTATCCTTGGAGAATGGCATCAAAATTATTTGTTGGCTTCTTGAGTGTATGCTCAAAAGTTTCCTGAAAGAAACCATCCTAAACCAGCCGTTTTTGGGAGTTTATTAAATCAATTTCGAGAAAATGGAAGTGTTAGTTATAAAAAACCTGTTATAAGAAAACCTGTCACAGAGGATGAAGAAAATGTTTTCACTGTACTTGGTTCAGTTATCGCAAATCCCAATATTAATCAGCATCATATATCCGAAAATACTAACATTAGCCAAGCAAGTGTTTCAAGGATTCTGATATACAGATTTCATCCTTATAAAATCTAGCTTTGTCAAGAGCTTTACGGAAATGATTTTGACAACCGAACTGAATTCTGCTTGTGGGTGTTAGATAAAGTGGCATAAAATTAACACTTTCTTAATAATGTGTTGCTTAGTGACGAATGTACTTTTCATAACAATGGTTTCGTGAATAGGCACAACTTCCATTACTATTTTGATTCAAATCCGCATGAATACAAAGTTATGAGAAACCGGAATAGGTGGTGGGTTAATGTGTGGCGAGGAATACTGGGTCCATACTTTTTTGAAGGGCCTTTAAATGGTTTGATGTTTCGCGATTTTCTATTACACCAACTTCCAGTGTTATTAGAAGATGTTCTTTTAAATATTAGAACAACTATGTGGCTTCAACTGGATGGAGCTTTGCCTCATTATCATCGCGAGATTCGGCCATTTTTAAATGTCAAGTTTCGAAATAGTTGGATTGGGAGAGACGAATTTCAAAATTGGCTCCCGAGATCTCCGGACTTAACTCCATCAGATTTCTTTTTATGGGGATACATAAAAGGAATTATCTACAATGCGCCTTCGACAACACCATAAGATATGAAAATACGCATAAAAGACGCTTTTTAAACTGTAATCCCACAAATGTTGTCCAGAGTTAGCAGTGGTTCCGGAAAAAGATTATGTAGGTGTTTGAAAATGGATGGTCGACATTTCGAACATCTACTATAAATATTTGGCTTGTTTTGTACTATCGTCAATCCGTTATTACCATGATTGCTGTTATAGCCTGTTGGACGACTATAAATCGCGTTCCCAGTTTCTGAACATTTTTAAAGATATTCCTGACTATTATTCTTATAGTTGCAAATTACCTGTCATTTCCAAATACCATAGGCAACTAGATACATTAGAACATCTATTCAAAAAACACAAAATGGTGCAAAAAACTATTATTTGGTGTATTCTATGAAAACGCGAACACTTAGCTATAGAACACCCTTATACCATTCGATAGCTATTTAAAAGGTACATTTTCTGGTAAGTTAAAAAGTATAGCGTTCTATTAAATTAATCAAGTTATAGCCACTTAAAGTTCTTATTTGATTGTTTTAATTTTTGGACACCCTATATAATATAGCAAGTTTATTATAATTGGGATATAAAATATGATTTATTGTTACTCTTCGCTGTAAATTTCGAGTACATAACTGATATACTTTTTAAGTATTTAAAACATGAAAATTAGAATAACGTTGGTTAATATTATAGTTTCATTTCAGTAATATCTGGATTGAGCCTAAACCGCTTTATTGTATCTGGAGGTAGAAATTTGAAAATTTCAAAACTTTAAAAAACAACTGCAAATTTTTCCTTTTTCAATTCATCAACCTGTCCCGTCTGCCCTTTAGCGAATCCGAGTAAGTACGGTAGCAAACAACCCACGGGCTAATGACGCCGCTGCGGCATCGGTCGGCCTTACTGGACCCAGGCCGTTCGGCTGCCGGAGTAATCTGCTTTTCACTCATGTGCGCCAGCAAAAACTTCTATTAGACGAGGGCCTTAATTAACGCAAAAAATCTTGTGTTTCCTCGCTCCAGTCTACAGCTCAGAGCAGTATTAGAATATTGTAGCATGTTGTAAATACATCCCAAAAGATTACGATGAATTATATTGTTTTATAACGCATCAAGAGCGTTTTAAATTGTTTTCAATGCCTAGTTTGAATTTTATATAATTTTTAATGAAGAATTATAAAAAAAAACATCACTATAAAGCAAAGGCGGCTTTTCCTTAGGTTTGCAGGTTTGCGCAATACCCAAAAACGTGAAAAATAAAATAAAACGTACTAATAAATATAAGTACAAATATTATTTTAATTTCTACTAATAATTTAATGATTAAATTTAAATCAATTTTTTACCTAGATTATACCCGAACAGCAGTCAGTTAATGAATTTTAATGCAATACCTTAATCCATTGGAGCGTATATTGAGTTGCCTATCTTAGGCGTGGAGATTAATTTAGTCTCATAGGCTTCATGTAGATTGCAAATCGACTTGCAAACCTGTTTTTAATTTGTCCCGCAAAATATCCGTCTACTAGAAAAATTTCTCTTATGCAGCCCACTGGACGAGTATTTGAACTTTTGCTTCCAGTCACGCGTGACGCTGCCAGTATCAAGTAAAGCTTTCTTCTTCAAGCAGTAGTTAAACCATTCCTTTAGTTTAGGTTAGGATACAAACGCGGTGTCTACTGTGCCGGTATTTCTATGCGTGATGTCTACTGTACCGGTATTTTAATTTTTATGAAAGTGACTACGTTTATTACTCGCATTAAGATAATTTGTCACGTTTTAAAGAGGTTCAAAATATTTGGCGAGAAAAAAAAACATCCAAAATTAAGGACCCTGTCCCAAACTGTGCAGACAAATCCAGTGGTCGATTTCGATTTCTGAATTCGAAGGATTCCGAGCTACAAAGGGATTTATGAAAACCATAGCGCATGTGTAGATATTTTTAAGAATCTCTCGATTCTTAAAAGCATTCAGAGTGAAAAGAAAAAGTTTTTATTTTAAAAATTGTGGCATTTTTATTCATTGCTCAATAATGCACATTTTTTATAGCATTTGAAGGTGTAAAAAATTATATGGCTAACAATTTTTGGCTTTCTTAATTTATTTCTACTATTTTCTAATACTTGATTGTCAAAGGGGTGGCAACTTGTTTTTTGATTCGGGGTGACGTAACGGCTAGAGCGGGCGCTGATGCTACAAATAATAAAAGATAGAACAGTAGAAAATTGAAATCTGGGAAGCCCAGGATGGAAAATTGGACATTCGAACTTAAAACTGATGGAACCTTGGCCAAATTTTAAGACTATAACACCAACATGATAAAACAGCACAAAAATTTAATTTCTTGTTCAAAAGAACTCATTAAATTAAAAAATATAGATGTTTTTTTACTTGGATCTAATGTAGAATTAGGGAAAAAAATTGAATATGATACCGATGCTCTCCGGTTTTTCTATTCAAATCCTATAACACTATTCGCTTGAACACTCGCAGAGCAAATATTCTTGTCAACTTAATAACAAAATGTCAAACGCAAAGGGTTCTCAAAAACAACCGTTTTAAATGTGTTGAATTCAAAAATCATAACAATAAAGAATACAAAGCTTTAAGATAAACAAAAAACTAAATTGTCCGCAAAAACTACATCAGAAATTCTTAACCAATTAACAATTAGAAAAACAAGATTAATAGTACATGGCAAGGCTGGATCCAGCGTCTCTCTCGGGGGGGGGGGGATATCACAAAAGTATAGTATGGCAAGGGAAAGCAAGTTTTCGACGGGGGAAGGGGGGGGGGGGGGAGCGAGACACCAGCAACATTCCCATTTCTAGTGTAGAAGGCAAAATCGAGTTTATTTTGCTGAATTTGAAGCTCTTGGAGAGGGGAGGGCTATCACAAGAAAAAACAAGTTGCCGACCAGGGGGGGATGCCAGCACCATACACATTTCTAGTATAAGAGGCAGGATCGGTTCTATTTTCCTGAACTCAAAGCCCTTGGAAGATGGTCGGGATTGCAAACATACACTATACCCTATTCAAGAACTAGAGAGAGTAATAAAACTGTTACCGAAATCTCCAACGTACCTGCTCCAATGTAGCAGGTAGTTGACGACTGCCAAAAATATAATTGTATTTAAATATTATTAGCTTTTATAAATTTATTGCAACAATAAAGTTCCTGATAGTTCAATTTAAATTTCTGTCAGTGAGCAAAGTACATCTTACAGTGTATCCTTAGTGATTTTTCTTGTTTGCGCTTGTTTTTATATATTATTAGAGATTAGTGAAATTCCCAAAAGATATGGCTTCCACCTCTATATTTATTCCAAAATTGTTAAACCAAGGCATTTTTCTCTCAACGAAAAACTTATTACTAGGAATGTTTGTGATACCTTAAGACATCAGTATCTAGATAATAATATTAAAAACTGTGTTTAGATGTCTTCCAAACAACAAAACATGTTTATTTTATTTTTTTGGGGCTATCAGATTTCCATATAATAAAGTAAATTAAATTCAATTCTGCAGATGGTTTAAGAAATAAATAAACTGAAACGTCAAATGTCCTAAAAAATTTTTTAATTAATAATAAAATGACCGAGAGCCCCAAAAAAATTTTAATATTATATGGACGGATTTATTTTTTTATATATGCTTAATTTATTGCATTTTTGACAATGGGTATTTTGTAAATATTTAAAATATAGCATGGAATTTTTGAGAAAATAAGGCTACGTTTTAGTCTCAATGTGCCTAAAACGGTTTCTATTCCAAAATTAAAAATAATAAAAATACAGTTGTGATATGTGTTAAATACATCAAAATTATCTATATTTTGTAATGTATGTGAATTATCAAGAAATCATAAGAAATAAAATAATATTATAAAAACTTTTTATTTTAAATTTATTACCGAAATAATATTCTATGCCATAAATACTTAGTGATAAAATAAATCTCTTTCCGACGCTTATGACAAGGATTAAAATCCTTTTTAACACTTCACACATCCAAATATCTATTGTTATACAATCCAAATAGTCCATTATTATAGACCGATATTTTTGATTATAAAATTTCTAACTCATTCCTATGAAAAATATATATATCTAAAAGATTTTGCCAAAAACACCGGACTAAAGAACATAGGTAGTTTGCGAAGAAAAAAAAATGATTTATTACTCTCTCTACTTCTAGAATAAACTATAGTATAAGAGGCAAAATCGAGTCTATTTTCCTGAACTCAAAGCTCATGTGTAGGGGAGCGATCGCCCCTCACCGCCCCCCCCCCCCTTGTATCCGCGCCTGGTACATGGTGCCATAAAATTAAAATTACTTAAAGATGGTGATGCACGCACGACCTTCCTGTAAGGACACAAAGTTCAATTTAATTACAGGATGTATTCAGACTATAAAATGTGATATCAAATAAAGTACCAATTATATTAATAAAAGAGACACCAAAATTGGAACGACTGTTACATTTAAAACACCAAAAATTTACATAAGATAATGAATACATTCTCTATAAGCCATAAACATTGTTGTTTAAGATCAAATGTATTCTGTGATAAATCTAGGTTTACCAACTGAACATTTCTTTAATACAAACAGCAAGCAAAAATGAAAGGTAAAGACTGTTCAACTAAATAGTTAAATCTACTAACGGGAATAATCCCATACCTTTTTCAAAGTATTTCCCTGTCTATCCACTTCTCTAAATAAGTACGTCTTACATTTGATCTGATGTTGAAAACAATTGGCACCGTGGCTTGGTAATTCTAACAATTACATCTGGAGAAAGTGGGATCCAGTATCTTATTTTGATATGCATTTACGTCGTCCCTTTGCAACAAATTGACCTAACACCATTAAAGTTTCAAAAACTTTGCCATCAGATTTTTCCATGCAACAACCAATATAAATATTTACCAGTGGCGGCTGGTGCATTAAAAAAGTAGGCGTTGCAATTCCAATGGTACATTAAAATCATAGATATGTATAAAACCTGTCATAGGCGCCGGTGGATGAAAATGTAAAAGTATTTTGGCTCATAGTATTCCATAAAAAGGTTTTTATCCGTTTGAGGGTAGCACCGTTCTGCTTCAGTCGATGTCATCGGAATAGTAATTAAAATTTTTTAATTTTGAAATATTTTGCGAAAGATAGTCATAAAGTACAAGATGTTCCGAAAGTGATCTAAATTCTTCAGTTTCATATATGACGGTCAGTTCTATATGGAGTTTTTGTTCGATGAAAACGGGATAAATTTTAATCGTATCCTTAAATTTTTGTTTGGAAAAACATGTAGTACATTCGACATACTGTTTCGGAAAAAAAAAGACTGGCTGCTACCAAGTGACCTGTAAAGCTAGATCATTCTTTTGCTTAACAAATGATTATATCACAAACTTTGCTTCCTGACAAAACTTCGCGGAATCATCGAGCTTAAGTCGTTTTGAAGTAGATGGAAATGCCTCAACGTCATTTGAGATAATATTATTTCTAATTTCAATTAAATTTTATTTAAATGATTGCGATTACAGCGTCAATTTGTCTTGTTTGAAACTTACCAAATAACATATCAACTTGAGGCATTATTTTGTACAATAAGTTTAACCATGAAAGGAAACTCTTGCTTTTGAGAATTTTGATATACCTTGATGATTGATTGGTTTGTGGTACTAACGTTTCTACTGCGATTTTTTCCTTTGTCTATAGATGTTGTCTTTGTATTCCAATACGGTACAAACAACTCTAGAATTAAAATTGTATATTATTGAGGCCGAACGAGGTTAGCGTTTGTTAACAATTTGATCTAGTATTGCGGTTCTTTAAGAACTATAAAAAAAAGAACAAATTCCTTGTAAATTGGAAAAAAATATGTGGACATTTTTATTGGGGGATGCAGCGTTTAATATTACCAAATTTAATTGATGTATATAACAATGCACTAATGCATGTTCATAGGTTTTTTATATTTACTTGCACCCCATTCGATGAGCCGCTCATGTTTTTTAGAAAATAAGAAAGGGATCACTTGGTTTTACTTACACATACAGGAAGATAGAGAGCAGGAATTGCATTATATTTAACTGTTTTTCTAGAATCTCTAATAGGAGATTCTTAAAAATGTCTAACATATACACGATATTCGTAATTCGGAATCACTTGAATTCGGAAATCGAAATCGGACACTCTATTTATCTGCACAGTTTGGAACAGAGCACTTAATTTTGGATGATTTTTTTTTTCGCCAAACATTTTTAACCTCTTTAACACCTAACAAAATATCTTGATCAAAGTTAAAACATAGTCACTTTCACAAAAATTGAAATATCGGTACAGTATATATCACGCATAGAAATACCGGCACACTAGGCACCACAGTTGTATTCTAATCTGAACTAAAGGAATGGTTTAACTGCTGCTTGAAGAAGAAACCTTGACTTGATACTAGCAGCGTTCGGTGGGTTGCATAAGAGAAATTTTTCTAGTAGAGTGATATTTTGTGAGACAAACTAAACACAGGTTTGCAAGTTGACTTGTTACTTACATGAAGCTTATGAGACGAAATTAATCTCCAAGTCTTAGATAGGCAACTCTATATACGCTACAATGGATTAGCTTGGATTCCATTAAAATTGCAAACCAGCAAAGCGATAATGTTCTCAGGTATAATACTGTAATAAAGATAAATTATTAACGATATTTAGTTAAGTAAAAATTATTTCAATCGTTGACTGCTGTTCGCATATAATCTAGGTAAAAAATTGATTTAAATTTAATCATTAAATTATCAGTAGAAATTAAGAAAATATTTGTACTTATACTTATTAGTAGGTTGCCACTGATATTTACGGCCTCTTTTAATTGAGGATCGCAAAATTTCAATGAATTAACCTTCCAAAAATTAAGTTTCTAAAGGAGTACAAAACTTAACAATCATTTTGTTGTACCTCTTCTAAAACATATTAAAAACTTTTTTAACTCTTGTGCCAAACTCGTAAAAAAAGAGTCATTACAATGTTTGTCTTTTTTAATATTTAAATCAAAATGAAATAGAAATTGAGCTAGTGGGATTCCTAATCTATTTTTACCCTAAATATTTACTCGCACTGCAATAAAATAAATTCGATAACACAACATCAGCGTGCTAATGTCCCTGAACGGAGATATCGTTTTCGGCTGCAGGCAACGAGGGAAACGACGACGCAACGACAAAAAAAGACATTCGCAGCGCCGGACGAAAAAAAGAACCGGGAAGGCGTACCGATGTTTTTTCCTTCGGTGAAAAATGAGTCCAGGATCCGGCCTGAGTCGCCCGGAAATATCCGCGACAGGTCCGGGCTCACTTGCTCGTTTCCGGATGAATGGAAGGAAGAATAAAATGGTTTTGTTTTTCGAAAAATCATCCATTATTATTGTGCCTTAATGGTGTATCTCTGTTTAGATTGGATGACTATTCTGATAAAGTCGATATTTTCTGCAATTTATTAACGTAAATAAATCACTTATACTGTATACAATAAATTTATTCTACAAATTTCGTTTAATCAACCTGTATAGCAATAAGAACATAAAGTAAAAAAAAAATTTTGCTGCTACCCTGATTTTTACTAGAAAAGAAAAGAGGCACAAAACCTCACAATGAGGTGAAAGATAGAGTTAATTTAATTCACTAAAAGAAAGGTACATACAGCACTATTGAACGAGAATCATCACAGAAGCTCTCGCGTACTAAAAATTTTAACAAAAGAGATGATGCACTAAACATTTCAAATACATGGGAAACCCTGCGCAAAACCAAACCAAAAACAACACACCAGAGAAACAGGACAGCGAGCCGAGAGGAGGCAGAGAGAGTGTGTTATTTTTAGTTTGGAACAATTTTGTAGGGTCACTGTTAAGTTTCTTATAAGTGTTAGTATCATCAAATAGTTCGTTCATTTTTCTATCATTATCAGAGGTATTCATAATTACGGTTTTATTACTTTTATCTGGTTTTAGAATAGTAATTTGAGGGTTATGTTTTACAAATTGTTTTGTTTTATTAATTTGCTTTTGTATTTTAATTTGGAAATTATTAGTTTAAGTTTTATTATATCTGGTCTTTATTTTGTGATTTGTAATGACATTTACTATTTTAGATCTGATGCTTTCTCTTATTTCTTCTGGTTTGTTATATATGTCGGACTCTATACTTGAAACATATTCATTTAGAGGTAGCTCTTTTTCATTATTGATAGGTAATGAAAAATTTCCGCCAAGTGCGAGTACTTCTGACACATCTTGTGGTATATCTATGTCAGAGATGTTATTAAGCCATGTTTGTGTGTTTATTGGTATTTCGTTTTTCTCTTTTCGTAACTTCTATTGATTCTTTTAATTTAATCTCTAAATTATTTAAATTTTTTATATTATCAGTGATTGTTAAATTTATAATTTTAGATTTGGTGTTATTTATTATAATATTAAATAAAAAAAAACCTATACCCAAGAACATATTACAAAAAGTATATATATATATATATATATATATATATATATATATATATATATATATATATATATATATAAAGTAAAATGCGAACAGTATGAATTGCTACAGAACACAATTCATCCTATTACACCACCCTCGAGATGATGGTCTACCTGTACCACCATACCGAGAAGAAAGTCAAAACTTACCCTCCCCGCTACAGTGATATGGCAGAGGTACATGTTTCATCTCTACTAGACTCATCAGGGTGCCGATATGCACCTGTTTGTGCAAACAACAGATCGGAAGGAAGTATACAACACCAAACGCGTCTTCGCCGACCTCCCGCCGGCTGGCGTATATATGTTTATGAGGCTTTCACGGATTCCTCCGTGTGAGATGCAATATCAGTGGATATATCCACATTATGCCGTTGTAGTGCTGAAATCACATTCAGCAAACGTAAAACTGTATGCAACTCCGTGAATAGATGAAGTAAAATGCGAACAGTAATTGAAAACTTCGTTCCATCATATCTTTTCCGTGTTAGAGGTTGCACAGTGAATGAATTGCTACAGAACACAATTCATCCTATTACACCACCATCGAGATGATGGCCTACCTGCACCACCATACCAAGAAGAAAGTCAAAACTTACCCTCCCCGCTACAGTGATACGGCAGAGGTACATGTTTCGTCTCTATCAAACTCATCAGTGTACCAACTTGCACCTGTTTGTACAAAGGACAGATCGGAAGGAAGTATACAACACTAAACGCGGCAGTTGCATATAGCTGTACGTTTGCTGAATGTGATTTCAGCACTACAACGGCATAATGTGCACTGCTATTGCATCTGTATATATATATATATATATATATATATATATATATATATATATATATATATTATAGAATGTTCAATTCTATATTTCAAGGGTTGGTTATTGATCAGAAGAGCAACTTAAAGCTTGGCCACTCTTTAGGTTGGGTATGTAATCAAATTATAAAAAATAAAACACCTATAACTATTTAAATTGGTATTAACTGAGTTAGGTGTGTCTAGTTTTGTCCTCACCTTTCCCTAAACTTCAGTCGACATTTCCGACATATACATAAAGTATTTAAAATCTCAAATTGCCTGTCACAAACATCAGCCCCTTTTTGTATTGTCAAATTAATTAATTAAGAATAAAAATGACCTTAAACTGTGTTGTTATCTTCGTCTCCTTACTAGTTACTACAACATTCAATTCATTACCGTCATTCCACCATTAAGGTTATGTTTTACAAGAACATCAGCCCAAAAGACAATTTTAAAGGTCAATAACTCAACCAGGTTCGACGTATCGTCCCTTCCATATTGTATTAACCCAAAGTAAACAAGCAATTATGAATCTGCTCTTCGAAAATTACCCGTGAGCCACTTTAAATCCGTATAATAATGATCTTGGCTGCGGCCGCCTTGCTTGAAAGGGTTCGCCGCGCGTCCACAATAAAAATTTAATTAACGCCGGTGGAAAAGGCCGCTGCCGCAATAATTTACCGAATGCATGCGTAATGGTTGTCCGGAGGACGGGTGAACCGGCCCTAATTTCGATATTCATGGGAATATTGGGGATGAATATTAAACGTTAAATTTCGTTTATCTGATACCAATCGCAGTCGCATCTTGTGATTGAGGGGGTAGTTTAGTTATAAAAGCAAATCTATTATTGAAAAAAAAAAAAGATATATGAGATTTCATTAAAAGACGTATTAAAATGAATTTACGAATTTTAATCATTTTTAACACATTGTAAAGAAGGACTTGGGGAATTTTGCTGGGTCCTTATGGAAATATTATAATGAAGAACTTTCTGAATTCGGAGGTGGCCTTATAGAAAAGCATTATAGCAAAGAATAATGTTGGGGATCGCACTCAGAAATCACAAGAGCAACCAGTGCATAAGAGAAATAACAAAACTGAAAAAAATAACTCGTCGGATATTATACCTCCAATAGAGTTAGACCGGCCACTTCGCTAGACACATAAAAGATTAAAGAGGCAAAATAACAAAATGGAGACCATGGACGACTTCTTCAACGATGATACGATGAGATCAAAAAATGTGTTGGTCTAAATTTGAATATGAAAGACACCTACATCGAAAAGATGCAAAAAATATAGCGAGAGAAAGAGATGTCCAGCAGTATTGCAAATTCGTGCAAACATAACAATTTATTGATAAAACCAAATATCTCATTGTGTCAAAACAACGCAATAACTGAAATAAATAACACATCACTGGCAAAAGTGGAGAAGATAACATATCGGAGGAAGCACGGTCAAAAGCAACTAGGATCATTTAGTGGAATTAAATACCTGGGTGTTTTTTAAGGCAATCCTGAATATGGCGACCTCTATCCTTTAGATAGATTTGATAGATTTCTATTTTTATTTTACCGTCGCGCCACCACATGACAGTTTTATACAACATTGTTAGTGGGTGTTGCTTTTGTGTTATTGAATGATCCATCGGGATGTCGCTGTCGTTGTGAAGTAATGGATTGTATTGGATGCAATGGCCTAATGAGTCCCAAATAAGGAAAAAACAGCAGTGTCGTAATTTTTCGGACCAGAGTTTCTCTATTTTCTTAGAGTTCTCCCCACTTTTTAATACTACAGTTAGGTTTACTAACAATCTATATCTACACAACAGAGAATTTCCGATTTTAATTTAATTTTAATTTAAAATTTTTCCGACGACAACTTATCTATATACTAACCGGAACTAAAAAGTTATTGGAAATGAGAACAGAGACAATTAAAAAAGAACAAAAAAATACAGTAAAATATGCGGAACTTAATGAAACAGGCAGAAAAATTGCAAATGAAGATATAAGAAATTACTAAGGGAAACAAACCAAGGATTTAATAGAGCAAAACAAATGTTTGAATGTCTTTAAAAAAGAACACACAAACAAAAAAGAAATTAATAGGATGAATAATAGACAGGTAAATATAACAGAAAATAGAATAGAGATGTTATAAATAACACATAAATTCTACTCAGGCTTGTATAAGCCAATGGTATGTAACGCAAACAGAATATGGAACTTTGGCTCTGAGGAGTTGCCCGACATCGAAGAGGACCAAATTAAAAGAGCCTAAGGCAAATAAAAAATGGAAAGACAGCAAGCGAAGATGATATCATACCTGAAATGATGAGGGAAGGGGGAAACCAGTTAATAGGAACTCTCAAAATTCTACTTACGAGAAGGAATAATATCACAAAACTAGAACACAGCATAATAATCCTGAGATATAAAAAAGAGGCCCGAGCAACCTGGAAAACTACAGGCGAATAAATCTATTATTACAGATTTTTAGTCCTTATGAGGGTAATAAAATCTTCCTAGAAGCAAAACTCAACGCATACTAATCCTATGAACAGGCAGGCTTCAAAAAATGGCAATACCACACCTCCACATTGTGAGAATATTTATAGAAAAGGCTACAGAGTACAATATCCCAACTTGAACCACATTTATAGACTTAAGAAAGACCTTCGATACGATAGAATTTTGAACAATTATAAGATCTAGGAAAAGTATAAGGATAAACCAGCAATCCATTGACTTTTTTAGGAACTCAACAAATGATTCACAATGAAGATAAGGCAGCATGAAGACACCAAAGAGAAGATAGAAATCCATATTATATCACCTACATTATTTACTCTAATGCTGTAGAATTTTTTCAAAAATGTGCACTAAGAGAATAAAAAAATAAATATGGCAGGAGAAAGACTTAGCAACCTCCGATTCGCACATCATATAGTCGCCCATGCCACAGACAGTGCGGAACTAAATGACATACTTAAAAAAACAATTGGAAGCAAGGATATTCGGCCTAAAAATGAACATCCCAAAGCCAAAATTTATGCCAAACCAACAGACAAATATATAAACGATAAATTTAGATGGACACCAAGTCAGAAAGGCTAATTCACATGTTTATTATATATGTCAAGAAATAACAAGGGAAAAGAATAAACAAGTCCTCGAAATAAACTATAGAATATGCTTGGAGTGGGCTGTATATACTAAAATACAACACATTTTCATCTCCAACTTTCATCTAAAAGTAAAAATCAAAGTATACGTAGAATGCATTATCCCAGTAACAACATGTGACAGCTAGCCAAGGGTTTTGATAAAGACACAATTATCAAATTGAAAGTGGATTAAAGATCAATCGAACGAATAATGCTAGGAATATATAATACCTAAAGATCATAAAACCAATAAGTGGAGAAGTAACAAAACTAAAGTCGAGGATATAGCAAGACGAATATGCACTCTAAAATGGAATTTTGCTTGACATGTTGCTAGGAATACAAACAATTGTAGCAGAAAAATAACGAGATGGAGACCATGGAAAAGTAACAGCACCGGCAGACCACAACAACTATGATACGATGATTTCAGAAGGATAGCGGGACTGAATTGGTATAGAAGGTGGCACGGAAGAAGGATGCCTGCAATGTTGAATATTCTAAGGTCTTCTACATGTGTAAGTCTTGGACCCTTACAGCTAACTTAAGATACTAGAGGCCTACGAAATATGGATCTACTGAAGAATATTAAAATTCAGTTGGATACATATATGTGCATAGAATTGGGGTCTGTACACTACGACCTAGTAGATCTATTGTGCCCCCCTACTACTGCCAAGTCGTATCGGCTAAAGCAGGTCCTCAAGTCCTATTTCCTTCAGGAATCTTAGGATGTTCGATGGCTTCAAAGTGGGTAGCTCCCCTTCTTCGATTTGGTGTGTTTCCAAAAATCGCATCCTAGGGTTTCCTAAAGCGCTGCACTCTGAAAGGATATTAATAAAGGTTTCATGTTCCTCCTCACAGAATCTGCACTCTTCTTCTTCGACCAGTCCGAGTCTCTTGAGGTGTCCCTTCAGGTGGCAATGCCCCGTTAAGACTCCTGTCAGAACTCTGAGTTGGTTTTTGCTTAAGCCTATGCATTTTTTGAATCTCTTTTGGTCGTAGTTCCCAAGAAGTATCTTAGCTTGTCTCAATCCTTAAAGCTGCGTCCAATAATTGGATCTCCTGCTTTCTTCTTCTATCTTTAGTTCTTCCAGTATTATGCTGCTACTGATTCCACAGAAAGGCTCTGGCCCCAGAAATGGTGTTTCAGCCCCTTTCCTCGCGAGCCTGTCTACTATTTCATTCCCCTCTGTCCCGGTTTGTCCTGGTATCCACATGAGGGTGACTTTATTATTTTTATTCAAATCATTTAATTCCTCTAAGCATTTCCAGAACATCTTAGAGCTGATAATTTGAGAGCTCAGCGCACTGATGGCTGCTTGACTATCCGACATGATGATAATCTCTTGGCCGTGATAGTTTTTTCTTTGTTGAGTTAAATACATTTCCTAATATCATGTATTTCCTCGAAAATGCTTGATGACATACCTAAATTTTCGTTGTGTCTGTGCCGGGTCTATACCCTCCTATTCCAGTTCCCTCCGTTATTTTGGTGCCACCATATACCGATTTCTTGTTAAGTTTTCAATGACGTTTTTGTTTTCGCTTTTGCGACTTAATCTGCTGAAATTTTTTACAAAGTTGAATTTCGTTTTCATTTCATCATGGAGCATGTCCCAGATTTGTTGATTTCTGGATAAGAGATTGGCCTTCGTTTTATGACCTCATCTCTCATCCTATAAATTGTTCTCTTCACCATACTCTCTACAAGTATATGTAGAGGTGTGAAGTTTAGGATAACTTTCATGGCGGACGTTGGACAGGTTTTCAGTGCCCTGCACATGTCAGTCTCTAAACGTTTGAGAGGTTAGGTCTCATATTAGCCAGATTGGTTATTTTGCTCTAGATGTGATGATTGGTCGCACTTGCTGAATAGATCGAGTAAGCAACGAAGAAATTTTAACGAGCATATGGGGCTCATAAGAATAATAACAGTAGGGAAACTGTTGTAAACGATCACGACAAATATTACATCGTTCAACCTTTAATCAAAGAAAAATTTCGGCAAGTATAGTATTGGAAGGTGAAAAACATCCACGTCAATGGTTCAACATGACAACATAATCTTTATTTACATTATTTTTAAACAAAATTATAACAGCCAAAATATGATAATTGAATATGGGTACTCTAAGAACAAGAATACAGTTTAAATGCCTATTAAAATAGTAAACAATAAACTTATTTAATTTTATTAATACTTAAAGGACCATTATCGCACTCAGATAACAATCTACTTTCTTGAAGTACCTGACGGATATGTAATTTTCGAAGATTGGATTCATAATTGCTTGTTTAATTTGAGTCAACACGGTATGGAACAGACGATATGTCATACTTGACGGAGTTATTGACCTTAAAAATCATCTTTCTGGTCAGAGTACTAGATAGTCTAACCATGATTATAGTGTCTAACAAAATAATATCTGATTTAAATAAAAAATAAATTAAAACCATAAAAGCATATATGTTTATTTACCTAGATCCCACGCATCACAGAAACTTAAAAACTTATCACAACGTCACTACAGAGATTTTACCTATTGCTTTTAACTAAAGAAAGATCTATGGCAAAGTACGTAGTCTTCTGACTTTTTAATATAACTTTTTTTAATCTAATTTGATCACAAATTAAATACCGCCGCGAAAGTGTGATCGGTTTTATTTACAAGGTAGAACATTTTTCTTACGCCATTTTCTGATTTATTTTAGGATTAATGACCTGCATTACCATATCTTATTTTCGCATATTTTGGTTTTTGGTTATTATAAAGGGTGTTTTTTTTATAGAGGTATAAAAGTTTAAGTTGGCAACACTTTTTTAACTGGTGGCCATTTTGTCAGCTGTCAAGTGGTTTATGTTTAGTTTGGTTTGGTATTTCAACATGAATAGACTGACGCCTGAACAACGCTTCCAAATTGTGCAAATTTATTTTGAAAATCATGGTTCTGTTCGAAATACGTATCGCGCACTACGTCCATTTTACGGTCAACATAATCGTCCATCAGAGCAATTAATTCGATTAACTATGGAACGTTTTCGCACCACGTTTACTCTAAATGATAATACGCATCCACAGAGACGTCGTACAGTGCGTACAGAAGAAGTCATTGC
The DNA here is from genome assembly GCA_034092305.1 of Diaprepes abbreviatus. Classification (NCBI taxonomy): domain Eukaryota; kingdom Metazoa; phylum Arthropoda; class Insecta; order Coleoptera; family Curculionidae; genus Diaprepes; species Diaprepes abbreviatus. The sequence goes on along the minus strand of JASJET010000343.1, from coordinate 850,311 downwards.
TGCTGTAGAGCGTAGCGTAGAGGAAGACCCGAATCAGTCTATCCGCCATCGTGCACAGGAATTGGATATGTGTTCATTCACTTTATGGAAGATTTTGCGGAAAGATTTTGGTTTGCGTGCTTACAAAATCCAACTCGTGCAAGAATTGAAGCCACACGATCACTTAGCAAGGCGTAGATTCGGTAAATGGGCCCAAAACAAGATTGCCGTTGATCCCGATTTTCATAAGCGAATTTTGTTTAGCGATGAAGCTCACTTTTGTTTGAATGGATACGTCAATAAACAAAACTGCCGTATTTAGAGTGATGATAATCCTCAAGTGTATGTTGAGACACCGTTACATCCAGAAAAACCGACTGTTTCGTGTGCTTTATGGGCTGGTGGAATCATTGGTCCGTAGTTCTTTAAAAACGATGCTGGTTAGAACGTTACAATCAATGGTGACCGCCATAGAGCCATGATTACTGACTTTTTCGTTCATCAATTGAACAACCATGATGTGCAGGAGATGTAGTTTCAACAAGACGGCGCAACATGTCACACAGCTCGTGCCACAATTGATTTATTGAAGGAAACGTTTGGTAACCGCATAGTTTCTCGTTTCGGACCCGTGAATTGGCCTCCAAGATCGTGCGACTTAACGCCGCTAGACTATTTTCTGTGGGGATATGTGAAGTCGCTAGTCTACGCCGATAGGCCCGAAACGATTGATCACTTGGAGGACAACATTCGCCGCGTTATTGCCGAAATACGGCCACAAATGTTGGAAAAAGTCATCGAAAATAGGACTTCCAGATTAGACTACGTCCGAGCCAGCCGTGGCGGTCATATGCCAGAAGTCATATTTAAATTATAATGCCAGAAGGTTATCTTTCGAATAAAGTAAATTTCATGTCAATTTAAAAAAATCATCTTTGTTTTATTCCATTTAAAAGTTCTATACCTCTATAAAAAACACCCTTTACTTCCCTGTAACCAGTTAGATTTAGCTGGTAAATTTAGAAGAGATGTTGATGGTCTTCCATTGGGGTGACCTCCTAGTTTCGGTTCCTGTTTTCAAGGGGCGATCAATGCTTGAGCAAGCAGAATTTTTATGGTTGATTTTAGTGAGGTTTTATTAACATCAAAAATAACAAAACTTGAACTTTTTATTTCTGAAGTGTATTTATAATATTGATTTAAATTATTCATAAATGTGAGGCTAACTAAACTAAATTTTCATACTACAATATATATATATATATATATATATATATATATATATATATATATATATATATATATATTAAAAAACCAAAACTATAGTCGATATTTTACATTGAACGCCTATTATGTCTCCATTATGAATGAAATTACTTTAAGAAGAAAAAAAAGAAGCGACACTAAAGCCGAAACATGAATATTATAGGCATAATTTTTTTGTTTTATCGATAACGTTAGGAAGCAAACAATGAATGATTAGGTTGCGTATTATAGAGGTTCATAAACTCGAATTGAAGGCTATTGTAGACAGTGGCGTATCGTTGAGAATCAAAAAATAGTTTGGCGATTTTTGTCTATGCAGAAAATTCGAAGACTTTCAAAACATGTTTTAAAGAGAAAGCAACACATCACCATCCTTTCATAATAGAATTAAAAGGAGAGTGAAGCAAGATGACCAGCGAAAATTGGTCGAAACTAAGACAGAAACCTGTGAAAATAGCATTAGATAAGAAAATGAAGCTATACAGTTATCTTTGCTTACAAGATAACAACACAAACATAACATGAAAGATCCCAGAAAAAAAAATTCATGAATATTTTCGAAATAGCCTTTCAAGAGCTTTCCTGGAAGCTTACAAATATATTTCATGAATAATTTCAGGAAAATTTTCGTGAAAAATTAACGCAAAAGTAACTCTTAAAGTTTAGATAATAAAATCCTAAATATATGTAATAAGTAAAGCACCATTGGTTAACAAATTTTAAATGAAGAGAGATTTATGAGTTACCATATTTAAAAGGTATATTAATTCTTTATTGAGCGCAGAATAGCATTGGATTATTGATAAATGGTTACGAAATTATAAATTTCCTTAGAAATTGTCAAAAAAAAATCCTTTTAATGTGAATTTTAAAATTTGGATTTTTTTGCAATTAGCTTATATTTACTTTTGTAACAAATACTAGTTATTACTTCAGAATTTGAATTTGAACACCATCCTAGCGACACGCCACTGATTTCAGAAGCCGAGATGATTGTTGCGGGATGAGATGCAACTACCGGACCTAGTGGAGCGTGTCCATGGCGGTTTTTCAATCGGGAGCAGCACGTACCTCATTAAAGGCGGGAAGTGTGTAGCTCGTTCGAGGCAGCAGCGCGGCGTCTGTGGCGAGCTGACCGCACTAGGATATTGCGATGCGCAACGGCGGAGTCGTCGATGATTTTTTAATAGAATTTTGCAAGTTTGTATTCACACGAATCGTGTTAAAGTAGAACAACAAAAATAGTATTGCGACGCACGTATCAAGTACGCATACAACATGAGCCTACTGGGAAATAAACATATTCTTTTTCTTAAGGCCGAAAGGCGCATTTTGATTTTAAATTTATTTATATAGGTTTCCTTATTATATATGTAAACATAATTCAGAAGTCTCGTGAATAATACACACTGGCATGTCATACAAATGTCACAAAATGAGAGCCAATCTTTTAAAAGTTCAGAACTATAGTATGAGTCTCTTATTTTTCCAAAATTTGAAAAAATATTTTATTAAAAGTAGTATAATATATATATATATATATATATATATATATATATATATATATATATATATATATATATATATATAAACATATCTTTAATTATATATGGTGTTTCATAACAGAGCGGCCCTAAAAAAATTTTTTTTGATGGGATATCCAATATATTTTTATATATTTAGATCCCTCCAAGAACTATCCATATAATAGCATATCTGGTTTTAAAATTTATTGCGAAATTGCCAACTTTTTCAAAAAATTCACCAAATTTTGAAAAAAAAAACATGATCCTCTATAATCTACTAAATTTTTCAATCTAAAGCAATTATAGTATACAAATTAACATTAAGGAAGATAAATATACTTCTAAAGGTCTCATATAGCGCCTAAGTAATTACCTCATACAGGGTGTTCGCCAAAATTTTGCCCATTTAATGAAATGTAAATTAATTATTCTTTGTCTCTTTAAATAAAACACGCTGTATTGTTGTGAAACAACCATCTTACCGTCGGCTGCCGGCGAAACTTGGCTATCTAGGAATCCAAGTTTTGTGGAAAGCATGACAAACAGGATGTCTGGGAAAGATACCGGTGGATCCCACTGATGAGTCCACCACCGGTTTCGGGACGAAACATCCAAATCACTTTAAACGGTGGTCAAAAATCAGATCGCTAGTCACATGTCCTTAACATCAGGGGCATGACTATTTGCGAAAGTATATATAAGTACTTTATCATGTACAGTTATTGTTTCTCAATCACTTTTCTTAAAGTTTTCCTATACCTATCAGCGCTAGTTTTTCCGATATATTCATTTTTATTAATTGTATACAAAAATACATTAGCCTATTGATATCTAGTAGTAGTCTCTAAAGGCTTTCCCCTCAGAAAAATTTGAACCTTCATCGATTTGCGTAAAAATTCGTGAGTAGTTAAAGGGTACCTCAAGTAACAAAAGTGACATAGTGCCAGGAGCGGATCCAGCCTCTCTCTTTGGGGGGGGGGGGGGCGGTGATATCACAAAGGTACAGTATGGCAAGCGAAAGCAAGTTGTCGACGAGGGAAGGCAATATTCCCATTTCTAGTGTAAAAGGCTATTTTTCTGAATTTCAAGTTGTTGTGGAGGGGGGATCACAAGAAAAAACAAGTTGCCGACAGGGAGGAAGGATGCGAGCAGCATACACTTTCCTAGTGTAAGAGACAGAATCGGGTCTATTTTCCTGAATTCAAAGCTCTCGGGGGGGGGGGGGGGTCTATCACAAGAAAAACAAGTTGTCAACGGGATTGCCAGCAGCATACATATTCCTAATATAAAATGTAGAATCGGTTCTATTTTCCTGACTTCAAAGTTTTTGGGAAGGGGAGGAGCGATCGCAAGCATACACACTCCTGAAATCTATTCAAGAACCAGAGAGAGTAATAAAACTGATACCGAAACTTATAACGTACCTGCTCCAGTGCTGTAGGTAACTGAGGACCGCCATAAATCTAATTATATTTAATTATATTCAAATATTATAAGCTTTTATAAATTTACTGCCACAATAAAATTTCTGATAGTTTAATTTAATTTCTGTCAGTGAGCAAAGTACACCTTATAGTTTGTCCTTAGTAATTTATCTTGTTTGTGCTTGTTTCTATATATTATTTGAGATTAGTGAGATAGTCACCTTTCTATTTCTTCCAAAATCGTTAAACCAGGGCATTTTTCCTCAACGAAAAACTTATTACGATGAATGTTTATGATGCCTTACGATATCAATATCTAGATAATAATGTTAAAAACTCTGTTGAGATGTGTTCCAACATGACCCGAGTTGAAAAATTTACTATGTACCGAACAATGAAGGAGAAAAAAACGACTGGAATTGTTAGTACTCCCAAGCTACATTCGATCATGGGCAGGCGAAAAACCTCGTTGGAAGAAGATATGTAAACTGCTATAAAAGAAGTTGTACATACATTTTATTATGAGAAACAGATCCCAACCGTCGACAAAATTCTAAGTAAAATCAATGAAGATCGGGTTTTACCTGCAATTAAAAGAACTGAGCTCTGGAAATTGCTCAGAGAACTTAATTTTTGCTGAAAAAAACCAGATAGGAAATCTGTTCTTTTAGATCATCTAGAAAATGTCCGTTGGAGAAGGAAACATCTCTCTCAAGTAAAAGGTAGAGTTGCTAGAAATAACACAACTTACAAAATTAGTAATTTAACTGAACTTTTGAAAGTTTTTTTTGAATAAAGTTGCTGCAGAAAATTGGGGAAAATCCATATATAAAAAAATTTAAAAAAATGTGAAATCTCGATCTCTTGATCGGTGAGATAGAGGAACCAATTATAATTAATTTGAGCGAAGATAGCTTCACTGACTTTGATTACGAATTAGATACGTAATGTTTACCAAAGTAAACACACGCCCTGATAGACCCCAGCGGCATGAAGTGTGTGTCTCTGTTAAACACCCATGTTAAATCATTTTTTCAATATCTCAAAACCTAGTGAAAAGTTTGTTTTTTACTATTAATATCAATATGTTTTTGAATAAAATAACACTTCGTCACTGGCTGCATTGCTGATCAGCCAATGCCAATAAATAAATAAAAAAAAAACGTAAACACAATTTATTATTTAAATTTTCTGTAACATATAAAATTAATTACATTTCAATCCCTTTTTAGTCTTTAATTTTAATTCAGCAGATAGTTTCAGAAATAAATAAACTAAAACGTCAAATATCCTAAAAATATTTTTAATTAATAACAAAAAGACCGATAGCCCCAAAAATTTTTAATATTTTATGGAGGAATTTATTTTTTTATATATGTTTAACTTCTTGTATTTTGACAATGGGTATTTTGTAAATATTTAAATTATAACTTAGAATTTTTTTAGAGAAAAAGACTACATTTTAGTCGAAATGTGCCTAAAACGGTTTCTATGCCAAAATTAAAAATAATAAAAATAGAGTTGTGATTTGTGTGAAATATGTCAAGAAATCATAAGAAATTAAATAATATTATCAAAACTTTTTATTTTAAATTTATTACCGAAATAATATTCTATGCCACAAATACTTAGTGAAAAATAAACCTCCTTCTTACGCCCATGACAAGGATTAAAATCCTTTTTAATACTTCACACATCCAATCTATTGTTATCCAACCAAATAGTCCATATAACAGACCGGTATATTTGATTATAAAATTTCTAACCCATTCCTATGAAAAATATGTGTCTAACAGATTTTGCTAAAGACATCGGACTAAAGAACACAGGTGTTTGCGAAGAAAAAAAAGGGTATAAAATGATTTATTACTCTCTTTAGTTCTTGAATAAACTGTAATATAAGTGGCAGAATCGGATCTATTTTCTTGAACTCAAAGCTCTTAGGGGGGGGGCGATCGCCCCCCCCCCCCCCCCCACCGCCCCCCCCCCTTGGATCCGCGCCTGCATAGTGCCGACTTGAGCTTTTACCCTAGGGGTGGATGCCAACCCTTTTTGGGTGAAAAATAACTCCAGGAATTGATAAAGAAAGAAATTCTAAGTAAAATATAGTCTATAAAGTTTTTTTGATATGTCAATATTTTTTGAGTTATTAATGGTTAAAAATGTTGATTTTTCATGAAAAAAATACATGTTTTGGAACAGTTTTTTATAAATAACTCCAAAACTCTGTATTTTTCCAAAAATATTGTTCTTAACAAAATTGAAGCTAATAAGCAAATAAAGAGAATAGTTTTATGAGTATCGTAAGTTGAATCCAAAGCGACTTATAGGTAGTTAAAGGGATCATTTTTGTTGGTGAATACTCGAATTCAAGTGTTCGAGGTTAAATAACGGGAAACCGATACATTTTTCGAAAAATACTTACAAAAACTTTTCAAAGTACTTGAAAAGACCTTTCAAATAAGCTCCGAATGGAGTCTATTCCACTAGAACTAAGCGAGTTATGATGAAAATAAGACGGGACTCTCGAATCTTTTAAGAAAAAATGAGAAATAAATCCTACGCCATTTCCGCCAAAATTAAAATTTATGGTAATCCTTGTAGGATTTACTTTCTTTTAGTATAAGCAATAATTTCAAAAACTTTGACTGGTTTAGAAAGCTTATTTTTGAAAAAAAGTACGATTTAAAAAAAAAATGAATTTTACAAATTTCTCTAAAAATTTCCTTTTTTTTTTAATAATTACCCTAAAACTACTAAATATACGTGAAAAATGGCCGATAATAAAAATTTTCTTAAAAAAATTTTGTTTTTTTTTTATTTCTGTAGGATAAAAGCAACCGAGATATCAACGATAGTGAAAATTTTATTGCGAGGATCATGTGACCCGAGGCCTTTAACCCCTTAACTTTTAAAAATTATGGGTTTTGAAAAATGGAATGATCTTATAATCCTTGAAATTACCTTTAAAATGGTTCTTAGATGAGCCAGATAGCATCAAAAATAACGGAGTTATCGTAAAAAAGGCAATCGCATTTTTCCAGAGAAATGTTAGGAACACATATTTTATATCTGTAACTAGCATTCCTCGTCGCGGCTTCATATTACGTATATTATATATATGTATATATATATATATATTTATATATATATATATATATATATATATATATATATATATATATATATATATAATATAGGAATTAATTTTTCTTGAACCATTAATTATATTTTTAGTTGGTTATTTTCTTGGGAAAATGGTTCATTTTTATATTGAAACTACATATATAAAGTAGTCATACTTATTGGATATATATTTTTATTTTTCAGGACGTTTCGATTCTTTCGAATCTTTTTCAACTGAGGGTTTCGGCGGATGCATTAAGAACACTAAAAACTAAAAAGCATTTCCTTCCCTATGGATTTTGTCGCAGTTGGGTAATAAATAAGTTTGCAACGCCGCACAGAGCTCAGCTGAATACAAGTTAAGGTTAAAATTTTTGATTGAACGACAAATTTTTAGTAGCCTCACTACGACCTTGGTTAATAGAACTTTTGCATGGTCTTTTTTTATCAATACTTTGGTGCTTTTTGTCACAAACTGTTTGATGTACCGATAACAATGACACATAAATATGATGCCAGCGAAACTATAACTTTAAAAAACCCGCCTTTTGTTTCTGTCAACTGGCATTTTTCAGTTTTGTATTTGTGTTTCGTCATGTCGTTATTCATTTTTAATGTTGTTGGGGGCTGACTGTGAAAATTTAGCTTTGGAAAGAATTTTATTAAAATAGTTGATTTATCTATGTGCCTCTGAAAACCTTTTTTATTCCTGTTTATGTAATACTTAAGGTAAGATCGAGAATCATATGTACTTAGGAAAAACAGTAACGTTATTTATACGTTATTTATAGGTTGTGTTCCAGGAAATTCCCGAATGCTTTACCGCTTATATTTTTGTAGTAACTCTATGTTATTAGAAGTATAAATGAAATTTTCAAAAATATTATCTGCGCAAAAAAGGCTTGCACAGCTCATCCAGACCCGGTCCTAAATATAACAAGAAATTTTACTCATGAAGTGGAAGGCGAAATGTTTGTTTATGGAGTGCTCCACTAATAAAACCTGTAAGATTTATTTTGTTCCTGATGATTGGTTTATATTTAAAGAACATAGAAAATAGAGTTTTATTAATTACAAGAAGTAATTTTGTTTAAGCTTTTATAAATTTCAAAACTGGGAGTAGGGAGCATATATGACTTTGTAAAGCGAGCTTGTAAAATTACCATGTACAGTTGATTAGTACGAAAAGGAAAGAGAAAGTTCTACGATTCCAACTTGGTGAGACTTATTATGAGTAAGTTCTGTCTTTCATTATACATATTAACCTTGAAATAGCATAAGTCACGACTCTATAGTAGAGCACAATTATAAAAATTCGTAAAAATATCAAAAAATTTACTCCCACAAATGATAAACTTTATTCTATAACACTAAAATCAGTTTGTTATTAGGATCTACAAAGACAACAGGACTGGCAAATAGTCAGAAGAATGAGGAAATTTCAATCCAAACATGGCTGAAAAGGACATTAGACCAGATTTGTTATTCGCCTAAATAAAAATTCTTGTTTTTAAAACTATTTAAAGATTTGTGTACTTTTTAGTTCAATAAACTTTTATTTTGTTGATAGTCTACCTTTTAGAGTTATTATATCGAAGGGATAAACTAAGGCTTAAATTTGATAGGTTCACTTATAGTTCGAACAGTAGTAGTTCTGAAAATATTTGCTTTTCTACCTCACTTCTTAAATTTCAAATTAGAAAAAGTTTACATTATGCTTAAATTATGTATTTTTTTGTATAAAGAGATTATGTTGAACATATTTTTTAAAGAAAATTATTCATGCGGAACTTGTAGTTATTTAAAATGGTAGTGTATATTTTGCTCTTGATTTTTTCTTAATTAAAGTTATTTCTTGGACTTTTGAATAATCACGGTTTGACTTTGTAAACAAGACAAACAAAAAAATTAAAGGGACCCTTTTTAATGTACATAATTTTAATGGTGGAATATGTTGGGAAGGAACGTCCATAAGACGTTGAAAGCAAATGTCTTAAAGACGTTACCTTTTGTAACATAAGACGTCTATACAACGTCTTATGGACGTCATTCGACTTTAATGGACATCCATAAGACGTCCTGAATGTTGAGATCAAACGTTTTATGGACGTCTTTAAGACGTATTTGTGCTGTTTGGGAAATGGTTATAAAGAAGATAATACATATCTTAAACGTTACGACATTAACTTCAAATTAGCTTTTGATATGTATATGATAAATATATATTTATATATCTCGCAATAATTAATTAATTTGTATTATTGCAAAATATCAACGGGTCAAAGTTTTTTACTTAATGTATTCAAAGTCTGGAGTGCGTGCTCATGCAATGTTGCCAAATATTTCGACTCCAATTTAATGCAGGTTAATTTTAAATTTTATGTAATTTTTTTAACTGATATATCAATAAACCCTGCTAAATATGTTATTACAAAAATGAAATATCTATGTTTCAAAAAGCTATTTGTAGTCTAATTCAGAGGAAAATGCCAAGATTCTGATTTTCCATAAGATTGTACAAATTTTTATATTTTTGTTAACTAAATTTGCAAAAATTTACACGATAAGGTTATTCGAAATTCGCAGTAGTATAGGTTACGATTTAAATTATTATAAAAAAATTAATTTCCGTTAAGATCTAATATTTTTTATTTAACAAGGGCAGCGATTGGTCCTCCTTAAATTATAGAAAGACGGGTAATTTTTTTTTAATACAATATCAAAATTTCTAATTTTCCAAGCCTCTAAATTAATTCTTCCTAATATTCCAATTTTTCGTGGAATTTTCCAGAAAAAAAATTAGCAAATTAAAATTTATACTTTCCCTTTAACTTCATTAACCCACTTTTACTCCCCTAATAAAACTTCTAAAACAAACTTTACTAATTATATTAACTCCAGATGAATGAATAGCTTATTTTCGATTTTATCGGCGTGTATCAGTTACCCATCGACTGAGTTAACGCCTAAACGCCTCCCTTTTGATTGCTTTTCCAATCAATGCCACCCCCTAAATGCCCTTTCAAACCAGTCGTTGAGTTTCGGAATGCGATAGTCACCAACTGAAAGTGGAATAAGCAATATCATTTATTTAATAATACATCGAATGTGATGAAATCAAGTAAGTAAATACAAAAATTATTTATTTAAGAAAATAAACGATCAATGATTTGTGTGACTCGCGCGCCCAGGGTTCCGTGTTAAGAACTATATTATTAACATTGGAATGCCAAATCTGTAACTAGCATTTATAGGGAAAAATCATTCCTACTTTACTTGAAATGAAATTCTTGATTACAAAATTTTCCTATAGATGTAACGGTTAAACTTAAAATTTGTAGGCAGAATTAAATTTAGCCAAAGTCGTGTAACTAATAATAAACCGTTGAAGTTTTCCAGGAAATAATATAACTACATCTAATTCATAATGTAAAGAATCGGTTTACTCCCAAATATGTTACACTCAGAATTAAACATGATAAAGGCGGCATTTTTCTGTAAGGTTATTTCTCACAGAATGGGATGAGAACTTTAAATTTTATTAATGGATACCATGGGTTGATTGAACTATCAGGATATAATAAAAAATGTAATGTTACCTGATGCAAGAAGCGGATCCAGGGGGGGGGGCGGTGGGGTCGATCTCCCCTCCCCCCCAAGACCTTTGAGTTCAGGAAAATAGACCCTATTTTACCTCTTATACTATAGATTATTCAAGAACTAGAGAAAGTAATAAGTCATTTTTGACCCTTTTTTTTTCTTCGCAAACTACCTGTGTTCTTTAGTCCGGTGTCGTTGGCAAAATCTGTTAGACACATATATTTTTCATAGGAATGGGTTAGAGATTTTATGATCAAAAATACCGATCTATAATAATGGACTATTCGGATTGGATAACAATAGATATTTAGCTGTATGAAATGTTAAAAGGGATTTTAACTCTTGTCATAGGCGTCGGAAGGAGGTTTATTTTATCACTAAGTATTTATGGCATAGAATATTATTTCGGTAATAAACTTGAAATAAAAAGTTTTTATAATATCATTTAATTCCTTATAATTTCTTAATAATTCACATACATTAGAAAATATAGATAATTTTGACATATTTAACATATATCACAACTGTATTTTTATTATTTTTAATTTTGGCATAGAAACCATTTTAGGCACATACATATTAAAACGTAGCTTTTTTTTCTCAAAAAATTCTAAGTTATAATTTAAATACTTATAAAATAACAATTGTCAAAAATACAAGAAGTTAAACATATATAAACAAAATAAATTCGTCCGTATAATATTAAAATTTCTTTGGGGCTATCGGTCATTTTATCTCAATTGTCTGCACTAACTTTATTCAAAAAAATTTTTCAAAAGTTCAGTTAAATTACTAATTTTGTAAGTTTTTTCTAGAAACTCTACCTTTTACTAGAGAGATATTTTCTTCTCCAACGGTCATTTTTCGGACGATCTATAAGAACAGATTTCCTATCTGTTCTTTTAATTTCAGGTAAATCCCGATCTTTATTGATTTTACTTAGGATTTTGTCGATGGTTGGGATCTGCTTCTCATAATAAAATGAATGTACAACTCTTTTATTGCAGTTTACGTCTCTTCTTCCAACGAGGTTTTTCGTCCGCCTGTGATCGAATGTAGCATGGGAGTACTAACAATTCCAGTCGTTTTTTTCTCCTTCAGTGTTTGGTACATAGTCGATTTCCCAACTCCTGTCATGTGGGAACACATCTCAACATCATTATCTAGATATTGATATCTTAAGGCATCATAAACATTCATCGTAATAAGTTTTTCGTTGAGGAAAAAATGTCTTGGTTTAACGATTTTGGAATAAATATAGATGTGGAAGCCATATCTTTTAGGTATCTCAATAATCACAAATAATATATAAAAACAAGCACAAACAGGGTAAATCACTAAGGACACACTGTAAGGTGTACTTTGCTCACTGACAGAAATTAAATTGAACTATCAAAAATTTTATTGTTGCAGTAAATTTATAAAAGCTTATAATATTTAAAATCAATTAAACATAATTAGATTTACGGCAGTCCTCAGTTATTCTCTCTAGTTCTTGAATAGAGTATAGAAATGTGTATGCTTGCAATCGCCCCTCCCCTTCCCAAGAGCTTTGAGTTCAGGAAAATAGAACCGATTTTGCATTTTTTATTAGGAATGTGTATGCTGCTGGCACTCCCCCCCCCCCCCCCCCCCCGTTGACAACTTGTTTTTCTTGCGGTAGCCCCCTCTCAAGAACTTTGATTTCAGGAAAATAGACCCGATTCTGCCTCTTATACTAGGAATATGTATGCTGCTCGCATCCTTCCCCCCCTGTCGGCAACTTGTTTTCTCTTGTGATCGCCCCCCCCCCTCTATAAGAGCTTCAAATTCAGAAAAATAGACCCGACCCTGCCTTTTACACTAGAAATGAGAATGTTGCTGGTGTCCCCCCCCCCCCCGTCGACAACTTGCTTTCGCTTGCCATACTGTACTTTTGCGATATCACCGTCCCCCCCGCCCCCCCAAAGAGAGAGACTGGATCCGCCCCTGCCTGATGCAGAGTAGAAAATACCATTGTGTTTCATTTTCTAACAGGATAACGATGCAAAACACTCCTTACGAGTTGTTCAAGAGTGGTTTTAGAAAAATAACGTTCAGCTTTTGCAGTCGGGGGTATAATCGCCAGACTTTAACCTTATTGAAAATTTGTAAGAAGATGTTTTGTCTTATTCGACAACAAATGTTTTCAAATAAATAGTCATTGCTAAACAAAATCAATGAAATTTGGATAAACCTTCCAGAAAATATTGTTCAAAATTTTTTTGGCTCAATGCCATGATGTTGTCGTCAAGTAAAAATAATAATGGATGCGCTATTAACTTTTAACAGAAATAATACTTCTAACTAATTTCATTCTTAAGTGTGTTCAATGTTTTTCATCGTAATAATTAAAATATAAAATTTTTATAAAAAAATTGAATCGACTTTTAAAAGTGCGCTAAAAAGTGAAAAATAGCTAGAAATTTTTATATGAAATTAAAATTTTTGAAGTCGGCGCCAAACTAATACCTGACAAAATGTGATTCGCATAAACGGATTAAAAATATTTATATATATATATATATATATATATATATATATATATATATATATATATATACATATATATATATATATATATATATATATATATATGAAGCAAATTGCGATCAGTAAATGCAAATCTCGTTCCAATTATATCCTTTCCGTGTTAGCCACAACGGCATAGTGTGGATATATCCACTGCTATTGCATCTCACACGAAGGAATCCGTGAAAGCCGCATAAACATATATATATATATATATATATATATATATATATATATATATATATATATATATATATATACATATAGAGAGGAAGTTATAACAATGATTTCTAAGAATGTTTATTTTGTTACGAACTCTCTTTAAAACCATATTACACACACACACACGCCTAGTATAGTTAAGAATATTTTATCGTTAATAACATTTTCTTCAATTAGTTTAATGGAATGAATAGGATAATAAATCAAATGCTTTTATTTAAACGGTCAAGTTAATGCATTAGCCATTCAAATAATAATAAAAATAAATATGTTTTAAAAAAGTAAATGATGGAATTTTTTTTTACTTTTTGTGCAATAAATCAATAAAATTAAGTAATCCATTACAGTGTGTGAATATTTTCAATAGCATTCATTGATTAATCACATAATAATAAATGTAATGTTGTATATCTGTGCTGATCCTTTAGGACTTCCAGAAGAATTTCTTTGGACTTCGTTTAGCATGTTTCCTGGAATACCAAAACGACATAAATAAATACGCACTTCTCATATATTTACTTCACTATAGATTTATTAATAATAAGCATTTTCTAATCATAAAAAACAATGCATTGGCATATAGGACTTCAGTTATTATAACAATGTTTGAGAGCGGGGGAGGATTGATGTGTTTTGCATAATAAATACAATCCCTATCCGCTATATACGCTTAATGCTTTATATCGTATGAAATATTAAAATTTAAAAAAAATGAAGCAGCTCACCAACATGCAATATATATATATATATATATATATATATATATATATATATATATATATATATATATATATATATATATATATGCAACGATCAGCAAAAGTTTTAATGGATTATGTGGTGAGCACCTGTAAGTAGACTTCCTCTTCCCTTCATATACGGCGACTCTTATGTTAACGCTATTTATTTATAGGATTAAAAAGCAAGAAAAACATTACATTTTCCCATTGCGTTTAATCTCACCTTGTAATTCTTTCTCCTGTTTAGCGCAGAACTTGAAATTTTTTTCTATACTCATATAAGATGGGAAAACTAACTAAATAATCAAATCGAGTCAGTGGTACTCGAAAAAAAGTACCACTCTGTGTATTATTTCACATAATAATAATTTTTTTATGACAACTGGAAAAAGTGTTATGTGTTCCTAATTTGACTTAATTATCTTTAAGAAGAAATGGTATAAATTTAAAAAACTAAAAATAATGAAGTTTAAGCATTATCAGCATATGTTTATATGAACCTTTATGCATTAGCTCAAGAATAACTATTTAAAAATTTTCGCCCTTATTTAGAAAGTCCCTGTATACAGAAAATGCATTTTTTTTTGTTTTTTATGGACGTTTTACAATGTAATTCTTAGTCAGATCATAAACTAATGTGAAAATAAATATATATTTTCTACTCTTTATTCTATTAAAGTTTCATAGAATATTTTATCACCTAACTTGCCATATATACTTATGTTATCAGAGTTGTTTGACAAATTCTGGATTATGCTGATGAGGGGTGGAGAGGTGATAAAAGATTGCAATAAAAATTTGTGAAGTTTTTAATAATTAGACATCGGGACGCGAATCGAAAATTGATTATTTTTTATTAATGTAAACGTGCAAGGAAAAAAGCAGAAAGGATGGATTACTTAAATTCATTTTAGTTCCCCTCAGATCTACTTCTAGGTACTCATGTTGCTCAGGTTATTGAACAATGTCGTAATGAAAGAAGACAGTTAAAGTTAAAGACGAAGACAATAACGTTTTGTTACCAAACATATATAAGCATGCAAAAGTCAACTGGACTTCGGGAAGCAGCTGAAGGTCATAATGGTGGGCTTTAAGAGAATGGGAAGGGGAGATTTCGTATTATCGAACCAATACAACAAAGTTTCAAATAGTTCCGATCTGACGAAACAGATAAAATAACAATTACTTGGAAATTCTGTAATATAAAATTATCTGAATCTCAATAAACTCTAGAAATCTGAAAAACTACGAATTTATACTTTTACTATTATAAATGAGCTGAAACTCCACTATTCCGTCACCAGAGATCACCTGTGCAAAATTAGTTATTTTTATTGTAACAAAACAAAGATAAAGGTCATAAGTAATTATTATCATTATTGTAACTATTATTCTCGTTTACAAACATGTTCCCCCTTTCTAAAATAGTAGTTTTAAAATTTCATACTTTATGCGCCATCTATGATTTATATGCCGAACTAGCTAACTGACATTACAGAACTAAATAGTATGGTCCCTTTCTTTTCCTACAATCAAATCAAGAGACGGTGCAGGACGCTACCATAACATATACGCTAAGATATTCCATACTATTAGGTGGCTAACAACAGATGGCGCGGAAGGCTTAACGATGGATCTTTAACAAAGTGATTTGTATTTATAGACCGCCTTGACATTTTTCATGTTCGCTGCCCCACTTTTGCCCGATCTCTCGCTCAAATAGAAATAGACAGCGGCGTATCACAACGAAGGTTTTAATTTATTTATTATTTATCGTTACTTTCAGAAATATTAATTAAACTTAAAAATTTTATTGCCAGTTCAAATTGTTATTCTAATTTATTTTGTACTTTATATTTGTGATGTTATTAAGGTGAAACTACGGATTAATCCGAAAATCCCCCAAAGTGAGGATTTAGGTGAGGACAATAACTATTTCATATCTACTAAGAATCCTGAATAATTTAACTTTATAAATCAGTAAAATACAAAATATCACTACTTATTGCGAAGAACTGATTATTGGTTACAAAAAAATAAAGGGAAAACAGTAAAGAGAAAGATTGCCGTTAATAGTAATGGATTAAATGAAACAACCTTATTTGGACTGAGAAAACTTGAATATATATTATTCTTAGAATTGATAACATTTTTAATAGGTTCACTAGCCTTGGAGGTAAGTACTATGCTTAAGTGCGAATTTGTTGATAGACGTAATGAAAGAGGTATTTATGTAACTCAACGAATCCGAGTATGAAATTTAAATAAATTAAAATAAGTTATATTTATGGCTTAAATTTTATAATACTGTGATATCAGCCATTTATAATTTATCTTAAACATTTTTACATAAACCGAAAACCAAAAAAATTAAATTGTGTCAATATATTTGAAATAATGCAATATATACATACATACAGAAATAAATAAAGCGTTCGTTAATCAGGATATAAATATTATAACCCTATCATTGTTTTTAAATAAATAAAGCGTAACCCATATCTTTTATACCCCGTAAACAGCTGGAGAGATTTAGATGAAGTTTCCACTGTTATCTAGAAAGTCTTTACATGAAATTATTATTGTATTAAAAAAAAGCTCTTACTTCATATTTTACGGAAAAAAACTTTAAATAACATATTTCAATTTTTTAAAATTTTTTTTAATTCTAAAAAATACCCGTGGAAGTTTAATTTAGCTACAAATTTAATATCTGACCAATTTTTAATTTTTTTCAACCTAAATTACTACAGTTTATAATATAAATCTAGAACCTTACTAAGCAATCATTTTTAGGCTCTATTGACTTAACTATACTTAATTATCTTGTATCACTTTCGCACTTTACACTGGCATTATTTAATTAGTTCGAAAGGTTTTATCCTTTTGAGTCTTTTTTCTAAATTCGTATCATCGAGGAGCTGGATAGCTTTGACATTAGCTTGGTTGAGAAGTCGTCCTTCATGTCTCTTTGCAAATTTCTTCATAGTCCGGTTAACAGTGTCCATCTTTAAATCCAGATGGAGGCTATTGTTTGTGAAGTACAAAGGGATATTTGTAATGTTCCTTAGTACTTTATTCTGGAATCACTGTATGATTTCGATGTCGTTCTAACTGGTACAAACCCACAATTTTATGCCATATGTCCATATAGGCTTGAGAACCTGTTCATACAGGAATATTTTGTTATTTTGTTAAAATGAATAATTAAATAATCACTCTGTGAATAGATTTCCCGTGGGAATAGGGTAGTTATATTTTTTTATCCCTATCCACGAAAGTCTAAAGGAAAAATAAATCAGTTATCGAACTTAACTTTTATTATTATCCTTGTCGTTTAAATGTTTTCTTAAAAATATATAAACTCAGTAAATTTATGAAGACATAAAACTAAAAAACCCTTTCTACGATTTGGCTATAAATCTGTCGAAATAATCCTACTCTGATTGTGTAAATAAAACCAGACGTGTTAAGGGTAGTTTTTAACATATGGTATACGAAATACCGTTAAAATGTATTAAAATATTGAACGATTTTCCCATTATTAGGAAAAAAAGAATAATCAAACAAACTCATTATACTGGAATATAACGTTTGACCTGTGAAAGGAGGTATATAGCGACTGTTCTTCCTGATTGCAAGAAAGAATGATTTAATTACCAGCAATGTGAATAAAAGGGCACTCAGATTTTTTCACAGACGTTATATTATCTTATTCCTTTGGTTATAGAAAGAAATAGAATAGTTTTATTAACTGTGTTTATATAAAAATTAAGATTAAGACGCTTAGAGGCCAATTCCGGAGTCAAGCATCCGGCATAGAATAGCTAGCGCCCTCAGCGCGTATCGATCGAAACCTTCGAACTTTAAGGGAATGAAATTGTCGGTTACAGGACGTATGACCGAAAAAGTCACTAAAAAGAGGGAGAGGGGGTGTAAGATTGGAAGACACTCTTTTAAGGAATAGTAAATTTCAGTACCAATCTGAAAGTCGAATAAGGGTGATCGGTACCGTTCTTTAAGTCCAGTGCTGTAGTGTATATTCGGCGGAAATGAAGGTTTTTCTTTGTTTGATTTGTTTTTGATTTAATTTGAGAAGTTAAGGGAGTAGCATGTGTTATTTTAGTCTGGCGTTTCGCGATTTTCATACAGTTTGATTAAGTAATATAAATAGCTGTTTTCGGGTTTTATTTCTAATTTTTTTTGTTTAATATTTTATTAAGCTATTTATACGTGTTTTTTCAAAATTGGGTTTTATATTTTTGGTTATTAAATCGGCCAAGAAGAGCAATTATGTTAGTTTTCGTAATTGTTATTAGTTTTAAGTTTCTCATTGTAAATAGTTTGTTTTTCTACTTATTTTTGTTAAATAGATATAAGTGTTTTGAGAAACTTTTTTTATTCAATTTAATTAAAATCTTCACGCGAATTAACTTCCGGGCGCGCTGTTGCGAGACCTACAAAACACGAAATATCAACTGTCCAGCTAATGAGCAGCACTGCTTGAGTCCTGAAGTTCTGAGTTGTGGTTGGTAAGCTTAAATAACCGTAGTTGTTTGGAACTAAAGCTGCAAGAGAGAAGATGAACGTCCATACTTCCAGAGTGTCTTTATTACTGTAAAATTTAATTATAGGTTATCAAAGTAGCTACTAATCAATGTGGGGGGCAAAATATGATTATAGATAAAATGATTAACGCTACCACAATATATTATTTGCAGGAGTCTTTAATCAAATTCTGTCACAAACTGATAAATTTGAACGTCTTCCAATCAGACAGTAGATAAATCTTAACTGGAGTTCTTCCCTTTTCTGAGCCCTCCAACACAACTTTGCACAAGGAAAGTTTCTAACCCTTTCGATATTACAGAATTAGTTATATGTTAGAGAAAAAATCTTTCTGTAAGAGTCTGTTACACTTATCTGATACAACAACAAATGAATTTTTAATGGAATTATACTAAAAATAATGATAAAAAAAATCGTTTGCATAAAATAGCTTTAAAATGATAATGATGTATGTCAATATTTATTTTAGAGTACGTTTTAGTTTATATTTGAATAACAGCAGTTAACACATATGAAATTTGGGTTAATTGTATCATAGTCTTGTACACACATTATAAAAATTGTTGTATTTTACATTTGTTGTACGGTAACTGAACTTCTACAACCAGATTTACCAACAAGATTAAATTTTAAAACGGATAAAATGATTTGAACTCCTTACCGCTTATGATGTTGTTATAGTTTGTATTATATGTGTCAACAAACAAATCTCATTTAGGAATTTAATGGCTAAAACTTAAAGATTGTCTTGGAATTAGTGAGAGAAATAGTTGTTTGGGTAAATTAAATAATAAAATAAAATAAGAATTTTTTTTATTATCATATTGTTACGATTTTGTCTCTTGAAAAATCGTTCAGTGGGTCGCAGAATTAAATACAATACAATACTTTCAATACTTATATTAACTACTTATTAATACAGCTAAAATACAATCTTATTACTACTTCTTAATCTTCACTATTAAAATACAACTATACAGCTAACTATACTATGCTTATCGTATCCCTACTTATATACCTATGGAATTTCCTATATAATCCAGAACATAAAAGTTGAGATCTATCTAGAAATATGAATCATCGATATAATATTGCGTTCGGCACATAGCGTCGGAACATATACGAGGGCGTGTCAGTAAGTTTCTCCTAGTCGTTCGTAACAATATTTTTAATGTTCAAGACTTGACTGATTTAATGCTACACCTCAATGTATACAAAATTTAAACAAATTTTAAAGATGGTGCACATGTAATTCTTAAATTTCAATTCGACACTCGGTTATACTAGATACGGAGTGTTTCCAGTCAGTAATAGGCAAATACTCAATTGAGTGAGAGTCCATCTTCTTACAATTTAACATATTATGGCTATAGACATAAGGTATAAATGGAGAAAACATAATTTGTATATTTCTATGTTGTTTTTTTATTTCATTTCCAACTATTTCTGCGTTTATATTAATCAAGAGTTAAGAAAGTGTTAATTACCTTACAAGCACATTAAATAACAAATATTTTTCTTTAAATTATAATTATGACATCATACCTACGGCACTGATCCAGTAAATAAGCTTTATCCGTATCTGTTCTGTATACACGCCTTGAAATCAATACTTTCATTTGTGCGTGCAATAATTTTATTTAGCCAGAGGCGCGCCCAGATTTTCTTTCTGTATTTGCAAACTCGTTACTTTTTTATTGCCACTGTGCCGTGGAACAGGTTGTTTGCTTTTATAGGATTTTTTCAGTTGATTTCACCGGTTGAGTTGTGTAATTTTGCTAATATTGGCTGCGACTTTTAAACAACTTGGTCGCTATGTGGAGAACGGTAGATATACAGTATGTCTGAAAAGTTCCCGAACTGAGTTAAATAAAAACACATCATAAAAGATAAATGAATTTATTCATATGAGCCCTCTACATAAAACCCTTTTCTAGTTATACACTCGTTGCAGTGCTCGTAAAGTTCTTCAAAAACCTTGGAGAAATCATTTCGTAGAATCACCTTTATCTCCATGATATAAGCTCGCCGGAATATCGTGGTACAAGTGACATTTTACCTTCATCTTGAGTTTTGGTAATAAAAAATAGTATGCTCGAGTCAAATCAGGTGAATAGGGCAGATGATCTGATTTGTGGCGTAATAATATTTTAATAGTATTGCGGTATGCGACGGTGCATTATCATGCAAGATGTTCCAACTGTCGTCGTGGCGGTACTCGGCTGAAACTGACGGATATGATGCAGCAAGCGCTTCAGATAGGATGTAGCATTCACAGTTTGTCCGGTCGGAACGAATTTATGGTGAATGAGGTACAGCCGCACTTTCATGGCTCTTTAAAGCGCTTCCACCATATGTATATTGTAGTACGAGATAGAGCTTTATCACCAAATGCTTATCGAATCATACAAAAATTTGTCAAGCCGTACACAAAACTTAAACGTGTTTCTTTGTTCCATCTCGCAAGCGCGTACAAAGTACCATGAACACACAACACAAAACCGCATTCTACTCGTAAATGAAGTGGCCGACAGCGCCAAAATTTTGTCCACATACTCGCCAAGCTTCGTACTGCCTTGGCGCTATTTGCATCGAATGAAGAAAATTAGTTCGGAATCTCTTTAGACATACTCTCTTACACTGTTATAAATAACCTTAAATTTAATGCAAATTTAATGTACATTCTATGTTAGGTTTAATGATATTGTACCAAAAATCGTGAATAATTTACATTTACTTTGAATTTAAAGCAATTCATTCAAATATCATTTCGTTGGACATTAAATTTGGTTAAATGGTATCTTAGATTTTAATAAAGTAACTGAAAAACATTTCATCGTCTGTTTTGAACTTTTTGTATAATATGATATAAGTTCCTTAAAGGATTCAATTTTCTTATGGTGAGGTGTACAAGTCTGCCCGGTACTGACGCCAACCAAGGAATTCGAAACCAGCTAGTCGGCGGACATTACTGGGAAAAATGTTCACCTTGCTCAGGTAGTTCTAGAATTTTTTGAACTCCTATTAACGTTGGTGCATTAAATATGTGATAACATATTTCAAATTCAATGAATATTGGTCATCTTAATGATGAGTGAAGATCAAACATTAAATTTAATATATGATCATATTAAATTTAATGGAATAAATTAATTTAGATTAATGTAAATTATTAAATTTAATGCATTACATTAAATGCATTTAATAAAGTTTTGTGAAATTTGCTTCCAGTACATTTACATTAAACTTAATGTATTTCCTTTTTACAGTGTTCTTAAACCTATTAAGAAACGACTTAAAAAATTAATTTAAATTACACCTTTACATATTTCAGATATTTTGAAATAGATTGCTTCGAAAATATTTTTATATGAAATCATTTAGCAGAAACTTGTTTAAATAAATATTTGTCGTGAAAATAATTGTACATATTTTTTAAAAATGTTGCAATTTATTGTAAATTTTTATCGTGTTTCTTTCTTTAAAAGTAGGTATGAAATTTCTCTCTTGCTACTGTTATTTTTGTTTTTTCTGTTATTTCTACTTAATCTTTACTATTGATTTTCCATTATTGTTCAATTTGTCCCTTAGCACTCCCATGTTACATAGTTTCTATGATTTTCATATTATAATGTATGTAAGTATTTTCGTATTTTGAAATTTATAGCTGTGTTCAGGCGTTTGTTTTATTTTAAGTGTTTTAACACAACTTATTCAATTTTAATTTTCTTTAAGCGCATACTTTTTAGGATGCCATTGCCAGCTATGAACCTTCATAGTTTTGATATGTCCGTTTGTCTGTATGTCACAGCCTTATAACTTAGTTTTTCATCTGTTACAATAAAATTTAGTAAAAGCATGCTACTAATTAACCAAAAAGAGACCTAAGGCGGTATTAGAAACAAAATTAGAGTATCTCCACCTGGGTCAGAAGAGGGACCAATATTTTTGTTTACCTATTAACTGGAGTATCACTCGCTACAAGTTTAAAAATGAAATAAATCATATTCGAAAATATTTTTTATTTAGTTATCGCATTCACGAAATATAAACCTCTAAAGTTGTTCACAGTTGCCACGCTGTATTAGAAATGTGACATAATGTGGGTTGCGCTTGTCTATATTTGTCAATCACAAACTTGATCAGAGGCGGCTTTTCCTTAGGTTTGCAAGTTTGCGCAACCCTCAAAAAAATTGTAAATTAAAATACAATATATTAGTAAATATAAGTATAAATATATATATTTTTTTTAATTTCTACTGATAATTTAATGATTAAATTTAAATCAAATTTCTATCTAGATTTTACGCAAACAGCAATCAATCATTGAAATAATTTATCTGACCGCGTAAATATCATGAATAATTTGTCTGTATCTTCGTTCATACCCTATAGATTGTTTGAAGGCTGTTTATGGTCGGTGGGGGAGAGGCGTTTTTGATATTGACAGACATAAACATGTTTACTTATCTTTTCTTTCAGATTAATTGTTTGTCGTGACTCTTTTCAGTGTTTTTAAGTGTTGAAAATTACTATAAATGCAAAGTGTACAATTAATATTAACACAAGAGGATTTAAAGGTAAATATTGTTAGAAATTGTTTGCATATTGAAAATAACAATAATAATAATTTAGGCAACCATATATTCATACTTTTATGTATTCAGATTATCATATGATACTCCTTTAAGTAGTGCAGTTAGAAAAGGATAGCATAAAATCGGCATGTGTGTACCAAGAAATTAAATATCTGCTATTTATCAACACTTTTTCAAATATAAATAAAAATATTATCTGTATTACCGTATTACGTCTGGAAACGTTACGCGTGGCGCTACCAGTATCAAGTAAAGATTTCGTCTTCAAGCAGCACTTAAACCATTCCTTTAGTTTAGGTTAGAATACAACCGTGGTGTCTACTGTGTCGGTATTTCTAGGCATGATGTCTACTGTACGGGTATTTTAATTTTTGTGAAATATTTTTACTTTGATCCAGATATTTTGTTACGTTTTAAAGAGGTTAAAAATGTTTGGCGAGAAAAAAAACCATCTAAAATTAAGTGCTTTGTCACAAGCTCTGCAGACAAATACGGTGATCGATTTCGATTTCCGAATTCAAAGGATTCCGAGTTAGGAAAGAATTTATAAAAACCATCATATATCTGTTAGACATTTTTAAGAATCTCTTGTAAGAGATTCTAGAAAAGCAGTTAAATGTAATGCAGTTTCTGCTCTCTATCTTCCTGTATGTGTAAGTAAAACTAACTGAGCGCTTTTTAATTTTCTAGAAAACATGAGTGGCTCGTCGAATGGGTTGCAAGCAATTATAAAAAATCTATGGGCATGCTGCTTACGTGCATTGTTAGGCACATCAATTAAATTTGACATCCGCCAATAAAAACATCCGCATATTTTTTTCCAATTTACAAGGGATTTGTTCTTTTTTTTTAAATAGTCCTCAAAGAACCGCAATACTAGATGAAACTGTTAACAAACACTTACCTCGTTCGGTCCCACAAGATGTAATTTTAATTCTAGAGTTGTTTGTACCGTATTCGAATAAAAATACAGCATTCAAGACCAATTGACGTTGTTATCTCAAATAAAAATATATTATCATTTGAATCAAAATTAACAGAAATTAGAATTAATATTACCTCAAACGACGTTTAGGCTTCTCCATCTATTTCAAAACGACGTAAGCTCGATGACTCTGCGGAATTTTCTCGAAAAGCAAAAGAAGTTTGTGACGTAATTATTTGTCAAGCAAAAGAACGATTCAGCTTTGCAGGTCACTGACAGTCTTTTTTTTTCGGAACAGTATGTCGAATATAGTACGTGTTTTTTGCAACAAACATTTAAGGATAGGATTAAAATTTACCTCTTTTTATCGAACAAAAACTCCGTACAGAACTGACCGTCATATATTAAAATGAAGAATTTAGATCAATTTCGGGACTTCTTGTACTTTATAACCATCTTTCGCAAAACATCGAGCTAAATAAAACATCTAGTGAAATTCAAAACTTTTAAAAATTTTAATTACTATTCCGATGGCATCGGCTGAAGCATAGCGGTGCTTTTCTACCCTCAAACGGTTAAAAACGTTTTTACGGAATACTATGAGCCAAGAAAGATTTTCTGTTTTGGCAATGATTTCTAAAGAAAGGGATCTTATGGAAAGCATACCTAATTCAATCAACGGATTATTGATAAGTTTGCTAATGCAAGAGATCGGCATTTGATTATTGTTGACAAAAAATTCACACTGTGCATTTTATTTTGATTGCTATATTTTTAAAATTTACTACCTTCTTTCAGTTAAGTTATTTAAAATACACCTTTTTGTTTCATACTAACTCAATTTTTAAAGACTTTTATGGTCTATGGTAGGTTTTATACATATCTATGTTTTTAATGTACCACTGGAATTGTAACCTTATTTTTTTAATACACCAGCCGCCACTGCATTTGATTGATGCTTCCTTTCACCTCCAAAGCTCATATTAAATTAATTTGACCTATTTAGCTATTTTTTTAATCATCAGTTAAAGCCATTAATATATTTTAATCTGCTTCTACAATTGTCATGTCGTCTTATTGCATGGCTACAATATACAAAGGGTGAAAAATATCCACTTATAAAACATTGCTATAAAATTTAGAGGAAGACAGTTTGTGAATACTTAAATTACAAATCAATACTTGCTTAGACACCAAATTCTTACACTAAGTAAACAATACTCTCTTTTCAAAATAACATGTTCTTGAAATAACACTGTAAAGAATTCTTTCCAAGAAACGTTATTCTTGTTACAGATAACTCCATTAAGAAATTTGTAATCTTCAGACGACAATTCAGAACAATGTTACAATCAAATTAATCTCATTCTTTTTGTAAGACAATATTCTTGACTTAAGAGAAGATAATAATGATACGGGACCAAAAATTTTACAATCCATTTATTAACTATACGAGGATGGTTCGATAAGTTCTCGGCTTGAAACAGAGAGGGCACTAGTCGGATCAAATAACTATAATATTTTGTAAGCACTAACTTTGAGATGACGCCCTGCAAAGTTTCAGATGTTTGCTTTCAGTTGCTTGTTTGTGGCGATGGAGTGAACACATAAGGTTCGATATTTTGTTAAAGATGGATAAAATTGAAGTTCGAGCGGTTATAAAGTACTTTGTTTTAAAGGGCTTAACTCCTACGGACATTAAAAACGATTTAGATTCTACTTTAAAGGAATCTTCTCCTTCGTTTTCGAGAGTAAAAAATGGGCTGCTGAATTTAATCGTGGTCGTACATCAATTCAAGATGATGAGCGCTCGGAACGCCCAAAAACCGCTACAACTGGCGAAATTGTCACAAAAATGCACAATGTCATATTCCATGACCGCCGACTGAAAGTACGAGAGCTTGCTGGTATAGCAAACATCTCGATAGATCGTGTCTACTACATTTTACATGATGTTCTTGGGATGAAAAAGCTTTCTGCGCGATGGGTGTTAACAGTCGACCAAAAACGCCTTCGAATGAACACTTTCAAGAGTGTTTAGACTTATTCAAACGCAATCCTGCTGAGCTTCTTCGATGTTTTATAACTGTAGATGAAACATGGATTCATCATTACATGCCAGAGACAAAGCAGCAGTCTAAACAGTGGGTGGAAGCAGGTGAAAGTGCGCCAAAACAAAAACGGTTCCGTCTGCAGGAAAAGTCATAGCAACAGTTTTTTGGGATTCACATGGCGTAGTGCTTATAGACTATTTAGAACAAGGCAAAACCATCACCGGAGAGTATTTTGCTTCACTACTGGACCGTTTGTAGCATGTGATTAAGGCTAAACGTCCACATCTTGCCAAAAAAAGTGCTCTTTCATGAGGATAACGCGCCTGCACACAAATTTATGGTTGCTGCTAAACTCCATGACCTACGTTTCGAAGTGCTTCCACATGCGCCATATTCGCTGGATCTGTTTCCCAGCGATTACTTTCTCTACCCAAACTCTTTATCAGGCCGAGAACTTATCGAACAATTCTCGTATAAAAATGAATAAAATTATGCCTGGGCCGTGTAGCGGCGAATTCATTATCTAATCAGTTTGCGCCAATAAAAATACATAATTTGAAAAATCAAACGGTCAAGCATGCAGTGAAAAATTCAAAATAAAGCATAGATGCGATATTCAAGCCTCATCATATAGAACATGTTCAAATATTGTTGTGTTTGACATTAAAATATTTGGTGCTTTTGAATCAGAAACATTTTAAAAAGTCAAATAAGTATATTCTAATTTAGTGCCCCTTGAAACTATAGAGATGAAGTACTAATTGTCTCAGTATTAGAAAGTCTGCCCAGCCTAGTTAATGTGAAAATTCTCAACTTTTGAACTGAATTTCCCCCCCAATAATTAATTATATTAATATGGCGCGCTTGGAGAAACTACCCATAATCATCACTGATAAAACTCATGAATGCAAATGCAAGTTGAAATACAAACAGATAACAAAAAATCCATAGTAGCCGAATCCCAAGATTGAGACCTCTTATCTCATATCCAATTACCACCACACACGTCGAGGCCCCCATACTTATGACGTCACCGTTCACCATCGTTCGACCCTCGTCACCGACGGGAACCATAAAAATTCCTGACAGATGTCTTTTGTTTTCGACCTAAAGCTGATGCCAACCGTTCAAGGTTATTCCCATGGAGTTTCATTCGTTAGGCGCGCAGCCAATGGAATGTCGTTGACTCCGCCTCCGTTTACGCCCATTTCACTATTTATTTTATGAAAATGTTTGGAAAAATATGAGGTGCTGTATTTTGGAAACTACTGAAGTTATGGATGTTGGGGTGGAAGTGGGTGGAAGAGGATAAAAAGGACGTTGAATAGTGAAAATTTTGTGAAAAACAGATAAGAAGTTTGGGAAATAACTGAGTTTATTATTAAAATCATTTTATTGTCTGGAAATTCTATTAAAAACTACAGAAAATAAATTATACCAAAGGTTACATTTTATTTTTGGTACAAATAATACTGATTAATGTTGATTCTTTTGAACACGACGAAAATAAATTTATAATATGGTTTATAGTATTCATATATCTCATAAATATAAATTGTAAGAAGTAAATTTTTTTTATGTTGATGTCAAAAGTGTTTTTTTTTTAATTCAAGCAAAAAATCTAAAGCTTCAGAAAAATGTTAAAATAACACATTAAGATAATTCATTTTTAGATATTCTGGCCCATAGTTGGGCGCCAGGTGATGCAAAACATTATTAATATCGAAATCAAAACTACGATATTTGATCGTCTTTTGGTATAAATAAAATATTTTATTCAAAATGGTGCAGTTGGCAAAAACACTTAAGCTATTGTGTAAGAATGAACGAAATCCAGTAAACCATCACGAGTGTTGTGCCGAACCAACCGTAAAATAAGCGCCAGAAGAGACGAACATATAAACGCTGTCAAGCAAAAAATAACTTCTTCTGCTCTGGCCTAACACTGGTTAAACACAAGACATACGATAAATTTCTCAGGAACAAAAATGCTATCGAGATGTGAAAACCTGCCCACAAGAGTTATAAGGGAAGCCATTGAAATTGCAAAGAGACCCAACAACTTAAATGGCAGAGATGATAGCCAGCGAGTGCCTAATACTTGGAAAAATCTGCTTACAAAACGTCAACCAGTACTACTTAGTAACGAAACAGATTACAACTTGGCAACGCATCCTCAAACACTGGCAACAGGGCCGATGACGCGCAGCAAGTCTCGCAACCTGATTGGCCAGAACCATTCGGAAAACGAACCGGGACCGACAGCACTCGAGTCGCAGGCGTTTGTTCGCTCGTAGGCGCCTTACAATGAGCTTTGAAAATGGTGAATGAGATTTCACCGAAACGTCAGGTGCCTTACAGTCCTGAGAGGGACTCAGCACATACACGGGATACCCGAAAACCTTCGACTGCATATATATATATATATATATATATATATATATATATATATATATATATATATATATATATATATATATATATATATATATATATATATATAAAATGTGCGATAAATTTAGGACTTGTAATCGATATTGCTCAACCTTATTTCTAAAACTCAATACAAACAAGGGTTGGTTCACAATCAAAATGAAATAATTTTCATGTGACTCTTTTAAGTATGTTTGCATTGCATACGATTAAAATTAGAATGATTATTTTTCTGTTGGTACCCCAAAATTTTGTTTAGGAGGTTAGGAGCTCCCACTTGGCTTAGGACGGCCCTGTCTATTATATAAAATTTTAATTCCTCCTCTTGACGTGGAAATACGCAAATAAATTCATAGGTATTAGTGAGAAGATTTTTCATTAAAAATACTTTTTTGGAATTACCTACACAAAAGTACATAAAACATTCGAGAATATTTGCTTATAAAATGTTTTCGGTAATTTTACCAGAAAAAATTAAAACGTAGCAGTCTAAACTTTACTATATTTTACTATTTATTTTATTTGTTAAAATTAAAAGACATTTAGATATTATAATTTTGATTAGGGGATATTGCTTTTGAAAAATGTTCATGAGTCAAAATCATTTTCAATCGCTCCTAATAGTTACCCATTACTTGGCGCCCAACTATAGGCAATATTATCCCAAAATTAGTCGTTTTTATATATGTATTTTAAAGGTTTTTTTAAACTACAGTTTTGTTTGCAGTTATGTAATTACATAAATATTTTTTGAAAATTATAAAACAATTTTACATAACAAAGTTACTACGTAACAAACAAACAAATTTCGGTTAGGTTACATATAATGTAAATATTTATGTAACGCGTCGCTAAAAATCTGACATGAGTAGAGCAAGATAGTTTGTTCAAAGTTTTCCCATTTTCACTGAAAGAGTTTTAACGTTTTAAAGTAAATAAATACTTTAAATTAATTCTTAGAATTAACTTCAAACAATAATTATGGTGTGTAATGAAATGTAATATGTAGAAGAGGTATGGAAGAGTGAACGTAGACGTAAAGTGTTACCGAGATGGAAATGATGATAGGGAATTTACAGAAGATGAAATAGGGGAGACAGTGCATAAGACTAGGGGAAGGGAACAAGAAAATTGGATGTAGGTGAGAGAATCAGGCAAGAGAAGGAATGACAAGATGAGATAAAATTAAATCATAGTACCTATTTATTCTTTTTCATTTAAAAGTTTTTTTCATTTTATTTTAAAAATAATAAATTAGGAGAAACTTTTATAAGTATTTTCATTTCTTTCAATTTTTTAATAGAAGAAATTTTCTCAGCATTCCATTTTTTTATGCAAAGGGTTTACTTTGATCCAAAATATTTTTCCACGCTTCATGCAGATTATATCGTTTTGAAACGCTATAGACAAGCATAAAAAAGAGTTGCGGCAATGCTAATCTTTAATCCGAATGGCAAGCAGTTAAAGTTTGGAAATAAAGAAATGATCACTTAAGTCAGGGTTAATTTAATTAGTTTTTTTTTTAAATTAAATATAAAAATTGTTTAAAAGATAATTCATGTATATTGGAAAATTAATGTATATTGGCATTCCTTATCCATCCCTCATCCCAACCTTTCTTCCTTCCTTTTCTGTCTCTCCTCTACCTTCTCTCTTCCCCACAAGTGCCAGTCCCTGTCCCATTCCCATTTCACTTCCAGATTTTCTACCATTTTTACCTTCTAAGTCCTCTTTATAAGTTAAAATAATCCTTTGATCCTTTTAAAATGTATTTATTTCTTGAAAAATTGGCAAAAGTAGTCAAAAAACAAAGCGAAAACTTAAAAAACGCTCTAGAGACTACACGATTTTCAGAGTACCCAATGAGTGAGTAGGAGTGGGAGAGGTTTAGAGAGCGCTAATTATACTGTCCTCAGTCGAAGTGATCGTCGAGTAATATATAATATGACAGCATTTTCTAAGCACCTAAAAATAGGCCTTCTCTTTGCAGCAGCGGAGGGTAGTATGAAAATAAAAATGAAGTACTGGGCAAACAGCATGTCATAATTATCATATGATTTTTATTCTATAATAAAATTTATTTCTCTAAACTTACCATTTCGAGCGTCATCAACCACTAAGACAACTTCACGTCGCTTGCTGCATATGGACTAAGTTAATTAAGTACTATTAAACCACACTAAATTGGGCTCTAACTGCGCCCAATCATCCTAATCAGGGGCGGAACCAAGGGAGCGGTGGAGCGATCGTCCCCCCCACCAAGACCTTTAAATTCAGAAAACATGGACTCGCCTGCCTGGTGCATTAGTAACGTGGATCTCGCTGGACCTCTGTTATGTGAATTTGGAAGCTCAAGGTTGTGAAAAATTGAGTTAATTTTGTCAATCCACTTTAGCTGGTCATACTGTAGTGTTTTGTAAAGATGTGGGGTGGAAGTAATTTCGGCCTTTTCTTTGTTCTTATCATATCCTCCCTCCCCAAGGGAAAACGCTGCAACCGCCCAGGATTCTTATACTGCACTGAATTCAGTGCCTAACTCAGTAAGTATGCTTGAATATCGCATGGTCAGTGGCGTAGCTGAAAGTTCGGGCCCCCTCCTCCCCGTGAAATCTCAATGGGCCCACTTTTTAATTTAGCAATATAATCTAGTTCAAATGATAAATAAACTGTAATACAGGTAGTTTTTGACATTCATTAATCATAATATCGATGTTTAGATGTCAAGCTTCCAATCCAACATATCCCACGTGTGGCGATATGGATGTTCGTTACACAGCAGACAGGCAAGCGGAGCGAGTTTTTAAAAGTGTATAGGCAAAACCCAAGCTTCCAAATTCACATACTCTTCGAGCAGTGAGATCGATAATCGTTACACAGCACACAGGCGAACGAAGGAAGATTTTAAGCCAAAATCCGAGCTCCCAAACCCACATACTCCACGTGCTGCGAGATCGATAGTTGTTACATAGCAGACAAGCTAGTAAAGCAAGATTTTAAGCCACAACCCAAGCTCTCAAAACCCCATACCTTAAACGCAGCTAGATCGATATCCATTACACAGCAGGTAGGCGAGCAAAGCAAGATTTTAAACCAAAACCCAAGCTGGAAAGCTCACATACCCCACGCGCTGTGTCTGGAGTATGTTCTTCACACACATAAAGGCAATGAGTCAACTTTCTAAGGGCACATATGAAAATAATGTTATTTGATAAAAAAAATGGTTTTACATTGATTTAATACATACACATCAAAACGCATCAAATACATCATAAAATATTCAGTTATATGTGTTACTACTAAATCGTTCTAAAAGTTGGGTCTTTTTATTTGCAAACTCAATGAGTAGACTTATTCAAGTTTTTTAGTTCTTTCGCATTCTATAGATAACGTAGCTAAAGCTGTTAATTCTTACTTGCGTTGTTGTGCTGCTTTTTCCATTTAAAAATCATTGTAATAAAAGAGCGAACAACTACTCTAACTTCAATCGCCTTTAAAATCGCTAGTTTTAGAGCTTTTTAGACGTTCAAAAAAAATTTTTTTTCGCGTCTCTTGAAGATGCTTCTGTCTATTTTTTGAACATCCGAAAAGCTGTAGTACTCGCGATCCTATAAACAAATAAAGTATAAATGATTATCAAATCTCGAGACTGCGTAAAAATACGCAGAATTTCCTTTTTTGAACGTCTAAAAAGCTCTAAATCTCGAGATTTGACAAACATTTAAATTTGAAATGAACTCAATTTTTCCAAGTTTTTCGCAACTTAATCTGCCTGTTGAGGACCGAGTTTTGGAGCATTCTGAACAGTTGAAAAGCAGAAATAGCATCTTCAAAAGACGCGAAATTCCTTTTTTAAGTATCCAAAATCTCCAGGACTCGCTGTTCTGCAACGATTGAATGATGAGTAATCGCTTTTATTTCATTTACAGTGTTTTTTATATGAGAAAAATTTATCTCGCTTTTAAATGGAGAAAATTTCATATATATATATATATATATATATATATATATATATATATATATATATATATATATATATCAGGTTAGTTTCAAACAATAAAATTTTGAATACTACAAATTATTACGCAAGTCTCTGTTGAGACTGATTTTGTCGACATTTTACTTTGAATTAAAGTTGCTTCCTGCACACCGTGAGTATAGATACGAATACAGACTGTTACAGAGGCCTTGCATTCAACAGGTTTAATTAGTGAGTCTTAAAGTGAATTCTTAATATATGTATACATTTAATATAAATCTAAACGCCCCGCGTTGCATACGTGTCCATTTATAATAAATAATTACTGACAACTTGCGTTAAATGAATTGTAAAGTAGCTAGTTTATTGGAGATTGATTAAATTAAATTCTAAAGATTTATTTGGGTGAACCCCCCCGCCCTGCGGAGCCTTCGCTACACCACTGATTTCGTATCATCTGGCGCCCTACTATGGGCCATAAATAATATCTTAAAATTAATTATTATATTTGTTATTTTAACAATTTTCTGAAGAAATAAAAAAGTTACTTTTTTTGGCATAGGTATTCCATTAAGTTTAAAAAATTTTATGTAAATAAAAGATTAACAATAATCTCTAAGATGCCATGCTCCCATTCTTCAAAATTCATAAAAATATGGATATTAGACTCAAGAATTTATACCACAGTACCTATAAAATGCTTAAAATTTTTCCCCCAACAATTACCCACTTCTACAAGAAATTTTAATCCACTACAGCTCCTTTTACTCGCTCGCTTTTGCCTTGAACAATTCTGTAAACCCAAAATAATTCCCTTACAAAAACCTTTCACGCAGTTCAAACACAATAAACCTTCATTCTTTACAAATAATATTACTTGAGCAAAGTAAAAATCTAGAAAGAGATAACAAAAAAGTTATATAGCCATAAAAGCGAGAACACCAACGAAAAACAATCCGGCAACGTCGATGTTTATTATTCAAGGGGTCTCGTGTTGTATCGGCCAAGATCGGCGATCGCTGAGTTTATATAATTATTTCGTGTGAATCATAGAAGCGGTCTGTTTTCTTTCTCGTTTTAGTTTGGGCAAAATGTATACATGACGATATTTATGATGTAATTATTTTTAAAACAATAGTAAATATTTTTAGATTAAAAGATATTAGCTTTATATAAGTGGGAATGACAATCACATTTCTTTCTAAGCCAAAAATTTGAACAGTTGGGAGAGAGCGCAATAACAAGTTGTAACATAGGAATGTGCCATTTTACTCTTACCTGTGCGATTAAGAAGTCACAATAAAAAAATGGGGTTTTCAGGTGTAAAGAAGCATTTATTTTAAAAGGAATGCTACATAAAATTGCAACATCTGCAACAGAATACCAATATTAAAACCCTACAGCGTGAATTGAAAGAAGAACAACATCGTCTAAAAGAAGAACTGGAAGAAGATCGTCGCTTAAAGGAAGAACAATATCGTCTTAAAAAAAATAAGAAGGAGAAGGTTGTCAAAAAAAAGAAGAACATCTCCCAAAAAAGAACAACGTCGTCTGAAGAAAAAAACAAGAATAAGTTGAACGTCGTCAAAAAGAGAAACAATAAGAAGAAGAATGCTGCATTAAAGATGAAAATAAACTATGCAAATGGATACAAGAAGTTATTGTACAAGGTGTTTTATGAATATCCGCCTATAGGTGCAACATCTTACCTATAGATCCCGTCAAGGAATGACTTAAATATAACATCCAAAAATAATTAAGTACGTAAAAAAGGGTGTCTGAGAAAGGCATCGGCGAAACCCACCGATAAGTCCGCCACCGGTGTCAGGACAAAACACGCCTTCAAGTGATCGAAAATTAGCTTGTACTTATATATTTACAACAAAGGACAACAAAAATTCGATCAAATTGTACTAGAACAAAAGCAAATGTTTAAGAAAGAGATAGGCTTAGTGCGACGAGACATGAAGTGCAACAAGAAATATTATAGAATCTAAAATGAAGGACAGAAGTCAAATAAAGAAGCATGACCCTTCTGATTAAGTAATAACCACCGGACAGAACATCAAGTTCCCAACTTACGACGGTCCAACATCTTGGATAATGTGCAAACGCCAATTTAAAGCTTCCCCCTAGTGCAAATAATTGGAACTACGAAGAGATGGCTACTGCATTACTAATTATCCTTATTAGCACTGAAGTCATTGCAAATTATTCCTACAACCCAACAAAAAGACTATGAAATCTTTAGTGCTGAGTGAAAAGAAGATTTGGAGATCAATATCGGCACCAGTTATACCACTCACAAATCAATTCAAGACATCAGAGAAATGGTGGAAGTTTGCAAGAATATGAAACAGAGGTCCGATGCCTTATCTATCTAGCTTATCCAAGAGCTATGGAAGAATTCCGAGAAAAGCTTACTATCCAGTATTTTATTGATGGGATCAAAGATCAGGAAATAGAGCGTATATTGCGTATAAGCAAGTTTAGTTATTGCAGTGAAGCATTGGACAGGGATTTGGAAAAAGAAACAGTTATATGTCAAGGCCAAAAATAAGAACTGCTACCATAGAAAAAAAACAAGGATTTACCGAACGAAACAATGGAGACTAGACCATAATAAGTGATGCCTCATGTTACAGAAAAAAAAACAAATCAAATGCTACAGATGTGGATGAATTGAACACATGAGAAGGGACTATCGCATGCAATTAAGAGACCAGATAAAGTGCTATAGATGTGGATGAAATCAATACATTAGATGGGATTGTCAGGTGCAGTTAAAATCTGGTTCACCATCCAGGGAGCGAAGAGTAACGAACCAGGAAAAACTACAGAAGTACAATTTTAACTTCAAATATAGACCAGGAAGACCGCATAACAACGCAGATATCTTGTCAAGTGGAACATGTAAGGAAGAATGCAAACATTATTCAAAGAATCACGTTGATCCAGAATGGAGTACAGCTCAAATAAGAAAAGTCCATCATAACTGGTGATACTGGTACTGCAGTATCTCTAATAAAGCCAAGCCTTGTTACTAAATTTAGAATCCTATCATTGTCCAGAATAGTAATTTTGGGAAGTGTAACTGAAGAAGCAGCTGATCTAATTGGAGAAATGCAATTCGATGCCATCATGGGAAGGACCATATATTGTTCTGAAAAGAATCAGTGACATTGTTTATAAAATTAAATAAAGTCCCTAGGCCAAAATGTATTACATTTAGGCAGGATGAAGCCATACCACTGAAGTATCGAAGGTATTAGGGATGATCAGAATTAGGAAGGGGGGCAGTGTAACGAAGGACTGGGAGAACTTTTTAACGCGCCCTTGCAGAAAAATATTATTTTAATGCGATAAATCATCGCTATTAAGAAGTAATAAAAAAATATTATATCGATGAATCATCACTGTTCCTTGTAATTTCTATATTTGTATTCTCGCATATTTTATTATATTCTATAAGTATATAAAAAGGGATAGGATATGAGTGGCGGATAGTCGTGGTTTCGCTGCAAAAGTGTTAAGAAGTAGTTCATATAGTATTGAAAGTAATTTAGTGCAAAATGTTGTATTTTATGTTGTACCCAGCCAGCGATTTTAAGAAGAGAAAATCGCAATACTATTTTGCAATCCTGAATACATTATAATTAATATCTAGTATATATTTTAATTAGAATCGAGCTCTTCAAATAATTTATAGATATCGAGGTAAATGGGAACTTATGGGCCTACTGTAGATTGGTTTAGTAATCTCACAAACTGACTTACATCGCATAATAGTGCAGTCGTCGTACAGGTTCTATGAGTACAGAAATGTTGACTTTCGTAGATACCGGACGAAAATCTGAAATCAAATTACTGTTGGCTTCCGTACAGGACTCCGATTTTTGATGTGCCCTGTAGCACAGTCGTTCATCTCTACCAGGTTGTATTTCTTGTTGGTATGTTTGGTGAAGCCTAGGTGCCGATAATCGTGGATTAGCTGGCCTTAGATTAAATTGAACGCTGCTTTCGTTGTCGAACCTAGAAAATTGTTTAAATTCCGCATCGAACGAACCTTGACGAGGGGCGTTTAATTGGGTTAAATGATAAATTAAATGTTCGGGTTGTTGAACCCGCAGGGGGTGCCGGAGAGGACCCACCATAACGGCCCGACCCAGCGAGAAGCCAAGTCGCCTCACCTTTCTTGCTGTTATTATATGGCATTTGGAGTTGTTAAACCATGCTCTAAAATTTTGAAAAAAAAAACATTTTTTTTGTTTGCCAAAATTTAAAAAGGGACTTTTCAGGGTGCGTCTAGGAGGTGAGCTGAAATGCCCAAGACGTCTATTTTAAAAAATTAAAGAGTTGGGGTTTATTAATTATCAGATGAAAAGATAATTAGCAGGGCTATTTCGTTGTGGCCAATTTTTGATCCGCGAAGAATACCTAACTTTTTGAAAAAACTTTAATTTTGCTAAATTATTAGAATTTTTTATTGCCGCAAGAAGATTTTTTTATTTGGGGGCGAAAACCGGAATTTTAAGTCCTTTTGTGTATTGATCTTAGTGCAAAAAAAGTATAAGTAATTTGGATTTAGTCGCAAATTTAGAAATTTTATTTCGCCAAAAAGTATGGGTAACAGATCGCTTCAGTAAAACAAGTGTTAAAAATTAAACAATCCCGAAAAACAAGTGTTTGCTGCAAGTAAAATGTTGAAACTTTATCGAGCGTAATGTCTCTGGAGGGTTAAGTTTTTCTATCCAATTTTTTGTTTTTTGACGAAAATAAGAATGTCTTTGGTCGTTTATTTTCAACGAAAAAATGTTTTGTTTTTTTTAATGTGTTATTTTTAGTTGAAAATGGGAAAACTCAGTTATGTTATGAACATTTCGCGATCTTTGGCCAAACACAATTGGATCTGGAGTCCCTTTTTGTACTGAAACCTTACCCAGGGGTCTGTAACAGGTACTCCTTGGTCAGCATTCTATTTTAAAAAAGGGGAAAACCCAGAGTCACTATTTAATCCAATCCTGGAATCTTCACCAATAATCGGCCTTTCAGCTATCGGTGTGCAATGATAGCCTGCTCAGAGAACGTCGGATATTGTCAAGATGTTATAGACCAACTTCCCTGACGCACACGCCTAATCAATTTTATCGTCGGTTTATTAGCTCTTCTAGAAGATCTGGAAGGTCTATGCTACCGTCAGAAAGATCGTAGTTGGTCTGAAAGAAAAAGAGAAATTCTTCTTTCCAGAAATGGGGTTTAAATTGGAAGACTTCAAAATCCTGTTCGAAAATAAATCCTTCTTCGAAAAATGGAAGTTTTGGGCAATGAAAACGATTGAATTATCGAACTCAGCCGTGAAAACAACCTTTAGAAACTAAAATTCTATCAGCGATACAAAGAGTTGCTACAATCCAGCGGTCCTTCGTAGTTGGCTCAGGTTTTCTTCATACTTTTTCTGGTCTGCTGCATATGATGCTCTCTTCATCTGTTACTGTTCTGCTACCCATTTTCCGTAAAAACGTTGGGTTTTTATAGTAATTGGGTCGACACGCCCCAAAATCAGGTGATGTTACCAATGGAATGGTATGATATTTCGACACAAAATTTAAACCTTAATTATGCCTCCGGTATTTCCTTTTGAAAATGCTTTTAGCTTGTGAATTGGAAAAACGATTTTCTTTTGATTTTTCCGAGCTTTTTTTTGCGAAAAACGTGCATTTTCAACACTCAACAATATTTATAGCTGTTATTTTACTTTCTCACACATCGTACTTTCATGTGAAATCGTTATAACTAACTTCATCTTAAATAAACAGTGTAATCAAAAAATCGCCTTCTTACTTTTAGGAGCTATTTTTTTTGACAATTATTGATTAAGTATATTTATTATATAGTTGAATCTTACAATAAACATTGTGTCACTAATCGCCCGGACTATAAGACTAAGTGGATATAAACACGAGTGCTTATTTTTATTACCTACTCTTGTTTCTTTCTAGCCAACTGAAGAATCTTTAAGTAGAAAAGGATAAACCATAAGAATGTTTTTTAAATGTAATCGGTAGTGACTGGTGGCTTGAGTGATTCTATGTTTTAAACTGTTCAATATTTATGTGGAATACATAATTAGATAAAAGGTTTGATCATCGTGTTGGACATAACTTTCAAAGCTATTATTGAGAATTTAGACAAGATAAGCGGTGTTTAATAAAATAAGGGGACTTTGGGCTGAACATGTCATCCGTTTATACGTAAAATGACATAAACCTTTCATAAAAATGTTTGTCAAGGATTCATCTTGTTAACAATGCACCTTTTCAGCTATATTTCAAAGACTACTGAACGACCAAAAATTTATTAGACAGGAATCTTTAACCAATCCAATATTTCATTTTTTTAAAATATCAATTCGAATTTTCATTCTTTTTATGATTAACAGTTACACACGTTTGATCTTTATGCCCCTTAAACATCTCACGAAAGGTAAGAAAATACTGCTGAAAAAGTCTAAGACCCAAATTGATGGAAAAAGCATGGAACTAGCAGTGTATAAGGATAATGGCGAAGCCGATCTCAGTGCCGTGTACGTTTAACAGTTAATATCGATGAATTTTTTTAATTTTCGAAATAGCTGTGGTAGAATGATTTTACTACAATTATAATCTGATCAAGTATGATCAATGAGCAATTATTTTCTTAACCTAAATTATCACAGTTTATACATAACATGGAACTAAAATCTTACTCAGCAGCAGTCCTTAGGTTATATTAACTTAACTATACTTGATAATACTCTATCACTTTATGGTGCCCCCTACACTGAACTAATTAAAAAGTTTTTTTTTTATCTTAGATTATTTTTTCTAAATTCGTATTATCGAGGAACTGAATAGACTCGACGGTGGCGTGGTTGAGGAGTCGCTCTTCATATTTCTTGATAAATTTCTCTATATATAGTCTGGTTTACAGTGTCCATATCTAGATCCTGATAGAGATCATTGTTTCTGAAGTAGCAAGGAGCAGTCGTAATGTTCCTTGATACTTAATTACAACCCCACAAAATTGTATGCTGTATGTCCATATTGATTTAAGCACCTGTTTATACAAGAGTATTGTGTTATAGAATGATGTAGGTCCAAATCACCAGTACATTTTCTTAAATCTTAACCCGAGTTCTTCCCTTTTTTTACATGAGCCTTTCAGTGCAGCCTTGCACCTAAGGCTGCGTTTCCCAAGCGGTGGTTCGCGAATCCCCAAGAGTTTGCGAGCTTTAGAAAGGGGGTTCGCGAAAAAAATATTGTAATAAATTAAACACCTCAACAGGCAACAATCTGTAACGCGACAAGGCTCTACGCCGCTGGCGATGCGAGTATAGTATATTCTCGAACGAGCCGGCAACTTCTACTTCGACTAACCAAGACTTTTCCCGAATGCGCACGAAGGAACAAGAGTAACGTCTGCCGATACAAAAACGCAGCAGTCACATATAAGGAAGAACAGTGTCGAACTGAATCGTATGATGAGCTTAAGAACCTCAAGTGATTTTAAAAAGATAAATGAGTTAGTAGTTAATACATAGTGTGTATATAAATATTAGTAGTGTAAACCAGTTTAGTGATTTCTTCTTGTGTAAATAAATTATAACAAATACCCAAGCTTTACAAATCACACGTGTTCGCTGCGACAGTGAACTTCAATAATTATTGCTCCATAATTTTATGATAGATCGTTGATTAAAAATGGATAGTTTCGTCAAGTCTGGCGAAAAACTAGACATATAATCAATTGCTTCTTTACTTCGGACCCTGATTTACAACCAACACAAGGTGGCAGTTGTAGAGAGATATCTTCTTGCCAGACTAAAAGTGCGGAGATCTCCAAGATAATGGAAAAACTCCGAGTCCGCAAGATTACAACAGTGCTGTTTAACATGAGAATAAAATTTATCAACGGTCTTTATGTCCGCATAGCCGAGAATTTCCTATTTTGTTTTAAAATTACACGGGCGAAAAC
Organism: Diaprepes abbreviatus; assembly: GCA_034092305.1. NCBI lineage: Eukaryota > Metazoa > Arthropoda > Insecta > Coleoptera > Curculionidae > Diaprepes > Diaprepes abbreviatus. The sequence continues at coordinate 809,310 of JASJET010000343.1, read as the reverse complement.
TTTTCTCTCTTTTTTATAATTGTTCGCTTAAAAACTCTTAGGGATATTCTTACTTGGAGTGCAAAATAGTGGTTAGTTTAATTGCCGATGCTGAATGATGCGATTTCTATCCTTGAAGTAACACGTTTCATGTATCAAGTTTGATATATATATATATATATATATATATATATATATATATATATATATATATATATATTTAAATTACCATCCCGCCTTCAAGTGGCGGTTTTGAACACCATTGTTGGTTTGTATTGCTCTTGTGTTATTGAGTGATCCATCGAGATGTCGCCACTGTGTCTTATTTACTGCTTTTCAACCGTGAAGTCTGTTTAGAGGACACATAAGGGAGATGATGGTGGAACGCCATGGTCTAATGAATCCCTTGCTAGGCCGAAACAGCGCTGTCGTCATTTTTCGGACTCGGAGTTATTCCATTATCTTGGAGATCTCCGCATAGGGCTGGGCGATATCTCCTAGTGTATCAATATTATGTATCGATACGTATCTAATAGAAAAATATTGATACATCGATATATTGATATAAAAGTATCGATATTCTAAATATCGATATATTTAGTATCGTTCATATTTTTGTTCTTGTTTTTTTTTTGTAACTACTAATTGACTGTTATAGCAGCGATATTTACTAATGAACAATATAGTTTGCAGGTGTTTATTATTTAATAAAATATTTTCAAACAATATTTTTCCTGGAAGCTATGGTTAAAATAATAATCAAAAACAAACCGAAGTTGCTAAAAACCCATAAACATATATAAGCGATTCCCCGCAAATACAGTATATGGATTGTAAATTGGTGCGCTCATTTCGTCATAAAGATACCCGAATGTGTCTCGGTCCTCTTTTTTGTTACACAGTTAAAAAGTAATGACGTAGATTTGTGCTGCCTCACTAAAATCCACTATAATAAATATTTGGGTGCGTTTAGTGTTCAAAAAAAAACGCTGTTGCGGACCGTTTAATCAATACAATGGACAGTCGTAGTGGAGTCGGATCAAGGAAACGATACAATATTGTGTGTATCGATACTTCCGTATTGTAATATGAGACAATATTGATACAAAATATCGAATATCGATGCTACACGCATCGATATATCGCAGTATCGATATGAATCGTTAGGGTCTATCTCCGTACTTTTTAACATGAGAGTAATATTTATAATATGCCGGCCATATTACGACATAAGCACAAGCTAATTTTGGACTCCTAAAAATTTTTAAGGCGTGTTTCGTCCTGACATTGGGGGCAGACTCATCAGTGGGTTCCACTGATGCCTTTCTCAGACACCCTTACTTACGTACTTAATTATTTTTGGATCTTATATTTGAAGTCATTCCTTGACGAGATCTAATCTATAGGTACGATGTTGCACCTATAGGCGGTCGTTTATACAATATATATATATATATATATATATATATATATATATATATATATATATATATATGTATTTCTCGGCTTAGTTTAATGAGGAGTTTTTTTGCTGTAGTTGGGAAATTTCTTCTCTTGATTTTGAAGAAACGACGACCCAAGCATTGATTATATGGTCTACCGAAAACCCACATACACAAACAGATACCTGAATCACATCACCATCCATCACAGTTACAATCGGTCGCCAAAAAACTGATCTCCAGATCCTTGCGACTTACCAAACCCACGAACCGTCAAGAAGAAACTAACAGTATCACAACAGCTCTAAAACAAAACAACGACAAAGAACACAATATCAAAAAGTGCACAAAACAGAACACAAAAGCAATAGCAAAGAAAAAAGAAGAAGATGATAAATCGAAACCAAGAAGCAAACTGCCATATATAAAAGGTGTAACAGACGTAACTGGAAGAATTCTGGGGAAGCATGATATATGCACAATTTACAAGCCACAAACAACAATACACAAATTATTGGGCAATCCAAAAGATAAAAAATCATTGGAAAACCAGGTAGTACACAGCATTCCATGTGGAGATAGTGAAAAAGAATACGTCGGCCAAACAAACAGAAGAATTTCTATCAGAGTCCAATGACATAAAATAACATAAAGAATAAGCAAACCACATCAGCTTTATTTCAACATAATCAGGAGAGACAGGACACACTATAAATTTCCAGGAAACTAAACAGAACTACTATAGAACGCGCATTATCAGAGAGGTTCTCGAAATAGATAGCACTAAAAACTTTAATAAGAGAGATGATGCACAAAATATCTTAAATACATGGAAAACCCTACTCCAAGCCAAACAAAAGCAACACGTAAGAGAAACAGGACAGCGAGCCAAGAGGACGCACAGACCCAGGGAAGCGAGAAAACCAACGAGGCAGAACCAAGGTATAACCTATATATATATATATATATATATATATATATATATATATATATATATATAAGATCAATAAGAATATTGAATGGGCTCATTGGTGTATTCCTAGACTAGCACTGGCATTTAAGCGCATTCCTGCCGAGTAAGGCAGTACTTTAAGTGAGGTAAAAATTGCAAATTTCATAAAATGTGTGCTACGAACTCTCATCTATTCCGTCCACTTTGTGACGACTTTGGAAGCCTCCAGGTTTATTTACTACTTCATACAAAAGTTAAATAGATTTTTCGATGCAAGGTTTGACCAGTTTGTTTGAATTGAAGTCTGAATTTCATGCTTACTTGGCCAACATTTTTTCTAAATTAAATTATTTGAGGACTATTTTCCTAATAAACCTTTTATAACTGGATCGAACAACAAGGAGATATAATTTCGGATACTTCTTTAACTTTACTGAGAAAGAAAAACTCATTGATTTATCCTCTGACAATTTCATAAAAACTGTTTTTGAAGATCACTCTTTAATTGATTTTTGGCCCAGTATAAGAAAAGAGTATCCTGATTTGGTGAAGAAAGCCATTCAAGTCTTATTGCCCTGTAGTACACCATATCTATGTGAGAAAGACTTTTCAATATACACTTACGTGAAAGATAACTACAGAAATAGGTTAAATGAAGTACTTGATATAAGACTCAAACTTTTAGACATCGAACCAAATTTTCAATTTCTTTATTCTACCAAACGGCCACAAATATCCCATTGAGGGTATTTTTCAAGTTCTGTATTCTCTAAAACGATTATATTTCAATTTTGCGTTAGGAACTGCTATTAAATATGGAAGAAAAAATTTAATAACCCAATTTTACTGTTTAATTTACTATTCCTAATGACTACACAGGAAGTTTGTCAAATTATTCCAGTTTTTAAAAAGGGTTCGCGAAGAGAGACAGGTTGAGAACTCCTGATACATACCAACAAATGTATTAGTCAGTAAAATCAACGTTAGAAATACCTATAACTGTATTCCGTTAAAAACTTCATGGATCTTAGTGGCCCATAAAAGCACTTGGGCACCCACACTAAATGGTGGTGAAATTCCACTGAAAATTCTTCGTAATAATGGTTTCAAATTATATCTGCTAACTAACCTTAAAATTTCGGAATCGTAGCATTAAAAGAACACTTTAGCGAACCTTAAGAGTTATGTTAACTAAAATTAGGAACAACCCAATTTATGAGTACAACTTACAACAAAATGAGTTATTTTCACTACTCTCAAAAGCATAGTGAGCTACTCTTTTATTTTTAACTACTAACCCTCCATTTTTATTAACGATCTAATGAATTACTCACGGCCAATTAGCGCTCCGTTTAAAACCAAGCATAACGATTAAGTAATTAACAAGGCTCCACCCTTGGTGGTATTTTTTCATGGGAGCGAGGCGGAATAATTTTCAAAGCCATTAAAACTAAACACTTGCAAATGTTTATGCTCTTATATGCACCTGCGGGCAGTCAGTTGTGTTTGTACGATCTCGTGTAACAATGTGGGCACAAATAGGTTTGCTTTCACACACGAAGAGTACGTTATATCCAGCATAATGGAGTTTTTTCTGCTAATTAGCGTGCACTGAATAAGAATGTTCTGGAAAAAATTATTTTTTTTGATTACGTTTAAAATACACACATATTCAACATTATTGTAATTTCTTAATTATTACGAATACGCATATTTCTTTGTTCTTTTTCGGTGGAACATTAGAGAGTACTTTTGTATTTTACTGTGATCACAAGAACTAGTAACTAAAACGCCTTTTTGCCATTTTAAAAATAATTCGAAATAAAAAAAGCTATACTGATAACAATAACACTACGCAATAATTTAGTTTATTTGTTGTATCTGGTATGAAAAGTGATATCTGGTATGACGAGAATTTGCCACCAATCCTATTGTTGTTTTATCTGAGAACATGACGTTATCCCAGTTTTGACTAGCAGCCAATATTTCCTCTGTCCATTGAAGCCGCAAATGTTTTTGTTCAGCTGATCACATAAGTGACTTGAGCTTGTATGTCTTGATACAGGAACTCATTCAAGACGCGCAAGTTCTATACTTACAGAATGTCAAGATATTTGCCAATAGACACTCTTTAAGTCCAATGTGGAAAACCATTTTGACCCAGTTAAAGTGTCCAGAGTATCATCAATAGGAGGTAAAGGAAAGCTGTCTTTCTTTGTGAAGTCATTAAGTCTTCTGAAGTCAACACAGAATCTAGTTAAACCATCTTTATTCTTAACCAATATAGCTGGGGATCTACATGGACTTTGGGAAGATTCTGTAATGCCTAATATTTGAATTTCTTCAACAAGTATTGATACCTGATGATGTTGAGCCCTGGACGATTTTTTTTATATCATTTGCTTTCTAATTATCTTTGAAACACCGCATGGGTTTATAACTATGAATTTCTCTACGTCTACAATCTAAAGTTATTAGTCGAAATATATTTAAAAAAGTTATAACGTTTCGGGGTATTTTGACGATTTCGAAATGAGTATAATTTGAACAAACATATTTAAACTGAGATAAAATTTATAAAAAACTTTTTAAATTGTAACAGTTTTTTATTGGTATTGCGGCGTCCCCTTTTTACAGGGTACGGCAACGGATGCGTACGGCAGCTCAATATGTCGGAGGCTAGGTTCGTATCTCTTTTAGAGATAGTTGTGCTCTGCTTTGATTACCCAATAGGCGCCACCTGTTTTACATTATCTGTGTTACTTACCTAGTGATTAAACAGGAAAACACTTAGGTATGAGGAATGATTTTAAATTATTGACGGTAGGTGTATAGCTCCACAATAAAACGACCTAATTAAAACAAAATAGCAATTCCATTTTATTCCCCATTAAAAAATTATTATTTACATAAATTTGAATTGTGCTTACAATGTTTTATTTTTACTCTCTTGATAACTATCACCTCGGTTTTAAAAGGTTATATAAGATTTGGCCGCAAACGTTCTAGAACCTTAGTCGCCAATAACGTACGTTTTGTTGAGTTATCAAAAGTTCTCACATGTTACTACATCACCAAATATAATTATGTTGCATTGTTTGTGTTATAAAAAATTGATTTACAACTCGAATCTCTAACTTAAGGTTTTTCTCCTACCTGGTATATGCAATGGTACCTCTCACTTCAGCGCTGTTGCTAGGATTCCTGTTGTGTTGTGGATGGATTGAGGCTTCACAGGGCCACTTCCAACTCACCAATCAAACGCAGGGTAAGGTTGATACAGTCGTGGTCGCCTGTACAGGAAAACTAGGACCCGAACCATCAAGAAGTCATGACAGCAATATCAAGATGAAAAGCCCAAAGATAAAAAAGAACTGGCTTCAAATATTCACATAGCCAAATAGTCAAATAGCCAAGTAGCCGAATAGCCGAGTAGCCCTAAAATAAAATGTTGTTTTTACCACATGTTCGTAAAGATAAGGGGCAAAATCTTACCTCATTAATTAGTGGACTTTAACAAAAAACTAGACCGTCCGCCCTTTCAGAGCTGGTGGCAGGATTGGTCTGCTGCCTTCTGCGGTTCAACAGTAAAGGGAACGAAAATACAAATCTCTCTTGCAACCAGACGTGACAAATCTTAGTGATATTTATACTTAGTCTTGCCAACCTTATTCTCAACCTGGAGCACTTTAACCTAGTTCCGAACTTACACTGACCACCAGTTAATACGTCAAGTATGGGCAGGCCATGGAAAATTATCAAAAAGAGAATTATGATCAAACAGTTCAAAGTCACTAATCACGATAAAACAAAGTTCAAAAAAATTGCCACAAATCCATACTGCATACTCAACCTTAAATGATCGATCTCGACATGCCGTGTTCGTGTCAACGAATGGGTATACATTCACAGCAAATGCTAACTGAACTATGTCACCGACTATAACCTTATACTTTTAATACTGAAATTGAATGTAAACAAATGAGAGTTTATTAAAAATAAAATATTTACGACTTTTAAATTCAAACCAAATAATGTGATATATAAACTACAGCAATTTATGAACTGTGTTAAAAAAAAATTGATAAGTTACAAGACCAAAAGAGTTATGAACCAAAAAAATAAATTCCATGTTTACTATTTTAAATTACAGGATAAATAATTAAATTTACTCAGGTAAAAATATACAAATTATATCATATTACTAAAAACATGTAGCATTGATGCTAACTGGTAAATTTAAATGCTACATTTACCCCTCTCCGAAAAAAAAATAGACTATCTTGATAGGCTATTTTGAAAACAAAGAAAAACATAACCCTGTCCTTGGAAAAATATTTGGATTGATATCTACGCGTATCACACGTCCTTGCGGAAGACAACATCGGTAAGTCAAATCTGGAAAACTACAAAGTCGTGAAGAGTCAAAATCGATAAAGGTCTGCCAAATTACGTACAAGTTCAGAATTACAACTCCTGAATAAATTTTACAAATACCAAAGAAATCACTTAAAAGATAAAAAATCATAAACTAAAATAAAAAAATCTCTAACATTATATACCCAGAATTGTTAATACAAGTAAACAGATTGTCATGACTATAGATTTAAATTAGGACAAAATTATCAGCAGTATACTTAGACACACGGCCGTAACAAATCCAGTTATGAGACCATTATATCAACACTATACAACTTCAGATTTACTTATATACAACTCACTGTAGAAACGAATGCTCTAAGCATTCAAACAAATTTCCGGGAAACCATCCCAAAGTGAAATGCCCACCAATAATTCCAAACGAGAACGAGTCATATCCACCAAATTTCGAAGTGGAAAAAACGAGAAAAGTACTAAGCCAGCATTGCGCCTTTTCAAGCGGCATGAAAAACCCTCGTATACTGGCCTCACTCCAGAAAATCTGATGAACATACTCACCCACGCCCGAAAAGACCAGGAGCACCCACCACATTATGGTGTCCCGAAAGGTGGAAGAACGACAGAATTGGTGACCCAGATGTCCACCTACAAAAGGGAGTAAAATATAGTTTTTACCAGACTAAAAAAAATGCCTAACGCATTACTGTAAGCTTGAAAACAAAAATTGAGAATTAGGGTGTTCCGTAAAGTGCCACTGCAACCAGCCCAACACACAAAACGACCAGAGACCGGAGCTCAAGCGAAACACAGTAGTGCAACCCAGCCATGGTGCCAGCTCATTAGGCATGACACGCCAAAATTAACACCCCCCATGCTCACCCTTCCGACTTGGCATGCGTAAGCATGTTTGAATGATGCCTGGCAGCACCCAACACTTCACAGCCTATAAAAACAAACTAAGAAAAGCTTACAGGATATGATATCTCGTAATAACTAAGATATCTTTCATTAGAAGACGCCAAAAACTCTAAAACTTTAAAATAACCAGCCCTTAGGTTATACAAGATCCAAGCAATACTAAAGTTTATTCAAAACCAGTCCATACTTAAACTAACCCTTCCTCAGAAGACATAAAAACTTTAAACGTTCGCTTCAAAAAAAACAAGGTAAAAAAACCTATCACTTAAGCAATACTTCGGACATGGCCATTATCCAAAATACTTAAAAAATAGCAATACAGCTAATAACTAAAAATTCCTACGAGTCATCACTCAATAATTAACTTAAACAAACGTACTAACCTGGAAGCAAATTTCCTAAAAATCTCAAAATAGCAAAACTGCTAACAACTAAAAATCAATACAGGTCAGCACCAGTAAGTCTCTTAAACAACTTATTTACTTGGAAGCAAACTTCCCAGAAACTTAATAAACTTAAAAGTAGCAAAACTGCTAATAACCAAAAATCAATACGGGTCAGCACCCAATAAGTTGCCTAAACAAACTTACAACTTTGAAGCAAACTTTTCAAAACTTAATAAACTTATTCTTCTTCTGAAAGGTCAGAATCAGAATCCTCTGAAATAGAATCATTGAAAGGTTTTAGATCTTTGATATGCCACTTTCCAGCTTTAGAACCATCAATATTATCTAAATCATAAATAAGGTTGGAAAGTTTCATTCTTACTTTACAATGAACATATTTGGGGACTAACTTTGCGGTAAACTTATCTACAGCACTTGAAAGAACTTTATTTTTACGCCAAACATGGTCACCTACATTAAAAGAAATATCGCGTTTTCTAAGATTATACGCACGAGAATTACGTTCATACGCCTTATGAATCTTCATTCTCACTTCAACAAAGATATCTTTTAGACCTTTTAAGTTGGCCGCATAGGCATTTCTGTCACCAGGAATTATTTCATCATCAACACTGACGTCGACATTCAAATCTTTGTAATAACTACCTGACAAAGGAACATGCCTACCGTAAACTAAAAACGCTGGAGTAAAACCGGTGACTTCATGTTTTGAAGTATTAATAGCTTGTTGAATTTTAGCTATTTCTTTATCCCAATTTTCGTGGCTGTCTATGTAACTCCGAATTGCTGTACCAATTGTCCTATTATTTCTTTCTACGAAATTACATTGTGGTGAGTAAACAGGATTAAATCTTATATTAAACTCATATGTTTGACTTAATTTTTTGAAAGTTTTTGAAACAAACTGTGTGCCATTATCGCAAATAAGTAGAGATGGAGGACCATGAACATGAAAAACTTTATTTTCTAGTACCTCTTCAATATATTGAACTTTAGAACTTCTTAAAGGAAAAAGTAATGTGTACTTGGTAAACCAACAAGCGACTACTAAAAGCCATTTGTTTCCTTTTCTTGAACGAGGTAGAGGGCCTATTAAGTCTACTGCTATTACTTGAAATGGATAATCTACTGATTTCTCTTTACCCATATGTCCCATTTGCGAAGTATTTGGTGCTTTCTGAGCTCCACAGACTAAACAATTCTTGACAAATTTAAGAATGTCTTGGCGCATTTTTGGCCAATAATATCTTTCTTGTAGACGATGAAATGTCTTATAAAATCCGAAATGACCACAGTTCGGAGGACTATGACAAGAGTCTATAATTTCTGCTCTTTGGGGTTTAGGTACTAAGTATTTCCATTCAGGAACATTCACATTCATAGAAAGGCAGTTTGGGACAAATTTCAAAACAAAATCATTATCCACTTTCCATTGTGGATAATTGCTTGGATTAACTAAAATTTTCTGGCGTAAATTATCGTACCACGGATCAATACGATCGACATCTAGGGTTCCCACCACTAATTCTTCCTTACTGCTTGAATCAGAATCTTCAATCTCTTCTTCTCTATGTGGATTACGGGACAAGGCGTCTGGAATGACATTTTGAGCTCCTTTTCTGTGTACTAAATCAAATGTATGCTGTCTAAGTCGAACAGCCCAACGAGCTAATTTTCCACTTGGATTTTTTAGAGTGTTAAGCCACAATAAACTATAATGATCTGTAATGACAGTAAAAGGAACATCTTCAATAAATCCTCGGAATTTTTCAATACAAAAAAGTACACCCAGGCATTCTTTTTCCACTACAGAATAGTTTCGCTCTGCTCTAGATAAAGATCTACTGGCGTAGGCAATCACTCGCTCTTCACCATCAATTATCTGCGTTAGAACTCCTCCTAAACCTGTATTTGATGCGTCGCTCGCTATATAGAATCGCTGTGAAAAGTCTGGTTGAGGTAATATAGGAGCAGATACTAAAAGTTGTTTAATTTTAATAAAAGATTCTTCAGCTGCACTATTCCACTCAATTTTTTGCCCTTTCCTACGTCCTTTTAAGAGATCATTTATTGGAGACATCAGAGTAGAAAAATCCTTTATAAATCTTCTATACCATGAGCAAAGACCAACAAAACGTTTTACTTCAGTAGTATTTCTAGGTCTGCTATAATTAATCATGCTAGAAACCTTATCGGGGTCAGTACGCAAAGAATTCGAACCCACAATATAGCCTAAAAATTTCAAAGATGATTTGAAAAAGTCACATTTTTCCAGATTTATAGTTAGATTGGCATCTTTCAATTTTTCTTTGACTTCTGATAACAATCTAAGGTGTGAATCAAAGTCTTCTGACACTACTAAAATATCATCCAGATAGGTGAATATATTTGGCTCATAGCGAGGACCAAATATTGCATCTACCAGGCGCTGTTGCGTCTGTGCGGCATTTCTGAGACCAAAGGGCATGCTAACAAACTGGAAAAGTCCTCTTCCGACTACTGCAAAAGCTGTTTTTTCTTTCGAAGATTCATCCAAAGGGATCTGCCAAAAAGCTTTTCGAAGGTCTATCGATGAAATATATTTAGCATTTCGAAGAGATGTTAAAATTCTATCAATATTAGGCATTGGATACCGGTCAGGACGACTGATTTCATTAAGTGAACGTCCGTCAAAACATAATCGGTACGTTCCATTTGGTTTCTTAACTAATAAAACAGGAGAACACCATGGTCTTGTAGATGGCTCTACGACACCTAACTTTAACATTTCATCCAACTCATTGTTCAAAATTTTTGACATATATGGAGACAAAACAAACGGTCTCATTTTAAAAGGAAGCGCGTCACCCGTGTCAATAGTCAAAGTAATTTTATCCGTACGACCTAATCTATCTTTACTACTAATTTCATTAAATGATTCAATAATTTTTTCCGCTTGTTCGCGCTCTGCTGTAGAAAGTTCATCCAAAGAATGTAATCTCAAATTACAACTATTAAAAGAGTGACTCAAATCATTATTGGACACTTCTAATTTAGAATTTAAATCTTGCACATGCCAAGAATTATTCTTAAAATTAACTAAAATATTAAATTTTTTCGCAAAGTCACACCCAAATATAAATGCTTGTGGCAATGAAGGAACCACTAGAGCATTAATAACTTGACAAGAATTGTCAATAACAAGAGGTAAATCAACTGTGCCTTTAACACTTTGCTGTTTACCATCAGCAGTACAAATATTCTTAATTTGTGCTGGGCATATCTTAAGACCTAAATTACCTAAAATATCTACACCTCTAGAACCAACTATAGAAGATGTAGCACCTGAATCCAATAAAACCGTAATGTCCACATCAAGCAACTTCACATTTATGTAAGGTCGGTTATCTAAATATTTATTAATGAATAAGGGCGAAACTTGCTTGTTTTCGGAAAAATGGAGTCGATTAAAAGAAGTACTATCTTTAAAAAATTTAGAAACTGTATTCAGCCAGCTTTTCCAATCAGTATGGCTAAAATATTCTCTTTTTAAATTTTTATTATTAGAATTAAAAAATGTTTTTGATTTTTTAAAAGACTTATGAAAACTACGATAATTAAATGAGGCACAAGTTCTGGGAAAGGTGAAACTGCCTCTTTGATGCACTTCCCTTACTAGTTTTTTGAACATTTAGGGCACCCTGAAGATTTGGTGTTAGGTTCGCCACATTTAAAACAAAATAAACCTCTAGGGGCCTTACAGTCCAAATAAACATGATTAGGCTGTTTACAATTCCAACATGTTACAGAAGCTTTAGGTTTATTATCTTTATTAGAATTATTTTTATTTAAATTATTATCAGGTTTGCTGTTAGATGTAGAAGGCAAATTTTTAGAATGAAAATGAGAAAATCTTTGACCATCTTTTTTGAAATTTTTTCTAGAATTATTTTGCTTGTTAAAATGACTATTATTATCTAAACTTTGGTTCGTGTTAGCCATACTGTTAATGCTAGCAATTTCATCCTTAGGCCTAGATTTGTCTTTAAGGTAATCAGCCTCTTCTAACTTACGACAAAGTTCTGAAAGTTCCGAAACATTATTAACATCTATTAAAGCCAACCTACTAATAAAATCTGGTAAAAGATTTCTTTTAATATTTTTAACTTTTGAAACTTCTGCTGGAGGTCTAGATAATCGAGAAAAAAGAGCTTCTAAATGAGCAATAAAAACTATCGTAGATTCATTTTTCTTTTGTTTCCTTCTTTTAATTTGCTCCCATATATCATCATCTACATCATCATGAAAAAAATCCTTCTTTAATTTCGATACCAATGAATCCCAATCAGTTACCGAAGATTTAACACTTCGATACCACACAAACGCGTCTCCTATGAAAAATTCGGCAGCTGAATTAAATAACTCCTGCGGAGAAATATTACGTGCCTGCGCTAATTCAGTTAACCGTTCCAAAAATGGATAAAGTTTTTTCGCGTCCCCATTAAAATTAACTTGCCACTCACTAATAGGTAAAATACGCGTCGCGCAATGCACTACAGGTGCTGCTACATTGATCACCGGCAATTGAGATGTTGTAAGTTCAACATGTTGACCATCCGGAATTTTATCTAACAAGTTCGATTCCAATAAAAGACAACTCGCGGTCACTTCCTGAATATAAGAAAATATTACAGAAGCTCTATTTTCATCCTTGGGCATTGGAATTCTTTTTGCTCTTCCTACCACGTGAGCTAAACGCGACTTCACTCTATTAATAAGAGAATCATTAGCATTACCGTCAAACTCATCTATCACCCCTTGTATAGAGTCTAAACTGCGTTGTATACTGATTTTTTCTTCCTCAAAAGTCAAAGTGCAAATATTTAAGTTAATATCTTTACCCGGACTCGATTGTTCTCTCTTTAGAATTCTAGCAAGTATCTTGCGTTTGTCTGCGACAGTACGTAAAGAAGTTAACAAACGAATTTTTAACTCGTAGTCCAACTCATATTCAAGTAAATGATTGGGTTGAAAATTATAAATATCCATGATGATATAAAATTTGAAAATAAATACACTAAATCAAGTTATTTTTTTTAAATGACAAAGTATTCTTTACTTAGTTGAAAACAATAACCGTATCTCCAAAGTTAAATCAATTCTATAAAACAAACAGTTTGTCCTACCCTGTATAGCAAATCAAATAGAAAAAATTATTTTATTTCAAAAGCAATTAAATAACTTCACTAAAATCTAAATCAAATGATTGCATTGATCAAACATTAAAATAAGGAAACTTAAAAAAACAGCAGTAATCGTACACCCTGTATCAATAAAAAAATAATTTATTTTATCAAACTTCAGAATAATAAGTCTCAACTAATCATGCATAAATTTTTAAGCAAAGCTAAATTTTAAAATTGGTATTTATTTCTATTCATATCCTGTTATCTATAAAAAGTATTCAAAAAATAAAATCTTAAGTTTCTTTGGCTTGGTCAACAACAATTTCTTTTTTTATATAAAAAAATCAAATTCTCTAGATTACTTTTTGCTGGACTTTTAACACTTTTAAATCAAGTTTTAGGAAAATAGCTGTAAAATACCGAAAAAAAAATTAAATATTTTTCTTATCACCAAATATTTTAAACTGTTATCGGTTCAAAATGGTTTAATAGCAAAAAAGTATTTCTAACCGGGTATAAATTTTACTACCTGAGATAAAATGTAAAATGATTCTACAACTTTTAAATAGATCAAAAAAAATTATGCAAATCTTTACGAGACTTAAAATTTCAAAAATATGTACGATATAAAATGCCTTTAAAACTAAATTAACTCACAAACTAATTAGAAAATTTTCAGCAATTTAGCCAAAATAATAGACCTTACATAAACATATAAAAAACTGTGTCCACCTGAACACCCTGTACATAAAAAATACAAAATTCACTACTATAAGCTGTAAAATACCTAAAATACTGTGAAGTTACTGTGATATTAAAATCAATGAGGGCTCTTAAAAAAATATATAAATTATAACCTTACTGTTTCTCGGAGAAAGTTTACTCGAGTAACCTGTGAATGTTTCTTAGGTTTTATAAAACTGTCATTATTCAGACGAAACAAAATGGAATTACAATAAAAATATGTTACTAATGAAAATTAATTTAAATCTGACACAAATTTAACCGCATAGAAATTTCAATTCAATTCAGGATACTCAACGTTAAATTATTTTGCTAAACACCAGTAAAATATAAAAATTCAAAACAAAGCACAAGCTCCACGTTCAGGGCGTCATTTTTTGCGGCGTCCCCTTTTTACAGGGTACGGCAACGGATGCGTACGGCAGCTCAATATGTCGGAGGCTAGGTTCGTATCTCTTTTAGAGATAGTTGTGCTCTGCTTTGATTACCCAATAGGCGCCACCTGTTTTACATTATCTGTGTTACTTACCTAGTGATTAAACAGGAAAACACTTAGGTATGAGGAATGATTTTAAATTATTGACGGTAGGTGTATAGCTCCACAATAAAACGACCTAATTAAAACAAAATAGCAATTCCATTTTATTCCCCATTAAAAAATTATTATTTACATAAATTTGAATTGTGCTTACAATGTTTTATTTTTACTCTCTTGATAACTATCACCTCGGTTTTAAAAGGTTATATAAGATTTGGCCGCAAACGTTCTAGAACCTTAGTCGCCAATAACGTACGTTTTGTTGAGTTATCAAAAGTTCTCACATGTTACTACATCACCAAATATAATTATGTTGCATTGTTTGTGTTATAAAAAATTGATTTACAACTCGAATCTCCAACTTAAGGTTTTTCTCCTACCTGGTATATGCAATGGTACCTCTCACTTCAGCGCTGTTGCTAGGATTCCTGTTGTGTTGTGGATGGATTGAGGCTTTACAGGGCCACTTCCAACTCACCAATCAAACGCAGGGTAAGGTTGATACAGTCGTGGTCGCCTGTACAGGAAAACTAGGACCCGAACCATCAAGAAGTCATGACAGCAATATCAAGATGAAAAGCCCAAAGATAAAAAAGAACTGGCTTCAAATATTCACATAGCCAAATAGTCAAATAGCCAAGTAGCCGAATAGCCGAATAGCCGAGTAGCCCTAAAATAAAATGTTGTTTTTACCACATGTTCGTAAAGATAAGGGGCAAAATCTTACCTCATTAATTAGTGGACTTTAACAAAAAACTAGACCGTCCGCCCTTTCAGAGCTGGTGGCAGGATTGGTCTGCTGCCTTCTGCGGTTCAACAGTAAAGGGAACGAAAATACAAATCTCTCTTGCAACCAGACGTGACAAATCTTAGTGATATTTATACTTAGTCTTGCCAACCTTATTCTCAACCTGGAGCACTTTAACCTAGTTCCGAACTTACACTGACCACCAGTTAATACGTCAAGTATGGGCAGGCCATGGAAAATTATCAAAAAGAGAATTATGATCAAACAGTTCAAAGTCACTAATCACGATAAAACAAAGTTCAAAAAAATTGCCACAAATCCATACTGCATACTCAACCTTAAATGATCGATCTCGACATGCCGTGTTCGTGTCAACGAATGGGTATACATTCACAGCAAATGCTAACTGAACTATGTCACCGACTATAACCTTATACTTTTAATACTGAAATTGAATGTAAACAAATGAGAGTTTATTAAAAATAAAATATTTACGACTTTTAAATTCAAACCAAATAATGTGATATATAAACTACAGCAATTTATGAACTGTGTTAAAAAAAAATTGATAAGTTACAAGACCAAAAGAGTTATGAACCAAAAAAATAAATTCCATGTTTACTATTTTAAATTACAGGATAAATAATTAAATTTACTCAGGTAAAAATATACAAATTATATCATATTACTAAAAACATGTAGCATTGATGCTAACTGGTAAATTTAAATGCTACAGTATTCATGTAAAATTGGTCAACCTACTACAAATTTGAAATCAAAAATTATATACATACTTTATTAACCAATATGCAATAGTTTTGGATATATGTGAATTTGTACTAAAATAATTGATTTACCCGCATTTCAGCAGCCACATAATCGTGATTTAACAAAAAATATTGAGCAACCATAAACCTATCCACCTGAGACAGAGTATCTGATTGACCGTGTACCATATTAGAAAATAATACAACTATTTCTATTCGTACACACTTACCATTTATAAATGCTCTTGTTTTTTTGATTTTTAAGTAAAATACAACACAGTAAATCAAAAAAGGTATTGTTTATATGCTATTTACACCGAATAGAGTCGATTAGTGAGTGAACTAAAGAGTGGCAATGCGCGTGAAATCCCGGAAATTAAAAAAAGACAGGTGGATTTGTCACGCTTAGAACTTTCGTAATACTACACGTATTTAAATAAAATAAAAACGAATGCAATGTATACCTTCATTCTGTATTTTCACCTGTTGGTTAACCTTTGATGGACATAATAAGTAATCAATAAGAAAATCAAGGTTATATTTGAGAAAGTTCTAAAATAAATAAACTTTATTTATATATTTGGATTGTCATAATTAAATTATATTAAAATAAAATAAAATAACACTGAGTTTGCTTGATGGTGAGATTGCTAGCTGTGTGGTCTCGAATAAATCAGGCTGCAACTCTGCTTAACGGCATAGTGATGTGAAGGTTCTAGTGAAACATTAAAAGATAAAAGCAAAATATAAACCAAAAAACAAACCAGTAGATAGAATTAGTAGGAAAAAAACCGTAAGGAAAAACCAGTAGGAACTATCAGTAGGAAAAATTCCCAAGTTGGGATTGAGGTTTAAAAGAATTCCTTCGTTGAAATCCGTCCCTTCAGATTTCCCTCGATAAAAATAACTCAAAAACACCAAACAGGTAAAAGATAAGGTTAACTCAATCTAATTAGCGGGAAAATTTAAACGATTTTGCAACCCAAAATCCCAAAAGGTAGTCCAGTCATATGGCCTCGACCTTAATGATATCAAAGAACTCCTTAAGGAGTGTTCAAAATTTGACACGTTTGAAAGCTCAAAAATGGCCCTGGGCAACAACAGTAGGCTAAAATAAATTTGTTAAATAAGCCAATTCGTTAAACATTACATTTTCGGCTCAATATTTGAATAAGTAACCCATTGGTTATTTTTAGATTATAGAAATATATTTTAAATGAAGGAAAAACTGTAGAACTACAGTAACAAATTCAAAAGAATTACTGTCAGATTTGATCGTGAAGGAATTGAAGCAAAACCTGACCCGAAAATAATGTAATCAAATCTACGGAATTATTCAAAATAATTTCAAGAAAACTGCCATAAGAAAGGATAAAAGGAAAATTTTAATTCTACAGTAGGCAGGAAAAACGACATTTAACTGGAAAAAGGTAATATTTCAGCATTAATAAAAATAATTACCCACAGTCTAGCATATGTCAAGCAAAACATCAAAAATAGGGTCAAATTGACAGTTAGATGTAACCATCATTTGTAGTGTAAGAATGTAGCCAAAATTCAGGAAGATAAAATAACCGAGCTGGGAAAGATATCAGCAAGGAAGTACAGCTACGAAGTTCGTAGAATAATCAACAAAAAAAGGTAACTTAATCGACAAATGGTTTGTTTTTATTTAAGGAACCTGTTAATTGAAAAATCTAATTTAATTAAGATCTAGGTACGTTCGGGGTGACAATAAAAAACTGGCTCCTACCATAAATATGCTTGAATGAATTCAAAACTTCTTCTTCTACCTTCTATAATAGGTCCCTGACCTGTTCCTTCTTCGATTTTCCTCATTCTGGACTTAAATTATCGCTCCACCTTTTCCGTGGTCGACCTCTACTGCGTGTACCACTAGGCGATTTATCTCGTGCGATCCTTACCAGTCTATCCTCTGTCATTCGGCTTATGTGTTTGTTTCATTGTGTCTTACGTTGTAGGACCCACTCATTAATGCAGTCTGTGTTGCATGATTGCCTGATGTTATCGCTTCTTTCTCTGTCTAGTAGCGTTTTTCCTGTTATTCGTCGAAGTATTCTCATTTCTGTAGTCTCCAATAGTTGTTTCGTTTTTGTCGTCTCTGGCCGTGTTTCTGAGGTGTATGTCATAATAGGTCTAATTGTGGTTTTGTAGATCCGAACCTTTGTTTCTTGTTGTAAGTGTTTGTTTCGCCAGATCACGTCGTTGAGGCAACCCGCCACTTTGTTTGCTTTGGCCACCTGCCCTCTTACTTCATCTTCGATGTTGCCATAACTAGTTATGTCGATTCCTAGATATTTGAAACTCATTTCTTGTTGTATTATTCGACCGTCTAGTTCTAGTTTGCATCGGAGGGGTTCTTTTGAGGTTGTCATACATTTAGTTTTTTCGGCTGAGATAATCATATTATATTTTCTTCCCGTAAGATTAAAAGTATTTAACAATCTCTGGAGGTCGTCTTCATTTTCAGCACATATCACAGCGTCATCAGCGTAACAGAGAATTTTTATTTCTGTATCACCCATTTTATATCCTCTACCAAGTCGCACCTCCTTTATTATTTCGTCCATTATCATGTTAAACAACAAAGGACTAAGCGAGTCTCCCTGTCTAATACCGCTGTTGACTGGTATGGGTGTTGATAATTTACCGTTAGTGCGAATCTGAACTTTATTGTTTGCGTATATGTTTTCGATGGTCTGAATTATATTGATAGGAATATTTCTCTTATATAACAGGTGGATTACGTCATCTAGCTTTATGCGATCGAATGCTTTTGTTAGATCTATAAAGCATAAAAATGTTGGTTTATTGTATTCTATAGATTTTTCGACTATCTGTCGTAGAATAAATACTGCATCCACGCAAGACCTTCAAAACGATTGGTAATAATTATTATTTACTAAAAATAAATAAAATTGTCCACATTTACGTTAAATTAGTCATAATCATCAACTAATTAACGAGACCTTTCGCCGCCTATTCTTACCAACCTCTATGGTGGCAGCAGGGTGTAATTTAAAAGTCATAAAAACAATTCAACCCTTACTGGCTTTCTTTACACCTGCAGCCGGATGGCCATATGCAACCAAAAACCACAAGGACGCTTATAACAGCTGTGAGGGATTTAATTAAAGTTAAGTAGTATATTTTTTACTTTCAATTTTAATAAAAATGATAAGATAAAAAACCCTTTTGATGAAGATAGATATAAGTATAAGAGTTGATTTTATTAATTATTACTAAATTTTTTTAAGTTTAATAATGATACACTTTAATTAAGTGATGCTTTCTATTACATATATATTATATATATATATATATATATATATATATATATATATATATATATATATATACACATAATATATATATATATATATATATATATATATATATATATATATATATATATATATATATACATGAACTAACTACTAAAATTCATATTGATCAGAGCATTATTTCATTACATGTTCCAGATTTGTACAGGCCCATCACCAGTGTGCGTTGCTTTAGAAAATTTCTTTATAATAATCATATCTCTTATTGTCGAATCAACAATTTTTGCATCTGCCCTGAGCGGCGGAAATCTACGTTACGCCGTTGTGTTAATATACAGGGTGGAAACTTAAATTGGAATAAATTTGGTACAAGAAAGCCCGTATAATTTTATGAAAAAAGTCCAATAATGCATCAACCTTTATTTGCCACATTGCAAGAGAATTTTTATGAATTTTACTCTGCATTTAGGGATTAAAACCGCCCCAAATTCCTTTTTTTTTAAATAAAAAGGTATGCTTTTCGGTACCTCGTTAAAAGATTGTAAAGAAAGGAATCTAACCCAATATTTACTTTCATGATTATCACCCGTTGGTGAGCCAAAATAAATAAAACACAAAATTTTGACATGGAAATATTTTATTATAATAAATGCTGAGCCATTTTTCTCTTGGCTCTTCTATAGAGCATCTCTAAATCTCTATTATGTAACATTTTTGAATTAAAATACCGTATCTTGTGTGTTATTTTTTGCTGAAGATCCTTGATACTTTCTGATTTCTTTACGAAAACTGAGGTTTGAACGGGACCCCATAAAGAAATCAAAGGGATTCAAATCTGGTAATTTCGCTGGCCGTTCAACTGCACAACCTACCGATCCACCGATTAGGAAAAACCATATTCTACTATCATACAAATTTTCTTTGGGAATACGGTAATTAAAAGGTGAATAAGATCTAACTGTAGAAAATTTAAATTAGAAATGTCCATAGAGATTTTCCTTAAAAACTTTTTGTGGTATATCGAACATTTGTTGTTGTTGTTGGATTTTACGATTAGATGCTTATAATTTATATATATATTTATATATATATATATATATATATATATATATATATATATATATATATATGCACTAAGTAAGCCTCTATAAGTAGACTTCCACTTCCCTTCATTCACAGTGACGCGTACAGCATAACTAATGAAATGCTATAGGCAGTAAAAAATAATAAAAACATGAAATTTTTGCATTGCTGGGTGCAGAACTTGAAAATATTATTACGAATTTATCTCTTCAAATCACTCTCTCGGTCCGCAGAATAAAACACAACACTTCTCACTAAATTACTTCCAATATTATATTAAATACTTCTGATTATTTTATTTTTTATTTATTTCACTATTGAAATACAACTATATTAAAACTCATATCTTATTTACCTATAAAACCTCCTAGAAATAACAAGAAATATATTACCGCAAAATTTAAAAACTATCTAGAAATATAATGATTCGTCGATATAATATTTCTTTCGAAACATAATAATAAAGATGACTCATCTCATCGAAATATTATTCTTCTACGAGGGTGCATCAATAAGTTCTCTTAGTCCTTCGCAATAATATGTATTTAATAAAAAGTTATTCATGTCGAAAAGTGACAAAAAAAATGCTATTTTTCAAATGTTCACCGATGTTTAACTCAAAAACTATGCGTCGGACGGAAAAATCACAAAAGACAGTTTTTGCTTAGAATCGGCCATTTTAATTTTTACGCTTACTACTCTGCTGTATAAATGTAGTTTGAGTGTTGATATTTTGCAATCTGGTTGCGAAAGTGTCTGCAGGTTTAATATCCTACCTACATGTCTCGCAATTTAGATTTTGTATCCAGAGATGGTTTCTGTGAATTTTGTTCTTGGTTAGATACAGCTTCACTGAGACCATTAGGTGGTCAAAACGTGTGTCGAGAGAGATTTACTTGAATGTTACGTAACATATTTAATTTCCTTTTCTACGATCTATTTAACGATATCCCATTCAGTATAAAAAATAATTTTACTGTAATTATTCCCGTAGGGGGAAGTACTGTAATTCGTTTTTTTCTGCAATCTCGCAAAAAAAGGAAAATTAACGAAGTAACAAGATTGCAAGACAATCTATATATACAGGGTGTCCGTAAAACTGTAGGAAATCTCCCTGATATGAAAAAACACGTGAAAGGAATACTACAAGTTCATATAAACTTTTTTCGTATAGGCCTCCTTTTCGAAGATATGGTCTCCCAAAGAACTGCAATGGAATCAAGTTTTTTTACATGTAATATTTGAAAGATCAGGTATATTTCAATTTTTTTTAATATGATGTATGCCAGGTAAGACCCTTCAAATTTCCATCCAAGAAAGTGTTGTGAATTACTCACACCTGCAGGAACGGACTTGCTGTGACACTCATGACCCCATTTTTGTACTCCTTGTATAATAAGAACTTTGGACAACGTTTTTTACATACCTTTAACTATTTAATCCTAACCGTTTTTGAAAAAACGTCATTTTATTTACACTGTTAGTCTCCTAACTTCTATAGGGTTCAATACGAAAAAGAGGAATTTTCTCCTGTCACGAAAGACTGCTGTACCCGCCACATTAACTCAGGATTGTTTCTTATTTAATCACAATGAAACGTAATTCTTCGTATAAGTTCCTACCTTCTATCGACAGGTAAAAATCCAGTCGCATTGGGTCAGGAAATCGAGGAGACCAGGCAATAGATCTGCCTATCGAACGATCTTGATAGACGCTATTCAAGTGGTAAGTGCTCTACTAAATCGTGAAAAGCGTTCTGGAGTAACTCCAAATAAAGTTCTCCATTTAGTCGTTGCCAGCAATACAAATGGTCCAATCAAAAAATTGCCATTGATTCTTGTCCAGACATTAATTGATTGGAACTGATGTTGATAATGCGAAACAATAGTTGCATGACGATTTTCATCAGGCCATACATGTGAGTTATGTAAATTTATGATACCATTTCTGGAAAACCTTTCTTCATCCGTGAAGAGAATAGTGCTAATGAAGTTTACATTATTTTGTTGCTAATCCAATAACCAGTTTACAAACTGCATTCTATGAGAAAAATCTTCAGGAATCAGTTCAAGTACTTTCTTCAAATGATATGAATATAACGGCTATTCTTGAAGAACTTCATCTACTATTGTTATCGACGTATTAAACTGCGCTGATAATTTTCGAGTACTCGTTGAGAGAGTATTTTCTACAGCATTTAAAATATTTTCGTCTAATTGCGGCATAGGTACTGTTCTGCCCCGGCCAGCATCAATACTTCTTTTCCCAAAATTTCCTGAAGTTATGACGAAATTTAATAATATTACGTTATTAGATGGAATCACCTACCATTCTCCCTTAGACATTGCATACTCAATAAACGTGTAGTCCATATTTCGAATTATTTCATAATTAATTTCACCACGAAATCCAAAAATCAGTAAATTAATATCCAAGTAAAGAATCAATGTGTCAGCGATGTGAAAGTTGATCAGTTCTATAATGCAGGATATTTATTTATTTCCTTTCCTTTCACTTATTTTTTTCAAATCCGGGAGATTTCTCACATTTTCCTGGACACCCTGTAGAGAGACGGATTTGTTGTGGCTGTGGAACGTTAACATTCTCCTCGACTTACATCAACGCAAAACTTCTAAAACTTACCTGTGGCACCCATAACATTTTGCCTTCGGTCGATACTATCGGTTTAAAGACAATGAAGGTATTTGTGGTAATAAAATAAAACAAAACATAATTTTTCATTTTTTTAATGAAAATTGCAAAATAATATCTTACATTTCCTTAACATTTATCTAATTACATTATTATAATACAGTCCTTAGCTAAATTAAAAATAACAATAATTTATTAAAAGTAAAACATTAACAAGACAACCTTAAAACTAATTAATAAAGAAAAACAAAAATATACAATATATACGAAATAATAAAGGCAATAATTTTTCAAGCTACATGATATATACAAAAAATATTTTCGAATAAAAAGTTTTTTTAGGGTGCTATTTCTATCATCGCTGCTATAGCTGAGTACTTCTGGTGCCTCGATTACTTCAGTGAAACACCCAGTTTAAAATAAATGCGCTGCCAGAGCAGCAATCATGGAAATAGCTCCTTAGCATTTCTTCTTCTATAGGTGATATTTCGATCATCGCCGCCATAGCTGCGTGCTATCGCCTCCACATTCATTTAAATAAAAGAGGACGCAACGGTAGCGATGATCAAAAATGCACCTTAAAGCTTAGTTTTACAAAACTAGCTTAAACGTCACCTCAATTCTTATTTGAAATAGAGTGCTGCCTTATTGTGATATTTTAGCAGCAATATATTTTATACATTTTAGATATGAAGGTTCAGGACATTCCCAATAGTTCAGGTTAGTCTCAACAACAATCTAAGTTTAAGTTAGTTGTGTACAACTGTATCAATAAATTGTCCATTTTCTGAAGTGCAACTTTCGTTATAACTTTATTTAATACCGGACATTTTCTGCCCTTATATAACAAAATTTTATTATTAACTGATTTAAATATTTAGGTTCCAAATTATTATTTATATAGTGTAAGTCTAAAATTTTGGCCGTCATAAAAAGCTTTCATGTAAGTGACGGCAGTAATCATATTTTGACATAGCAAGGCTTGGCGATGCTTTGATAACCTGGTAAAGTGTTAAGAGTAAGGATATGTACTGGGGCAGTCTCAGAATTAACCGGCCTGGCACATAGATGGCGGCAGTTTTTAATACTGTGTTACATAATACCAAACTGAGAAAGATTAAGTTTGAAGACGCTACATTGTTTATTACTTGTTTGACAGCCATCAATAGTGAAAGCTCTCGGTGAATTTGTAAACATGGAAAAAATTGGTCATCGTTATGTGATGCAATACTTTCATTTGAAAGGATAGGGCAACCAATATCAAAGCCGAGCTAGACTTTTGGGGATTCTGCACTTTCGTTTTCGACAGTGAAGTATTGGGTGACAGAGTTTAAACGAAGCCGTACGAACTGCGAACACGAACATCGCAGTGGTCAACCAAATGAGGTGACTATTCCAGAAATGGTGAAAACAATCTACAAAATGGTATTGGATGACCGTCGACTAAAAGTGCGTGAGTTAGCAGAAATGGTAGGCATTTCAAAAAGTGCTGTACATCGCATATTGACTGAACATTGGGACATGAGAAGGCTGTGTGCAAGATGGGTGTTGCGTTTGCTCACAATCGAACAAAAACAGCGTCGTGAGGACGTTTCGCCGCAACAAAGCCGAGTTTTTGCGTCGATTCATAACTATAGATGAAACATGGGACCATCACTACACACCTGAGACGAAAGAATAGTCAAAACAATGGATTGCGCTATTGTATGGTGGCGTAGTACAACAAAGCGCAAACACATTCTTCAACTTGACAAAGTTCAGAGAATGGCTTGTGTGGGAATAATGAGTGCGATGAGCACTGCTCCCACCAGGGCTCTGGAAGTTCTGGTGAACCTGCCTCCTCTTCACTTATACATAGAGAACGAAGTCCTGAAGACTGTTTATCGTGTCAGTTGCCTCGCACATCTTGGAATTGGAACGGGCGGCTACTCAGGTGTCTGGGAAAGCGCGGTGGAGAGGTGTTTATCGCTCCCCATGCGACAGATTACATGACGCCGCTTTTAAAACTCAACCTCTCCCTGGAGATGTTTCTGCCAAGTAGAGAGGATTGAGAAGGAGAACAAAATCTTCCGAAAAATGGATCCTGATGGATCTCAAGATGAAAGAACTGGAGCCGGAGTATTCCGCAGGAGCACAGGAGTCGAAGAGTACTACCCTATCAGACAATGTGCGACAATTTTCACAGCGGAAATTTATGCTATTCTGCACTGTGCCCATCTTTGTGAGAGGGACATAGACAGGAATAGAGTAATAAATATATACTCAGACAAGGAACGACTGCACAGTCAGACTCGTATGGGTCCCGGGTCATTCGGGCATACGCGGGAATGGGGAAGCAGACCGTCTGGCAAAATTGGGTTCGGCAACTGAACCGTATGGACCCAGACCAATATTACCTGTCCCAATTACTATTGGCAAAAAGGAATTAAAAGCGTTGCTGAAAAGCAAATTTATTGAATCGTGGAGGGGAGCTCCTGGAATGAGGTGTACTAAGGAGCTTATAACTGGGACAAGTGCACGTCGTACTAAGGAGTTTCTCTCCTTAGAAGGAAAGAGCTGCGAATTGTGGGGCGATTATTGACAGGACATTGTCACCTCAGGGGCCATCTTCATAGAATCGGTGTCAAAGACGACCCGCCGTGCAGATGGGTTTGGAGGAGGATGAAACTGTTGACCATGTTCTCAGAAAGTGCCTAACACTCAATGGACTGAGACAGAGATATTTCGGAGATACAATTTTGTTACCGGAAGCAGTTAGGCAAGTTTAACTAACGAGGCTGCTTGGATTCGCAAAGGCGATCGGCCTCGAAAAACCTGCAGCTATGGTGGGATCTAAAGGGCCCAATGGAGGCCTAAGCATCGATCATCTAGTATCTCCACCCCTTTTTCTTTCATTCATTCATACATCTTTATGTAATTTATTCGCCAGACTTAGCACTCTCGGATTATTTTCCGTTTCGAAACTTGAAGAAATGGCTGGGCGATAAAAGAATTGCTAACGATGAAGAGGTGATGTCTGCTGTAGATAGCTATTTTGACGCTTCAGCGTTTCTTACTATAAACAAGGTATCGAAACTATTGAACATCGCTGGGAAAATTGTATCGAGCTACAAGGAGACAATGCTGAGAAATAAATAAAGTTTTTGCCAAAATTTTGTGTTTTCTTTGTCAGGCCAATTAATTCTAGGACTGTTCTCGTATTTTCACTGAATAGGTGACATCATGTCATCAATTAAAAATTTGAAAAATTATACAGGCCGACAAATTTCAGAACTAGAAACCAAACTATATTTTTTCGTAGGTCTTCGACATGTTGAATAAGAAATCTGAAGTTAGATTTAACCTGTTGCTTCAGGTTTTCGTGATATTCTAAGTTATGTAAAAGGGTCAGTTTAATACTAGTCTTCCCCTTCCAAAATCTACTTGGATTTATATAGAAACCTTTTTTCATCTATAAAATACCGTCAAAACTATTGTAAAACAATCATTTCCAAGATAGGAGATCCAATATAGCGAGCCAAAATTTTTTGAAAAACTCGGATTTGTGTTTATAACTTTGTATTCAGCAGTTTTTAAGGTCGCTGAATACGGAAGTCAATTTACATTTTCCAAATTTTCATATTTAACATGGCGCATTCACTTCAATTTAGAAGGTAGCAGATTTCACTCACGTATAGCAAAGGATGAAGACTACAAGAGTGAAATCTGTCACTATCAGTGACCTTAAAAGCCCCCAAATACCACGTTTCAGACACAAATTCAGGTTTTTGAAACTAATATTTTTAAAATTCTGAACACATTTTCATTCATTCACCTCGAAAATCCTCGACTAAAATTTAGACCTTCGGAAATAGTTTGATTTCTAATCTTCAGGGATGACAAAATAGCTTTTGTATTTGATATAAAAAGTAAAATTTCCGAGTTAGTTGCCGAAATAAAATCGGGTAGGACTAATTTTCAGTGGCGGATTGGTTTTGGGCGAAATAGATATTTGGGTTGTGTTTCCTAATTTATTATTAAAGAAGGGCTAATGAGGAATTTTCTACAGCTCCTCTCGATTCAAGGATTATCAGATTTGAATATAGGTAGTATGGCCTCCCAACAGCCTAGATTTGAATCACTTGGACTTCTCTGTATGGAGTGTAGTCGAAAGGATCACGAGCAAGTCCAGACATTCAAACGTAGTATCACTGGAGCTGACTTTAAAGCGACGTTCGCAGATATGGTCAGTGACATATTAAAGCGCACTTGCGCACGTTTCCGATCGAGAATGGACAGTGGATATATTGAGGAAATGTGTTCTTTGTAGCCTTACAAATAATTTCAATAAAAAAAAACCTTTTCGTTTTTGCAATAAAAAACATGTCTGGAAAAAATGTATAATTTGACGTATTTTATTACCGCACCCTGTATATTCGGATTAAAGCTATCCAGAATATTCCCAACAAAATACGCATTTTATTGTGGTTCTGAAAATCCAAATTTTAATACCATCTTCTTGTTACCGTCAATTTACCGTCAATTTCTTAAAACTCTACAATTACGGAAAAAATAAAAAATGTTAAGAACATGCTTATATATAGAAATAAGGTAAAAAGAACTAAGAATATTACTCAATTTAGTTTAGAGAAAGGACCTCTTTGTTTAGGTCAAAGTAAAAAACAATACCAACTAATTTGCATATTGTAGATATTATTTTTAATTTGGTGACTTTTTTTCATGTTTATTAAACAGAATAAAACAAAACTGCTCATCCACGAAAATAATCAATTATTTTAAATGATTTTGTTAAATAATTTAGAAAGTATTAATCTTAAAGATAATAGGGGCAATGTTATATTCTTCTGAAAACTATGCTGTAAAAATTACATATAGCGAGAGTCTATCCTTTTGTCAAATAATCAACATTAAAATGTGAAATAAAATACGTAGTTAAATATCAATCCCTTCTCTTCAAAAAAGTTCATTTACTTTCAATTAGATTCAACAATTAAGAAAAAATAAAATAAAAAAGATAAGGAAGCGTCCATAAAAAGTAATAAAATATTTAAAAAACAGATTATAGAAAAAAAAATTAAAAAAGTTAACATGCCAATACAAAGAAACATAATATTAATAGGGCTTAGATTATTGCCCAGGTTTAATAATGTCAAAGAAAAAGCTATAATAATTTTATTATTGTTGACATTACCTTTAAGTATTTTTGTCATATATTCTTTTGAAAACTTTCCAATCTTTCCAGATTTCAAATGATCAACATTAAATCATGAAACAAAATACGCAGCTAAATACGAGTATGGTTTAGAAAATTTAAATTTTAATACGAAGTTCTTGTTACAAAAAAATCTCCAGCTTTCTAAAACGCAATAATAACGGAAAAAATAAAAAGTTAAGAACATGCCTATATAAAGAAACAAGGTATTAAAAAGACTCAACTTTAATAAGAGAAGGGTCCCTTTTGCTAAGGTCAAAGGAAAAGCCATACCAATTAATTTTAATATTGTTGATATTACTTTTAATTTGGGTATTTTTACCTTCCCTCGTTATAAAGTGAATATTTATTATTTTTTACGTCCATTGAATATAAATTTAAGGGCATTAATGAATCAAAAGATTATCATTTTAAAAATTCTTCGGATTTAGTGAAATAAACTGTTCAACCACGAAAATAATTAATTGTTTTAAGTGATTTTATTCAAAAACCACAGAAGCTGTTATCTTAGAAAGATAGGAGGAATGTCGCCGTTTAAGTTCTCTATTTATAATAAAGAAAATATTGTCTTTTCTTCTTGTAATTTAGATGTAAAAAATATAATTCTTCAATAAAAAGTAACAGTTTAGTATAGGCTTTTACCTTTAAAACAAGACATCACAGAAATAGAAGTGAAGTTATACTTGCTGCGCGCACATTCTAGACTATGGCATCTTACAATTTCTGCGGTTCTAATCATTGGCATCGAAATAACCCCAAAAAAAATATCTATTTTTTTTAAGGAATAAAGGGGTCAAAACTTATTTTGAGGCAGACATTAGCCACATTACCACACACCATTAACCACAACTCACTAGTAAAGGACTTTAGATTTCAGCGATTTAAAAATATCAAGAAAATAAATAAAAGTTGTCAAGTTCGCCTGAAATAAAATCTAGAGTCAAACAGAGCACTGAGTTCAACACAAATGGATCGAATTAAAAGGGAAATCACCAATATACAAGAGACCACATTAAAAGCAGACAATAGCAATGCAAAACATTAATGGACTACTTTGAAAATCCTAAAAATGATGGAAGATGGAAGAAAATATAAGAGAAACGACATAAAACATAAAGAATTGCATAAAATAATAAAAAGGAAATGCAGAGAGGCAAAGAAACAATAGGCGATATAAAAATATGGAGAGACTGAACAACTACAGGAGAAATATGACACATTTAACCTACACAAAAAAATTAGGGAAATATTTGATAAGCATCGAAAAAATCGAGGATGCATTTTAACACAAACAATGAAATAATAATAGGTGCTGAGGAGAGACTGAAAACATGGACGTAATACATAGAAAATTTGCTCAACGAGCTAAGTTAGCGCCAAATTTGGATGATCTGGAGGAAGAAGGTTCGGAAATAACAAAAAGTGAAATTGTTTACGCCAAAAACCCGCAGAAGACTGTTGGCACTGATAGAATACGTGCTGAATTATTAAAAGTTATCACCGAACATGATAGCATTGCTCTCAACTGCTTAACGTCACTCTTTAATGCCATATACAGATCAGACCATCTGTTTGGCTGCACTCAACTATTATAACTCTACCCAAGAAAGCTAATTTCTCGCCCTATGACGATTATCGTTTAATTAGTCTGAGGTCTCACGTACTAAAAATATTTCTGAGAGTAATTCACATAAGAATATATAAAAAATGCGACTTCCATGTGAACGATACCCAGTTTAGTTTTAGAAATGACGTGGATGCCAGGAAGCGCCATTCTTTTTAAACGTCTTCACCCAATGATGTAGAGATATGATCGCCGATGTGCATAGGTGTTTTATGGGTTTAAGTAAAGCCTTTGACAATTTAAAACATCAAACACTAATAGAAATCCTAAATCAAACGGTATTGATAAACGAGATTTATGCATAATTAACTAAATATATTTGAATTAAACAGCGGCAATTAACATCAATCAAAATGCATCTGGAAGGGCTACATGGTATCCTCACTGCTTGAATACACTTGCGAATGGTGCCAGATGATGGAACTAAACATCAACTCCACCCTAGTAGCCTTCACAAGGAAACGAAACCTCAATTTGAAAACCATCCAAATGGATGCGAATGTTATTGAGTTGAAATCAGAGGTTAAACATCTGGAACTGACCCTAGATAACAAATTCCTCTGGAACAAGCACGAAAAACAAATGATTAACAAGGCTACAAAAGCCTTGATGGTTTGTAGAAATTTTGCGGGAAAAAGATGGGGTACAAGCCCAAAAATCCTGCAGTAGATGTACACTGCAATATGGGACAGGGATCTGGAGCAAAAGAAAAAGTCTGTCTAATTCGAGAGCTAATCTCTCGAAACTTCAAAGACTGGCCTGTGCATGGATAACCGAGGCAATGAAAACCTGTCCAACGGCCATATACATATACTTCTAGACAGTGTGGCGAAGAGGACAATTTATAGGATGACTTTGTGAAAAACCTCAGCACAAAGTTGAATCGCAAAAGTGAAAGGAACAGAAACACCATTGAAAAACTCAACAAGAAATCCATTATATGGTATACAGATGGCTCCAAAACAACGGAGGGAACTGTAATAGCAGTGTATGAACCCGGCACCAGACACTACTAAAGCTTGGGTAAGTCACCAAGCAATTTCCAGGCACATGCCATTAGGAAATGTGTTCAATTTAACAAAAACTATCACGGCCAAGAGATTATCATCATGTCGGATAGTTATGCAGCCATCAGTAACTTGAGCTCTCAAGTTATCAGGTACAAGATGGTCTGGGAATGCCTAGAGGAATTAAATGATTTGAGTAAACACAATAAAGTCCCCGGGACACACCGGGATAGAGGGGACTGAAATAGTAGAAAGGTGCGCGAGAAAAGGGGCTGAGACACTATTTCTGAGGCAAGAGGCTTTCCGTGGAATCAATAGCAGCGTAATGCTGGAAGAATTAAAGATAGAAGATAGCAGGATATCCAATTATTGGATGGAGCTGTAAGGATTGAGACAAGCGAAGATACTTCTAGAGAACTACGACCAAAAGAGATTCAAAGAATGTAAAAGCTTAAGTAAAAATCAACTTAGAGTTCTGATAGGGATCCTGATGGGGCATTGCCACCTGAAGGGACACCTCAAGAAACATGGACTAGTAGAAGGAGAAGGATGCAGATTCTGTGACGAGGAGGACGAAACATCTATTCATATCCTTTTAGAGTGCAGCGCTCTAGAAAACTCTAGGATGATGTTCTTGAGAACACCAAATCGAAGAAAGCGAGCTACCCACCTTGCAGCCGTCCTACATCTAAAAGTTCCTGAGGGAAACACGACTGGAGGACCTACTCTAGCCGATAAGGTAACTCTTACGACTTGGCAGCAGTAGGGGAGCACAGTAGATCTACCAGGTCGCGGTGTACACACCGCAATTCTACGCATATACATATATCCCACTGTTATTCAATTATTCAATATATACTCCGAAGCAATGTTTAGAGACACATTCGACGAAGAAACAACAGGAATCAAAAAAAGGAAACCTCATAAATAGCATCAGATATGCGAACGACAGAGTAATACTATCAGCTAAAATTACAAAACCGCACTATGTATCACTGTGAACAATTTGGTCTACAAAGAAACATGCCAAAGACGAAACTGGTAGTCTTCTCAGAAACACGCATTATTTTACATTAATGGCTTTATTTGAACGGTTCGCTCCTTCAGATACTTAGGAGCCATCACAAATGAGCGATGTTACTCAAGGAGTGTAGGAGCCAAAATCAAATAAGCCAAAAGAACGTTTAAAAATATGAAAAAAAAATCTTTATTGCGTCTTACTTCAGCTTATAACTTAAAACACGTGATTCGATGTTACATATCCCCCGTCCTGTTATACGGTTGCGAGAGCTAGACCATACTAGAAATACCATGGACTCAAAGAGTAACGATTAAAACAATAAAAAGAATTGTTGTTTAACGTCAAAAAATAAAGACTTTTCACCTCGAGCATGTTATGAGAGGTAACAGATGTGGATTATTGGAACAAATAAATGAGGGGAAGATCCAGGGCTAGCGATCAGTTGGGAGATGCCAAAATTATTGGCTGAAGGATTTACGAAGATGATTTGGTCGCTCATCGGTCGATTTGTTCAGAGTTGCAGCATCCAAAACAAAGCTAGTCATTTGGATCGCCAACTTCCAAAGGGAGACGGCGTAAAAAGAAGAATAATAAAAAAGAGTTTGTAATTATAATGTTTAAACTATTAAATTGTTAATAACAAAGCAAGTTGCATGTTGGGATTCAGTAGCCGACCTCCACTTTGCTATGAAACTATCTGCGCACACAGACTACAAGCAGGTATAGAGTAGTCTTGCTCGTTCATATTAGTCACTTTAGTTCCTGTATTACCCATGTAAGACGTGATGAAGGGCGGGCCATCTGCTGGTTTATTTTTTAACTATTAATTTCAATGTCACCTAACAAACTTCATGTTATGTTTTGACATATATCTAATGAAAACTATGGCAAATTTAATCAAGGATTTCTTAACAACATAAGAGAGCATTTTAATAATCGAAAGTTATCACGAAAACGGGCGATCTGTAAAAGTTACATTTCGGCCAATATAGACGTCCTACTGAACCCGGAATTCGCAAAATTGTACAACGTGTCAAAGAAACTAGCTCGATAGAAAGTCGTAGAGCATACCAACATGTTCCACCAGTTCGTACTCATCAAAACATAACCACTGTAAGTGAAAGTGTTTGTGAAACGTCATTAACATCAACCAGACATCGTTCACAAGAATTAAATATTCCCCGAACCACTTTACACCGCATTTTGCTTATTGATCTTCCTTGGCATCCATACAAGATCAAATTGACTCAAGAACTGAAGCAACAAGACCATCACAAACGTCGTACTTTCGTCAATGGGATGCTTGAGAGAGAAAAAGTTTTTTTTCAGATGAAGCACATTTTTATTTGAATGGATATGTTCATAAACAAAACTGTGGCATTTGGATCTCAGAAAATCTTCACATGATTCATGAAGAACCACTCCCTGCCGAAAAGGTTACTGTCTGGTGCGGATTATGGGCTGGCGGAGTCATTGGACCCTTTTTCTTCGAAGATGAACGTGAAAAGGCCATTAGAGTGAATTCTGAGCATTATCGGGGCATGCTGACGGACTATATTTAATCAAAATTGGATGAATTGAATATGAATGATTTTTGGTTTCAACAAGACGGCGCAACATCACATGTAACACGTGAAAAAATGGGTTTATTGCGATCGACATTCGGGGAACTTTTAATTTCCCGTAAGTTTGATGTAAATTTTCCTGCAAGATCATGTGATTTGATATCTTTGGACTATTTTCTTCGGAGTTTTTTGAAAAGTAAAGTTTATGCCAATGCCTCACGAACAATTCAAGATTTCAAACGCAACATTCAACATGAAATAGAGGCCATTGAATACCTATTACTGGAAAAAGTCATTGAAAATTGTGATGCTCGGACGCAGGCCTGCCAAAGGAGCCATGGTGATCATATTAACGATATTGGTTTCATACATAATTGCTACAGATATACCTTTAATTTTCAATAAAGATTTACTAATTCAGTTAGTAAAATATATGTTTAATTTTAACTTAAAAAATAAACAACAGATGGCCCACCCTTTATTTATTTTATGTTTGCTATTTGAGGAACGCACGTTTCATTTAAAAAAAAAGTCCTACGACAAATTGTTATCTCAATTTAGGCGGGGATCCAGGGGGGGGGGGGCGATCGTCTCCCCTCCCCCAAGACCTTTGAGTTCAGGAAAATGGACCCGATTCTGTCCCTTATATTAGGAATGTGTATGCTGCTGGCATCTCCCCCTCCCCGCATCGACAACTTGTTTTTTCTTGCGATCCCTATCACCGCCCCTCCTCAAAAAAAAGATATTGGCTGAATCCGCCCCTGACTGGATTCACCTTCTAAAAACAGATTGATGAATGATACAGAGTTATAATAACTTGCACTTTTTCTAAAAATAAAAATATGTTATTTGTTATTTATTTAATTGTCAGTTTCTGGGCGTGGCATCAAAAAATTATGACAAGCCTAGTTTTAAATAAAAATGATCAAAAACTGGCAATTCCGTTAAAAATATGGACATTTTGAACTTGTGGAAGTCCATAAAACTGTGGATATTTGTTAGTTAATAAAGTATAAAGTCCGTAGTTAGAGCACACTTTTCTGATTTTCATGTGATTGTTTTCACGAGAAATTTTCGGTATTGACAGACTCTAGATTTCACTGCATTGTATTAAAACAAAAACTACTCTGTATAAAGTAAATTAAAATATTAAGGTAGACGAGATAAGTGAAAGAATCAGTTACATTAATATATACTTGTACTGATTGATATAATTATACACAGATGTACGGATTAACATTTAAATATTTCTACCATCTTGTATCTACTAGATTTTGTACAACACCTGAGATTTTTACTTATTAATTTTATTGCAATATTTGAGAGTTACCAAGATTATCTTAAGGCGATTTTTTAACAAAATATCTTCATTCATTACGACAATTTCAACAAAATTCTTTTGAATGTCTTGAGAAGACCCAACAGCCTAAAACACTTTTTATATAACCTGACCATGGTTAACTGTTTATGGCATTTATTTCCACAATATGTTGAGTTAAAATAGCGGGAAATAATATTCATAGAAAAAATATGCAAAATTCCGACGTTCACCAAACGTTTGCGGGTGCGTAAAGATTTTGTATCAATTTGCCGTAATGATGACAAATTATAATAAAATAGATTTTGTCGATTTGGGCAGCTCCTGACTCTTGAATATTAAAAAATAAGAGTTTTTGCCGATATTAAAAGATATATAATTTTCTTTGAGATTGTTCTTATTTTTATTCCAAAAAACCGGAGCCACTCAAATAATATTAATTTAAAAATTAGATTCGAAATAGGATTTTTACAAATTACAATAGAATATACCTACATACACTGAGTAGTGGTTGTTTGGTTCTTTTTTACATATATAACATCATATTATTAAAACAAGAATTCCATATACAGTGTGATCAGTAAAGTCCGCATCATATAAGATTTTTTTTTATGAATAGCTTTATTCAAAATTTGACTTTGGCAACAATTTTTGCTTCGATCGAGACGAAAATTAACTAGAAAAATAGTAGTGACGTGATTAACATTATCTGTAAATTTTTTTTTTTTTCAAAAAAAAAAATTAAAAGTGAGGTTATATCTCAAAATATCGAAAAAAGTTATGAGAGAAAGTTTTTCTAAATACAATTTTTAACTCATATGCAAAATTTCAGCTGTATAAGATAATTTAGATTTTTGGCCTATTTTTTGAAAATTGCACCACTGTTGCAAAATAAGACTCAACGCAACCTACATAAAATTTCTTAGTCTTGACAATGCTTCATTCCCGACATATTTTGTTTAAAGTAGCATCATATTAAAAGTGTGTTTTTCTACAAAATCCAAATAGAGCTATTAAAATTTGGTCACATGTGATGCAAAGTTTATTTGTTTTTGACCCTGTATAAGGTAATTTATAAAATAACTATTTTTGAAAACATAGTTTATGTCAAAAAGTAATACATATGATAATTAAGACAAACAAGTACACAGTGTCATCAATAAAGTCTGCATTAGGTAGAAAATTAATTTTTATTTTAACTTTTTTTTATATTATAATTTTTTAATTAGAAAATTTGAGTCTTTTCAATTAAACTATTTTCCTAATATTAATGTGTATTACTTTTATTGTATCTCAAAATATCGAAAAAAGTTATTAGAAAAAGTTTTTCTAAATGAAATTTTTAGTCCGTATACAAAATTTCATCTGTATAAAATAATTTAGATCTTTTGTCCATTTTTTTGTAAATTGCACCACTGTTGCAAAATAAGACTCAACGCAACCTACATAAAACTTCTTAGTTGCGACAATGCTTCATTCCAGACATATTTTGTTTAAAGTAGTGTCATATTAAATGTGTGTTTTTTTCAAAATCCAAACAGGGCTATGAAAATTTGGTTACATGTGATGCAAAGTTAATTTGTTTTTGCCCCTGTATAAGGTAACCTCATAAAATAACTTTTTTTTAAAAAACGTAATTTGTGTTCCAAAGTAATACACATTAATATTAAGAAAATAGTTTAAATGAAAAGACTCAAATTTTCTAATAAAAAAATCAAAATATAAAAATAAATTAAAATAAAAATTTATTTCCCACCTAATGCAGACTTTACTGATGACACTGTGTACTTCTTTGTCTTAATTATCATGTGTCTGACTTTTTGATACAAGCTACGTTTTTAAAAATAATTTTTTTTACGAGGTGTGTTCAGAAAATAACGGGAATTTTTTAATTTCGCGGGTTTGGAGAGTCCGATTGTCAAATTTTTTTTATTATGTTGGTATACATGGCCCTGAAGTATGATAAAATTTTCAGCTGTATTCTTTGTTTACTTTGTTTGTGGCAGCCGCTAAGGTTAGACGTGTTTTTATGAGCTCGGCGATTTTCGTTTGTTAAAAGAAATGGATCAAAGAATTTGTATCAAATTTTGCGTAAAAAATGAAATAAAGTGTAACAATGTGTGTGAAATGTTAACAAAGGCTTATGGTGAGTCTGCTCTGAGTAAAACAAGAGTTTACGAGTGGTATAAGCGTTTCCAAGATGGCCGATAAGTGCGGTCAAGCGTGAAGGTTATGTTCACTGGGTTTTTCGATTTTCATGGCATAGTGCATCATGAATTCTTGCCACGAGGTCAAACGGTCAATAAGGAGTACTACCTACAAGTTTAACGCCGTTTGCGTGAAGGAATCCGAAAAAAAAGCCCAGATTTGTGGAAAAACAAGTCATGGCTTTAGCATCATCAACTCATACTTCATTGTTTGTTCGTGAATTTTTAGCCAAAAACAATACTGTAACGATGCCCCAGCCTCCATATTCGCCAAACGTGGCTCCGTGTGACTTTTTCCTATTTCCAAAAATAAAGAGAACCTTAAAGGGCCGTCGTTTTACAAGCATAGATGGCATTAAAAGCGCATCGCTGAAAGAGCTAAAGACTTTCCCAAAGATCGAGCTTGAAAAGTGTTTTGAGGATTGGAAGAAGCGCTGGCACAAGTGCATAAAATCTAATGGGGACTATTTTGAAGGCGACAACAGTAATCTAGACGAATGAATAAATATTTTTTCCAAAAAAAGAAAATTCCCGTTATTTTCTGAACACACCTCGTACAAATTACCTTTTACAGGGTCAAAAAAAAATTTGTATGACATGTGATCAAATTTTAATAGCCCTATTTGGATTTTGTAGAAAAACACACATTTAATATGGCGATACTTTAAACAAAATGTCTCGAATGAAGCATTGTTAAAGCTAGGAAATTTTATGCAGATTGCGTTGTCTTATTTTGCAACAGTTGTGCAATTTATAAAATAATAGGCAAAAAATCTAAATTATCTTATACAGCTGAAATTTTGCAAATGGGCTAAAAATTGCATTTAGAAAAACTTTTTCTAAAAACAATTCGATACTTTCAGAAATAACCCCACTTTTGAATATCTTTGAAAAAAAAAATTAAAATTTGACAGATAATGCTAATCATGCGACTATTATTTTTTTTGTTTCGATTGACGCAGAAATTGATGCCAAAGTCAAATTTTAAATAAAGCTATAAATAAAAAAAAATCTCATATGCTGCGATCATACTGTATAATACCCAAAAAAGGTTTTTGACATATATGCAATACAGATATTTCTTATCTTTGTACAATTTTAAAAAGGTATTTTTTTCTAAGATCATGATAATTTGTTCAAAAATTTTTGTGTACAGCAAAAGTGACAGTAATATGAGAAAAAGTCTCAAATTTTGTCAGACTATACGAAGATGAAACTATAAAAAGTGTGTTGAATTAAACATAACACTTAATTTACCATTAAACTTTATAAATTAAACAGAGCTAGTTTCATAAAAACTTTTTAAATATAGACTAGGTTTAATTTAACATTTGAAAGTTTACATTGACAGACACGATAATAATTGGATGGGCGCTCACTGCCTGCAGTGTTTGACAAATACAATATTCGGGTTAACTCTTACTCATCTTCGGGTGAATACTGATCGAACTAAACTATTAATTATTACTGAATGAACATAAAACACCCAGCACCAACTACTTATAAAAGACCTACCCGAGAGAGAAGCTATAGCGTTGGCTAGATCTATATGAAATAGCGGTCTCCTAAATGAGCAACCAATACCATTTGAAACCAGAGAAATCAACGGAATACTCTCTGCCTTGCTTCGACGAGGACAGGAGGTCATCCTACAGCACATATAGTGTATTAGTCCAAGTAGTCTTGATCTTGGTTACATACCAGAAGTATAAAAAAGTGATATAGTAACCTTTATTTCCAAAGCGGGGAAAAAGGATATTATACATCCTAAATCCCTGCGATCCATCGTTCTTCCCAGAAACTATTAAAATCGCAGTTGACAACTACATAAAGGCCGAAATCCTAGTACGAGTGTAACTGCACCACATAAAGATGCGTACCACGAAAACAAATCCACGAATACCGCACTGGTACAGCGAACAGATGAGATCTTGAATGCACTGATGAATGAACAAGGAAACCATATATACATACATACAATTTTGACAATACTTTACCTGAAGCTGTCAAAGATGCACTGAATGTCAGGGGGCAGATGGAATGACTTTCATATGGATGTCACCGCTTCTCTCCACTAGAATAGCAGAAACCCAGACAGAATAAGACTATATTGACATCAGTACTATCAGAGGATATCCTCAAGGAGGAGTAGCATCAAAACTTACGTGGAGTCTAGCTACAAATCCATACCTCTGATCTGAGTATCTTGGACATATCCTGCCAGGGTTATGCCGATGATGTGGTCATAACAGTAAAGAGGATGTTCGAGAATATTGTTTGCGACATAATCAAAGAGGACTTGACAACATTAAAGAATGGTGTTACTTGATGGGACTCAGTGTTAACTCCACCTAAACCATCTTAATAACTTTTACAAAGAAAAGAAACCTTAACCTGAATGTTACCAAAATAGACGAAAACATGGCTAAACTGAAGTCAGGGATTAAATATCTGGGACTTGCCCTGGATAATAAACTTCTATGGTATAAGTAAGAAAGGGAAGTAATGATGGTTATGGGAGAAAACGGTGGCACTGATCCAAATATCCTAAAGTGAATGTACAATCTAATAGTGAGACCAATCATCATATAGAGGACAGTGATCTAGGGTAAAAAAACCAACCTTGCCAACAAGAAAGTGAATTTTTCTGTGCAAGCACAACTGAAGCAATGAAAAAGTCCCCAACAGCCACTATGGGGGGGGGGGCGATTGTTCTCCCTCCTTGGATCCGCCCTTTAATGTGTTAGAAGGCAAGGCCTGTATAAAACTTAATTTTAGTTCAAGCCAACAGATAGGTATGTTTTAATACATGATATAAAGTGAATTCCTGAAAGTTGAAGTAGCTGAAAGAGTGTTTCTCATAAATTAAAACGTTTGGCATCTCCAGACAACATACCCAATAAAACAGTGACTCTAATTACAAAAAGAACTAGACATTTCAGTTCTCAGCTAGATGTATTATAATTTAAAATACTTGGTTCCCTTATAACCTCATCAAAATTAATTGAAATTTGTTTGTAGAGCAAACTGAATAAGAAGTGCACGTTCATCTGAACCGTAAATTTATTATTTAAATGTTTTATTTTTTGATTAAGGAACTGTTAATAGAATACTATTTTAGGTATTAATGCATAACAAATTAACACCTAGATATTTGTGTTCACCTGCACCTTATTGATAGTCCGAAAAAGGTAATGCCCGTTTTTAGACTATGCTAGTTTCCCAAAAACTTTTTACCAATTTTCAAATAATGCTAGTTGCCAGAGTAACTATGGATTGCCATAATAACGCCCAAGTTAACCTTTTTTCTTGACCAGCAAGATCTTCAGACCTTTTGCCTATCGAACAAGCGTGGAATGTCATGGCGAGAAGACTGACCTATCTAATCCATCCTCTACAAACACCAGCAGCTCTTCAAAACAACCTTGGAATGAAGAAAAAACATAAATCATCTCATCAGAACCATGCCCCAACGTTGAAATATTAAATATAGTATCGAGTTGGCCAGAAACCAGACTATACTTTTCCGAAGGTTTTAGCGATTTCTTAACCTAAAAGTGCAAAAATCATTATTTTTCGCTAGTCTTGAAGTTATGTAACAGAGGAAGTTTAAAGTTTTTCGCTAAACTATATATAATCGTTGAAATTACTAGTCTTCCCCTTCAAAACTTACTTGAACTTATATAGATATCTTTTTTCATCTCTACAATATAGTCAATTGAAAGTCATTAGTTTGGCATAATAACCTGTCAAAGACCAACCGTCCAATCTTGGACAGATTGATTTCTTTTTAGTTGAAGTTGATTTTTCTCATCTTTATGCTACCCTGGCTATTCTAAGAGATGTTGTTTCAATTTGTGGTATCAGTTTTTTCGTACAATTCATGGAAAATTCAATATGGTGGTTCAAAGTTAAAGTTTCGGATCAGAATTTCAAACCCACGCAAAAATAGCGAGCTTGAAGAGGGATGATTAACGACCTCGAAACAAAATCCAAATATAATCCGAGGATTTTCGAGGTATGTGCAAATGAAAAGGTAGTCAGAATTGTAATACAGCAATATCCAAGATGGGGGAGGGATTCGATATGGCGGAAAGCTCGAATTTGTATCTGAAATTTTTTACTCAAGGGGTTTTCAGGACGCTGAATACGAAAATTAATCGATATTTTCCAATTTTCACTTTTAAGTTTCAGATTTCATTCACTTATGGGTACCGGAGCACACCGGGTTAGAGGGGAATAAAATAGTAGACTTTCGAGGGAAGGAGCCAGAGCCAGAGCCTTTCTGTGGAATTAGTAGCAGCGTAATGCTAGAAAAACTAAAGTTAGAAAAAGAAAGCAGGAGATCCAATTATTGGATGAAGCTGCAAGGATTGAGACAAGCGAAGATTCTTCTTGGGAACTACGACCAGAAGAGATTCAAAGAATGCATAAGCTTAGGTAAAAACCAACTCAGAGTTCTGACAGGGGTCCTGAAGAGGCATTGCCATCTGAAGGAACACCTCAAGAAACTCGGACTCTTAGAAAGAGAAGGGTGCAGATTCTGTGAGGAGGAGGATGACACCTCTATTCATATCCTTTCAGAGTGCAGCGCTCTAGAAAACTCTAGGATGCGGTTCTTGGGAATACACCAAATCGAAGAAGGGGAGCTACCCACCTTGAAGCCGTCCAACTTCCTGAAGTTCCTGAGAGAAATAGGACTGGAGGACCTTCACTAGCCGATAAGGTAATTTTTACAACTTGGCAGCAGTAGGGGGGCACAATAGATCTACCAGGTCGCAGTGTACAAAGCCCAATTCTAGGCACAAACATTGACGTATAGCATAGGCTGATGACTACGTGAGTGAAATCAGCCATCTTATCAATCGAATACGCCACCTTAAATATAAAAATTTCAACTGATTTCTGTA
Organism: Diaprepes abbreviatus; assembly: GCA_034092305.1. Lineage (NCBI taxonomy): Eukaryota > Metazoa > Arthropoda > Insecta > Coleoptera > Curculionidae > Diaprepes > Diaprepes abbreviatus. Next base: position 767,366 of record JASJET010000343.1, on the reverse strand, counting down.
TTCAGCGACCTCAAAAACCCTTGATTACAAAGTTTCAGGCACAAATTCGGATTTTTCAAAAATTTCAGTCCTCTATATTGAATCCGCCATCTTGGAAATGAGTTTTACGATAGTTTTAATGATATCTTAGAGACGAAAAAATAAATCAATATAAATCCAAATAGATTTCAAAGAGGACAAGTATTTTCAACTACCATATATAGTTAAACTGTAAAAATCAAACTTGCCCCATTACATAACCTCAAATAGAGAAAACAGCGATTCGTGCATTTTTAGGTTAGAATATCACGAAAATCAGAAGGAACAAGATCAATTCTGACTTGAAATTTGTACTCAGCGTATCGAAAACCTTCGGAAAAGTATAGTTTAGTTTCTGGTTCCGAAATTTGTGGGCCAGTATTATTAAAAAAAATCAGGGTATACAACCAATATTGTCCTTCCAAAATATAAACAACGTGCGTCATGTGTTAATGTCAATCTGTGTACAAAATATTATCAAATTTAAGTAATTTTTATTAGGTGTTTTATCTTCTCTGTCACTGGGTTTGTAGTTTTCCGGAAATTTTGAAACTATACAACACAAAGCTTAGAAATATAAAAAGATAATTGTGTTTAATTTCCGGAAAATAGCTCACGTGGTGTTTCGTATTTTTTTTGTTATAATTTTTATATATATTTTTTTCGATATGATATTTAATACAAAATATAACAAAATTAGTATTAAACCAAGTCTCATATTTAAAAATATTTTAATGAATCTGGAGATACAGTGTTTTGTCAAAATTTTTAGAGTGTGCACATTTCAAGTTCTAAACGCTTTGCACCAAAATAGCACGCATAATAAAATTTGGTATAATTTAATTTACATTATAACAATTACACAATACAACTGCAAAAACAAAAAAAAATGGAAAAATACTTTTCTAAATATCCTTTTCAAAATTTTTCCATTTTTCCAGCCGAACATATCTTTTCGATGATATATTTAAACCCTGTTCACCGGTACTTACTACCTTGCAACGTTTTTTAACTTTCACAAATTACTTTGTGAACCATTTAATCCACCGTTCAGACTCTGCAAATATTTCTCGTACTGCAACAGAGGTCCTTGGTTTCGATTCAACCAATTATGCCTGTTTTGCATTTCAAAATGCTTTAAAAGCATCGCATGTTGAAATGCTGCCAACTGATTGTTGGCCAACAAGGACGGGCTCAGGTTGAAGTTTGCTGTAAGTTGTGCAAGATTTTGTATGTTGTATTTTTCCAAAATATCATTAGGACTTAATGTTGAAGGGTTTCCATTTGGCGTTGATGAACTTGAAGCTGCTTGCGGAGCTTTTGATGTAGGAATTGAAAGTTTCGGAGAAATGTTCACTGGTTTCGGAGATACACTGGGATGTCTTGGCGATGTACTAAAAGGTCTGTTAATATTCGATGATTTCGGAGACAAACTCGCAAAGCGATTCATTGGCGAGGGAATCTTCTGATTAAAAACAGGAACAGTAGGTGCGTACATATGTTTTACAAGAGGTGATGACTTAGGAGAATGTTTAGGTGATGGCGTTTTTTGTCTAGGTGATAACGAACTGGCACTTGACACTTCCGGTAATTTTGGCGATCCGAGGCTTGGCGACGGCACTTTAAAGTCAGTAGTGATCGATTTTAGTTCATTGAGAGGAGATACTGAAGGTTTGCACTCCGGAACCTTTGGCACAGATTCGGCTTTTACCGGAGAAACGATACCGTTCACTTTCGTTGTTTTAGAAGGACTTTGTTGATTTACTGAAACCGTATAGTTCATACCAAGACTGGACGAGTGTAAGCTGGCAATAGTTTGTGGCACCAACTTGTTTATTTGATCGGGTTCAAACTTCTTAAGCCCCAATTTCGGAGTTCTCGGATTTGGAAGGCGTGGTATTGGCACTTTGGGTAATGCTACTTCCTCCTTTTTGAGATCTGCCTGATTTTTATCTTGTTCGAGCTTGGTTTTCTTAAACAGCTGGGATGCAATCTCCAGAATATTCCTTTTACTAGTGCTAGGGGTTGTGTTTGGATCATTAGGTGCTATTTCTACAGCTGATGTTTTGGGTCCTTCTGGAGGCTTCTTCAAAGACTCCTCGAAAATTTTTTGAAAAGTCTGTGGTGATCTAGGATTAAGCTTGACCAAGTTGTCTTTTGATGGTACAGCTATTGCTTTATTTAGTTCAGGTACGGGTGATGGCTGAATTTGGAATTGCTGAGGAATATTTGTTTTAACAGGTATCTGGAACTGCTGCTTTGGTCCAACTATTTGCGAAATGGTCGTTGACATAGGAATTTTTTCCGTCAGACTCTTGGCAATTTCGGAGAGATCTTGGTCCACTTTTTGTTCGCTGTCATTATCACAGAATTTACTTATATCTAATTGTGTCAATTCCTCGGGTTTGTTGTCAGAATTTTCAACTTTTTCTTTATCGCTCGAACCCGACGATTCATCAGGAAGTTTGAGTATTTCTATAAAGTTTTTCACTGGCGGTGCTACAGGAGGCAAACGATCGTTTTCGGAACTTTCCTTGATTGTAATGGAGAGAGAAGAAGGTATTTTACAATTACTAATTAATGATTGCAAACCATTGTCTCGTTTGATATCCGTTTGATTACCAGGCAAAGGTGGACTCAGCTTTGTAGAATTGGGTTTTTCATGCAAAATTATTTTGACTGGTCTTTTATTTTCAATTTTAGGAATTTTCGCTTTACAGTTCTTAACAGGACTAGTACTCTTCCTCTTCTGGCCTCCAGCAATTCTGGATATGATTAATTGCTTTTTAGGTGGCTGCAAGGAAGGCGGACTCGATTCGTTTTTCACCTGTAAACTTGACGTTGGTGTAAGTTCCACACATTTAAGAAATTTCGACTTTTCGTCTTCCATCTCAACTTGGGTTTGTTCTGGTTTAATACTCTCACTATTCTGCTGATTTACAATCGCAGGGTCAAGATTCTGAGGGTTACCAGGTTGACTTGCGTTTACAACGTTTTTAATTGCAGGTTTTTTCTTGACAGTTTTTTTAGATATAACCAGCCTGGGAATAGTAACCTGCCCAACCTTACCAGATACCTTCTTAGGACTATTGGATTTAAGTTTCTGGCCTTTCTTTATCGTTTGCTTAATAATATGATGCCCGATTGGTTTACCATCTCTATTTGCAACTGGTTCAATTTTCGTAATAATCTCAACATTCTCGCTGCGATTCAACGTGATGCTGGTGTAGCTTTTAGTAATCGGCTTTGCAAAATTATGAGCTTTTGAGGGAAGCACATTAGGTTCCCCTAGAAGGTCTTTTGAAACTTTTAAAATAAGTTTACCTTCAGTCTTCTCGGAATGAGCTTCAGGGGAAACTGGTTCCGTTTTAATAACAGCTTTAACAGGTTCGGTTTTAATTTCAGTCTTTATTGGTTCAGTTTTCATGTCACTTTCTTTTATGGCGCAAGGAGATTCAGTTTTAGCGATACTATTATCTTTATTTTCACATGTCTTTTTCTCGGTTTTCTTTATAACAACTTTATTCGAATCACAATTTTTATATTTAGGAACATCACTTTCTTTTACATTTTCTTTACCTAATTTATTATCACTATCTACTGCACATTCATTATCAGTCTCATTCACTCTTAAATCATCTGCGTCGTTTTCACTAAACGTATAAATAGAATCACTTTCCTTTTCGACAGCCTTTTTGCATCTATCAACTTTAGGCCTTTTTTCAGTCTCATTGGGATTTATTTCTTTACAAGGTTCACTTTTAGCTGATTTCTTATTTACTGGTTTTTCTAAATTCTCAATTTTCGTTTCAATATTTCTAATTTGAGTCGATTCACTATGTTCAACCATTAATTCACTCCTGATACCACTCTCAGATGCAACGGAATTACTAATATTACTAATTTTATTATGACAAATTTTGACAGGTTTCTTTTCATTTGGACTAGAATGTTTTGCAGCACCGTTGTTAGTTTTTCCAACGGATTTTCTGTGGGACTTCTTCTCCGATGCGCTTTCTTTTCGTTTTGATGCGACACTTGTCTTCTCTCCATTACTTTTGGTTCTACAAAAGTGTCTGGGCAGAAATTTCGGAGTATTACTTTCAGGACTGTCTGTTCGTTTGGCCTTGTTGCGATCGATTATTCGGAAGAAAAATTTCATCAGTTCGTTCTGAAACAAAAAAAAAATGTTTTTTAGCACTTAATAAAAATGACTTGTTACAAAACACAAAATAAATTTGGATCAACCTTTCACAGAAGACCGTTCAGACAGATAGAAGGTGTAGAGAGACAGGAACTTAATTAGCATGAATTATCTCGAGTGGATTATCTATATGTTTTATAATAAAGGGTGTTTTTTTATAGAGGTATAAAACTTTAAGTTGGCAACACTTTTTTAACTGGCGGCCATTTTGTCAGCTGTCAAGTGATTTATGTTTAGTTTGGTTTGGCATTTCAACATGAATAGACTGACGCCTGAACAACGCTTCCAAATTGTGCAAATTTATTTTGAAAATCATGGTTCTGTTCGAAATACGTATCGCGCACTACGTCCATTTTACGGTCAACATAATCGTCCATCAGAGCAATTAATTCGATTACCTATGGAACGTTTTCGCACCACGTTTACTCTAAATGATAATACGCATCCACAGAGACATCGTACAGTGCGTACAGAAGAAGTCATTGCTGCTGTAGAGCGTAGCGTAGAGGAAGACCCGAATCAGTCTATCCGCCATCGTGCACAGGAATTGGATATGTGTCCATTCACTTTATGGAAGATTTTGCGGAAAGGTCTTGGTTTGCGCGCTTACAAAATCCAACTCGTGCAAGAATTGAAGCCACACGATCACCTAGCAAGGCGTAGATTCGGTGAATGGGCCCAAAACAAAATTGCCGTTGATTCCGATTTTCATAAGCGAATTTTGTTTAACGATGAAGCTCACTTTTGTTTGAATGGATACGTCAATAAACAAAACTGCTGTATTTGGAGTGATGATAATCCTCAAGAGTATGTTGAGACACCGTTACATCCAGAAAAACTGACTGTTTGGTGTGCTTTATGGGTCAGAACGTTACAGTCAATGGTGACCGCTATAGAGCCATGATTACTGACTTTTTCGTTCATCAATTGAACAATCATATTGTGCAGGAGCGGTGGTTTCAACAAGACGGCGCAACATGTCACACAGCTCGTGCCACAATTGATTTATTGAAGGAAACGTTTGGTAACCGCATAGTTTCACGTTTCGGACCCGTGAATTGGCCTCCAAGATTGTGCGACTTAACGCCGCTAGACTATTTTCTGTGGGGATATGTGAAGTCGCTAGTCTACGCCGATAAGCCCGAAACGATTGATCACTTGGAGGACAACATTCGCCGCGTTATTGCCGATATACGGCCACAAATGTTGGAAAAGTCATCGAAAATTGGACCTCCAGATTAGACTACGTCCGAGCCAGCCGTGGCGGTCATATGCCAGAAGTCATATTTAAATTATAATGCCAGAAGGTTATCTTTCGAATAAAGTAAATTTCATGTCAATTTAAAAAATTCATCTTTGTTTTATTTATTCCATTTAAAAGTTCTATACCTCTATAAAAAAAACACCCTTTACATATTGGTGGATATCGTAAAGAATAAACTTGTACATAAATATAATTGTTTTTTGAATATATAAAGATAAAATATTACATGAGGAAATACTCTAATATTGTATAAAGTCAGGAAAAACTGGTTTTGTGATGCTTAAGTAAAATAAAAAAGGAAAAAAAAATAAATCGTAAGAAACTTGACGAAATTGATCACAATCGATAAGATTTATCTTCAAAAATTTAAAAACTTACCCTTTGCCATGAGTAGATATACGCGATGTCAATCAGGGTATAATGATCAGGAAGCGGTACTCGTTTGTAAAGAAGATCGATCTGTAACAAAAGTATAATAGTAGTAAACTAAATGCATATAAACAGAGTCAATGATTAAATCTATTTGAACTACATAATCGTCATTGATGGATGACAAAAACTAACAGCATGGTGCTTAATATATAGGTATGCATCTTGACCTTGCTATTTTTATTTCAATACTGAAGGGTAAACCAGTAAAAATTGTGATTTTGGAAAAACAATTCTTTTTTTATTAAATCATTTTTAATCATTACTTATGGACTCTTTGATTTTTTTATAACTGATAAAATATGATGTTTTAAGAGGATATACCTGTTTATTTGATTTTAAGAGGATATATTAGTTTTTAATAAGATTGTGTTCTTTTTCTTTTTATATCCATCATTTCTTTTACACTCAAATTTGTTATAATTGTGGTCACGTTCCATTATTGTTGCATTGTTGTAGTCGAAGGAATGGTTTGTTTCTCGTACATGTTTATTTAATGCATTCGTTGAATTTTTTGTAAATTTGCGTCTATTTATTCTACTTTTAAGTAACTGCTTGGTTATTCCTATATTGGTGCTGGATATTGAATATACAACATAACAATTATTTATTTTAGGGGTTTTACTTTTTAAAATCTTGTAAACAAAGAGCTTAATTTATTTGACGGTGTTATGTTCGCCTAGAATATGTTTATACTTTCTTTGTACAACTTTTCTGCAATCATTTAACAGTCATATCAAAAAAAAATGCTCTATTATTTTTAGCTGCCCTCTACGCCAATCAAATAAAAGATGTAAAATATATAAACCCTAGAAAAACAAATAAATAAAAATATATCATCGAAGGTCCAAGAAAAACACTTACAAAAATTATACTTTACATATATATATATATATATATATATATATATATATATATATATATATATATATATATATATATATATATATATATATATATTCTTAAATACGGACCTCACGTTCTTATTACATCTTTAAAAAAGCTCTGTGTCGCCAGACTTAATGACGTATTATACATACTGTCGCCTAAGGTGAACATTTTTGACTTTTCCAATACTAAATGTGCTTTTTTATTTAATCTACCCGAAATAAAGAAAGAAGATGAGAAAGAAGTCAAGTAGAAGAATTTAAACTTATATGTACTTACAAAAAACTGGCTGGTGTCAACATTGTACTTATTTCTGACGAATTTCTTGAGCACCTCGATCCGGCACATGCCCGGACAGAGCAGGTACCTCTTCATTTGAGACTCTTGACTTTCTTCTGTGGATCCATTATTTTTTAACATTTCAGGGTCGGTCGCGATTTCAGGTATGCGGATTGCGCCAGGGGTGGAGTCATCACTGTAAAAAAGAAAAAATAATTAATATTTTTCAGAAAGTTAAAAATTTGGTATTAAAATGTTTTTTAGAGATGTGTATTGATCTGACATTAATTGGATGTATATGCTTTTAAATTTTAACAAAATATAAAAATTATAGTCAGATTCTGAGAAACAGGCATTACAGAAGTTTGTAGTAGGCTAGAACAAAAATATTAATATAATCTATAACCAGTATTTTAGAAATTTGAAGACTTGTTTACCCTATTCTTTAAAATAAAGTGGTAAGAGAACGTCAAACTTTTTTTCATTAAAATGCTGATAACTCCGATTTGGCTTAATGGAAATGAACAAACTTAGGCTCGTTAAAAAGGTCCTTTCTCGCTTTATCCTCCACATTAAAAATTCCGCGAGTAATTAACAGTGGTCGATAGAGGGCACTGTTTCAGTTCAACAAAAAAAAAAAATGTTTTTCTTTTTTTAATTTTAAACGGCATGCTGTCTCTTTCTATTCAGTTAAATAGAGGATGAAAATCTTCAAGATTCAGTGAAAATCACGACTTTATATCTCTTTCCTAGCTGGAGATATTTTATGACACAATACGCCCTTAATGGCGTTGGTTTCCAGACTGGGGGGTCAAAGTGGACTCTTGATTATCAACATAAAAAAGCAATACTGCGAGCAAAACCTAAAATCAATTGTTTATGTTGTTTTCGATAAACGAAGTTATTTTATATACGAACAAATTACAACCAATAAATAATATAATAACTGCTATATTATAATATTTTTGAACAAGTAATATAATAACTGGTTGAGTAATAGTATTCCCTGTTTTGGATTTGCTATTTACAAAGATAAAAAAAATGCTGTAGTTGCCGTCAAGGCTTGCGATGGAGTTGAAGTATGCGGTTGTCCCATTAGAGTGACTCATGTTAGATTAAGAAGAAGGGGCCAGGGTCGCCAGTACTATTCGAATAACATGCGTTACCACTGCGGGTACAACGGTCACTTTTACTGAGATTGCCTGGAAGTTACTGCTGGTGGAGGCGATAGCAGAAACGACCGTTTCGGAAGAGGAGACGAGAGAGACCATGACCGCGAAACGGACAACGGAAGAAGAACGTTTTACAGGTCACCATCGAGAAGGTACGTCGAGAGGGACTGCGAAAGGGACTACGGAAGAATAACATTCTATAGGTCAACCTCACGAAGGTACGTTGAGACGGACCGCGACCGTGAAAGAGATTAGGGAAGAAGGACGTCCTATAGGACTACGAATAAAAAGTGACAGAATGAAGACCCGCTATGACCTCAAACCCAATACTGGTGAATTCATAGTTAGTGAACCAAAGAGCGTTTACCAAAGCTTCAGAAGTCATGGGAAGGTCCGTACAACGTAGTGACACGACTAACCGACTTGGTGTACCGAATTCAGCAAAGCCCTCAGGCGATAATAAAAGTCGTGCATCTTGACAGATTGGCCAATTATCAAAATCAAGAAGATTAATCGGAACGATCAAGACTTTGAAGGGGGCAATGGAACGGACTTAATAGTATTATACATGTCATAGTATTAGTTTGTGTTTGTAGTTTTATTAGGTTTATTCTCTACGAGTTCATAATTTATTTGATTACTTTTACCTTTGTTAATTTTCTCATAAGACGTCTATGAAGGAAGGTCTGGAACATTCTATTTCCTTATTTTTAACATGGAACGCCTATAACAGAAGGTCTAGAAATTGTCAAATTATTCCTATTTTTTTGGTTACACCGTGCAGTATATATAATCCTTCTAGAAAGATGCGGAATCTTCTGGTATCCGGAAAATAGATATAAAGGGTTCAGATCGGCTTTCATGGACAGTTTAATTTGAGATGTCATTGTGAAGTTGAATAAAAGGTTAAAAATAATAGAGTGTGTTTAAGTACAAATCGTACGGAACAATATATATATATATATATATATATATATATATATATATATATATATATATATATATATATATATATATATATATATATATATATATATATATATATATATATATATATAGAGGGGTTTTGAATTTACTTAAGATTAAAATGTACATATTTCAATAATAGGACAAATTACGACAACAAATTCTTTTTTTCAATTGGCCGTAGCTCTTACGCCCCCCAGCGATCGTTGAAGGAACTTGAAAATAATTTCCAGGGATTTTTCAGGGACGTATTTACTATAATATATTTTTTCTGAAGTTCTGTAATTAATGGTTTTTAAGATATAGTCAGAGTCCGTTCTCATTTGGCTACCCGATACGTTTCATATATGTATGTCAGAACAATGTCTGACGAGCTTTATGTGACGCGTAACTTCGAAACCAAATCGGTTTGTGGTAGCTCCTGTAAAAGAAAGTTAACATTAAAAAGAACACGACAGCTTATTTAGACACAGCAATTTGACATTCTTACATATCACATAGCTTATTCCATATTATTATGACATATGCCCCTATTTAAAACCCTAATCATCCTCGTGCAAAACCTGAACAGGTCGCTAGTACAAAACAAATGAAACATTACTTTACCTTCTCTTAAAAAAACAGAATCAAACCACGTGCTAGAAGAATTTAATGAAACCATAACATGGCAAATAGACGAAAAGATCAACAAGAACCTGAAATAACAAACCAAAGCCCGAAAAATCCTTTCGCTTGAATTATGAATGAATCGTTTTTATTTCTCATGTCAGGAGGGCCACTTGCCAAGATAACAATCTCGGGGTTATTTTTAAATCGTTCGCTGACGGCGCTCTCGTCGTTTTGCTGCCTACCCGTTCCTCAGCTTTGATTTATCGGGCACGTCGACGCTTCTTTCCGCTACGCCATGCCGGGCTGCGATGCATCAAAAAAGAAAGCACTATTTGATAGACAAATGATGATGATTATTTATATTGTATCGCCACAAAACAGCTTTGAAAAAAGTAGTAATTGAAATATATTTTTTAACTAAAATTTTTAAAGACAACAGGAATGTTCACATCAAGTAATTGTAAAAAAGCAACCATCGATTAAGTAGTTTCCTGAAGAAGACTTCATTCAGTATATAATTGACATACAATTAGTTGTACAAAAACGTGTTGACAAAATACAATGTATCCCACAACGAACTGCCGCAATTGATTTCTTGGAAAATTTTCAAAATTTTGCAGTTTACTAAAGTCGATGTGGCAATTCGACTAAAGTACTTTTAAGACGATGACCCTTCCGGTTACATCGGAAGTTGATGCCTTCTTGCTTATTTTAAATGGAACATCCTATATGTTATTTCATTTTTATATTCTATGCCACATTAAAGACATATTTCACGTATAATGCCCTATACATAAGGGTAACTGTTTTTAACTTATTTTAAATTTTATGTCAAAAATAACGTTTGAAAACCTAAACATAACTATCAATTTCTCCTATATAAGAGCCTTTATTATTCAATCGGAGTTGGAAAACATTTAAATTTATTAAATGTTCAAAATTTCCACACTGAACTTCCAAACATTTTTCGCATCTCCGAGTTAGTTCGTCGTCGGTGGCTACTCTAACTGAATTGGGAAATAAACTTTCGAACGCGTCCTTTACCCTTGCCATACAGTCCTCCATCGTTGTCACTGAATTACAATAAACGATGTTTTTTATCGTGCCCTATATAAAATAATCTAAGATAGTCAAATCAGGAGAACCAGGAGGTCACAGGAAAGGTCCATTGTTGGAAATCCACTTGTAAGAAGTTGGTAACTGGAACGGTTGTATGCGGTTGGCGCCATCGTGTTGGTAAAAAATTTGCTTGTGTTCCGCCATAGGTAAATTCCTTAAATATTGATTGTCTAAGTCTTCTAGAATATTTATATATCTTTGTCTTACAAAAGTTAAAACATTATTTAAAATGGGGGCGTAATTTACTTTGTATTATCAATGAATTGCTATTTAAGTTTACTTCAGAAAAATGTAGTTTTACTATTCCATCATTTCCTACAACACAAAATACGTTAAATTGCCAGGTTTCTTGAAAATTCCGTAAACGTACTGCATGAGAATTTGAATCACTACAAAAATGGGAACTTTGTCTGTCAAAAAGGCCAGTTTTCATAACTTTTGCTTCATCAGTTCTAATCATGTTATTCAAATTGCACTCTTTTCGGCAGTATCTCTTAGGTGTTGAAGATATTAAATAAGGGTGGAAGTTGTGTTTCAACAGAACTCTATGTATTGATCCCTTCGAGATTCCTTTTGTTTTAAAGATGTTTTAGGATATGCCGCAAAATATCCCAGAATTGCAATTTGAAAATTTTCGTCATTGAGAATAGGTTTCCTTTCATGAATCTTACTATGGTTAATTTGGTTCCCATTTCTCCTTCGTATAACAGCATAATATTCGTTGCATTTTTGGGTCCTATTGCTTTTCGAGCCTTTCCAAATCTACTCTTCTCAACTTAATTTTCCATTCCAACATTATATATATATATATATATATATATATATATATATATATATATATATATATATATATATATATATATATATATATATCTATTTTAGGTACAGTTTCCCGGATTTTTATTTGAAGTATTTTCAAGGGTTTATTTACTTTTTTGTTGGGGTTATGTGAGCTTTTCAGCTGACGTTTAGGCAAATTTGCATTCTTTTAAGCCGTTGCATGTTGGGTTGTTATTTCTGTGGTAATTTTTGGGAGAAAATTTGGATGAGTAACTTACCGTGTTGCTAATGGTTGAGGGAAAATTCTTATTTCTTGTTTTAGGGATAAACAATGAAGTCCTATTTGATTTTGAGTCGGATATGTGAACGACTTATTAGTTAGCAATTCTGTTTTTAAGCCCACTATTTTCAGCTGTCATGTCTTTTGTCGAACTGCTACTTATTTAGTTGAGGGCACAAGTTCATACAGCGCAGGTTTCGGGCTTCGCATAAAATGGCGAGAATTTGACTGTCCATGCTACTATTTCCTGTGAATTATTGCAAAAGTGAGTCAAGAAATTTCCATACCGTTATATTGCCGCGATCCTGCGGGTTGGGATTGAGAATTTCGTTTTGTGTACCTCGATAACGCTTTTGTGATTTGTGATTTTAGTATTTTCTGGCCAGTTTGTCGTTTTGGTTAGTTATCGAGGTACAACCTGGAAACAGGGATTTCGTCGACCTCTTCAGCATTATTACCAGGAATCAGTCTGACCCCAGAAAATCGGGGTCCATCTTTTGGGTGAAAAAAATCAAACAGTATATCCACCCTTAGGGATATAAACAACATAGATCCACTCTCTGGGCATAAGAACTGTCCAGATCCACCCTTAGGGCTATAAACAACATAGATCCACCCTCTGGGCATAAGAACAGTCCAGATCCACCTTTAGGAACTTCAACAAGTGCACCCTCCAGAACATCGTTATGAGTAAATAAAGAGTAGAATTAATATTGACACTAATAGGTTTCATTTATTCCGCAGTTTCTTGTCCTTTCCTTTAGTGCGTTACCTTTTTTTCATTTTTTTTTTAAATTTTATACAGCAAATTATAGAGCTGAGTTAAACGCTAGGCCCAAACAACAACGTTTCTGAGTTTACCCGGCCAAAAATTCAGTGGCGCCTTTTAAAAAAAAACCACCCCCTAGCTTTCAACTCTGCTCTGCTCGCACGAAACAGTCTTTATTAGCGCCTTAAAATAAATACCAGTGTAGCAATCTTTGCCTTAACGGCGCCAAAATTTTCGAAATTTTCCAATATTGGTTTCACACTGTTCCATGACTATTTCTGTTTATCCGAATGTCGTCAACAAATGTCTGGTATGTTCATGATAAAACTTTGTTAATTCCCCATAGATAATAAACAAATTTAAATAATCTTCGTGCGTATAATTTAATCGCCCCGGGCACGGTTTTTATTAATAATTATCAAATGCAAAAAATAGTGACATTTCTGCAGTGCTCTATTGTTTTCTTTCATCACGTTTCGCCCTCATGGCCAACTAATAATAAAACTTAAAAGTCGTATAACGTTTTTACAATACAAAACTGCTAAATTGGGATATTTCAAAAACTACAGTCTTTTCGAATAGACAATCCTATTTAAAGTCACTCTTATTTTTAATGGTACACTGTTACGTGGTTATTTTTTTTGTGAAAATCTCAAAAAAAAAACAAAAGAATCATAATTTTTTTAACTCAAATCAATGATTTTTGATTTTTTTTTTTAAATCAAAATCAATCCAACCCTGCAAAAACTACAGTCTTTTCGAATAGACAATCCTATTTAAAGTCCCTCTTATTTTTAATGGTACACTGTTACGTGGTTATTTTTTTTGTGAAAATCTCAAAAAAAAAACAAAAGAATCATAATTTTTTTAACTCAAATCAATGATTTTTGATTTTTTTTTAAATCAAAATCAATCCAACCCTGGTATTCAAATATGCAGCAACACAATTTTAGGGAACTAATTGTACTCTGCGAATTCATATTTTATTCATGATAACCAATCAACACAAAAAAAATAGCGTGAATATTAAATTGTATAGTTCGTGATAATATGAAAACAAACGAATACGCATGAGTAAAGATAAACTTTAACGACTAAAATTTGTTTCCGTAAATACTCATACTACCATAAATTTACTCAATTTACCGAGAAACGATAAAATTCTAAAAGTAAATCGAAAGCGGACTTAGCAATGCAAATTTACATCGTAAACAAAACGAAGAAACTTGACGGTAATTTTACCATCTGCTATGCGAATGACATTAGTTGACTAGGACATTTTTTATATGTAAAGAATTTGCATATCTTTTTTAGATTTCTGAAAGCTAGCAGTATGTTCATATGAAAGTTGATATTCATTGGCTTTACGATATTTGCAAAAATGGGATTGCTGGCATTTTTATTTTTACCTTAGAGTGCCAAATGGCAAAATTGGTCAAGAACTTCAGCGTACGATATTTTAAACGACATTAACCTTTTATAATTCTCAAATACTGAAAACTCAGTTCTTACAACCATGTCTGTGTTTCTACCTTTAATTCAACCCAGCATATAAAGTATTAGAGTAAGGTTGTATGTAACCTTGGATGCGGCAGCGGACGGTCTTTTAGTCTGACGATGTTGTACGACCAACAATCGTACGACTATGTGATTATAGTAATCGCGATTTGTTCCGATTAGTCTGAACTTAAAATGGACAGTGAATTAGACGACTTTAATCTTCTTAAAAATACTTGTGTAAAATATTTATTGATGAATAAAAAAAAGATATTGTGTAAATGACGTATATTTGTTCCCGCATTTACTTTTTCTCAGAAATAATATATATATATATATATATATATATATATATATATATATATATATATATATATAGATCGTTTTATAACGTTCTACGCCGTCTTCCGATACCATCAAACGTCAGCAATCTCGGTCCATCTACTGGCCTAGACCTCTATTTCTCATTTTTCCGTCGATACCTTCTCGCCAGCTTTTCCTTGGCCTCCCTCGTTTTCTTCTCCCATGCGGTATCCACCTTAGTACTTGTTCGTACGTTCCTCTGACATTCTTTGCGCGTGGCCATTGTTTTATTCTTATATCATCTACTATTGTGTGAATGACTCTCATTATTTCTCTGATACGGCCATTGGTTTGCCTGTCTGTTCTGGATTTTTTTAGCCGATCATCTCCAGAAGTCCATTTCAGTGGCTAACAATGTCTTCTCGGAGGTTTCTTTTAAGTTCCAGGCTTCAGAGCTGTATGTGACTACGTTTTTAAAAATAGTGTTGTAAATGAGCATTTTGTTTTGCTTAGATATATTTGGGTCCCATAGGATTGGGTTGAGAACTGTAATTCCTTTTCTGCCTTGTGTGTTTCGTTCTTTTATGACTTGATCAGCTGTTCCATTTTATGCGAACCTCATCCCCAGGTATTAATAATTCGTGCAGTGTTGGATGCACTGACCGTCTCTGGTCTCTTAAACTTTGCACATGTACTCAGTTTTGGTTATATTTACCTCGAGCCCCCATTTTTGGTATTCTTGTATTAATTTCGTTGTCATGTATTCTAAGTTGTCGTAATTTTGTGCCAGTACGATCTGATTATCCGCGAAACATAGCGTATACATCTTAGTATTTCTAAGTGGGATACCCATTCCCTGGAATTTTTTTTCCATGTGTGTAATGTTTGATCTAAATATGTTTTAAAAAGGGTTGGTGAGATGCAGCATCTCTGTTTGAGACCTTTATTGACCTAGAATCCACCTGTAAGTTTATTTACTATTCTGACTTTTGACGTGAAATTTTCATATAATGACCTGGTAGCTTTTAAAAGTCCTACACTGACGTTGCTTTTTCCCAAAGCCTTCATTAACTTTTTAAAGGATATGCTGTCATATGCTTTCTTCAAGTCTACAAACAGCATATTGATCTCTTGGTTAAAGGCCAACTTTTTTTCTATTATTTGGCCTACACAGAAATGGTGGTCCATAGTTGATTGACTAAGTCTAAATCCCGCTTGTTCTTCGGATTCCATATCCTTGTACTCCCGTTCGATTTTATTCTTCAATATTTTACCATATATTCTGCTAAGGCTATTTGTCATTGATATTCCTCTATAGGTATCGCAGTTGTCTTTACTCCGTTTTTTGTGAATAGTTGAGATATATGATAATTTCCATTCCTTTGGGACTGGTGTTCCGATCATGTATTTTTGGAACAGTTCTTTTAGGTAATGAAATAGGGTGTCAGTTCCATATTTTAATTAACTCTGCCGGGATATTTTCAGGTCCTGAGGCTACCATTTATTAATGTTTTACAGACCTCTTTCACTTCCTGCAATGTAACTCTAACAGGTGATCCGGTTGTTATGATGTTTGGATATTCTTCATGTTCCTGGAATATATCTCGGTTTTCTGTGAGAAGTTTCTTGAAGTGATTACTCAATGTCTGTGGTTTGATAGAGCTTATGAGGTCTCTGCTTTTCTCTTGTCTAAGGGATTTAAGGGTTCGCCAACTTTTCGTACTCTTCCGGCCGCCCAAGTAATTATTTATTCTGGCGCACTTTTTTTCCCACGATTCGTTTTTCTTTTGACTTGAAAGTTTTCGTATTTGTTTTTTTTTGTTCAGGTATATATTGTGTTTAGGTCTTTTATGTTTTATTTCCGTTTCAATTTCTGCATCTCACCAGAATGATTTTCTCCGTTTGTTTTCCTTTTCTTTTATTCCTAAAGCTTCCCTTGCAGCATCATGGATACTCTCTTTTATTAAGTTGTAAGTCGTGTTTGGGTCACCTCGTTGGATATGTGTTACTTTTTCTAGTTTTCCATCAAACCTGGTTTGATAGAGTTTTTTGACGCCTTCGTGGTCCAAACTTTCTACGTTGTACTTCTACTGTTCTATCATTTCCAAGTTGTCTTCAGTGTCGTTAATGGTTGGTTTTATCAATTTTCTATGTTGAAAGAGTATCTTCGATTTAAGTGCGTAGTCGTCATGTCCACATGTGGCCCCTCTATATACCTTGACGTCTTGCACAGTTAGCTTGGTTTTCTACCCGATCAGATAGTCACTAATTGATTTCAAACCTCTGGTGTGCTGTATCGAGATATATTTATGGATATCCCTATGTTTGAAGTATCCGTTCTCAGAAATAATACCCGACACAAAATTGATCAATGCAGATCGTCTTCATGTATGTTTACAAGATGGAAATAATAATTTCTGCCACCACACAGAACCCTTATAACCTGTTTCCATTCCGATAGGTAGGACTTCAATAAAGAAGCATATTTGCTTCCGATTTCATAACGGTTAATCAATTAATGGCATCAAAGCCCTTTGAGAGAACGAAGTAAAGGCCCGCCACCTTTTCAGCATTATCCACTTTCTCCACAATAGAAAAAATAGTCCGAAAATCACCAATTTAGTTGACCTACCATTTCTAAACATACTGCTGATCGGTGATAATAACATATTTATTTAGTAAAGACCAAATTCGGTTGAAAATGGCTCTTGTGAAGAGAAGGACATGAAATGTTACAGCCTTGTGTAAATTGCGGATGCCAGTTTCCCGTTGACTAAAAATAATTACTTCGAAGTTAAATTCATTCAATAAATATAAGAATGGTCAAAAGTCAATAACAGTAAAAACAAAAAATTTGACTGAAACTGTTTTCTTTCAAGCCAATTATCTTTCAGAGATTTTTTTGTGAAAGCCTGCATGTATCAGTCTTTATTCTTTTGAAAGGAATCTAGCTAGGGTAGAGAAAAAAAGAATCAATTCAGGCGTGCGACACGACTGATGGACAGCATAAAAATTGTTATTTGTACCAAATATTTAACCTGAACCTAAGAATTACTAATATCAAAAGCAATATAAATTTGTGAAGTAATTCTTCAAAATTTTAAATTGGCGTAAAAGTAATTTAATTGTCACAAATTCATGAGAAAAGTAATCTAGCCATAAACTTTATTTCTGAAGAAAAATGGGCAGCAAAAACGGTTCAAGAGGCACTTGACTGACTTACAAGCCACCGTCGGATCTCCGAAGGGCAAAATCAATAAAGGCGCCCTTTCAGTCGACTTTTCAATAAATAAATCACCCCACAGTGAAGCCGTCCTATTTCCGTAAAAACGTAAAGAGGACCCATATAAGGGTTATTCTTCGTGAATTTCGGAATTTTAAATTTGTCTAAATATAATTTAACAAAATTACAAATAGTTTTTTTAGAGAAAATGACAGTAATCTGTCTCTAATACAATGTGTACTGTGGCAATTTCGTTTAAAAGTTATATCTCACATCTTTTAGGAATATTCTAATCCGATTTTTATTTTATTTCTACCCTCAAAAATCTGAAAGCTACTGCTCAAAAATCTGAAAAGCAATTTTCCTGGAAATAACTTTAATGATTTTTTTCAGTCATTTTTCACTAAGAAACTCGAAGACTAACGAATAAAAAGGGAGTATGTCGTATATATAAATATATATATATATATATATATATATATATATATATATATATATATATATATAAATGTTTATGGCGCATAAACACATATATGCCATCCGGCGGGAGGTCGGCGAAGCCACGTTCAGTATTTGCATGCTTCCTTTCGAACTGTCCTTTGCACAGCCAGGTGCATGTCGGTACCCTGATGAGTCTAGTAGAGACGAAACATGTACCTCTGCCGTATCACTGTGGCGGGGAGGGTAAGTTTTGACTTTCTTCTCGGTATGGTGGTACAGGTAGGCCAATATCTCGATGGTGGTGGAAAAGGATAAATTGTGTTCCTTAGCAATTTGTTCAAACTGTGCAACCTCAAACACGGAAAGGATATGGTTGGAACGAAGTTTGCATTTACTGTTCGCATTTTGCTTCATTCATACACGGAGCTGCATATAGTTGTATGTTTGCTGAATGTGATTTTAGCACTGCAACGGCATGGTGTGGATGTATCCACTGCTATTGCATCTCACACGGAGGAATCCGTGAAGGCCGCATAAACATATATACGCCATTCGGCGGGAGGTCGGCGAAGCCGCGTTCAGCATTTGCATGCTTGCTTTCGACCTGTCCTTTGCACAACCAGGTGCATGTCGGTATCCTGATGAGTCTAGTAGAGACGAAACATGTACCTCTGCCGTATCACTTTGGCGGGGAGGGTAAGTTTTGACTTTCTTCCAGGTATGGTGGTACAAGTAGGCCATCATCTCGATGGTGGTGAAATAGGATAAATTGTGTTGCTTAGCAATTTGTTCAAACTGTGCAATCTTTAACAGTGAAATAATATGGTTGGAACGAAGTTTGCATTTACTGTTCGGCAAGCAAATCAACCACGAATTCCGCAGTTTAAGTAAAATTTCGCACCAACGATTTCCCTAACAGATATAAAAAAAAGAGAGATAAGTTGCGGACATAAAAACCGTTGATAAATATTACTCTTACGTTAAAAAGTGCGGAGAACTCTAAGATAATGGAAAAGTTCGAGGTTCAAAAAATGACGACAGCGCTGTTTCGTCCTAGTATAGGACTCATCAGGCAATTGCGTTCGGTAGAAACCATCATCTCGCATCTGTGTTTTATTAACAGATTTCACAGTTGAAAAATAGCAAATAAGACATAAACCAACAATGAAAATGCTTATTTATCGCAACAATGCAACATACTAAATAATAAGTTTAATCATTTCGATTTTAATAGAAAATAAACTTATTTTAACATGTGTCTATTTCACCCGACATAAAAAAGAGGTTATCAATTCGATGTATTGATTTATTTTTTATTTTTTTCCAATTGAAAGAAAAGAAGACACCGGACAAACAGAAAGAAGAAGAATGTTTTTAAAAAGAAAAACAAGAAGAAGAACGCCGTTAAAAAGAAGGACAGCTTTGCCTGAAAGAAAAACAGGAAGAAAAAGTACGTAGCCAAAAAAACAAGAAGAAAATCGCATTATAGAAAAACAAGGAGAGAAAGTACGCTGTCAAAATGATCAAGATAATCTCTGCAAATGGATAGAATAGGTCATTCTATAAAAACAGCAAAAATTCAACCAAACTATGTGGACAAACGGATAAGTTTAAGAAATAGATAGGTGAAGTGTGGCAAGACATTGGAGTGCATGCCTGTATACTGTTCAGTTTCAGTGCTTCCAATTTGGCCCAAAAAATAGTTCGTTTCTTTGCCAAATATTGGACCAAGATAATTTTTTAGTCATTTATACTTGTTTCACTGTCACTGGAATCATATTTTCTGCCTCTTTCATAAATTTTCGTAAATTTCAAAAATGTAAATATCGAATCGAAAACTATATTTTTTTTTGATGACGTTTAAAAAAGAAAAAATGTGACTCTATCTGTGCACTTATTTCTATAACATCTAGTGTACTGTATTAGCACTGTTTAGCAAAGAATTTAAAAAATAGTAATTAAGAAGGTGTTGCCAAATACAAAAAGTCAAAAAAAACTTACTTTGCGGTCGAATGGCCCGTTTATGCTTTTCGGAAGTGCGTACAGGAACGATATTGCCGGTAGTTTATCTTTTTTTATTGTTTCGACGAGATAAAAAGTCATTCAAAATGACTGCTGGACGGACATTCCCGTTTTATAGAATGCTAGCGGGTGTGACCTAAAGATTTTCGCTATCAAAGAAATCGTATAAAAATAACGAACAGTATATGCAAAACAAAAAATAGTTGAAAGAAAATGGTTTTCTACGATACCATAACTTGTGATATTATGAAATTTGGGAAAAAACAAAACTCACATAGAAACAAAATTGACTGTAGAATGTACTTTGTTCTAGATAAGTTTTTTTGCAGTAATTCCGTTAAAACGTGCTAGAAAGAGTAACTAAATACTTTATCGTCCGCAAAGTAGTCCAATGTTACAATGTATGAACATTTTATGAAATAGCAACCTCAGGTGTTTGCAATATATTTCTCATAATATAAATAAATGTTGCCAAGCCTTTCTAGAAGCGTTACATAAATTTTATTTTAGTTTGGGGGCTTTATAAGCGAACTCATTAAAAGAAGCGGTTATAAAATACAAAGAGAATATATATCTGTATTAACTATCAACATATTTATAACTAAAAATTTTATTAAAGTATTTAAAATATTGAGGACATTTGTTTAACTATTTTTGAACGCAGAATTTTTTCTCATAGATAGTGTGTTACTGATTTTCTTCGTCTGTATCATTACACAGACCAACGATAAAAAAACTTTTTCAATAATTTTAACAGACTCCTGTCTTATTTAGTGTGCTGATTCCCAATATAATAATAAAAAAATCGTATTACCCACCAATTTCTCACATTTTATTATTAAATAAAAGTAAATTTTATTATTCAAAACGCATAAAAAAAAATTTATTCATTTAAATATTATAAAGTTGGCAATACATTTTAGTGTTATAAGATTGGCAATAAAATCAAATGTTATTAGGTCGGTAGTTCTGATAAATTACACAGCTGTTTGTTTTCTTCCAGTTAATATAAACTTGCTTTGTTACGTGCTTTTTATTCACACTTTAATATGGCTAATCGTGGTTTTAAAAACTCTCCTAACGCTTTTTATTATATATGTGGTGAATTTGTAATTAAAAAACATCAAAGCAACATTACAGACTTTGCAAAATAAGTATACTTGGCATATTTTGGTGTAGAAATTGGTAATCAAGACAAATGTTGTGTTCCTCACAAAGTGTGTTATGTTTGCATCGAGGATCTTAGGAAATAGTATAAGGAGAAAAAAGCTTTTAAATTTGCAATACCCATGACATGGAGAGAGCAAAAAAATCATTCAAATGACTGTTATTTTTGCAGCACATATGTTTCTGGAATTTTAAAAATAAGAAAGTAATTGTCTATCCTAACTTTACTTCAGCTGATCGGCTGGTGGGACATGGACTGGAACTTTCTGTCCCTGTGCCACCTAAGTCTATTGATGACGTTTTACAGTCCACTCCCGAATTTATTGAAAGTGAACCGAATGATGATGAGTTTCAATGATCTCCAGAAAATTTAAAACCACAGCCTTTAAGTGTTTCATCGATTTAGAGAAGGCGTTCGATCGTATACAGCTGGAGGATGTAACACAGCTACTTTACAACAGACAAATACCTCAAAACATTATCAAAACGATTGAAAATATATATCAGGCAAATACGATTCAAGCTAGGATAAACGGTGAATTGACTGAAAAAATAGAAGTAAATAATGGCATCCGACAAAGTGACTCTCTTAGCCCCCTACTATTTAACATTATCTTGGACGAGTTGATAAAGCAGGTGTGTAGATTGAAAGGTACAAAATGAGAGACAAAACTAAAGCCATGACTACATCTAGAACACCACTTAGGTGCAAACTAGAAATAGACAACAAAATTATACAGCAGGAAATGAAGTTCAAGTATCTCGGAATAGAAATATCCGAATACGGCGATGTTGAAACGGAGGTGAGGGGACAAGCCATGAAAGCAGCAAGAACAGCCGCATGTCTTAACAGTACCCAATGGAGCAATAAACATATAGGAATCGAAGTTAAATTCAGAATTTATAAAACAGCAATAAGACCCATACTAACATACATTGCAGAAACCAGACCAGAAACCTCGAAAACAAAACAAATACTGGAAACAACAGAGATGAGAGTGGTGCGCCGGATAGCTGGCAGGACACTTATGGATCGGAATGGGAGCGAGGATATAAGAAGAGTGTGTAAAGTCGATAACATCAATGACTGGGTATTACAAAGAAAAAGGAAATGGAACGAACACATCAACCGCATGACCGACGACAGAATAGTAAAGATCACGAGGGACAAATCACCAATAGGACGTAGGAGCACCGGAAGACCCCGTAAACGATGGAGTGATAACCTCGCAATAGACTGAAACCAGACAAAGAGACGAAGAATAACAACCAAATTGCTTATATATAAGAAAGAAAAAGAAGTTGTTTACACAAGATGAGTTAAATGATTTAGGAGAGATTTGAGTTTGACTAAGGAGGAAACAGAATTGCTTGGTTCCAGACTTAAAGAAAAACATTTATTTACCATTATAGAACAAGAAATGAACAGTTTGCTCTATTTTTTAAGCAGAAAGAGGATTTGGTTTACTGCCATGATATTGATAGTCTAATGAATGAATTTGGCATTGAGTACAAGAAGGAAGATTGGAGACCTTTTATAGACTCATCAAAAACTAGTTTAAAAGTTGGATTATTACATAATGGAAATACTTATGCTTCATTGGCTGTTGCTCATTCATTCCATACGAAGGAAATTTACGAAAATCTTAATATAATTTTACAGAAAATTAAATACACAGCTCATGATTGGATGCAGTGTGGAGAGATTTAAAAGTCGTCTCCATACTCCTTGGTCAACAAAAAGGATTTAAAATGTTTTATATATGAGTGGGACAGCAGAGCAAGAGATCTACATTAGTCCAAAAAACAATGGCCCGTAGGAAAAACTTTGACACCAGGCGAGAATACTTCGCATAAAATATTAGTAGACCCCAGAAAGATTATTTTATCACCACTACACATAAAGTAAAGCTTAATGAAACAATTTGTAAAAGCTTTGCCTAGAGATGGTGATTGTTTTAAATATTTGTGTAGAAGATTTCCTCATTTATCAGAAACTAAACTTAAAGAAGGAATTTTTGTTGGGCCTGATATTCGTAAATTGATGTTCGATTCCAACTTCGAAGTAATGATGAGTACAAAGGAAAAGGAGGCTTGGATATCATTTACAGAAGTTGTGAATAAGTTTTTGGGCAATGAAAGCCCCTTACTGTGAACTTATCGTAACTAATATGATAGACAAGTTCAAAAATCTTGGTTGTCTGATGAGCCTTAAAGTACACTTCTTGCACAACCATCTTGACTTTTTTCTGGATGTGAGTGAAGAGCAAGGGGACGATTTCATCAAGACATAAAAGAGATAGAGAAACGATACCAGGGACGATGGAATATCAACTTGATTGGTGATTACTGTTGGTCACTTCACAGAGAACATCATAATGCATCACATCGGCAGCTATTGAAGCAACTTTACAGAGAAAAGGAAGAGGATATACAAAAAAATAAGCACCTAATATTTGCATTTTAATAATTTAATATTATTGCAAGTAAAAATTGCAACTTATTAAAAAAAAAACTATGATTTATAATGTTTATATATCAAATTTTCTCTCGTCTTCTTCTTCTTCTTCTTCTTCTAGGTAGAACCAAGTTCTGTTATCTATACAATGCCTCATCGATCCTCGTTTGAGGTCGAAATCCATCTGTCTCTCCATCTTTTGGGGGGCCGTCCAGGCGGCCGTTTGGTGTTTGGTTTCTCTCTCATCACGGTTTTTGCTAGTCTGTCATCGTCCATTCGTTCTACGTGATCTCTCCACTGACTACGACGGTTTCGAACCCACTTCACAACATCCCCCATTCCGCTGTCCTCGCGTTTTTTTTCCTCTATTTCTTAAAATATATAGTTGATGTCAAATTGTGAGAAAATTGCGGGCGATGAAAAAAAACTAATACCAAATATGGTTCCAGCACCCAAAAATATATAAGATTAAAGCAAATTGGTTTAAAAAGTTTTTACAAACATTTCTTTTGTTGGCCTGTGTTATCACAGTAGCGCAGCTAGCTTTTTGGGTGGGAAGGACGCACATTTAAGGGTGATCGCAATATTTTTTAAAATCTTATTATTATTAATAGAAGCTTTTATATTATTTGCTACAAAATAACAAATAATATTACGTTAAAAAGATGATAAAATTTTTTCAAATACGAATAAGAAACACAGCCAGTATTTCAAAAAAAAACTTATATTCTAAATACAATACAAAAATAGGTAAAATAAGTTTAAAAAATAATTCTTCGAAACTTTATTTTTTCAATATTCAGTAAAGTTTTGTTTGTCAACAGTGGCGTAACTAAGAATGTGTGCCCCCCCCCCCAGCAGATTTTTGAATGCGCTCTACTATTTTGCCCCCGTCTTGATCCTTCGTATGTGTTTATTCTTATCAAGAGACTTGAGGACGCCTCCGTACCGCGGGGTCGTTTGTTTACGCCATTGTTTGTCAATCTGTCTTCAGCCATAGTCGACCTATTATGTATTTTAATCTATTAAAAATTCTGTTGCTTGTCTTTGTAGCAATCGTTATAAAAATTCGTTATATTTGGCATAAGTCAGGAAAAGCTGATTTCATTTTTTTTTTAATGAAAAAGGGTATATTTCTTCAGGTTTTAACTTAGGTTTCGTATTTATTTCAATAAATAAACTACAAAATGATTTATATGCATCAACTATTTCTGATCGAATAGATAATTTAAAAAAATACATAAATCATACAAATATTTCAAGCACGAGAATTTGTTTGTGACTTCGAAAAAGTCTTCAAATCTTTGTGTTAATGTTTGAATAAAGGTATCCAAAAATCAACGTATCCAGGGATTTTTCGTCATGAAAAATTTTTATTCTTTTTGACCTTTCTTGAGTAAATTTATTAGGCTACTACCACGCGAGCTTGAAGCTTCCTTAGTTCTTTTCCAAAGCTTTAAAAAAGTTTACCATATCTAAATGATTTTAATTATTTTATAGTCGACTTAATTAGAGATGCTGCTGCTGACATATTTATATCGGCTTTTTATCACAATTAGACCGAACTTGAATTATTAAAAGTGTTTGTTTCTAAAAACGAAGTAGATGTATGAATTTAAAAGATTTTATGTAAGTTAATATACCACGATTTTGTGACTTGCATTGTTACTTGAAATTTCACCAGATAAGATGCTTTTTAAAATCTGTATTATAGTGAGGTTTTTAAAAATGGAATTTACAGCACCGGTGTGACTTGCGCAATGAGTCGTTGTTGTTGATAGTTTTTTAGACTTAGTGTTTGATCATAGCTTTCATGAATGTTTTGAAAATAGCGTCTCAGGTAACTTTTTGTGATCGCCGCCAGTAAAATAATTTAAAAAATTAATAATTACAAAAATGCAGTCCTTTTTAATATATTAGAATGTGTAGGTGTAACTAAATAAACTTAAAAAAAATGCAGGAATTAAAAAATAAATGTAAGAGAGTGATCAATAAGGGCGGGGGAGGGAGGCATTTACCCCACCTGGCTAGGCCTCCGCTTTAAAATTGTTTCGATATTTGTTTATTTATTGCCTTATTTGTATAAAAACTGAAAGTAAACTAATGCAATAAATACCTTACGTTAACTTTAGCACAATTATCCTCAAAAGATCCGCTTTAACGCAAGGTTTTGACAAAATCAACCGGCAGGCGGACTCAGACGGACCGAAAACAACCTCATCCGTCATCCGGCTAATCTCTGGTCGTCAGATTCCGCCGATGCCGTCGTTCTGGTTCCACTGTGGCCCGATGTATGGCCATTTAATTGACATCGGGACATGCCCAGGAATAATGACTAAAGTATCAGGATCTATGGGGGTGAAGTCTTTGTATATGCAGGTACGTGAAACGAAGGAGTTTAATTAAAATTTATTTTAATCTAGGGAATTTATTTTTAAATAAGTTTGTGGCTTGTTTGTACAATGTATTACAATAAAAAGGTGAGTATCTGCAACGAAATTTTTTCAAGGCGTTCTGCCTCACAAATGCAAAAAATATTTAATTGTACTTGTAAAATAAGTCATATATAACATTATATAATACAAACAAAAGTTCTACAGTCATGTATTTTTGGGATAATCTTAAAAACTACTGATTGAATTTTCATTCGGTTTAAATAACTGGATAGGTCGTTTCTCGGGGTAAGCTTTGTTCTGTTATAAATAAAACTCGTCTTTTATATTATACCAACAGTTACCCGTTGCAGCTTCGCCCGCTCAGTCGATGGGGTTATAAGTTGAATATGTATTGTAATCATATATTTCACTATTAGGATTTTATTAAAACAAATCTTTGAATAAAAAACATAATAATATATAGAAAGTGTTAAAGTTGATTCAAGGCAAATTATATCTTATAGCCAGTAACTTCTATAATTTCACCTGGAAGAAATAAATAAATTACCTAAATATAAACGAAAGGTGAATTAATTAATAAAAATTAAAAACATTGTCCCTTTTTTATATCTGTTAGGCACATTATATCTTTTATATTTATGCTGAAGCCTTTAGAACTCCTAGAAAAATTTCTTCAGACCCTATATAGCATGTTTCTTTAAATATCAAAAACACGTAAATGAGTAAGCAATTATGTAAAAATAATCCGATTAGCGGCATTCAAAACTCATTATAGTCTTGTCAAATACTCATTTTATTATACGTTATCATATTTTTTCAAATGATTGAAGAATCGCACAAATAATGAACTACATCTAGTCAATAAAATTAATTCGTCCGTGCATATTCTTAACAAAAAGGTAAACGCAAAAAATAAACCAAAAACAAAACATAAAAAAATCGGCAGGAAAAACCAGTATGTAGAAAGAGTAGAAAAAATCCTGAAGTTGTTATTGTAGTATAAAAGAAATCCTTCGCTGAAACATGCAGAACTGCTAAAATCCCTGTATCCAGGTTTAATTCGGAAAAATAACTAAAAACACTAAACAGGTAAAAGATATGGTAATTACCCAAGTAAATTCAATTACCGAGAAAATTTAAACCATTTTACAACCCAAAATCCTAAAGAATGGTTCATATAAACTGAGATGAAAAATAAAAATTATTTCGTCGTTTCAAACAGGAAAAGTGAAATTCAATGGTCTCAACCTCCTTCAGGCACTTTTAAAATTTTGATATATTTCGGCTGAAATAAATTTGTTAAATAAGTCAATTCATTAACCATTAACAGCTTGAAATTAAATAAGTAATCCATCAATTATTTTTAAATTAGAGAAATACATTTCAAGTAAAGGAATAAACTCCCAGAAGAAAATTTGAGACTCCGTAGACTAGGATTTCATTAAAGCAAGTTACAAAACAGAAATGTATGCAGCCAGAAAAACATAAAAAATTACTTAAAATAATACTCGATAAGTGGTGTAAAGTAACCTGACAATGCAATTTTGACAGTGACGTACGACCTAACCCAAGAAAATCCATAATGTAAACAAAGCAAAGTTTACGGAATTATTCGAAATAATTGCCATAAGAAACTATAAAAGGAAGAATTTTATTCAAATAGTAGGAAGGAAAACCGCAATTTAACTGGAAAAAGTCAATTCAGGATCAATAAAAAAATGACCACCCATAGTCTAGCAAATTCCAAGCAAAAACAACAAAAATAAGGGCCAAATAGAGATAATAACATGTAACTTAAAACCATACTTTGTAGTGTAGGAATGTAGCTAAAATTCAGGAAGATAAAATAACCGACCGGGGAAAGAAATTAGTCAGGAAGTTGAACTACGGGTTTCCTAGAAACCCAAACAAAGAAATGCGGCTTAACCGAGAAATAGTTTGTTTTTATTCAAGGAAAATAAGGTAAAATGAACTGAATTAGCCACAGTAAACTAAAGCAGAAATTTGAATCGTGACAATACTAATAAAGTTTAAACAAAATCTATGCAATAATCGTACAAAAAGGAAAAATGCAGAATTTAATGTTTAGATAATCCTATGTAGAATATGTGAAGCTAAAAATCATATCCGTATCGGAATTTTTCGCACAGGAAATTACTTTTTTAATGATCAATCGTGAAATCGACGTCTTACCCCTCTTCCTGGACTCACGACTGAGCTGGAATAATCATATTGAGGCTCGAACCAAGAAAGCCATATGTGCTTTGCTTGTAAACGAGCCTTTGGGTGTACATGGGGACTGACACCTAAAGTGCTATTTTGGATATACACTATGGTGATCAGCCCCATGACAATGTACGCCGCTATTGTATGGTGGCGTAGTACAACAAAGCGCAAACACATTCTACAACTTGATTAAGTTCAGAGAATGGCTTGTGTGGGAATATTGAGTGAGATGAGAACTGCTCCCACCAGGGCTCAGGAAGTCCTAGTGAACCTACGTCCTCTTCACTTATACATAGAGAACGAGGCCCGGAAGATTGTTTATCGTCTAAGTTGCTTCGGACATCATGGAATTGGAACAGGGCGCTACTTAGGTGTCTGGGAAAGCGCGGTGGAGGGGTGTCTATCACTCCCCTTGTGGACAGATTTCATGTCGCCGCTTTTAAAACCCAACCTCTCCCTGGAGATATTTCTACCAAGCAGAGAGGATTGGGAGGGAGAACAAAATCTTCCGAAAAATGGATCCTGGTGGTATACTGATGGATCTCGACAAGATGAAACAGCTGGAGTCGGAGTATTCGGCAGGAGCACAGGAGTCAGAGAGTACTACCCTCTCGGACAAATTTCATAGCTGAAATTTATGCTATTCTGCAGTGTGTCCATCTCTGTGAGAGGGACATAGACAGGAATAGAGTAAGAAATATATGCTCAGACAGTAAGGCTGCGATATTGGCACTGAAGTGCAGTGTCGTAACTTCGTGACTGGTGTCTGAGTGCAAGGATGTACTAAATGGTATGACAAGGAACGACTGCGCAGTCAGACTCGTATGGGTCCCGGGTCACTCGGGCATACGCGGAAATGAGGAAGCAGAACGTCTGGCAAAGTTGGGTTCGGCGACTGAACCGTATGGACCCCAACCAATATTACCTGTCCCAATTGGAATTAAAATCGTTGCTGGAAAGCAAATTTATTGAATTATGGAGAGGAAATCCTGGAATGATATAACTGTGCCTAGCGCACGGCGTACTAAGGAGCTTCTCTCCTTGGGAAGAATCGAGCCGCGAATTGTGGTGGAATTGTTGACAGGACATTGTCACCTCAGGGGCCATTTTCATAGAATCGGTGTCGAAGACGACCCGATATGCAGATGGTGTTTGGAAGAGGATGAAACTGTTGACCATATCCTGAGAGAGTGCTCAGCACTCAACTGACTGAGACAGAGATATTTCGGAGATACAATTTTGTTACCGGAAGCAGTTAAGCAAGTTCAACTAATGAGGCTGCTTGGATTCGCAAAGGCGATCGGCCTCGAATAACCTGTAGCTATGGTGGGATCTAAAGGGCCCAATGGAGGCCTAGGCATCGACGATCTAGTATCACCACCCCTTTTTCATTCATTCGTCCATTCATTACCCCTCTTCCTCCTTTTAAAATGCAAATATCGAAAAATCAGGAAATTAGTTTTGTAAGTTATCTTTTGAAACCGGAGTCCAGATCTCTACTTTATCAAGCGATATAGATAAATTTATCAAACGATAATTTACCCCTTTGGATCTATTGGAAATATGAATTTTAAAAACCCCATTCTTAGTGAGTGCGTATAAGATGTTGCCCCAAAATTTCATGGTTATGTCCTTAATAGTTTGGTTGTGCGTTGATATATCAGTTAGTTCGTCAGTTAGGATAACACTATAAATATAGATAACAATACAACATATTAAATTTATTTAATGCATATATAATACACACTGGATCAAATTAACAAACAAATTATTTTTTCTTTTTTCTCTGTGATTTGAAATTATAATATTTAATTAAAATCCTCGTCAAACATGTTGATGCAGTTGTCAGTAATTAGTCTCGATAATTGAGCTCGACTTTATATCAGCATGTTTTTAAAATAATTATATTCCATTATTAATGGTAATGTTGACATACAATCCCTTTTAATTGAAATAGATTACGGCACACTAACATATAGTTGGTAAATATTACAAAAGTGACTGGGATTAATTCAATATCGTTATTTTAACGAAGGTCTTGTTAAAAATGTATTGGCTGAAAAATATTGTGAGCATTATTCATATTTTATTTACTAATTAACAAGAAACAATGGACAATATACAATGTTAACATATCAGCGTTTCACAGAAAAATGGAATGTTGCTTTTGTTATTTTGAAAATAATAGAGAACCGAAATTTCATGAATCGGAAACAATTGGTAATTTTAGGTAAAAAATATCTGATTGATTGATTGGATGATAGAGCGAGCCCTTATACTACAGCCTGGAGCTTATTGTGTTGTCTGTTATATCTGTTCCAGGTAAACAGGTTTTCTAGATTTAATCGGATTTACAAGCTTGCTCATGTGTTTATCCTCTGTACAGAATTGCAGGAACGTGTCTCCAGTAAGTAAGAGCTTCGGTTTCTAAATTGATGTGTGAGGCTGTTTCATCTTCTTCGTCATATAGTCTACATGTTCTTCAATGTTCGTCGTGTATTTCACAAGCTGCAGTGGCCGGTTATCAGTCCTGTCACCAGCCTAACCTGTTGTCTGCTTAGGCAGAGGAAATTGCGGTTTAGTTTGGTGGATAGTTTGCTGTCCTTACGACTCGTAATATGATTCTAGTACCTCGGGTGTTGGTGATATCCATCTGCTTTTTTATTGCCAAGGACACCCGTGAGTCCTGGTACCTATACAAGAGTGACTTTGTTGTGTTTTGTCAGGATAACAAAATTTGGAAGACAGTCCCCAGGCCTGTATTTAGTGTTGCTTCATTAAGAAAATGAAAAAGGTCCTACCCCTGTAACTTCTTTTCAAATTCTGTCAAAGAAGGTATCAACTGCATGTATTTCTGTATGGAACACAGTGGTGGGCTGTTCCAGCGCTTCACTACAGTGACTCCGAGAATATCGTCATGTATTCAGACTTCTGCACCAAAGCTAGTTTGGGATTCGTCTGTAAACTGGACGAGGTCTCCTGAATCACCTGCTTTTCAGAAAGTCTGATTGATGTTAAGTCTCTTAAAGTTGTAGGCTTTTGGTATGGTTATAACAGTTCATCTTTAGTAATGAGTTGTTTTGACACAGTTGTACTATTCCAGCACAGATTCAGATAAATATATATAGTTTTGTTCCAGCCTATTAGACGGTCTAAAAAGTCCCGAGACTAAAATTTGAAAACAATTTTTTGGCAAAATTCAACTTCATTCATCAATATAGTATCGTTTTAGAGTGATGCAAATTATTCCAGCACCACTTTAACATTTATATGCCTTTCTTATACAACGATTTGTCCAACCATTCAAACTAAGCTTCAGTTTTAGCGATCACCTCTTCATTGGAGCCATATATTTTTCCGGTGAGCATTTTTTTGATGTTTGCAAACAGGTATTAATAGTCACTAGGGGTCAAATCTGGAGAATAAAGACTGTGGATACGGAAGCAATTCGAAGTACAATTCATGAAGTTTTGCCATCGCTGCGATAGATTTGTGACACGGTTTATTGTCTTGGTGACAGAGCACTAGTTTCTTCTTCAATTGAGATGGTTTTTTTGCAATTTCTCCAAATATATCAATAATATCATATAATATTTGCTACTGATAGTTTTTCCCTTTCCAAGATAGACGATGAATATTATGTCATGCGCATCTCAAAATACCGACGCCATAGCCTTGCTAAATTTTGGCAGGTGTCGTTTGGAGCTTGGTAGTAACTAAAAATTGAATGGATATGATATTAGAATCGGCATCTACTTGTCAGTATTGGGATTTTTCGAACCACCTCTTATATATCACTATCCTTGCCCACAGCTTGATTATTCTATCAATGGGAAAGGTATTTTGTAGTTTTCATGGCTGCTGTTGAAGGGCTTCTTATAGCTCCTATTAAACATAGACAGGCCAGCCTTTGAACTTTAGAAAACTTCAAAGTGGCTTGACTCCTAGTGTTTTTGTCAACCATACAACAAAACCATAGTTTATCATGGGTCTTACCACTGCTGTGTACAACCAATGTATAATATGAGGTTTTAATCATAATGTTTTACTCAGTGTCCGGTACCCATCTTGCTGTCATGACTGCCATTTTACCTTTGGTAGTAACACTGAGTTCCAAATAAGCTCTGCAACCAGGATTAGACCTAGATACTTAATCTCTTGAATCATCTTTAGTTGTGGTGTATCAAAGCGAGTTGATGATTTTAACTCTTCAAGATTTCTTCCTTAAGCGAAGGGTCGTTTTATTAGTGATTTCGATGTAAAAAAAAATGAAAAATCTAAAAGATATTTTCTTATTGAATTTTCACTGTAAAAAGGGATTTCAATTTCGGAATATTACTATTGATGTGCTGGATAATGGAAATTTTTTCCAGATTTTTCTTATTAACATTACTATAGTAATAAAAACAGAATTAAAGGAAAACGGCAAAACTACAAATTCAAATAAAAGAAATATGTTTCGTTTCAGATATTTTATATGATTTGCAGTTACAAAAAATCTTTTACCAAGAGGGTTTTCACAAGTTAGCAGTCTTCTGTGCCGGGTAATAGGCTAGGCAGACGACTCGACATCGCTGAGGTTGTGGGACCATGAACAGTTTTTTGAACATTAACCAGGCCAAGAGAAGCTTTAAGCCTGCCTACAGAAGACTACATCCAAATGAGATCAACTAGGAAAATGAAGATAAATTAGCATTGATCTACTGGTTGACGTCAAGGCAAATATTTTTCCGGTTCCTATTAGCTAGTCAAGATCAGGTTATCTCAACGAGAAATTATCTGAAATGCATAATGAAAGACAATCCAGCGCGTAACAGGAATATACCAAGCATTTCCTGCATCGGAGTACAAGGAGAAACGTGATTCAGGCAGGGGCCAAGATGTCCCATCAAGAGTTGACAAAGAAACTCAAACTATTGCTGGGAGAGAAAATGTCATACTATGAATAAAGCCTACTTAAATAATTAATTTAGTAGTAGTACTAGAGTTAAATTTTTTAAATTTTATTAATATGCTGTACTTGCAATATGTATACTGCACACATAACTTTCTATTATTGTTGTTCTCATAATAAATCATAATTAATGTAAATTACTTGTTTGTATCAAGCAATATTAAATTAGTTTTTTTCTCTCTTACATAAATAATCACTTTACTATTTTAACCCGATTATAAATAAAGACAACTGGAAAAATAACTTACTTTTGTAAACATAATAAGTAAGATGGTAATAAGGCGTGTAATAAAAACGAAATTAAGGCTGTCACTTAGATAGTAAAGTTTGGATAGTTTCAGACATTTCCGAAAAATAATTTTACCAGAAGAGTTTTAGTAATACAGTTAAGTAAGTAAGTAAATAGTCAGTAAAAGCATAATCTCTTCCATTAACTAAAGAAATTAAGAAAATTCAGGCGCGTTTCTATTTTAACCAAAATAATAAAATGCTTTTTTAATAAACTTTTAGTAATTGGGAAAATCACCACTACTCCTGTTAAAATTACGACTAAGGGTGATAAATTAGCTCCGTTAGCAGAACAATCAGAAATTAGTCAAAGCCAATTAAATCGTCTAAAAACAGTTTGCAAACTGTCACCCGACTGTTTTTGTAAGTCTGGTTGGTGCTGACAGGTTTTCAATTTATCTGTGAACAGGTCAATTAACAGTTTCTTACAATTCTGAAAACTAAGAAAACTTTTGGCAAATTTCAAGTTTACAGCACTTTATGAAGTTTTACAAGCTTCACGGAGAATAAAAACAGTATTGTATTATCATCACAATAATTTTTTAAACCCTTCCCACGCAGCGTTTATATGAAATTGACAGTAAATTGCCTCTGAAAAGGTCGTTTCAGTTTATATTGAACTGTTTTAAAATTTAATTATTTTTCCCGGCTAGCGGCAATATTGACACGACCACTTTTAATTGAATCAGACCACTGTTTACAGGCATTCTCATATAGAGTTAATTTCAATGTGAATGTCGGTTGTCATAAAACATCAAAGAACCGTTACATGCATCGTGTTCATGCCACAGTAATATTTCATTGATTATTTTGCTAATATTATGACATGTAAAATGATTCGTATATTAGGTAAGAGGAACATTAAAAAAGTTTTCTCCGGAACAATTAAACAAGACTTTATAATAATATAAATCTCAGTGCAACCAAGTTTTAATTAGTTCTGGAAATTAGGATCTTGATTTTTCGGAAACTACTGAGAGAGAAAATAAATTAAGGTTTTTTTTTTAAAAGCAAATGCAACGAGTTATAAAATGATGTGTAACTTGAAACTCTTTCCATTCCCATTTAAAATTTTTTGAGGTAATGCCCATGCCTACCAGGGAAAATATAAAGACTGTTAATATTCGTTGAAAGATTTTTAAAGTTTTCTGCTATACTTTAACCAGATTTGAATAGAATAGAATAGAATAGTTTATTTATGTTAGTCACACAAGGTAGCATAAAGTAAGTATAATAGAAATTTATATAAAAAGAAAAGTTGAAAACAAAGATATACATTTTAAGATAGATTAAAAATACAAATATAGTTTAAAGATTAAAATTACGCAAATCACATGGTTAAAGGAAAGCATACAAGATGCAAATTACAAAAGAAAAAGATTAATAAAATATGCACACATGACACGAGGCATCCTGGATTGAAAGCAATTTAGACAAAGAGGTAATTCAAAAATTCTTCTGTGTTATAAAACGCATTTTGAGTTAAAATACTTTTTATGGTTTTTTCAGTCACGTTCATCCACATATTTAATTTCTTCCGGTAATATATTGAAACATTTTATTGCCCAGTATCCTGCTCCAGTTTGGCACCTCTCTAACCTCCAGTAGACAGGAACAATATTTTGTTTGTGTCCAGTCTCATATATGTGAATGCCAGTGTGAGTTTTATAGGTCATAATATTTTTTTTAAATAACGGATGTTTTCAAAAATATACTGTGCTGGAACT
This sequence comes from Diaprepes abbreviatus, assembly GCA_034092305.1. Lineage (NCBI taxonomy): Eukaryota > Metazoa > Arthropoda > Insecta > Coleoptera > Curculionidae > Diaprepes > Diaprepes abbreviatus. Next base: position 731,887 of record JASJET010000343.1, on the reverse strand, counting down.
GTCAAGATTTTAAGATTTTTAAATGCCTCACGACAGTCATCTCTAAACTCAAGAGTTATGAAAACTCTCACTGCCTTACGTTCAAAGGCAATGACTCGTTTGGCGTCTGCTACATGTCCCCATGCCAAAATAGAATATGACAAGTGAGAGTGGAATAGAGAGAAATAAGCAGTCCTCAATGTCTCCCGAGACACACTGTTGGACAGATTTTTTGCATAATAGCTCGATGTGAGGTTTCCAAAGTAGTTTTGGGTCCAAGTTCACTCCCAAAAACCTAATATCGTTCTCATCCACTCTCTCATTCCTATTTCTCAGATCTCTTAGTGAGAAGATGACCCTGTTGGTTTTGTTATTATTGAGGAAAAGCCTGTTTGTTGCAAACTTCTGCTCTCTGTGTGCCTCCACGGTACCCTCAAGCACCTCCCCCGCAGTACCAGCTGTATAGGATATTGTGGTGTCATCGGTAAAAAGTGTGTATCTCGCTCCAGAATCCATCTTGGGAAATCATTTATATACACCAGAAATAATATTGGTCCCAATACCGAGCCCTGAGAAACTCTTATATTTAAAACACTTTCCTCCAATCGGCACGATTTGAACTCTGTCTTTTAGATAAGATCTAATAATGTTAATGCTGTTGAAAGAGAAGTTGTGTATTGCAAGCTCTTGCAAGAGGATACCATGGTCTACACAGTCACAAGCCTTACTAAGATCGCAGAGAAGGACTGAGCTATATTGAATTCGGTGGAATGATTCCAGCATGTAGGATACAAGATCCAATATACACAGTACAATGTTCTTGTCCTTTCGGAAACATAATTGACATTCAGTAAAGCAATTATTCCCTTCCAAAAATTTGACTATTTGCAATGCCATGCTTTTTTTCATAATTTCTGAGACAACAGGAAGTAAGGATATTAGCCTATAGTTCTCAGGCAAATTTATGTCTCCCTTTTTAAATATCAGACATACAATAGCTCTTTTAAGAATTGAGGGGAAGGTGCTCTCTACTAAACATATGTTTATGAGTTTCGTGAGAGGTATAATAATACGATCTTTAAAAGTTTTATTAAGTTTGATATTCAGTCCGAATATGTCACTGCTATTTTTATTATTAATACTATTAATTGTATTCCGTATGTTATTAAATGCATTTTCCCAGAAGGAAAACTGATTTAATGGTGTTGTACATTGTGTTTAGGTTAGCATTGGGAAAATTTTTAACGAGATTAGCTTGAGAAGAAATCATTAAATTGGTTTGGATTTATATTGTGGTTTTTTTGTATCTTTTTGTATGCTCCGCTGACTGTTTATTATTTTCCACATGGCATTTGTTGGGTTAAGAGAACCAGATTTGATCTACGGTTTGACCAAAATGTGTTTTATTGAAAGTGGCAAAATTTAAAAAAATAGGTGGGAAAATATGGTGTGAAAGTGAAAATATTTTATTTTTGGGAGAACGATATGCGACCGCTAATAAACTTCAGCTTCGTGTTTTATGGCCCCAAAAGAGAGGGTATGCAAACACTCGGCAAAAATTTGGTATTTCGACTAATTCTGAATAATAACTCTTCCTAAACGATTATAAAACTTATTTTACAGAATAGAGTACAAATATTTACATATATTGAAGCGAGCAGTTGCTTTAGTGCCCACCCTTAATGAAAAAAAAAATATAGGTTTATTACACCCCTCTTTTAGTACACTGTAAAAAGGAAATGCATTAAATTTAAGGTAAATGTGCTGGAAGCAAATTTCGTAAACGTTTATTAAATGCGCTTAATGTATTACATTAAATTTAATAATTTATATAAATCTAAACTAGTTTATTCAATAAAATTTAATGTAATTATACATTAAATTTAAAATTTTTTAAGGTGATTATGTACATTAAATATAAAGCCAGTGTTCATTAAATTTAAGATATGTTAATACATATTTAATGCACCAACATTAGTATGAGGACAAAAAAAGATACCAGGAAAAGTGGAAATTTTTTCCATAAGTAGTGTACCGTCATCTGTAGACCCGTTTCGAACTCATTGATTTCTGTCAGTACCAGCAGACATGTACACCTCATGCTAAAAAAATTGAGTCCTTTAAGTAACTTACATCATACTAAATAAAAAGTTCAATACAAGCTGCCCTATCTCCCGGAATCCCATGCAATGTACCATGAATATTAATGTAAATTCCTTTAACGTTAAGGTACATGTGAGTTAATTTTAATGTACAAAAAGTTGTTTTATTGAAATTTAAGATATCATTTAATCAAATTTAATGTACAACGAACTGATATTTGAATAAACTGCTTTAGTTTTAAAGTAAACGTAAATTATTCACGATTTTAGGTACAAAATCATTAAATCTAATGTAGAATAGACATTAAATTTGAATTAAATTTAAAATTATTTTTAACAGTGTAGATATATGGAATATTAAAAATTTGTCGCAAACTAATTTACTAAAAAAGACAAATTTAGAACTAACATAATTTTTTAATTACCAGCTGGATATCTTAATTTTAAATCAGATTGAGTTGCAATGAAAATTACACACCAAACATGTTTGTATCTGTCGCTAGCTTTTAGACACTATGTATCTTATTGGAAGAACGGCGATTTAATATTTCGGGTGTTAGTTATGTACATATATATATATATATATATATATATATATATATATATATATATATATATATATATAATTATAACCTAGTGGAATAAATGCAAAAATTTACGGGGTCAAAATTTCCAAAAAAAAACCCTTCTATACCTTTCCCCTTGATATTTTATAGTGCCCATTCATCATTGAATATGTGGAGAGGGGGTAATATCGCCTTATAATGATACAGGTATTAGATTGCCTAGGAACAGGTATTAGGTTCCCCAGGTACTAATCAGGGATGGGTTGATTTTAATGCAGCGATTTAAATCATTATTAAAATCGCGATTTAAATCAAATTTTGATGTTAGAAATAAAGTTGGGTAACAATGTTTTGTTCTTGTTTTATTTAGTTGTGATATGGTGAACTATACAGAATACTATTATGTATTCATTATCAGTTATAGAAATAACAACTCTTGGTACATTACTTACATGGAGGTCTTGACATTTCTGAACTCAGCAGAGCAGAAATTACTGTTTGTTGCGAAGAAATTGGCCACCGTAAAAGAATCAACTGTGGACATATTCGAACTATTTGCCTTAATAAATCCACTTTCCATCATGAGAAAATTTCTTACAGTCGTTTTCAAAGGGAATAGTAAGCAAATTTCGTAGAAATTGCACGGAAATCACTATAAAATAATGTTAACCAAGCAACGTAGCCCTTGACAGCGATAATGTTTGCCAACAAGTGGCGTCATTGATTGGTGTTAGTTGTCACGTGACCTGAGAGTGATTTAATTACATTTTGATTATTAAATAAAAATTAAATTCATTAAACATAAAGAAAAATATTGTGATTTTAAGGATTTCTATTATAAAAACTATCGTTTCACGGCAAAATTATATTTTTATTTCAATATAGTCTACATCTCTATTTATAGATTTGTGGCAGCAGAGCTCTGGGTCTATAAATAGATAATTGGGATGTTAGCAATTTTGGTTGAGCTTAGTCCAAAAGCGGGCATCAACTAATCCCACCTTTTTCGTATTATCCAAAGGTGCGGGTAATATTCTAATAACAATTCTTTAATCAAATAATGAAACATTTAAATAATAAATTTATATTTCGGGTAAACGTACAATTCGTGTTCAATTTTCTGCCAATTAGTTAATTTTCATAAGGTTATTTTAGTATATAAACTTTAATGTATCAAGCTTAGAACTGAAATATCTTGTAATTTGAACTAATGTTTTATTGGGCCTGTCGTCTGGTCATTTGACACTTACTAGTTTATGAGAAACACTCTTTTAGCTATGCCAACATTCAGGAATGTACTTTAAGTATTAAAACATACCTATTTATTGGCTTGAACTAAAATTAATTTTTATACAGGCCTTGGATTTGTCTTGCTAAGATTTAGTTTCATTACGCGTTCTGGAGCACAGAAAAAGTTATTTTATTTATAGAGAGAGCAATTGCTATTTTTTAAAAGAATTTACTTTTAATATATATTAAAAAAATGGGTAAAACGGCTATTTTTTCTTTACATAAACCAGAAAGAGGTTTTGCTTCCTTTTAGGAAGTGCGCAAGAGAGAAAGAGGAAGATGCTGGCTTGGGTTCTCGAAAAATCAGCCTTTTAGTAGGTAAAAATCAAATTGTTTTTACCGGTTGCCACCGCCCTTTGAGCAGTATAGTGTGTTCACCCCCACGGAAGAGTTTTCGGGTTTGGAATTTCTTATAACATTTCCTCCTCTTCTACTGTATATTTTAATGTTACTACTTGACGCCTTTTTGTTTTTAATTCCTCTTAAACTTGTTGTTTCCTCGATTGCAATGTCTGAAACTTTTTCTGATTCTACATTAATTAATCCTTGCTCAATTATCTCTTATGTGTTCGATGTTGGTTTCTTTCTTGATTTGCATAAGTCTTTGCAAAATATTTCTGTTGTTTCTTTTAGATCAATTGTTCAATGTACTGTAATGATAAAGTAGTAAACGAAATTATAGACTGATTTTTCTAACCTATATTGATATTTGTTATTCTTATTTTGTTCTATAAGGTTTGTGAACTTTTTGTTATCTCTTATGATGTTTTTTCCTTTTAATAAATCTCTTTCGCTTGTCTATTAACTCTTTTGTCACTTTTGTTAGTTTTTCTTCTTGGTCAGCTTTTGGTTTATTAATCACATTAGCCACTGTCACCATTTTCTAGATGAGGGTTTCATTTAATTTATTAATATCCTACTCTAACTCACCGATTTCAGTTCAATTTTTCCTGGTAGATGTTCCTGTTTTCTTTAAATGAACGTATTTCTATCTATTTGCTGATATTGTACTACATCCTGGACAATTTTTTGACTGTGGTAAAGAATGTAACTTTGCGTTTCTCCATTCAGACTGCCCAGGTCAATTTTTTTGAGGTTTCATTTTAAAGATACTGTTCATGGCATGTTCTTTTTCGATTTAGCTGATCAGTTTATCACCCAGTGACGTAACGAAGGCTCCGCAGGGCCTGCGGTGCGAAGGGGCCCCGCTCACCCAAAAAATCTTTAGAATTCAATTTAATCAATCTCCAATAAACTTGCTTCTTTACAATGCATTTAATGCAAGGTGTCAGTAATTACTTATTATAAATGGACACGTATGCAACGCAATGTAATGTTAAGAAATCACTTTAAGACTCACTAATTAAACCGATTCAACGCAAGACCTTTGTGACAGTCTGTATTAGTATCTATACTCACGGCATGCAGGAGGCAACTTTAATTCGAAGTAAAATGTCGACAAAATCAGTCTTAACAGCGAATGGGGTAATTATTTGTGGTGCCATTTAAAAAGCGGTACTCACAATTTAACTGTTGTAGAACTCCGAGTTTCCGAGCTTTTTGGATGCTTAAAAAAAGGAAGTACGCGTCTTTTGAAGACACTGTTTTTACTTTTCAACCGTTCAGAAAGAAACTAGGTCTTCAACAGGCAGGCAGATTTGCAAAAAACTCTGAGTTCATTTCAAATTTAAATGTTTGTAAAATCTCGAGATATAGAGCTTTTGAGACGTTAAAAAAAAACAGAAATTCTGCCTATTTTTAAAACGCGTAATTCCTTTTTTTAAACGTCTAAAAAACTTGTCTCGAGATTTGACAATCATTTAAAGTTGAAATAAACGTAATTACCATTTAGATTACTAGAACTTTTCAGACGTTTAAAAAACAGAAAGAAGTATCTTTAAGAGACGCGTAATTTTTTTTGAACGTCTAAAAAACTTTAAAACACACAATTTTGAAGGCAATTGAAGTTAGAAAAATTGCTCGCCCTTGCATTACAATGGAGAAAGCAGAACAATGACGCAAGTAAGAATTAGCAGTTGTCAAGAACACACCCTAGACACAGCGCGTGGGATATGTGGGTTTGGGAGCTTAGGTTTTGGTTCGCTCACCTGTCTGCTATGTAACGATAATCGATTTCGCAGCGCGTGAAGTATGCGAGTTTGGGAGCTCGGGTTTTGCCTTAAAATCTTGCTTCGTTCGCCTGTCTGCTGTGTGACGATTTCGATCTCGTTGCTCGAGGAGTATGTGGATATGGGAGCTTGGGGTATGGCTATCCACTTTTAAAAACTCGCTCGGTGTGCCTGTCTGCTGTGTAACGAACGTCGATCTCGCCACGCGTGTGAATGTGGGATTGGAAGCTTGACATCTAAACGTCGCACTAACGAGCATTTGGCCTCAAAAACCGGACAAAAAGGAGAAATGCAAACTATACAAGTAATAATTCACATTATTTTCATTGTATACCTGAGTAATCGTACTATCATAAAAATATGATAAAGTGGCCCCTCCCCGCAGCTACGCTCCGCACAGTTAATTGCAATCTAAGCTTCGTTCAATACGCACGCATTCATTCTTGATAGATTTTTTTAGACTTGTGTTTAGTGTTTGGTATTTTGTAAAGTGAATATTAAAAAAAACATTTTTGTGATGGAATCTGAAGAACAAGGTATGTATTTTATTTTAATATATATTATGTAAAAATATAATGACTGTTTAGTATTCTTATGGACCTAAAACAATATGTAAGAAAATTTTCTATTTTTTTGTTTTTCTTTTTAACTAATTAGTGTCTCTGAAAATATTCCCAGCTAGGTCGGGCTATAATTCTTTTTTTATAATAAACTATAGACCTTAGCCATATCATAACAGTCAAAACATTTTCCACATGTTTCCACCTCTTAAAAAAAATCGCTTTGGGTTCCACGGTTTTTTTTTTGCAATAATTTTGGTTATTTTTTACTTACATACATATTTTTTTTTCTATAGGTACAAATTTGACATCAAATGGTATTGAGGTATATCGTAAAATGATATACATGCTTTTTAAACAAAGCACATCCAACACACTTGAAGATAAGGTATCATTTATGGAACATAGCTTTGCGAAATGATGAAATGTCTCCAAAACGAGTACCATATCTTAAGTCACGGTTTAAAACATTTTAATAGTGATTTGAAGAAAAGATGGATATCATCTAACTATATTGAAGAAAGATTTTTGTAAAAAAAACGAGAAATGGCTTAATACATCAATAGCAGTACATAACTTGACCACGAATTCTACGGGACGCCCAAGGAAGCATTTCCAAGAATTACATGATCGTAGTAAACGACGAAATACAAAAGAACTCCACGAACAGGTACCTGTTGAGGAGCTTTCCTATGTAGCCAGCATAAGTCAACGAATGTCTGGAAATGCCGCGGCCTCTAAACTTATAATAGATGCAACGTCAACACCAACAAGAGCCAAACTTTACAGGAAGGTAATAAATACTGCTCAGAAACCGAAAGTAAAAAATTACACACCTGAACAAGCTTTGCAAATCTTTGTTGAAGATGACTTTACAAGGAGGCAGTGGGAGTCCTTACAAGATTCCAATAAGGGTATATTTCCTTGGTATACTCTAATTAGAGAGGCAAAGAAACTCTGCTATCCAAAACAAGAGTCAATCTCAATTAAGGAGACGAGTGTTGAAGTTGTGCTTCAGGACCTACTTGATCACACAGTAAAGAGACTTTGTTTCTATCTTGAGATATATTTTTTATGAGAAAACGTACAATAACCCCAAGTCAACATATAAAACGATACCCATTATGTTTTTTTAATATTACTCCCCTCCCCTCTCCACCCTAAGTCAGCGCCCTTCACCCGATTGGTAAAATAATGCCAGAAATGAAATCGGAGCACCTAAAAACGATACCCATTAGGTTTTTTTAATATTACTCCCCTCCCTACCTTAAGTCAGCCCCCCCTTCACCCGATTAGTAAAATAATGCCAGAAATCAACAGCGCCCTCAAAAATCCCCGGATACTGATTTTGACCCGTCTAGAGTCAAAAACAACGACATTATTAATTTTGTCCGGTTTTTGAGGCCAAATGCTCGTTAGTGCGTCGTTATTATGATTAATGAATGTCAAAAACAACCTGTATTACAGTATATTTAGCATTTGAACTAAATTATATTGCTAAATTAAAAAGGAGGCCCCATTGAGATTTCGCGGAGGGGGGGGGGGCTGAGCTTTCAGCTACGCCACTGTTATTACCTCTTGTATTCCTGATACCATAACCATACTTGCCTATTCTGTCTTCGTCCAGGTACAATTTTGTCTCTAATTTCCCATTAAAATCGCCTATGATCAGAGTATATTTGCATTTTTTATAATATGTGACTTCACTGCAAAAGAGCTCTGTTTCATTATCTTGGACGGAGTAAAATCGGGAAGAAGAACCAAAACAAAAAACGTTTAATAGATAACTCGGGATTCCTTCGACATAATTAGCTGTCAGTGGTAAAGTTATTAACTTATTTTGTATTACATATCATATTTTATAAATTAATACCCAGAATCCTAAATTAATTTTTTTAATACTCAAAATCTTTAGACGTTCTAAAATAATACAAACTTTACTAACTGACATCATAACTGACAAATTATTCAGCTTTAGTCAACTGTTTTCCATAAGGACGATTACGTTCAGCATCCTCACTCTGTCTTCCATTTACTCTTCGTGTCCACATCGGGAAAGCTTTGCTTATGAGATATGGCTTCCGCCAGTTTGCGACAGATTAGATAGGAATTTATTATGATATTCCCTGTGGGCTACACGCTTGGATTATATAATTTCAGGATTTAAACCTTCCTCTCTTGGAATTAAATTCTTTAAAAACGATTTAAATACATTAAATATTTACTTTTTGGCTGGCGAGGAGCTAAAAGGTTAACTGGAGTTTGATAATAATAATGTCTCGGCATTAGAAATTATAATTTCCTTCTAAATAAGTATCGTAGCTCCTAATCATTAATATTTACATATTAACATAACGCTTTTCAAGATATTATTTGCAAATTGTTCCATTACGTGGGTTTTTTTCATCAGCATCGTCATTAACAACTCATCAAAATAGTTGTCGTTTTATGATAATATCGGAGGTTCTATCTATCGATAACTGATGGCCCGGTTAAAACGTTAGTCTAACTTGACAGTTATATGGGTTTCTAAATGAGAATCCCTATGTTTATGGCTGCATTTACATCGACAATTTCAAGCCGGCTTCCAACTAAAGCGGCTTAGAACTCTTGCTTCGTATAATTTATTTACACGGATATAAAATTTGAAATGAAGGATCAATTACATCAATCAGAAACTACTTACTAAAGGGAATTTTGAGTATTTATAGTTTATAGTACTTTTCTCAAATAATCTATAAAGTATTAGAGAATCTACTTGAAACTTTCAAAGCCTGTGAAGTAAAATTATTTCAGACATGGAGATATTTAAAGCCTCTTTAATTCAAACTTGTTAATTTCTAGTCTCGAGATATTGTAGTTATGACTTTATCAACATAAGATGAAGCAATTGAATTTCAACATTAAATATTTGCAATTGGCAGCTAATTTTCTATTATGCTTTATTCGTCTTTCGATTATTTCTGATCAACATATATACAGTTTATTAAAGTCAATGGGGCTAATTCTGCTAAAATATTTTCAAGTTGGTGGCACTTTTGATTATACCGGAAGTTGATGTCTTCTTGCTTATTTTATATTAAACACCCTATTTGTTATTTCATTTTTAGATTATATGCAAAATTATAGACCTATTTCATGTATAATGTCCTATATGTAGATTTAATTGTTTTTGACATACTTTAAATTTTATGTCAAAAATGACGTTTGCAAAACTAAACATAATTATCAATTTTTCCTATAAGCAAGACTTTATTATTTCATTTGGATTGGTTTCCTTCTAGAAGGGAATCCACTTTAGTGGACTGTGTTGATATTTTAATAATAAATGAATACAGAGTAATCAAAAACTAACACTGACTTTGACAAATAGACAAATATTTATTTCCATAAACTTTTAACAAAGTATCGGATAATGTCAAAAATAAAGTAAAAAAAAACCTAAAAACGTTTGCAGTTTTGGACATTACAATAAGGATAGTAACATATTAAAATACTAAAAACAAATCATTATAAGTTTAATAAACAAACCAAATATACAATTTTGGTAATAGGTTAGAGATGTTCTGTGGAGAAAACCAAAGCAATGGTAATAGCAAAAGAACCGGTAAGATGCAAACTAATGGTTGATGACAAACGTATCGAACAGGTTGGGAAGTTTAAATACCTGGGAGCACATATAACAAGTAACAGGGCAGTAACGGAAGAAGTACCAAAGCGGCCATGATATCAGGTCAACAAGAGACATAATCTGGAACAATAAACATATGACGGTTGAGAGCAAAGCAAGAATTTACAAGGTCTGTGTAAGACCGATACAGACCTACGGCGCAGAAACAAGAAATGAAACAACAAAGACAAAACAAATTATAAGAACCACAGAAATCAAAACGCTGAGAATAATCACGGGAACAAGTTTAAGAGATAGAATAAGAAATGCAAAAATACGCGAGGACAGCGGAGTAGGGGATGTTGTGAAGTGGGTTCGAAACCATCGTAGGCAGTGGAGAGATTACGTGGAACGAATGGACGATGACAGACTAGCAAAAACCGTGATGAGAGAGAAAGCAAACACCAAACGGCCGCCTGGACGGCCCCCCAAAAGATGGAGAGACAGCTGGATTTCGACGTTAAACGAGGATCGATGAGACATTATGTAGATAACAGAACTTGGTTCTATCTAGAAGAAGAAGAAGAAGAAGGTTAGAGATGTTGCAATTTAAATATTCTTCCATAGAGTAGAATGAATTTTTTACCAAACTATTTTTAAGTAAGTTTTTAAAACTATTAACTTTCAAAACAATTTTAATCTCTGTAGGAAGTTTGTTGTATAACTTAATTGGTAAAATAATTGGGATGTTTGCTACCTTAGTCAATCTATGCTTGGGTAAACTTAAATTAATATTTACACTCAGTTCATATTGAGTGTTTCTGGACAAAAATAATTTTTTCTTCATATGCATAACCGAGCTGAAAATAAACAAACATAAAAACGATATAATTCGTAAATCAGGAAATAAGGTTCTACAGCAAAATGCGGATAGATTAAATAAAATTGTTCTTCTTATTTTTTTTTTTTTGAGCATTGAACCTCTTCCACCCTGGAACAGTCATCCCAACACATGACACAGTACGACAAGCAGGATTGCATGTAACCGTCAAGAAGCAAGAGCTCGATGTTAACTTTATTACGTAACTGCCATATAACGTACGCATAAATTGACATTTTTTAAAAACTTTGTATAAGGTTGTCTAATTCAAAAATCTGCAGTTTTTGAAATTTTGGTACTTTAACATTTTTGTATTGTAAAAATGCTAAACGGCTTACCTGCACAGGAAAACAACTTATTTTAATAAATGTTCAAAATTTCCTCCCTAAACTTCCATACATTTTTCGCATTTCCGAGTGCGTTCGTCATGGGTGGCAGTTCTAATTGAATCTGGAGATAAACTTTCGAACACGTCACTTATCCTTGCCATACAGTCCTCCATCTTTGTCACTGGATTACAATGAACGATGTTTTTTATCGTTCCCCATATGAAACAATCAAAGGCAGTCAAATCAGGAACATGAGAAGGCCACAGAAAAGGTCTGGTGTTGGCAATCCACTGGCCATAAAATGTTGCTTGTAAGAAGTTAGTAACTGAAACGGTTCTGTGTGGTGGGATGCCATTGTGTTGTAGCATTTAAATTTACCAGTTTGCATCAATGCTACATGTTTTTAGTAATATGACATAATTTGTATATTTTCACCTGATTAAATTTAATTATTTATCCTGTAATTTAAAATAGTAAACATGGGATTTGTTTTTTTTTTGGTTCACAACTCTTTTGGTCTTATAACTTATCACTCTTTCTTCTTAACAGAGTTTGTAAATTGCTATAGTTTATATATCACATTATTTGGTTTGAATTTAAAAGTAATAAAATATTTTATTTTTAATCAATTCTCATTTATTTACATTCCATTTCAGTATTAAAAATATAAGGTGATAGTCAGTAATATAGTTAGTTAGTATTTGTTGTGGATGTATACCCGATTCGTTTGACACGAGCACGGCATGTAGAGACCGATCATTTAAGGTTGAGTATACAGTATGGAATTTGTAGCAATTTTTTTGAAGTCTGTTTTAATTATGATTAGTAACTTTGGACTGTTTAATCATAATTTTTTTTTAATAATTTTCCATGGCTTGCCAATATTTGATGTATTACCTGGTAATCAGTGTAAGTTCGGAACTAGGTTAGAATGCTCCAGGTTGAGAATAAGGTTGGCAAAAGTAACAACAAATATCCCTAAGATTTGTCACGTCTGGTTGCGAGAGAGATTTTCATTTTAGTTCCTTTTACTGTTGAACCGTCGAAGGCAGTAGACCAATCCTGCCATTAGATTTGAAAGGGCAGACGGTCAAATGTTTTTTTTTCGTTAAAGTCCACTAATCAATGAGGTAAGATTTTGCCCCTTATCTTTAGGAACATGTGGCAAAAAAAAACATTTTGTTTCAGGGCTATCTGACGCAAGTTTCTTTTCATTTTTGGCTTCGTCTCATTCCTTTTACTGTTTTTCCATTCTGATTTTCTCGGCTGTTAATGCTTTCTGATTCTTCTGGCTCTATTTTTCCTGGCCGTGGTACCACGACGATTTTGACCTGCACGATTGGGCTCACCCTGCATTTGGTTGGTGAGTTGAGATTGGCCTGGTGAAACCCCATTCATCCACGAACAACCACAAGAATCCTAGCCACAGCGCTGGATCAAATAAGCAGAAGTGAGAGGTATCGTTCACATAAGCATAGACCAGGTAGGAGAAAACATTAATTTAGGGAATTGGAACAATACATCAATTTTTTTACATGCAAATAAAACATAGCATATTTACATTTGACATAATATAAAATGTAAGAACATCTTGATAACTTTTGTTATAATAATTAATTTCTGTACTCTTGGCAATTAAAGGTACTAGAACGTTTGCGGTCAAATTTTTATATAACCTTTAACAACGATGTAACACCAATTGTTATCAAGAAAGGATATATAAAGAAATTGTAGGTACCATTCTGATTTACGTACATAATAATTTTTTGGAATAAAATGGAATTGTTATTTTGTTTTAATTAAGTCGTTTCATTGTGAAGCTATACACCAGCAGTCAATAAATTAAAATCATTCCTTATACCTATGTGTTTTCCTGTTTAATCACTAGGTAAGTAATACAGATAATGTAAAACAGGTGGCGCCTATTGGGTAATCAAAGCAGAGCACAACTATCTCTAAAAGAGATACGAACCTAGCCTCCGACATATTGAACTGCCGTACGCAACCGTTGCCGTACCCTGTAAAAAGGGAGACGCTGCAGTGTTGGTAAAAAATTTGCCGATGATCCGCTAGAGGTAAACTGCTTAAATATTGGTTGTCTAAATATATAAACATCTTTCTCCTACAAAAGTTAATACATAATTTAAAATGTGAACATTTTCATCAAAAATGACCCCCCCCCTCACCGCTCAATTTTAAACATCTTCGATTTAATCCCTAGTATTCCCAATTAATTTCATCTTAAGCATTTCCATTAAATATTAAGTGTCTCTTAGCAACATCAGCTTCAACCTATTTACCAGATTTAGCATTAACCCACTTTCATTCGACATCAAAATTCACCCTCGCATTAAAAACCGTGCCCTCCCCCGCCGCACTATACGCTCCCTTATTGACCGTGTTACAAATCAGTCCGTTGCATTCCCACCCCACTCCAACGACATTGAAAGCTGAAGTATACAGATTGTTCGAATTCTTTTAAACTAACTTGTTTGTATCTATTATTGGGTCGATGCATCACGTAAAGGAACGATTTTTTTTATTGTTTTTTCTATATTTAACATTAAAAGCAACTTAATAAAAAAAAATCTTTAGAAATGATGGCATAATAAATACAAAATATTGTGAAATTAATTCAAATAAGTGATTAAATAATGTATAATTAGTTTTATAAAAACGTGTTGATACCAGGAGGCGGATCCAGCTTTTTTCTTGGAGGGGGGGGGGCATGACAAGAGAAAGCAAATTAACAGAATTAATTAAATGTACCCTAACGCCAAGCTACCAAAATCAGCTAGAGGAGGAGGGGGGGGTCAGCGAGATCCACGGATTTAATGTAGCAGATAGGTGAGTCTATTTTATTCTGCACTCGAAGCTCTAGTGATGGGAGCGAGTAATAAAAATTTTTACCTAGCGGTTTTATACTTAATGTCATAATGATCGAGTCGCCTCTGAAGAGTACTATTGAATAATAACCTGATTTGGAAGATCATCGACATTTCTTCTCGATCGTTCCTTTTCACTCACTTCTGCACGAAAGATGGACTTTTTCAAATATTTTACAGAGACAGCATAGCTCATTTTTGAGCCCTTTTATACCTACACGGAAAAAACACTTCAAAAGTTATATGATATTTCGCACTCATGCCTGATAGACTTCACGAATATCAATGCAGAGAGCGGAGTAATTTGAAGTGTCAAGTATTGGAGGTACCAAGTCAATACACACAAACAAGTATGGTATTCAAATACGAGTAACACGTTATTATAGAGCTAATTGTAACTACAGAATTAAGATGCATCAAAAGTGAAGTTAGTCTGCACTGTTAAAAATTATCTTAAATTTAATGCAAATTTAATGTCCATTATACATTAAATTTAATGATTTTGTACCAAAAATCGTAAATAATTTACATTTACTTTGACTTTAAAGCAATTTATTCAAATATCAATTCGTTGTACAGTAAATTTGATTAAGTGGTATCTTAAATTCCAACAAAATAATTGAAAAGATACTTCAACTGTACATTAAAATTGATTCATATATACCCTGATACTATAGGAATTTACATTATAATTTACAAGCCAAACGGCTACGCACTCTCTCCAGGGATTATTCACTCATACCAGGTATACAAAGAGACCAAAAGTATGAAGCTCTGTGGGGACCCTTTCCATCTTATCGGGTCCTAGATGGCGTGGTCTTCTGCACTTCCTACAAACTTTCGGACGGTTCGCGCGGTTGCAAGGAGAACCGCTTTCTGAATAGGTTTATACAGATGCTCACTAAGGCCCAGTCCCTTGATGTTCTGCAGGAGGTTTTTTGGTATCACTCCAGTAGTTGACAGTATTATAGGAATCGTGTGGACGCTGTTGATTGCCCACTGTCTGCGGATTTGCACCTCCAGATCTCTGCATTTGGCGATCTTCTCATTGTATTTTGACCTTAGGTTGTTGTTGTTCGGTACAGCCATGTCGATTAGTGTAGTTCGCCTGGAAATTTTATTTGTTAGTATAATGTCTGGCCTGTTGTGAGCAACTGTTTGATCTGTTAGGACCGTTCGATCCCAGTATAACTTGAACTCGTTGTTTTCAAGAATAGGCTCTGGATTATATTTGTAGTAAGGCACCGTTCCTACCTGCAATAGTTTTAACTTATCCGCTAACTCTTGGTGGAGTATCTTAGCGGCTAAATCGTGTCTTTCCTTATACTCGGTTGCGACAAATGCTTGGCATCCTCCAGTTATATGCTGGATCGTCTCTGATGTTCGACAGCCATATCTACATTGGTAATTTTCTATTGAGGGATCTCTGATAATGAATTTCCGATAGTTCTTCGTCGGAATAACCTGGTCTTGGATAGCTAACAAGAAGCCCTCCGTTTCCGAAAACATCCGTCCTGAAATCAACCAGTAGTTCGACACTAAGTTGTCGACATTGTCCTGGATGAGCTCATTTGGATGCCGTCCATGAAGTGGCTTCTCTAGCCAGGCTTGTAACTTCTCTTAGTCTGTTCGGTGAATTTACATTATTATTCAATATGTATTGCATGAGATTCCGGGAGATGGCGCAACTTGTATTGTACCTTTTGTTGAGTATGAAATAAGTTGCTTAAAGCACTCAATTTTCTTATGCTGCGGTGTACTAGTTTGTCCCGTACTGACGGTAACCAATGAGTTAGAAACCGGTCTAGATGGCGGACACTACCTATGGGAAAAGTGTCTACCTTTTCCTGGTAATTTCAGAATTTTTTTAACTCATATTAATGTTGGTGCATTAATTATGTGATAATATATCTCAAATTCATAAACACTGGCTGTATATTTAATGTACATAGTCACCTTAAAAAATAATGACCAAACTTTAAATTTAATGTATGATTACATTAAATTTAATAGAGTAAATTAATTTAGATTAATGTAAATTATTAAATTTAATGCATTACATTAAACTCAATTAATAAACGTTTATGAAATTTGTTTCCAGCACATTTACATTAAATTTAATGCATTTCCTTTTTACGGTGTGGTAAAGAAGGAAACGAGTGCTTCTCGTCTCCAAATCATGAATTGTTCAACGATACTGAAACTTTTTCCTGATGTAAGATTGATAGTCAATCAGAAAAACCCTCTGCATCAAAACGGAAATGCTCAATTCTCTCCTATTATTTATAATGTACCAACGAATTTCATTCAACCTATACAGACATGATATTTCCTGAATTCTGAATTATCCTATTCGCCAGGCCTGTAGCAGCGGACTAATTATATCACTGTGAACCAAAAATATAATTAACAATATTTTTTTTCAGAACTATACTTTAAAAAATTTCACATTACTTTAAGGTAATGTGCTGGAAGCAGATTTCAATAACCGTTTATTAATGTTAATGCCTTAAATTTAATAATTTTTACATTAAATCTAATGTAATTACACATTAAATTTGGTATGTTTTCAGTTAATTTATTGCAAAGCTTTAATTTAATAAGTACTTGCAACTTATTCACGATTTAAGGTACAAAATCTTAATGAATATACATTAAATTTAAGGTTATTTTTAACAGTGTATGTAACCGTTACCTGACTTAATTATTTTTTTCCATCAAAGCTCATTATTATTTCACTGTAAAGGAGAGAACGCAACCATTGTGTTGTTTACATAAAGAAAGACGATTCTTATCTCTGTGAGTCTCTGTTTTGTATTTGAATGATTGGGGGTTGAAAACGAGTATTTTGATAATTTTAATGAGCTGTATAGACGATTTAATTGACGATTGGTTTGTTGTTTTACGTTATGTGAGAGTGACATTTATGTAGGTAGAGTCATTTGTCGGATTGAAAAAGAAAAGAGAAAGTAAAACCTTTCGACCTTGTTATTTTTACTCACAAAACGTTTATTTTAAGATATTGTATCGTAAAATTATAAAATGGAGGTATTAACCGTGTCGTCATTAATTTATGTCAAAATTATTTCACGGTTTATGTCGCTCGTAACCATTCTTAGGAGTGTTAAGTCATTTTTCAGTTATTATTTTAGAAATAAACTTTTAAAATACAAGCCGAAAATATCTAAAAGGGGAAATTAGCTTTTTTCTTAACTACATAAAGGGCTTGTTATATATGTAATTCTCCTTTCAGGCAGAGAATATGAAATATATATATATATATATATATATATATATATATATATATATATATATATATATATATATATATATATATATATATATATATATATATATATTTCTTGCAAATATCGCTCTGGTCCTCTCTCCATACGCGTTTCGATCATCTCATGATCACTTCAGTGGAGCTGTATCGGACCGAGAGCAATATTAGCAGAAAATAACTGATATATGAACCATAAATTTCAAGCTATGTCGGCAGGATATTGCACCTGCCATCTACCTTCTTCGATGTCAGACTGAAAAATATCGCCAGTCGAACGACATCTATGAATCATTGGAGTAACGTGAAATTTTTAAAAATCAAAATTTCAGTAAACAATAAAAAAATCTTCCTGCCGTATTTAAATAGTTTGTTATATATGTAATTTTCCTTTCAGGCAGAGAATATGAAAAATATATATACAAACAGTTTACTTCCTGCTACACTGACGAGATCATGAAGTGATCGAAACGCGTATGGAGAGAGGACCAGAGCGATATTTGCAGGAAATAAACTGTTTGTATATATATTTTTCATATTCTCTGTCTGAAAGGAGAATTAAATATATAACAAACTATTTAAATACGGCAGAAAGATTTCTTTATTTCTTACTGAAAATTTGATTTTTTAAAAATTTCACGTTACTCAAATGATTCATAGATGTCGTTCGACTGGCTATATTTTTCAGTCTGACATCGAAGAAGGTAGATGGCAGGTGCAATATCCTGCCGACATACCTTGAAATTTATGGTTCATATATCAGTTATTTCCCGCTAATGTTGCTCTCGGTCCGATACAGCTCCACTGACGAGATCATGAGGTGATCGAAACGCGTATGGAGAGGGGACCAGAGCGATATTAGCAGGAAATAAACTGTTTGTATATATATTTTTCATATTCTCTGCCTGAAAGGAGAATTACATATATAACAAATTATATAAATACGGCAGGACGATTTCTTTATTTCTTACTGAGATTTTGATTTTTAATACATAACGTGCCACTAGGAAAATGTTTTGTATTCTCAAATTCTTCAATGTATTGTCACTTATTTGATATGATATACAGAATGTAAATAAAATTCCTTTATAATTTTTCTAATATTTATGTGACCTTGACTGGAGCTGTAATCAATGGATTTCAACGAAAATCACCATTATATTCTAGGTCTATGTTCATTGTTAGGCCTTGTTGGATAATATCAACATAATTATGTGTTTTTATTTATTTGGAAGTGATTAAAACTTGTAGCAAAAAAATGCAATATATTAAATAATCAATCGAAAATCTATGATGAGAATTAAAATTTTAATCAAATATAATTTAAAAAAAAACTTTAAATCCACTAAGAAAGGTGTGACAACGTAGAGAAATTTAATTGGGTTAACGTGGACTATTTAATTAATGCCGTTTTTATTTCTTTGCTTTCAGAGAAGTATTACGTGTTTCTGGAAAAACGAACCTATTCAATTCTAAACTAGTTTTGTAAATAAATATAGCTTCGGTCAGTGTATTATGTAATCGTTTAGACTTTTTTTTTGAGATTGTAAGGAAAATCTGGTTTATGCCTTTGAAATACGGAAAGAAAATTGCTCCTGCCGACAGTATTAAAAATATGTCGGGAGTTTGCCAACGTATTCGGGAAAAGTGGTTTAGAAACGGCCAGGATTTCGGAGACTTAAATGGTGGACATATGGAGCATTTAATTTAACAAAAATAACAATTATGTGTTTTTTGATGTTAAGTGAATCGTTTAATAAATATTATGATATAAAAAATAAGGGCTGAAGTGTATGGAATACCTATTAAAATTAAAATACATTTTAATTACAAAACCTTAACGGAGAAAAATGAAATTCCGTTCGATACTTACCGCGCCAAATCGGTCTCGAAAGAAATGCGACGTTGCCAATTTTTTTTTTGTTTTAAAGCCCTTTTTTCGCCGAAATGTTTACATTTTGGACACATTTTTTGAGCGATTTTATTGTTCAAAATAACATGTTAAACTGTTTGTTATATTTACGAAATTATTTCCTGATCACCCTGTATATTGTTAAAGTAAATTTTAAGAAATACGTCAAAATTGTGTTTGTTTTCTTTATTAATTTGAAACGCAAAGCGATCAAAAATATATTTTACCCAAACAGAGTTAGAATCAATTGCTGGAGCTTTCCCTATAACACTGAATTATTTCCGGGTTAGAACTGAGGTTAGACCGTTTATGTTAGAGGTCACTGAAAACTTCAGCTTAGTTTTGTAAACGTATTGGCTGTATTAGTTCCACTAGAGCAATACTATGTATAAATGGACCGAATAATTCATCACAAGATTTTCTGTATTTCAATTTTAGTAAAAATGCTAAAAATAAGTCATTCTGAAATGGTGCATAAAGTGCCATGGTTCAAATTTCAGTTTAAGTTTACTATGGCTAACTCGATTAATTTTATCTTGTTGTTACATAATATCCTTTCTTCAAAGCATTTCTCATAAATTCCTTGAATAAAAACATACCATTGGTCGATTAAGCTTCCTTACTAATTTCTTTCCTAGCTCAATTATTTTTATTTTCCTGAATTTTGCCTATATTCTTACACTACAAAGGATGATTTTAAGTTACATTTGATTGCCAGTTTGGCCCCTATTTTTGTTGTTTTGCTTGGTATTCACTAGACTGTGGGTGGTTATTTTTATAGATGCTGAATTTACTCATACTTTTTTCAGATAAATCTCGGCTTTTCTGCCTACTATTCGAGTAAAACTCTTCCTTTCTTATGGCAGTTTTCTTGAAATTACTTTGAGTAATTCAGTAGATTTTGTTTATATTATTTTCAGGTTAGGTTTTTAGGTCTATTCAGTCACTGTTAAATTTGACAGTAGTTCTTTTCTAATCTACAAGATTCCCAAACTTTCAGGAAATTTATTCCTTTAATTGCAATGTATTTCTATAATTTAAAAATAACTAATGGGGTCATGAATGACTTGGTTTATTTCGCAAATGTATCTCAGTCGACTATTGTTGCTCAGGGTCATTTTTGAGTCATTTCTTTCAAACATGTCAAGATTTTGCACGCGCCCCAGGAGGAAGCGCTACACGCTTGCATGGTATATAGATAAAGTCGAGACAATATGCGTTGAATTTAACTTTTTCTGTTTGATCCAGCTGAAGAAACTGTAGACTTTCCATCTCAATTTTTTCTAATCGTCCTTTAGGGTTTTGAGCTGGAAAGTTGTTTATTATCCCGGTCATTGAGTTGATGAGATGATTTGTTACTTTATCTTTTGCCTCTTCTTCAGTTATGTTTATCGGGATAAACCTGGAGACAGGAATTTTACCAGTTCTGCACGTTTCAACGAGGGAATCCTTTTAAAACCCCCAAAAAAAACTTTGGGGTCCTCCTAACTGGTACCATTCCTATTGGTATCTTTTGCTTCTACCTTTTTGGTAAGAACATTCAGTTATCAGTGGATATTTCACTAGTATCTACTCATTTGACCAGAGTTGCAGCCTGATTTGTTCGAGACCACACAGCTAGCAATTTCACCGTCTGATTAACAAGCAAACTTCTATTTTTTTTGTATTTCAACGATGACAATCGAATAATTTTGCACATTAATTGATTGTTTAAAGTATAGTTTAGTACAAAGTTTTAAATTTATCTTTATCACATTCGTTTTGAAAACCTGGTAATCTTCAACACTATGTTAAAAGACTAGAAAACGAATAGGAAATAATAGTGTTCAGTTACTTTATACAATATATTCTTTTGAGGATAACAATAACAAATAATTTGATGAAAATTGTTTAGTATGCCATTTCTACATTCAATTTAAAATATTACCCTCATGAATAATCACACGTCCGTCGTTATTTAATACGTTTTCCTAATTACCATATAAACCAGAACTAATGATCGCGGCAATAAAAACGCCTTCGGGGATTTTTCAGCCCCTAGTCGTCCGCGCCACCCCTAATGTGCTGACGAAATTCTTAATACTCTTTACCCTCAAAAGTCGACCCCTATTCGGATTTCACTCCGCACTTCCACTGGACGGATTACAAATTAAATCGGCTGGTTACGTTCTCACCCCATCTCAAATTTTCATTCAAAAATATACTTAATTCATTTTCCTGTTAATCGACTCATAATCTCATACTTATTAATGTCCTGATTAAGTATTTTAAAATTTAATAAAATGTCAAGAAAATTGGCTTTACAATGACTACGAAAACTAGAGTGCGTTATAATCTGAAGTAACAAGACCGTTATTATTACCCTATTTGATAAATGGGGGTTATTTTGACCTCCACTGTACGCTTTCGAGAAATTACGAGGCACTTAACGGAGACCCTGTATATTTGTATTTTTAATAGCGTCCTTCTTAGATTTTAACATGTTTATAACAAGACACAATGTGTTTATAAACTGGGGAAAATGATTTCTATAAGTCTAGTAAAAGGAGATAAATTAGGAATGACTTAATCCAAATTTGTTTATATTTAGATGATAGAACTAGATAAATCAAGTGCTGTCATTGTCTGATCAGGATATTAAATAGATTTAACTTAAATCATTGACGAAATAACAAAAATCTCCTTAAAATGTAGTGTTTGTTTATTTAGTAAAATCTATGATAGTGGGAATTAGTTAGAGACATTAAGTATATTGGTTTTCCCGTCAGTAGACAGCTATGAAAATAATAGAATTAAAATCCAGACTTTTGAAGGATTTCTTGCTAAAGGGATCGACTATAAATATTACGGCAGCCAGACAAAAATCCATTAAAATTCTTAGTTTTAATTCTAGAATTTTAAAAGCTCCGTTACTGGTAGAAAGCTGGTCTTCGGCCGTAAATACCAGTAATAGCGTTTTGCAGAGAGCGAAAAAATCTTGGCAGGCATTAAATTTCATGGTCTTAGCATAAAGCGGACAAAGGGAGAAAGAAGTTCCAAATTGAAGCCGCTAGACGCACTTGTATTGCATTTTATATTGCTCTGTTGACTTTTGCAAAACCAGGATCTCCACTAAAAAGGAATAGAATATATAAATTACGATTTAAAATGAATTAAATGGAGATTACATATTTTAAGAAATAATTCTCTAAACCAATATTTGTCTCTTGCAATAAACCATCAAAGAAACTTTCCAAATACCACAAACCATTGTAAGAAAGGCACTATTATGTACAGTTAGCGTAAGGGCCATAGAAAGTCTGCGCAGCATATTCAACTCCGAGTCGGCAGCACATGTCAATAACACGCCCCAAGTTTCCGGCCCTTTCGGTCCTGGTGTAGGGCACAGCGGGGAAAGTACAAATACGGGGGAAACTCGAAAAATTGTCCATTTAATTATTACAGAAATGATTGGAAAAGAGTTGTTTGAGATGTCAAATGGTGAAAATTGAATTTGTAAATGGGGTTTATAAAACCAAATTTCCTCGATAAATACTACATCACGTTTAAATAGTGTTTCAAACAATGACAGTGAAGTTAAAACCATATTATATAGTAAAATTTATTTTTAATTTGATAAAATGCCTTCAGTGTTAATTTCTGCCCTCCCCTTACAAGCTTATCACCAAAATCCTGACCAGAAGACTTATCAACCAAATTGACGACTACCAATCGAGTTTCACTAGGATCACAGTATCATAGCAAGTACTCCATCTGGCATTTATGAATTTTAAAAAAGCTTTCAAAATTGTTGAATTTTAGGCAATCATTCAAGGACTAAACAACGTTTGTGTAGACTCTGGATATATGACTTTACTAAAAAACATATATAGAGACTTCACTATCGCAGTAAACTCTCCCAACAAACCGCTCACCACTCAAAGCTCGTAGCTCACAAGGCAATTTATTACAAAAATTAATACAACTATATATAGCCGACTTTTTAAATAATGCTGTTTTTGTTCATGTACAGTATGTATATAATGGGAAATGTTATTATTTTGTTTAGGATACAGATATTTTTGCAACTCTCACGAAAACTCCGATTAAAAATCAGCCGCAATATTCTTTTTTGTATTATAAAAATATTGTTACCCCTCATACCAGCATCTAACAATAAGCCAATTAATAATAGAATGATAGAAGTTCATCAGCAGAGTTCAATTTAGAGCAGATCGATTTATATGCTCGTCAAACGATATTGAGGATCTACAAATTTATCCAAAAATTTAATCTTACTAGAAAGCTTAATATTTATATACATAGTTTTGTCAATATTCAGTATTAAGCCATTGCTTTCACACCACACTTTCATATTATAATAAATAATTGACGTAATGGTTCGAAGCTCGTCAGAAGTATTAGCCAAAACAACAATCGTTGTATCATCCGCGTACATAATAACATGCCCCTGTCTAATATTATAAGGTAGAACATTAACATATAATACAAACAAGGGTGGACCCAATACCGATCCCATTGGGTACACCAAACTCTCCCGGTTTTACCCTAGAAAGTCCACCACCGCATTTTGCCACTATTCTCCTGTCACTTAAGTAGGAATCAATCCATTCTCTTAGACCCATGCTATACAGTTTATCAACCAAAAATACTATTTACTGTATCAAAAGCTATAAAGAGATCAAAGAGGGTTATTATTACATGCTTTAGGTAGTTAAGATACACTCCAACACCTGATAAACAAAATCAAACTGGCAAAACACCAATGTGAATTCGATTGACCTGGGCTATTAAAGAAAAACTGCACGTAACGCTCAAAAATCCAAACGTCATAAAACTCAAAAACAAGGTAATTAATACATGTATAGTAGCAGTCATGATGTACCGCTTAGAAATTATGACGTTCAGAGTTAAGCAGCTAACAAATTAAAAAGAACTAAAAAGGAAATAAAAAAGAAACTAGAAAAAGAACAAAGGTCGACGATGTTATCGAACGTACTGCTCGCCATAAATGAAACTGAGCTTGATATGTGATCCGTCAAAAGAACAAAAGGTGGGCAAGATACAATACAATGGCGACAAAGGTAGTGTTGTTAGACATCCGCAAAATAATGGACAGACGACATAATGGTGGGAAGAGAGTGGCATTGGCTGATATTGGATCGGTTCGCATAGACTCAGCAAGGGGAGACCTATTTCTAGGAGTGGATGTTGAAAAACTGCTGCAGACAGAAGAGAGTGATTGGTTTCTGTAGAAGAAATACTTAACAAATGGTTTAAATGATCTGTCAAATCATATGTGTTACTCAAAAGTGTTTTGACAATTGGGAATGACTTGCCGCGCAGTTATTTTCATTGATAAATGTTATTAGTGTTTAGGTTAAAATTACAAATAGGAAGTTTGAAGAGAAAATTCTAACTTGGGTATTTTTTTCAAAGAAATATTAACCTTAGATTTTTTCTGTATACTTTTTTTATAATTGGACTTTTAACACATGACATTGA
The DNA here is from genome assembly GCA_034092305.1 of Diaprepes abbreviatus. Classification (NCBI taxonomy): domain Eukaryota; kingdom Metazoa; phylum Arthropoda; class Insecta; order Coleoptera; family Curculionidae; genus Diaprepes; species Diaprepes abbreviatus. The sequence goes on along the minus strand of JASJET010000343.1, from coordinate 706,857 downwards.
CAAAGTGAGAATGTCTGTCCCCCAACGTCGTCTCTACAATCTTGATGTCAATGATAATGACATTTTTCAATGAAGTTTTCCGGCATTTTAATAAAAACACGGAATTTGAGAATTTGAAATGCCAAATTTTAAATTGGTAGCACACACCATCTAACATGAAACTGACATCATAAATTCAGAAAGCTGTATTTTTTATATTTTTATTATTTCGAATTCTGTACAACCTATATAAGAAGATAATTCATAATAATATATAAGCCTAATGAGATCTCATAAAGAAATCTTTGATATATATTAGTTAAGTTGTGATCAATTATTATTTTTTTTTTAGATTTTTTAAAATATCATTTTTTAAAAAAATCGATTTTGGAAAACTTAAATGTTTTTTTGAATCTTCTCTCTGGTTGGACCACAAATATTTATTGTATATCAAGAGAACGGCCATAAAGAAGCCTTCAACATGAGCCATCAAACGTTGCTGCTGGATAAAATGTTTTGGAGTAATACTCACTTGAATATGGACAAATAATCGAATTATACACATTTCAAAACTTGAACAAAAATGTCACTTAATTAATACAACAAACTCATGAAGTTGTACTAAAATTGGAGCCCAGGTAGGTGAATTTTTATTCTTCTTAGTATAATGTGGAACATACATCTACTCTCCCTCGTACACATAATATCATGTTATCGGGATGCCATCTGCGCCCTTTGTGTCTTTTCGCGCTCCTAATGAGCAAGGGGACGAAACCACAATGGTCGAATTATTTTTAATTAAAGGTTGTATGACACAAATAAAGATAAGGAGTTTAGATTAGGGTTGTTATTACTATAAAAAAACAAATTGTTTTTAGATTTATCATTTTTACTGTTCTACTGCCCATCCATCCGTACGTTCGTTTATAATAAGTGTAGGTAAAAAGCTAACTAGTTTAAAGCTTCATTTTTTGCCCTTGTACAAGTGTGTCTGTTTATTTAAAGTTGGTTAATTTCCGCTTTTTTTCCTAAATCAAGAAAAACCCGTAATGTTTTATACAATATGTGATATATCGATTAGATTTAAAAACATTTGTAAGTTGTATTCAGAAAGAAGTAGATTAACATTTCTGTTGTCATGATGATTATAAAAATCATTGGGAGCACAATTTGTTAAAAATAAAACTGGAAATGTGTTTATATTTGAATTTTCATACTATTATGCCCTTTATTTGTTTTTTTAATAGAACAACGCTTTTTTAAATAGAATACGAACTTATATAACAATTACATATCTATAAAACCACAGTATATGTAAAGTTTGTGTAAATTATACACATATTTCACCATTTTGAACTATGTAGGTAATAAAACCAAGAGCAAAAATGACATCACAGATAAAAAGCTGCGTGCAAATATAGAAAACTAGAGAAGCAGCATAAGAATTTGCACCATTTCTAATGGTCACGTTAATAATTAAAAAAAAAATACTATTAAAATGAGTGCTATACAGCGTGTCCGGTAAGTACTTCCTAATTTCTCGAGAGCATACAGGGGAGGCCAAAATAACCCTACCTTGTTATACAAAAAAAAATTCCTAAGGTGCCCCTTAAGGGCGTTACAGAGCCCTAAAGGGGTACCCAGCGATTTACCTTCTCGGCTTGTATAATTTAATGCGATTTTAATACTTTATAGAGGCTATAAAGAATCATTAAATCATACTACAGTAGATGTTTTATGTTATCGGAGAAATCAGGAACGAACTTGCAGCCACACTTGTTGGGGCTAATTTTTGACAGGTATCATTTTATAGAACTGAAAACGGATTTTTTTAATACTTTGGTTATTCCTCTTCAAAAAAAGTGTTCTTAATTTATTTCGATAAAACTGGCAATTTTCGAGATAAATCGATTTTTATGCGAAACACTCAAAAGTTATTAATGCTAAACACAAACAGGTAAAAATCAGGTTGTTATTGTTAATACCTACATAATGAATTACTGTTGACAGAACTTCTCAAAACCGCATTCATGTAAAAATAATTTATAAAATGGAAGAATATTTTTACGCAGAGTGTGCTGATATGCATTTAATTTATGGTGAAGCGCTGTCAAATTCTTCGAAAGCAAGAAGGTAAGAGATTATTAGAAAATAATTATTAGAGTTAACGAAGTAATTTTTTACATATTTTATTCAGGGTAATTTTTGCCGCGACGTGGGGGGGGGGAGGTGACGGCCCCCTCAGGAGAGCACCTAGAGGAATAAATTTTGCAAAAGATTGCTGACAACCCTTCAAACAGCATAGGAAAGCTGGCGACACCAAAACAAAGTTACAAAATGGCTTGTACATGAAACTCTAACAGAACAGTTACTTCACTCGTACCATGTTGAAAAATTACACGCCATGTTTCTGGATGATTATCCCGCAAGACTTCAATACTCCAACTGGTTTATACAGCAACATAACCTAAATCTACGGTTTTGCAAGAGATGGCATAATAAACTCACACAACTTTCATTTTTGGGCTGATGAAAACCCGCACGCTATAATTCAAAACAAACACTAACCAAGGTTTATTGTAAATGTGTGGCATCACCGGAAATAACTTTATAGGTCCATTTGTTTTGGAAAGAAGAGATCTATTTACAATTTTTGCAGCAAAATTTAAATAATTTATTGGAAACGTACCTCTTGATAGAAGAATGCAAATGTAGTGCATGCATGATGGTGCTGCACCTCATTTTTACCATATAATACGTCACGTAACTAAAGTTTTTGGCGCTCGATGAATAAATCGAGGTGGGCCCGGTTTATGACCACCAAGGGATTCACACCTAAATCCCTTAGACTTTCACTTCTGTGGACATCTAAAAGAACTAGTTTATTCAATACCAGTGAATACTAGAGAAGAACTACTAGCGAGAATAACACAACATTCTAATGAAGTCCATAATAATGCCGGTATACTATTTGCAGTGCAGCGGAAAAATACACGAAGAATAAGAAAATGTACTGAAGTACGAGGAGCCCATATTGAATATTTGCCAAAATAATATTTAAACGTTTTCACTATTTTTGCATTTTAATAACATTGTAAATTAATTGAGCCTCGATCAACTGTTTGAAAGGTTTCTGGGCTAGACAAAATTTAAGCTGAAAATCTTTCAGCATAACATCTTCTTGCCTTCGAAGAGAAGACAGCATTTCCCTATAAATTAAAGCACATCAGCACACCGTCTGTATTTTATTTTTACGTGTTTGTGTTTAGCATCAGCAACTTTTGAGTTTTTCGCACTTCTTCGATGATCTAAAGATCTACCGTAGTATGGTTTAATAAGTCTTTATGGCCTCTATAAAATATTAAAACTTCATTAAATTATACAAAAGTCGGTTCAAAACTTAGAGTCGATAAGGTAAATCTCTAGATACTGCTTTAGGGCTCTGTATCTCCGTTAAGGGGCACTTTAGGAACTTTTTTTTCTAGGACAAAGTAGGGTTATTTTGAGCTTCCCTGGATGCTTCCGAGACATTAAGAGGTACTTATCGGACACCCTGTATATGAATCTTTTTAAAATGATTTCAGCAATAAGAGACGACAAGGGCAAGATTCAGAAAATGCCCTTTTTCCGATAAATTACCAGAATTTAAGATATCTTCTTTACATATTTAGTCAGCTCATAATATTTGTCTGGTGGTATATCTAACTTTCTCAGTTAGTTTCAGTTACAACATAAAGAGGTAGAAAATGAGATAATGACCTTTAACGTTTAATATTAATAATTTTTTTTTTGATTTTGTAATTTCCTATGTTTTTAGGTTTAGATCTCTGATGTGTAACAAAGTTAATAAATGAGAAGTTACTAACACAGTTTGTTTAAAAATTCAGTGTAAACAAACGTTTACCTAATTACATGTTTTAAAAAAATAATATAAATGACAACTTCTATGCACTGGTTGTCAATTTTGTCACCACACCGCTTATTGACATTTTCCGTGATTATGAACTTATGAAGTTTGCGTTGGTAAAATAGCATCGTGCAAGCTTTTGAATTTTTGACATGCTCCTGTTGGTTTTTGATATTCATTTCAAGAAATTGAGGTCGTTGGCTTCGTTGGAAATCATCTAAGAATTGATTAGCATTCGAAGCTAGCTCGCTAATCGAGATACGACAGTTTCGGACAACCACAGTTGATGCTGAAAACTACCCAAGATGCGGATCATCTCTTAAATTTTGACGGACCTAAGTGAATGAAAAATTTAACATTTCTCACTTTTACGCGAAGTTAGTTTTATTTAAAACTTAAAATTTAATGTAAAAATGCATGTTAAAAATCACCATCGAAGCACAGACTACGTACAATTAAAACAACTAACATATGTTCACGTGTGCAGCATCATGAAATTTCACATTATTGTCAATTACTGTTGCACAAACTTTAAAAAAATGACAACTGTGGTGCTGCATACTCACGTGCAACTAAGGTGTAATCTAAAGAATTAACTCAGACACAAAACGGTGGTGTGGACGTTCCATTGGTTTACGCTGATCAAACCCTTAACAGCATTTGACGAGCATGTGACCCTATTACGTGCAAAAGAACTCGGACAGCTCACGCGAATACAATTCTTTCACATACAGATCACCTCATATGCTTTCAAGCATTCAAAAACATCATCACTACATAGCTTTCATTTAGAATCATCATCATCATACTCGTGCGAAGTAGGGACGACTCGCAAGTAAATTATAAGCTTAAAATTAAAAAATAAAACTTATTTTATCACTTTACATTATTGTAACGACCAAACAAATGGCATTTTTATTGTTCGACAAAACACAGTTAGTAATTCTTATCTAATAAGGAACTTGGTAATAAATTCTCAATGCGAGATTTCGCTAAAAACATTCGGAACGAGAAAGGTCGTCAACACCATCATCAAAAACGAGAGGATAATCTGTTACCGCAGTAAATGTGCACAGAACTGTGGAAAATTACGTCATCCGAGTCGCTGGCGAATCATTTCGGAGAAGCAGTTTTAAATAGTACATGAGCTAAGGATACACCGATAAAAACCCTGTTTCAGTCGAGATCTTTCTAGATAAAATCAGACAATAGTCAAGACACACAGTAAAATTACAATAAGTTCCATTAACACGTTGAATGTAGGTTTAATGAATATTCAACTTCGTAAAAAAAACGTATATGCATTCTAAAGCAACCAATTATAGAAAAACATGGAATACAGAAAAAGTTATCACTCGATTACATAGCACGACGTGAACTTTGTACGTTGAGTAGGAATAGTCATTTTTTGTAGATTCTGGGTCGCTGAATACAAATCCAGGCTCAGAATTGCTCCATCACATTAGAATTTTAAAATATCCTAACCTAAAAGATCAAAGAACGCGATGTTGGCCTATATTTGAGGTTATGTATCATCGCAACATTTTTTTTCTCAAAAAAAAACTATACATTTCTGATAAACCATGGATGTTTTATGGCTATCAAAGAATCGCTCAATCTAAATTTATTATTAAATTTGCAAATTATTTAAAAATTTATTATTTTTTAAATAAATTCTTCCATTGCATATACAAAAATAAATATGGTCAAAGGATTGGTTATCGTATTTTGTTTAAATAAAGTATTAAATAACAAATTTTGCAATTTAAAGATAAACTCTTGAACGATATGTATTCGTAGACTTTGTATTTGCAGAATATGGTTTTGTGAAGTCTGGATATACATTCTTAATTATTTCCTAATGATCGTTTGAGGATTTTTTAAATTGAAAACTTATTTGTGTATGATTTTTGTTTCCAGCAAAATATATCGTAATACCGATAACGCTCCTTTAAACGTATTTATTATTATTTAAAAAATTTAAAAAATAATGAATTTTGCAATAATTTGTTTAAACAAATTTATTTTGCAAAACTAATGATAATTTTGGATTGAGCGATTCACTGGTTTCCTAAAACATCCATGGTTTATCAGAATTCGTTTAAAAGCATATCGGACATGAAAGGTGAAAATTTCCAAAAGTTGAAAAATTCATGCAATTTGAAATTTTCAAAATTAAATATCTCTAAGAAAAAGAAAGATATTTGTACAAACTCAACGGCAGACTTATACTTTAGTATGCTATGTATAGTTTTTTGAGAAAAAAAATGTCGCGAAAATATATAACCTCAAATATAGGCCAAAATTGCGTTTTTTTGCAATGTTAGGTTAGGATATTTAGAAAAACCTGATATGCTGGAGCAATTCTAGATTCGAACTCAGCGATCAAAAATCTACAAGAAATGATTATTCTTATTCAATGTACAAATTCCCTTAGAGTCGAAATTCAGTCAAATTTACGATTTGTAACCGCTATATTGGATCCGCCATTTTAAATTTTGTAAAACTTCGAAATTGTGATCAGCGACCCGAAAACCCCTATATAATCAATTTATCATCAATATCTTGATTTTTCGAAAATTTTGGCCGCCATATTGGTTTTACCATTTTGAATTCTGCAAATTTGGCTTCAGATTCGATCTCGAAAACCTGAATATACAAAACTAGTTTAAACTGTTTAAGTCTCTGCATTTTTGGAAATCTTCATTTCTTATTTTTTTAAGGTTAAACAAAAAAATTAAACTGGCTATCTTAATTCTGAGAGTGAATTTTGATTCAGCGAGTCGAACTATCAGAGAATATGACGTTCAGGTCATATGATTTCTTTTTTTTTTAAGCATTTTTTGTGAAAGTAACCCTATTTTTGGTGACGTGCCTTGATGCAACCGCCATTTAGAGGTTATGTTTGATGATTTTTACAAAACACCAGACGGCATCAAAAACTAGAGTACAAAACGAAAATTTTAATACTCGGCAAAGTTTTTTTGGCGTAAAAATAAAATGGGCAGATGGTGTGTCTGGTTTGAACAAGAATGCCCACTATATATATATATATATATATATATATATATATATATATATATATATATATAATAAACAATAAAGGAAGAAGATCCATCACACTCTTCAACGGTGTACTGTGGGACCAAACAATTTCCAACACAAATAAACACCGAATATTTAACACGATTGTCGAAAGCATAACTACTTATAGACAAAGTATGGATGCCGAAAGAGCGAATTAAAAAGAAACTAGAAACTACAGAGATGGACTTTTGGAAGCGTTCAGCCGGAAGATCTACGTTGGAAAGAATTACCAACGACAGAATCAGACAAATTATGAACGTGCAGCATTCTATCGTAGACGAAATTGGAACTCAGCAGTTGAGATGGTATGGACACGTACAGCGAATGCCAGAGGAGAGACTGCCGAGACAGGCACCCCATAGAAAACGGAAACGAGGAAGACCACGTCTTCTCTGGATAGACCGAGATAGATGGCGATTGGGTATCGGAAGACGTCGAACGTTGTAAACCAATATATATATATATATATATATATATATATATATATATATATATATATATATAGGCGCGGATGTAAGGAGGGGAGCGATCGCTCCCCCTCCAAGAGCTTAGTGTTCAAGAAAATACACCCGATTGTGCCTCTTACATTAGGGATGTGTATGCTGTTGGCTTCCACCCCCCCCCCCCGTCGATAACTTGAGGAAAATAGATCCGACTCTGGCTCTTATACTAGGAATGTATATGCTGCTGGCTTCCACCTCCCCGTAGTTAACTTGTTTTTTGTTGCGATCGCCCCTCCCCCTAAGAGCTTTGAGTTTAGGAAAATAGACAGGATTCTGACTTTTATACTAGGAATGTGTATGCTGTTGGTTTATATATATATATATATATATATATATATATATATATATATATATATATATATATATATATATATATATATATATACGTTAATCAACTTATTTACGTAGAGTAATCTATAACAGCAAAACAAAATGTTCCTCATCATATATTCGTCTTCTAATTTTAGTAAATTCCTAAAAAAAATGTTCTTTGACCACCTTTTTTTGTACCTTGACCGTTTTTTTAAGCCTGATTTACAAAATTCACGACATTGCACACTCGCCCTCGTACTATTACATCGTAAGCGACTTTAAGCCAACAAGTAGCTCGTCGTTTCACCGTCGTTATTGGCATTTATCAAGAGGCGAACACACGCACGGAAGCCGTTTATCGCGACTCTAGACGCCTGTCGCTTATTTTATCGTATTTCTGTCTTTGTTGCTTGTTCTCGACCTTGGAGATCCCGCTGTCAGTAATGAGCTCGGTTTCAAGTTTCCCTGATAAACATTGTCTAAAATGTAAGGATTTTTTTTTGTTATTTTTATTTGATTTGATAAATCATCAGTAACCGTTTTCACCAAAGCGAGCAAAAAAAGAGTTATCCCACTAAACAAATTGTTTGAAAAAATATATATTTTAAGCCTCAAAAAAGTCATATTTTTTATTAAGCCTTAATTATTAATTACATAGTACGAAGCAAAATTGGTATATTAAATAAGAATAGTAATTTTTTGTAGATTTTGGGTCGCTCAGAATTGCTTCATCACATCGGTTTTTTTTGGCCTATATTTGAGGTTATATCTCATCGCGACATTATTTTTTCTGAAAAAACTGTTGATAGCATCTTAAAGTCTTACTCTTTCAAATGTCGCTGAGTTTGATCAAATATATTCCTTGTTCTTCGAGATATACAATTTTGAAAATTTCAAATTACATGAATTTTTCAAGTTTTGAAAACCTTCCCCTTTTAAGCGATAATTCTGATAAACCATGGATATTTTAGGGCTATCAAAGCATCGCTCAATCTAATTTTATCATAAGTTTTGCAAAATAAATTTGTTTATACCAATCATTGCAAAATTCATTATTTTTTAAATAAATGCCATTGCATTTTACAAAAACAAATACGTTCAAAGGAGTTATTAAGACATATTTTGTTATAAATAAAGTACTGAATAACAAATTTTGCAAGTTAAATATAAATTTTTTACCGATATGTATTTGTAGATTTTGTATTTGTTGTTCACCTCGTTGTATCAGCACAAGAAGTTTTATGCAGAGAATTCAGCAGTTTAAGCTACATTTGTATACGAAGGGTTTCGAGATCGAATCTGAAGCCAAATTTGCAGAATTCAAAATGGCGGAACTAATATGGAGCAAGAAATTTTCGAAAAATCAATATATTGATACCCAAATTTGGTATATGGGGGTTTTCGGATCGGTGATCACGATTTCGAAGTTAAATTTAGAAAATTTAAAACGGCGGATCCACTATAGCGGTCACAACACGTAAATTCGACTGAATTTCGACTCTAAGGGACTCTGTACATTGAATAAGAATAATCATTTCTTGTAGATTTTGGATCGTTGAGTTCGAATCCAGCCTCAGAATTGCTCTAGCATATTAGGTTTTTTAAACATCATAACCTAAACTTGTAGAAAACGCGATTTTGGTTTATATTTGAGGTTATATTCTCACGACATTTTTTTTTCTCAAAAAACTGTACACAGCATCCTAAAGTATAAGTCTTACTCTTTCAAATGCCGTTGAGTTTGTTCAAATATCTTTCTTTTTCTTAGAGATATTCAATTTTGAAAATTTCAAATTGCATGAATTTTTCAAGTTTTGGAAATCAGTGAATCGCTCAATCCAAAATTTTATTTTGCAAAATAAATTTGTTTAAACCAATTATTGCGAAATTCATTATTTTTTAAATAAAGGCCACTGCATTTTACCAAAATAAATATGTTCAAAGGAGTCGTTGTCGTTATTAAGACAAATTTTGTTATAAATAAAGTACTAAATAACAAATTTTACAAGTTAAATATAAATTTTTTACCGATATGTATTTGTTGATTTTGTATTTGCTGTTCACCTCGTTGTATCGGTCTAAGAAGTTTTATAATTCTTGATTGAGTTTTTGTCAAGGCCAATCTCATGTCATTTTGAACATTCAGTTCGTTTCTGGATCTTATTTTGATCTGCAGATGAGCTGACAATTCCCTTTCGCAAAGGTAAGTAGAAGCAAATGGCACTAATGTTCGAAAAAGAAGCATGGAAGAACACCAAAATTGAGGTAACGAATTTTTGTAAAATATGCACTCAGGAGTCATTTCGCAGTTCCAAAAATTCATCCTGGAATGAAATTATAATTTACTTTTTTGTTTCAGAGCTAACTATTAAATATTTTTAAAATAATTTCCAAAAATAGTTTATAATGCCCTTTAAACTAAATTTTTAAAGACAAGCTTGTATAAAATTAATTTTCATAATAACTCTTCCTAAAAGCCAAGGCAGTTTCAAACTTTTTTACCAAATCAATCTAGTGACGACCTGTATTATATGAGTTTGGAATAGTCAGCGGCATAAAAAACATAAAAAAATTAGCATTTTAAATAATTTTTTTGACAGTAGTTTAATTTATTTTATAAAACAAATAATCCAAAGTTACTATATTATGTTTTAACTTTATTCGACAAAAATGTAATGAAGAAATATTTCTTGTAGACCAAGTTATCGCCATATTTGTTGGAGCACGTTCCAGAAGTGGTGCTTTGCGGTAATCATCATAACATTTTACTGGTTCATTTAAAATGAATCAAACGAAAAAAAATTATTAGTTCAATTGTTAATCCAATGCCTGATCGAAGCTTTTTTTTTGAAAATAAACAAAATGGCGGCATCTGATTATTTACTCGAGTATTTTCAAGGAAGAAAACATTAGTTAATTGTTTATAAAAAATATAAGTTTTAATTAAAAAAATCCTTCGATCCGGCACTAGACTACCTATTAAACTAATATTTTTTTTGTTTGATTACTTTTAGATGTACCAGTAAAATTTTATGATGGTTACAGCAAAGCACGACTTGTGGGACGGGGTTAACAAATAAGGCGATAACTTGGTCTACAATAAATATTTCTTCTTTAAAACTTGTTGAAACATTATATAAAAACTTTGTTTTATTTGTTTGATAAAATAACCTAAAATACTGTCAAAAAAATTATTTAAAATATTTATTTTTTGATGCCGCTGATACCTCTAACCCTATATGGCAAGTTTTAGTTTTTAAATTTTGATTTTACCATTTTATATTCTAATAAAGGGGAAGTTTTTCTTAATTTACTTCTCGGCATTCATTTTTAAGGGAACTACGAAAATATCTCTAAGATTATTAGTTTTACTTAGAGTAGTACTTCAAAAATCCTGCATTTTTGATAATTTTGTTATAACTTCTCTAGGAAAACAAGGAAATTACAGCACTAAATACGAAATAATCATTGAATTTAGATATTTTCTTCTAATTTCTACTAATAAAGAATTAAAATTACAAAAAATAAATCATGGATAAACAAAAAGCGTAAACAAGTAATGAGGTTAAGTTTTCTAATTAAGCAAGTAACCACAGGAAAGTCCACTGGCAAACCTACCTCATGGCTCGTTTCCAGTAAAACTTAAATTTCGGTAACCACACATTATGAAATTGGTCCTTAATCTCACTCAGTTTCCCAAGAACTGACTTAACGGACTTTAATAAACAGGATGTAATGAGAGTTTCAGCAATTGTATAGGGTTCTTAGTTTTTGCAACTTCCAAAGCAATTTCGTATGATGCCTGAACTACAGTTTGGCTATGCTATTGATGTAACAGTAAAATCCATTATTGTCGAATCAAGGTAGCGCCGTGTCGTTTAAAAACGTCCAAATTTTTTATAATATGTTCAGAATCTTTGGTTTTTAAGTGATGTTTGAGCACTAAAAATGTCATAAAATCGTTTGCATGCCAGTACAGCATAAAACACACTGTAAGACTGCCCCTACGGCTTTGCTCGTTGTTTATATATCAGTTGGGAGTATTTCCTTAGCAGAATGTCAAGCTGTCCGTCTCAAAACTTCTCTCTCTTACACGTCTTTGCGAAAAGCAACGGACTGTTTTGATCGCTGCGAACTATCCGGCTAGCTTGACTTAGTCAGATTCCAAGAGAAGCGTGAGCCGGCCACTGATTACGTCGCATGTCTCGCGTGCTGCCACGCATAAATAAATTATTAAGATTCTACCTTTAATTTTGATTTTTAAAATTGACAACCGGCGACCCCCCAAAAAAGCCAAGATGACTCGCTTGTAGATTGTGACTCACCGATTGGTTATTACTAATCTAATGAGAATAGTCTCATTTTGTTGAAAAACTGCAAAAACAACTATTTAAAAAGCAAACAGGTCTGAGCGCTAATTTATATCTCAGTAAGTATAGGTAATTATTAGAGAGAATTACTTTAAGAGAGAATTTAAAAATACCAAAATATTTAATGTGCTACATTTAAAATTTAACTCAAATTCTGATATACTCAAAAGCAGCAGAAACATCAGAATATTTCAATTAGAAACATCATCATCAACAATTATGCCTAACAACAAAACTTCAAACTGATATTAGTTCCAGAGGTCTTCGAATTGACTACTAACCATGAATAATCGTGTATGTATGGGGAGTTTAAGATGAAAAAAGTGGATCATACTAACTGCTACAAACAAATCATTAATTCACAACTCGTAAACATACAAAAACACACATTCAGATAAAGTCATTTCACGTAGCACTCAGCAACAACGGAAAAATATAATAAATAATAAAAAATTAATCATTCATCTTGCGTCAAAGGCCAACAGCATTCAATTAAAATTAATAGTGCCTTAATTGTAACGTATTATAAAACCAGTCGCGGACTTGTAGCGAATCAACACGCAGCCCTGCGGATAAGAAAGAGATAGAGGATCGTATGTAGGAGTGGGACGGAGCTATTCCATTTGTTAGGTGTGTTGGCGGCTTTGTAATTATATAGCCTGTTTATTACTTTGCTTTTGTTGTTGTTGTCTGAGTCGGTAAAGCACGTATAATCCGGGTTTTCATTATGTTAATACAGGGGTTTAAAAATATCTTGATGTTATATTAGGCCTATTATTTGTTTTTGTTGTTTTGGTAGTTATGATAACTAAATTTGGTTTTGTTGCTTGCGTATAATAAAACCAATTAAAAGGTCCACTATTTAAGACATAATTGGGAGAATAAGGATTTCGAAAAAATATACAGATATGTTGTTTTTCAGGCTTCAACGGCTTCTGCAAGCGATGATCGCTGCCCACGTATTTGTTGTTTGACATTCGGGATTACAAAGAGGTCACTAACTCGGGCAGCGGGACATTACACTAAATTAATTCCTTCAAATAATCGACTGTTTGATATGCTGTGTAAAAGCTGGCATCTTGATGGTGAAGAACGATGTGACGTTTTCGGTTGTTATTTCTGATTTTGCTAATGTGTAAAATTTTTCAGCATCAACTGTTTTTCGATTCTTTAAAGCAGCGGTTCCCAATCTTTTTCTTCTTACGAATCCCTTCTAAAAGCCGAAATAAATTAGCGAACCCCCATTAGAAACAATATTTAAATGAGTAAAATTGGGTTATTAACATTTATTTTCCGTGCTAACAGTTCGTAACGAAAAACTAAAACACAATCGTAAAAGATTTACAGACAAACATTAAAACTACGAGGATCGTTTGAAAAATCCGTGCAAAAATTAAAACTAATTATTTTTTTTTGGATTTTGGAACCTTTTTTATTTTTCAACATAGTCTCCTTTTATCCTTATACACTTCGTCCAACGCTGCTCTAGTTTGTTGATTCCTTCCAAATAATACAATTTGTCTGTAAAATATCCATCACCTCCTCGTTTGGATAAAATCTTTTTTCTGCCAGCCATTTCTTTATATTGGGGAACAAATAATAGTCTGATAGAGCCAAGTCTGGAAAATAGGGGGGATGTGAAACGAGTTGAAACGCTATTTCCATTCATTTTGCGGCCACAACTGCTGAGGCAAGAGCTGGTGCGATGTCGTGATGGAAAAGGACTTTTTTGTGGGCCGATCGTGGACGTTTTTCTTGCAGCGCGGTTTTCAAACGGTCCAATAACGAGAAATAATATTCACCTATAATAGTTTTACTCTTTTCCAGATAGTCGATGAAAATTATTTCTTGCGAATCCAAAAAGGCAGTCGCAATAACTTTCCCGGCCGAAGGAATGGTCGTCGCCTTTTTTGGTGCAGATTCCCTCTTGGTAACCCATTGTTTAGATTGTTCTTTAGTCTCAGGAGTATAGTGATATATCCATGTTTCATCCACAGTGACAAAATGACGCTTAAAATACTGATGATTTCGCTGGAACAGCTGCAAACCGTTCTTGCAACACTTCACACTTCATCTTGCTTTTTCTTGTCCAAATGTTGGTGTAAAATATTATGTACCCATTCATTCGAGATGCTCACAGAACTAGCAATCTCACGCATCTTTACTCTTCTGTTATCCATCACCATATCATGGATTTTGTCAATGATTTCTGGAGTAGTAACTTCAACAGGGCCTCCAGAATATTCAGCGTCTGTTGTGCTCATATGGTCACTCCGAAAGTTTTTAAACCACCTATAAATTGTTATAATCGAAGGTGCACAGTCACCATAATGTTTATCAAGCTTTTGTTCAGTCTCTTGAGGCGTTTTGCCTTTCATAAAGTAATGTTTAATCAACACACATTTTTTTTCCATCCATTTTTAGAGAATCACTCGATTTCCTCGATTCAAACGAATGTCAAACACAAAGAAATAGACCGAGCTGGTTAAAACTTGCTGTGTTCTTCCAAGAGATGCTACTAACTGAAAATAACCTCGATACCCACCAGTAATGTCACCTCGCTGACTTTAGATGAACTTTTCAAACCAGCCTCGTAAATTGATAGTTTAACCTAAAAAAATAATTAATACAAAATGAATACAGCAATACAGAACTTGACAAATACGCTCAATGGGATATTTGTGCTTGTTTGATGGAACAAAGATATTCAAAATTTGGGTCGATGCCTGAAAGTTTGAGTCTTAGAACAGGTTCTGCATTAACCTTTTTCTGTACTTATCTTTTAGGTAAGTATATGTAATCATTTCTCACATAGATATGTTGTACAAAAGGGCAATAAAACTTTAATGGCCTTTTCCGCCACAACAGGATAGTCATTTCTTATACTGAGACAAACATCAAAGATTGATCTTTAGACACAGTTTTTAGGGAACTGTCAGAGGATAAGTAAATGAGCTTTTCTTTTTACAGTAAAGTTAAAGAAGTAAACAGTTATATCTCCTTGAATTGGATTACTTATCCAGCTGTTCGATCCAAATATGTTAGGTTTTTTAGGAAAATAGTCCTTGAATGTAAATTGAAGTTGTTTGACATGTCTAGTAATAACCCTTTTAATCTTTTCATTAAGTTGAATTTATTCTTCTAATAAAATGATGCTGAGAGAACCAAAACATTCGTACTCGTTCGCCTGGAGACACCGAATCCAAAAGTTGAAAGTCTTTAATATGGCTGCTATTTTATCATGCATATTGAAAATGGTGATACCTGGGCCTGGTAAAGACAGATTTAATTCGTTTAATTTAGAAAATGAGGACAAATGAAATGAATGATCATGGAAAAAAGGCTTGATTCAAATAACCAGACTTCAATTCAAGCAAGCGGGTCGAAACTTTGCCACAAAAAAGCCTTCTAGTTTCTATATAAAGTAGCGAAGAAACGTGGAGGCTTCCAAACTCCTCACGAAGCGTACGGTATAGACAAGAGTTTGTAGCACGCGATTTTATATAATTTACAATTTTTACAGCGTCGGTTAAAGTACTGGATAACTCTGCAGGAATGCGTTTGCATGCCAGTGCTTGTCTATAAACACAGTAAGGAGTCCATTCAATAGTCTCGTTGATCTTCTTTACCCGCATCACAAGATCAGAGAATTGTCATTGATTATGCACCGTCAGTTCACACAGCCAAACAAAAAGACTTTTTCAAAACAGTCATTGATCATATCTTCTTAAATGGAATTTTTGAAAATATATCAACATAAACAAGCAATACTGCAGGTTTGCTACATTGGTCGACTTATCAAGATGAATAGCGTTTGCGAAACACCGATTGAGAAACGCTGCTCTAAAGGAATAATTGCGACATGTTCTGTACAACCGAAGATCCAAGTGATCATTTTCTTGGAAGTGCTTCAAGAATCAACAACTTTTATGGGATTCGATTCATCTTGGAACACCCAAAGAGTAGATTGTTCCTTGTTTTGCGCTTTGGTTAAATTAGGCGGAATCTATTAGGAACCGATTTTTTTCACAGATCAGTGTTCAGACGAAATCGAAATGTACCGAAGTCTTAGATACATCTAAGAATACCTTTATCTTACGGTAGGTCACATGCTGATCTTCTTCATATATATGGCGCGCAGCATCGATAGTTTTTGAATTAACAACCGATTTTGATCGATCTTCACCTAATTCACTAACGGACGTACAACAGCGACGAAATTCTGCAAACCAACTGTCTTTTCTGATGATGCTTTACAACTAAAAGTTAAATAAAGTAGTTCTATGCATTGTTTTTGCTAAAATCGTAAAAAATCATCCAACGAAAACCTTCACATGAAATTTAATTTCCTCCCAAAATTGCTTTTTTAAAAGCTCACTGCAAACTAATACCTCCGTCAATTTCCAACCTTCGAGTATTTTTATAATAACAAATAAAAACTTTTATGAAAATACTAATGACAGCTGGTGACCGTTGATAAAAACTTAAAAGTTTGTCCTCGTAAAAACTTCACTCATGCATGTTTTCCATTAACATGTAACGCTGGAAACAAACGAAAAATAAACAAGTAAAATTGGGCGACGTCTGATGTTGAGAGGCTGCATTCTTCCGAACAGATGCAGCAGGTCAACACTCAACAGACAAATGACAAAAATTATATTTTGAAGGAAAAAGTAAAGTTTTCAAGCAAGTATTTGGGGCACTCACCACAAATAACAAAGTGGCATATATTTAAATTAGTTGTCTATAAACGATACAACATAATGCCATTTTTAGACTTAAATTCGAAACAAAATATTTCAAGATGTGTCGTGACAATATTTGAGTCAAGATAATGGAACTGCCTCTTCTCAAGCAGCCTTGAGGTATAGAGGTACATCTTCTATCTCTGCTAGTCTTATTATTTTAGGCAATAACCCTATAATACCCTTCTTGTTACTATAAAGCATTTAAAATAGAAAACTTTTAAAACAGTGTTTTTGTTGTTAATTCCGTATTTTATTTAATTTCACTTACTTCTTCTTTGCTTGTGTATTAGCTCTCCCACGAGAGGAGTGAAAAGTTTGTGTTGAGTTTCTTGAATTCGAGAGAAAATTAAACAAAGTTAAGCGAAATCTTGACATTCTTTGCTACTCATCTGGTCTTAGCAGAATATTTAATTGATTCGAGATGATATAAAAAAGTGGTCTCGTACTAAATGGGACGAGATTTAAAGTATTTAAAGATAACTGCCTAACCTAACCAATCAATAGTAGAGGATATGAAATAGTCTAGGTAATATGATACTCAATTGATTTTTAAAACTAACTGACATTTATGAAATAAAATGTATATCATTTTCAGTTTAATGCTGTTCTTATTACAAACCGAAAGAGTTTCATCGACAGAAGCAGGGCCATCAGTGACACCACGATTTCTCGCAATCCGGTTATGAAGATAATATGGAATATTTCATATCGGCAACAGTAAAGTCAGAGACGTGGATATAATGCGTCATATGTGAATAAGCGTATATGAGGTTTCTACAGCAATGTTTTTTGTAAATTGGCATGTCCTTAAATAACACAGTACGACGTGAAATTTATACAATGAATAAAAATTATCACTTCTTCTAGATTTTGGATAGCTGAATTCGAATCTGGATTGCTCCATCACATCAGGTTTTTTAAATATCTTAACCTAAAAGTGCAAAAAGAAACGATTTTGGCCTTTATTTGAGGTTATGTATCTTCACGACATAATTATCATAATTCATAAATATCCAGCAAACCTTCTTTGATGTTGACATATTAATATTTGTAAACAAAGATATTTACCAGGATTTGTAAATTTTGATATTTTGAGATAGGTGGCGTTTTCGCACCAAATGTGTCTTGTATCACGGACACTCAAATTTCTTATCCAGTCAGTACTGTGAGCTCTACCGTGTCTGACGACGAAGAATAAAACTGTTGCTTTGTTACTTTTATGCAGTGGGATTTTACTGTTAAAAAGTATTTTACAATAAAAAACGAATTTCCCCAAAATCTCTCAGTCAGATTTTGAATCTTTGTTAAACAAAATAGAACCAGTCATTTCCAAAAGAGAAATATATTTTCAGTAGCCCATTTTCAGTTGACAGACATTCGAAATTTTCTTTCCCATGGTCTCTGCATATTTTCTGATTCAATTTCGTTTCACACATCCACTTCTTTTCTTTTTTAAAATTTTTGTCCATAACTCACAAATTTTGGAATTATTTGAGGATTTCCTCTAAATTTAACATATTTTCTTCGAACCACATATTTACTTATGAAGAACTTTTAATCAATGCGAAGTGCCAAATAAATTTCATTTTATGAAAAAAAAATCTCGTGTCGTCAGTGTCGCTGCAAAATAAATTTTTGCAAAAGAGCGTGTCATAAACCCGTCCCACTAGATAAAAAAATCGTTTGAGTTCGCACCAAAAAAACAATAGAACATGGAACACTGCGAGTCTCAGTCGAGCTGGTAGCAAATAATAGAACTATAAAAAAATTGACGTCTGTTAACTCAAATGCATTTATTACTTCCTTTGAGACCTGCCACCGAAGGCCCTCAACATCAATAGAAATCGGTAAAATTCAAAGGAGTTTCGCTGTAAGTTCGCAGCATACTCGGCTCGCCATATTTATACGCACTTTAATAAAAGAAATTTTAACAGCAAACCATATAATATATATATATATATATATATATATATATATATATATATATATATATATACATTCGTACATACATATAATATTACGGCACATTATAGATGCAAAATAAAAATGGGCATTCCGTATTTTCCAAATTCTTCTCATGAAAAACCTAAAACACTTGAATGAAAGAAAAAATACGAAAAATTACGGAGCAGCATCGACATTATCCTCGTTATTCTCGAAAGCTGCATAATGTGCGAGGAGGAAAAACGACATTGAAGAAGGACAGCCCGCCAAACGGGCAATACCAGATAGGAAAACAGCTGTTTCGAGTTTCACGGTTGGCATCCTCGGCAGCGAAGGCACGTTCTAGGCCGGAGGAGAAAGAGCTTTTACGTAAAAACAGAAAGGGGAATGTTTTTTAATTACCAGAGGTTCATTTTAAGCGCGAGCTTTTTAATGGGCTCGGGATTTATTGTTTTAATTATTGTCATTCTTCATTAACTTTGCGAAATTACTATTTGTTGGGAAATTGATCGAGAATGACTTCAAAATTGAATTATAAGGGCTGGGATATTTTTATTATATATATATATATATATATATATATATATATATATATATATATATATATATATATATATATATATATATATCAAACAACATTTAAGTTTTTGAGTATTTAGAAAATATTGGGGTACGGGTTTTACATAAGTCTGCCAACTTTCCTATTTTTGAGAATTTTTTGAAATCACTGCAAAACTAGAGAAAAGCTACTTTTGAAAAAGTTAAAATGTCAGTAAAGAAATAATTTTAAACACATGCTAAGAGAGGCACAACAACACTCTTAGGGAAATTCGGGGAAAAAGTGTAAGAAAACAGCCTAAACATAAAACATTAAAGAATATGAGAAATAAAAAGCTAAAACAAACAAAAAATCAGAACAGGGTACTATTAACTCAAGATTACGACATAATCGAACAATGGAGAGAATAATTCAATGATTTATTGAATTATCAAATCACAAGAGAAGAAATAATACACAATAAAAATAGGGGAAATTCGGAGAAAAAGTGCAAGAGAACAGCCTAAACATAGAACGTTAAAGAATATGAGAAATAAGAAGCTAAAACAAATAAAAAATCAGAACAGGGTAGTATTAACTCAAGATTAGGACATAATCGAACAATGGAGTGAATAATTCAATGACTTATTGAACGATCAAATCACAAGAGAAGAAATAATACACACACACAATAAAGATAAAGAAGGCACACTAAATACGAAATAATACAAAAGAAAGAGCAAATGCTATAAAAATAACCATATAAGAAGTTGAAGAGGCAATAAAATAAATTTAAAAATGAAAGACCAACGGATTGTGAAGAACTAGAGTTATTAACAGTCTAGAAACTCAAGAAAAAGGGACCACAAAATATATTAAATTTAGCATGGCTAAGAAAAACTATACCGAATTTATGAGAAATTGCTATAATTAATTCAATACATACGAAGCAAACACAAAGGAATGTGAGAATTATAGAGGTTCATTAACAATATAAAAAATAATTTTGGAGAAAAAACTAAGAAGCGTGATAGAGGAGAATCTTTTTGATATACAATAAATAATATAAAAACTAATAGTAATATAGATATAAAGATTGAATATAAAGGTTAGAGCTATATAAATATCTGACGATCATACTAAGCAACAAATAAACAAAAGAAGAAGAAGTAAAAAACAGAATCAAAGCAGCGACAAGAACCTATAATATATTATCTAGAAGTTTTCTAAATAAAAAATAAATAACAACAAAAGTTACAACATATCAAACAATATATTACTATTTTGATATATAGAACGGAGAATTCGATGCTAAATGAAAAACTGCAGAAATGAAATATCTAAGTAATAGGAAAAAGGAGAAATAAGCATAAAAAGAACTTAAGGTTGGGTTGTTAAAAGAAATAATAGACATCAAAAAATTAAAATAAGTTGATGAGAATAGACGATAAACGACATTTAGTCACATTGACACTTAAGTGTATAAAATATCAGATCACCTTCTTCTTCTTCTTCCTCTTTTATTTAAGACGACGTCTTGTTTTTCTGCTATATTAAGCCTCCTGTGATGTTGATGTCCAACATTCGTGCCACCGTTTTGGAGGTAGATCAGTGGGTCTTCTAGCGTTTGGTATCTCGTTCTTAGCCCATTTTGTTCATCAATCGTCGCCCATTCTGTCCACATGGTCCCTCCTCCAATATCTGCGCCTTGACCTTATGAACCGTACCACATCAGGCACCTTGAGCTCGTCCCTTATTTCGGAACTTCTTATTTGATCTCTTAGGGTTACTCCTTTGATTGTTCTTAACGTTTTCATTTCAGCCGTTCGTAGCATACTTTTTGTTTTAGATGTTTTGGCTCGAATTTCCGATGCATAAGTTAGTACTGGTCTTATCACAGTTCTGTAGATGCGTACTTTGCTCTCTGTGGACATATACTTATTTTTCCAGATTATGTCCCTCAGGCATCCTGATATCCTTGAGGCCTTATTAGCCTGTGCTCTGACTTCCTGGTATAGATTTTTATTGCTTGATACATCAACTCCCAAGTATCTGCAAGACATGCTTTGTCTGTTCTTCATCACCAATTTGCATCTGACAGGATCTTTTGAAATTACCATCGTTTCGGTCTTTTCTGTAGATATTTCCATATTTAAATTTTTTGATGTGGTCTGGAATCGGTATAGTAGTCGTTGCAGATCGTCTTCATTTTCTGCTAACAGTAAGGCGTCGTCGGCAAAATAGGAGATTTTTAAAGATTTTCGTCCTCTTTTGTATCCTCCATTGACTTCTTATACATTTTGAATTATCTTGTCCATAATTAAATTAAAGAGAAATGAACTCATACTGTCGCGTTGTCGTATTCGGCATGATAGGTGTTTCCTCTGTTACTCTTTGTTGTGTCTTTATGCGTGTCTTATTGTTTTTATTTAGCTAGAGCTAAAATCAGATCACCAATGTATGTAAAATTTAATATAACGGCCATAAAGAAAAGAAATTGAAGATGGTTCTAGAAAGCCCAAATATTTAGGTTAAAATTTGACCACACATGGGCATTCATCGTGAAAAGTTGTCTTAACAATATTTTTACCAATATTAAAAAATTTATCAAATAAGAGGAATACTATGAACACATCTTAAAAAATGCATTACTGCAATAAAACTCCTCCACAAACACTAACAAATTACTAATAAAGTTCTGAAATTTTTCCCTTTTAATTGTTTTTCTATTAAATAAAATTGTAGGGAAGAAGAGAGAGAGAGAGAGTCTTGCAATTACACTATTTTCTTAATATTAATGTGTATTACTTTTGGACACAAACTACGTTTTCAAAAATAGTTATTTTATGAAGTTACCTTATACAGGTTCAAAAACAAATAAATTTGCTTCACATGTGACCAAATTTAATAGCCCCATTTAAATTTTGTAGAAAAACACACCTTTAATATGGCGCTACTTTAAATAAAATGTCTGGAATGAAGGATTCTCAAAACTAAGAAGTTTTATGTAGGGTGGTGTTGAGTCTTATTTTGTAACAGTGGTGTATATAGGCTAAACATTGCATTTAGAAAAACTTTTTCTAATAACTTTTTTCGATATTTTGAGATATAACCCCACTTTTGATTTTTTTTCGGAAAAAAATTAAAATTTTGACAGATAATGCTAATCACGTGGCTACTATTTTTTGATTAATTTTCATCTCGATCGAAGCAGAAATTGATGCCAAAGTCAAATTTCGAAAAAAAAACTATTATAAAAAAATCCCTATGATGCGGACTTTACTGCTCACACTGTATATTAAATAGATGTATTTTTATTCAACAGTAAACGCTGTTGATCTCTTATATTTTAAACGAAGTGGTGTTAATATGACACTTTCTTCTTCTTCTTTAGGTGCCATGTCCGTATTCAGATGTTAGTGGTCATCATGTTTACAATTTCCTGAAATCTTTCTGTATCGGCTGCAGCGCGAAACAGTTCCTCCACCGTGCAATCACACCACTGCCTGATGTTACGTAGCCATGAAAGCTTCTTTCGGCCTATCCATCTTTTTCCTTTCACTTTTCCTTGTATTATAAGGCGAAGTAGATGGTATTTAGGTCCTCAAATTATGTGGTCGAAGTATTCTGTTTTCCGCCTCTTTATAATATTCAAGAGCAGTCGATCTGTATCCATCATTCTGAGAACATCCTCATTGGAAGTGTGCGAAACCCATGATATCTTTAGGATTCGACGATAGCACCACAATTCGAAAGCTTCCAGTTTGTTTAGCGTTGTGGTTTTTAGTGTCCATGTCTCGCAACCGTATAACAGAATAGACCATACATAGCATCTCAGGACCCTCTTACGAATATGCATTGACAGGTTCCTGTTGCATAGAACTGATTTCCATGTCATAAAGGCCTTATGCGATATTTCGATCCTAGTTATTATCTTTTCATCTGAGTCCCCATTCACATTCAACAAACTGTCAAGGTATCTGAAATGGTTTACACGCTCTATCCTCTCTTCATCGAGCTAAAGTTGACATTTCTCTACATTAATCTTTCCAACAGGCATCCACTTTGTTTTTGAGATATTGATTTTAAGGCCTCTTCGGCAGCTCGCCTCACTGACTAGATTTACTAATGTTTGGAGATCCTCGATGCTTTCTGCAAGAATGGCTGTATCATCAGCAAATCTAATATTGTTAATTACTTCTCCACCCAGTCTTACTCCCTCTTTTCTGTCATCCAAAGTCTCCGTAAAAATTTCTTCAGAGTATACATTAAAAAGACAGGGTGACAAAGCGCAACCCTGTCTTACTCCACGTTTGATAGGTAGGCTTTGAGTACGACTGTTTTCAATTTGGATAGAGGCTACTTGATTGTAATACAGATGTTTTAGCAGTCTTATATCGTAGTGGTCTAGACCTACTGCTTGTAGACATTCGAAAAGTGTATCGTGTTGTACTCGGTCGAATGCCTTTTCAAAGTCGATGAAACAGACGTAGATGGTCTTTCGGAATTCACAACTTTTTTGTAGGAGAACGCGCATACAAAATAGTGCCTCTCTGGTTCCTAGACCATTTCTAAATCCAAATTGCTCTTTACTCACTCTACTTTCGCATAGAAGGAATATGCGGTTCTGTAGAATTCGTAAAAGTATCTTAAGTGTGTAGCTCATTAAACTAATCAGTCTAAAGTCACTGCATTTGGTGGGTTTACTTTTCTTTAGTAGTGTGATAAACAGCGATTCTAACCAATCATATGGTATTATTCCTTCGTTGTAAATTTTATTAAAGAAACTGGTTAAGTAGGAAATGTTTTCCTCATCCAGAAGTTTAAGCAGCTCAGCAGGGATTTGATCTGGTCCAGGTGCCTTATTATTTTTGGCTTACACCACTCCGACAAAATTTGCTGTTTAATTGGAAAAACATAGACCACATTCGGCGTTAAAGCGATTTTAAACGAATATTATTACTCAAAACGAACCTCACAAAGTGCCCTATACTAAAACACAAAAAATTTCATTAAGTATTGTAATTTGAAGCCTAAAATGTATTTTTTTAACAGCGAAAGAAAAACAAAATTTTACTTGTAAAATTTTCCTTTTAAACACTTCCACCGAACCGAGCTATATAACCTCCAGCGCAACGTAATCATTACCTCGGAATTCTTCCTGTGTCTTTATTCGCCGTTCTCGACTTGCCCTCTCTTTCTCTTTTTCTTCCGTCGCATTTTATCGTGAAATCCATCCTGAGACCACTCATCCGAGTCTCGAGGGAGAAGTTTCAGGCAGGATGATTTTTGGGGGGATTAAGTTGAGTTTGAGAAAGGAAGAAAAAGTTCGTAAATAATAAAGTAAAATAATAAAGAAATCCATGGAAATGAGAAATGTGAAGTCCGAGTGTAAAATAAGATTTTTTTTATTTTGTATGAAAAAATATATGTGCTATGTGAGAATCAAAGAAATTCTTTGTCTGTTATATATATATATACATATATATATATATATATATATATATATATATATATATATATATATATATATATATATATATATATATATATACATATATATATATATATATATATATATATATATATATATATATATATATATATATATATATATATATATATACATATATTTAATCAAGCGACCGGCACAATTGAAAAAAAATTTTCCTGTTGTCCGTCAAACCAGACATTAATATCCTGTTTCAACTTCATTATCATCTTCAAAATGACGTCTTTAGGTAATTTTGGAATATATGGCGGATGGCCCAACACAAGGATATATTCGTATGTTTTGTCGATTATGAGAAGGTCTTCGACAGAGTACAGCACAGAAAACTCATAGACAATTTAAGTAACGTACGGGTAGACAGCAGAGACGTAAGAATTATTAAAAATCTATATTGGCGGAAGAAACCAACAGTAAGGCTGAATGGAAAACTCACAAAAGAAAGTAAAATTCTGCGAGGCGTCAGACAGGGCTGCATACTATCTCCACTGCTTTTTAATATACAGGGTGATTCAAAAATCGATCACGAAACTTAAGGGGGTGATTCTACTTGACAAAATAAGGGTAGAGCTTCATATAATTTTTTTTCAAAATGTCATTCGTTTACAAGCCGTCCAAGTTCAAGTTTTTATTTTTTGTTTTTTGAATTACTCGCTTACAGGAAAACCGATTTGACTAATATTTGAAAGATAGGCTAAGTCTTCTGCGCTTCATCATTTTAGTAACAATTCACATTGATTGTTTGCCGCTAGAGGGCACTTTACCTACATTGAAAATTGTTTTTTTGTCATAATTTTTTAGTGTTGACAGCTACAGTAGTTTTTGGCATAATTTCTGAAAGACTGATGCCAGGCCTTTAAAAAAGGTGCTCTTTATTTACATCGCTAAACCCAACGGTTTAGACGTAAATCACCCTTAAAAATTAAGTGGTAAATTTACTTTTCTCATTTCATTACCACCAGCTACCAGGTAAATAGCTATCAAAGTATACTAGAGCTGTCAGTTTAACATCAAATAAATTCGCTTTTTAAACTATTTAATTTATAATCTTAAAATAACTAATAATGGCTAATCAGTAAATATTCATATTATGGATTATTGCGATATACATTTAATTGATAAAAATTAATGAAACAGTACTAAACAAACTAAAAAAGATTCTCAAAATGTCCCCCATTTTCTTCCATACATTTCCTAACACTCGTCAAAAAATGTCGCCTAACTCGATGAAAAATTTCTGGTGTTTCTTTAATAATTTGACACTTTTCGATTATCCTGAAGCGAAGATCCTCGACGTTGATTACTGGAATATCGTACACCAATTGTTTCAAATGACCCCAAAAGAAAAAATCCATAGGATTAAGGTCTGGTGACCTCGCTGCCCATGCCAATGGTCCACTTCGTCCTATCCATCGCTCAGGATACGTTGCATTCAAATACTGTCGGACACGTATACTAAAGTGGGGCGGAGCTCCGTCTTGGAGGATCCACATGTTGGCCCTTACTTCCAATGGCACATCTTCCAGATACAATGGGAGACGATTTTGGATAAAATCTAAGTATACGTCACCAGTTAATGGGCCATCAAAGAAATGAGGACCAATAAGGTAATCTCCTATTATCCCTGCCCACACATTTAGTGAAAATCTACGCTGATGTTTCGTTTCTACCACATTGTTTGGGTTCTCGTAAGCATATGTGTGGATGTTGTGTAGATTTGTTATGCCATCACGAGTGAAACCAGCTTCGTCAGTGAATAATATGACGCCAATTAATCGATTATCGTGTTCATACTTAGCTAGGATCTGATTGCACATTTCCAACCGTCTCGGCCGATCATCGTCATAAAGAGCCTGCACCTTTTTTGAATGAAACGGGTAGAGTTGTTCTTCTCTTAGTATCCTCCATGAACTAGCCTGACAGAGCCGCACTTCATTCCCAATTTTTCTAGTACTAATACCTGGATTATCTTCAATAATTTCAAGCACTCTTTCTTCTTGTTACACGTTTCTAGCAGTTCTAGGTCTTCCCCTATTTCCATTATAACTTTTAAAGGAACCACATTCCGCAAGCCTCCTGTGCACACTGGAAAATGTTTGAGCATGAGGGATATTTCTTTCCGGATAACTCTCCATATAATATCTTCTTGCCAACTCTGCATTACCATTTGCTTTTCCATAACAAAAATGGATATAACAATATTCGATATTTGAATATTGGTGATAAGCCATTATTAGTTATTTTAAGATTATAAATTAAATAGTTTAAAAAGCGAATTTATTTGATGTTAAACTGACAGCTCTAGTATACTTTGATAGCTATTTACCTGGTAGCTGGTGGTAATGAAATGAGAAAAGTAAATTTACCACTTAATTTTTAAGGGTGATTTACGTCTAAACCGTTGGGTTTAGCGATGTAAATAAAGAGCACCTTTTTTAAAGGCCTGGCATCAGTCTTTCAGAAATTATGCCAAAAACTACTGTAGCTGTCAACACTAAAAAATTATGACAAAAAAACAATTTTCAATGTAGGTAAAGTGCCCTCTAGCGGCAAACAATCAATGTGAATTGTTACTAAAATGATGAAGCGCAGAAGACTTAGCCTATCTTTCAAATATTAGTCAAATCGGTTTTCCTGTAAGCGAGTAATTCAAAAAACAAAAAATAAAAACTTGAACTTGGACGGCTTGTAACTCGAAAAAGAATGACATTTTGAAAAAAAATTATATGAAGCTCTACCCTTATTTTGTCAAGTAGAATCACCCCCTTAAGTTTCGTGATCGATTTTTGAATCACCCTGTATATTCAGTTAAAATCTTTAAACGGACTACTCAAGGACAACGAATGGGAGTACAAATCAGTGGAGAATACATAAATACAATACGATATGCTGACGACACTGTTATCCTAAGCAACAAACTACAAGACCTGCAACATCTATTAAACTGTGTTAACACTGAGGGTCAAGAAATGGGGCTCAACATAAATATCAAAAAAAACAAATTTTATGGTCTTTAATAGACAACCTCATCTTAACGCTTCAATACAAATAGAAGGAAAAAGTATAGACAGGGTGACTCATTTTAAATATCTTGGATGGTATATCACCGAAAATCTAAGCCCAGATAAAGAGATAACGTGTAGAATAGAGACTGCTAGAGCAACTTTTCAAAAAATGAAACCACTTTTCTGCAATGATAACCTCAACCTAAAACTACGACAGAGAATGATAAGATCATACGTCTGGCCAGTTTTACTATATGGGGCAGAGATCTGGACAATTAAGGCTGCCACGATTAATCGGTTGGAGGCTCTCGAAATGTGGTTAAACCGGCGAATGCTGAGAATACCTTGGACAGCTAGGCAGACCAACGAAATGGTACTCAATAGGGTCGACACAACTCGTCTACTATTAAACACTGTGAAGTGTAGAAAAATCTCATATCTTGGACATATATTCAGAGGGGAGCGATATAGAATTCTTCAGCTAATCATGATGGGTAAAGTAGAGGGACGTAAAGGTGTAGGAAGGAGACAGGCTTCATGGTTGAGGAATATTCGTGAATGGAGAGGTATACGTAGCGCGGGGGAACTGTTCCAGCTAGCGCAGGACCGTGAAAGACTGGCCAATGTAATTGCCAACGTCAGGGAGACCTGATATGGCACTTGAAGAAGAAGAAGGCCCATTTTAAAGAAGTTACATTCGCGGAGGATGAATTGCATTTAGTTGTTTTGTAAACTTGTGCCTTGTAGCGTAAGTATTACAATAGGTTAACTGTTGTTATTGTTGTGATCTTCGGCATATATTCAAGAAGAATTAACTTTTGATTGTCATTTTTTATATGGGAGAACCCCACGAAAGCACTGTTTGTTTCTGGGTCCTAGTGGTGAACCCAAATCTCATCGCATGTCACTATCTAAGAGAATAAAGCTAAGATTCTAACTTATTATAAGAAAGTTGCTGCTTATGAAAGGGAACACATATATAATTCTTCCAACAACTAATTTAGATATAAATACACTTACAAGGGATGATCTTCGAGAACTGTTATATACACTTTCCTCCTAAAATCAGGATTGGTTGCGCATGAAGGCCTTAATACTTCTTTCATGGATTCACAACTCTATCGAAACTATTGCGATCTATATGTTAGTTTCAAATATAAGACAACCATTCCTTTATTTTTCTTCGGTGTAGTATAAAAATAATGTAATAAATAAATTTAGTTTAAATAATTAGTTTTAGTTAAATAAAATGTTCACAGTAAATATCTCTTACGGTAAGGATAATACAATTTAACTTCTGAAGTTTTTCATCAAAAATTCCATGTTTTCGTTTTTTTTTTTTCAGTTAAACAAATTACTCTGAAGATGGTTTAAATAAAATATAACGAAACGTTAGTGAAAAGATAAAAATGTTTTAATTTCACTTAAATTCCTGTAAAAAAAATTGACCGCAACACATCAAAAGAAATAATAATGGTCTAGTTAATGTTTATAATTCCTTGCATCAGTATAATTCTATTTTTCGGTATTCCAAGAGGTCTTAGACGTCTATTTTCGAAGACATTTATGAGCTTTTCCAACAATTTCGCCACGAGAAAGGTGTACAAAACCATAAAAATTAGCAAATACCAAGAAAAAAGAGGAGGCATATTTGATTTTTACGATTGGTTCCTCCGCTAGAATCCAAGTTCGTAAAACGAAATTGACATCTGTTAAAAATCTTGCAAAATTGTACAGTAACAATGATTTAGTGTTTTTATTGTATTTAAATGAACTTTGGACAATATTTTATAGTTTCGCTTAATACCATCTAAAATTTCTAATATAAAAAAACTTGAAATTTGGCAGAATGTATCATAATAAGCTTCATAGCTACAACTCAGTGACATT
Organism: Diaprepes abbreviatus; assembly: GCA_034092305.1. NCBI lineage: Eukaryota > Metazoa > Arthropoda > Insecta > Coleoptera > Curculionidae > Diaprepes > Diaprepes abbreviatus. Next base: position 677,065 of record JASJET010000343.1, on the reverse strand, counting down.
GAAACAATCGATTCGTAAAAACCAATTAAAATTATAAGAGATTATTTTCATGTTATCAAAACATTACATGCTATTTTAAGATTATTCTGTTCTATAATTAAGAAGCCGAAACATTTGACTATGAGAACAGTTAGATAGATACAGTATGAATATTTAATATAATATGGATGATATACTAGTAAGAGTTGTAAAAAAGATTGCAAAATTCATAAATAAACCGTTATGTTATTAAATAAATCAGTAGATTTTCGATGGCATTTGTTCGGATAGCGTAAACATAAGCAAAACATTGGCTGTTTTTAAAAATGACGATAATTACACACCACGATGTGAAATTTGTACATTGCATGAGAATAGAAATTTCTTGTGGGTTTTAGATAGCTCAATTCGAATTACTCCATCATATTAGGTTTTTTAAATATCTTAACCCAAAAGTGCAAGAAACCCTATTTTAGCCTTATTTGAGGTTATGTATCATCGCGATATCTTTTTTTCTCAAAAAACTATACATAGTATCTTAAAGTATAACTCTTACTCTTTCAAATGCAGTTAAGTTTGTAAACATATCTTTCTTTTTCTTCGAGTTATTCAATTTTGACAATTTCAAATTGAATGAATTTGAGTTTTGGACTTCCTTGGCGTTTTTTAAGCGACAATTCTGATAAATCAAGGATATTTTAAGGCTATCAAAGTATCGCTCAATCCGAATTTATCGTTAGTTTTGCAAAATAAATTTGTCTAAACAATTTGTTTGAACAAATTATTGCAAAAATCATTATTTTTTAAGTAAATGCTTCCAATGCATTTTACAAAAATAAATAGGTTTAAAGGAGTCGTTATCGGTGTTAGGATATATTTTGTTATAAACAAAATCATAAACAATTAATTTTTCATTTAAAAAATTCTCCAACGATCATTAGAACATAATTAAGAAAACCATATTCTATAAACACAAAGTCGACAAATGCATATCGTTAACGAGTTTGCATTTAAATTGCAAAATTTGTTATTTAATACTTTATTTATAACAAAATATATCGTAATAACGATAAGGGCTCCTTTGAACGTAATAATGAATTTTTTTAGTAGTCTTAATTTATCAGAATCAGTCATGAAAGGTGAAGATTTTCAAAACTTGAAAAATTAATGCTATTTAAAATTTTCAAAATTGAATATTTCGAAGAAAAAGAAAGATATTTGAGTCAACTCAGCGGCATTTGAAAGAGTAAGACTTTTGCTTTAAGATGATTTGTTTAGTTTCTTGAGAAAAAAGTCCCGGTGATACATAACCTCAAATGTAGGACAAAATCGCGTTTTTACATCTACAAGAAATTACTATTCTTATGTAATGTAGAAATTTCACACAGGATTATCTTTTCAGAATGTGTAGGTGATTTGGAAAGAGAGATGGATGGTAGGCGCCATGTCGCTGCGGTTTTCTTTGACCTCTTAAAGGTTTTGATAACATTGATACCAATTTTATTCGACATAAACTTTCCAGCTTGATTATCAGGATGAGCGTGTTGGATTGGATTGTTACTTTTTATCCGATCGAAAACTATTTTTTTAAATGGTTCTACGTCCAGCAAGTATAATATTGAGGTGGGTGTCATAAGCGACACCCTTATCAACATCATGCCTTAAGGGGTTCTATACTAGAGCCATTGATCTTTTCCTTGTTTATAAATGAGTTACCTTCTTATACAGCTAGATTTCTGGTAGTGAACTATGCGGATGAGACCTTAATAGCTCTAACATAAGCAACTCCTGAAAAACTTGGAGCGTCGATAAAACAAGTCGTTAGTGATATGTCTATGTGGTGTGAAAAAAACAGACATATTAAATAAAGATAAAACTAAATGTATAGAGTGTAATAAAAATTCCAGAAATTTTGTGTACTGCAGATAGCAAGTTTTTGGGTCTGACAGTGAATAGTGGTACTATATGGGAGTTATATATCGGGGAGGTTGTCAATAAACTTAAATAGGACATATTTTGCTCTGTTGACTTTTAGGTCTGACTTACCACGTACTATCCTGCTGCAGCTGTACTATGCTTTTGTGTACTCGGCGATATCTTACCATGTGATTCTCCGGCGAGCCGCGTCAAATAATATTTCCAATACAGAAAAGAATTGTTAGACTTTCAATTCGTGATTTAATACGTATGACTACAAAAAGTCAAGATAAGGTTATTCAAGTGTATACAAAAAAATCCACATCTTAATCTGCTATTGTATTTCAGCTCAAAGGGGAATATGTGTTGGCCTAAATACTGTTTGATGACGACAACAAAGAGGCGAAAACCTTTACTGTCTGAAAAGCAGATTCAAAAACGTTTACGTGGGCACTGCTGAATGAAAATATATGAAAAATACTAGATAATAATTCAGGGAATAATGGAGTTATGACATCTGAAAGGCAGTTTTGCCACCGAGTTTGAACACTTTCAGTAGTCAGATGGCTTGTGGCCTCGGTGGGTGCAGTGGTGGTTATTTTTTGGGTTCTGATATGGAAATCCAGTGGTTTGATAGGAGGTGTGTGATACTTATTATGAAATGCTTTATTATGCTTTTAACACGTCCATACCTGCTGGGAGATAGAGATCTTTCATAGATAGTTCTGATGATAAAGCCTTAAAATCCTGTAGTTTTGCAAAGACCCAAGCTTAACACTACCACTCAACTATGACTATATCAGGATTTGCAGTGTAGGAAGGCTTGATGCAAAGGAAAGTCAATGATCTTCCCACAATTTAAAAGTAGTCTCTAATATATACACTAAAACAAGATTTTCTCTTTATTTTACAGTAAGAGGAGCCCTTGTATGGTGTATTACTTACAAAAGAGAATTAATAAATGTAAGATTTTTGTTTTTACAAAAAAAATTACAAAGAGATGACACAATTTAAATGTTTGGGACAAGACATTGAGAAAAATAAAATCGTAACATAGAAATATTTCTTATGCCTGATCATCACACATATACAATCTTACTTAATGTCATTTACTATCATGTTGACTTACCTTCTATAGTGTTTCAAAGCTGCTTAGGATCGCTCATTTATTGAATAGATCTTCAAAAATGCAAACAAATATTTGGGAAATTTAAGACTTCAAAGTTGTTTACACTATACCGATACCTTTTTTTTTAAGGGAAATTTACGCCAAACGTCACTCCCTGTCATATGACCGAATTTAGAAAGAGAGGTACTACTCATCTCTTTTCAAGCGTTAGTCAACTTTCTTCTATAAGACCCACCGTCTATATTATGTAATATTAATTTTTCTTACGCCTATGGTGTTAATGTACAAAAAGCTTCTATTTGAGGGAAGTTTGTTATGTAAAATAACTATGAGATACAGTTCGTGTCTATGTAAACTCCAATTTTATACCCAGTTGAAGTATATTATATTGTTACGAAAATATTTTGTCTCTATTATTAAATTGGATAGATATATATTAGAAAAATTGATAAAAAAATTTTAGAGACACAATTTTGAGTCAATAACAGATTAGAATACTATTATAAAAATAATTTAGAGTTGTCTGCGTGGGTTAGTAACTTATCACTTACTCTTTGTTAGCAGCTTACTTACCTGAAACAAAATAAACTTATTTAGTAAGGCAAATTGATAGTTTTTACTGTAAAAACGGCAATTTAAATAATGTATGTATTGCCGGGTATAGAATACATTCCGGTATTCTTACGAATTTGAAAGGTCGATTTATAATAAAGGTAAAATTAATTAGAAAATCAGTATTGCTACCCGAACGCCACTAATCAGATTGTTACGATACTCATTGTATGTAAATCAATAACACAAATAAAAAGTTATACATATAATATTTCTAAATTCACCTCTCACGGCTTCCTAGAAAAGCGTAACAACTATTTTGTCTCCTAAGCACAACATACATTACAACAGAACCACGAATGTACCTGCATATTGAGTGTCGTAAAATTATATTCCGGGAATGCACGCTGTTAATTTTATTGTTGTAAGTGTAGTTCCATTCAATGAGAAAAAAGCATAGTTAGAGGAGACATTTTATTCACCAATTTATACCCTAATACTTTTTTATTTATTATGGCGACAGAATGAATCTGTGAAGTTCTCCTAATTACCTATTTTTACGAACCAACTTTATTATCATCCCCTAATTTATCAAAATTATCGGTTTCACTTCATGTATCCATTTAGAGATATAAAATAGCCCATTATAGGCTAGTTTTAAATTTCTGAGTTCGGAGTGCGATTAAGACATAACAGGTGGATAAAAAGAAAGAGGAGAGACTAAGAAATTATGCTTTTCGCAAAAGAGGTGGTCCCCCAACTTGATGTTCTAATGACATTTAGCGGGTAGATTATGGAAACGCTTAAACTGCTCAAAAACTTACGCATGTAATAAACATTCATTGCAATACATTTCTTTTAATAAAAGATAAGTTTCACGACAATTCGATGTTCTATTATTACACTTATCATTTTTTCGGCAAAATAAAAAAACAACTCTTATAGAATCAAAGGCTACGGCCAGTCAGATTTGTCTAAAGGCACGGGAGGCGCCGCATTCGATAGAGAAGTCTTCCGTCTACACAGTTGGCGGACGTTCGCCTTTGGCGCATGCGTACTTCTTCTGTAGGAGCATCACTCTTTTTATTTTAGTTACACCTAGAACATATATATATATATATATATATATATATATATATATATATATATATATATATATATAGTGTTCTCGATGTTGAGTCATCTATTTTAACAAGTTGTAGAACTCGTACAGAAAAATCGATTTACCAAAAATGGTTTTTATAAAAGTTAGCAAAGAAAAGGATTATTAACAATTATTTAAAAACTGAAGTACAAACCTTATTTCATATTTTCAACCACTGCATTGTAAAAACTTTGTTTACTACTGATACTGGATATGCCTATTTGTTGTATGTAATTGTGTGGACACCGGAATTTATTATTTTTGACATTCCGTTAACCGAATAAATGGTGACATTTTTGAGCACTTTTTGTAGAACAAGATGTAATCTGTTCAGTGTAGTAAACAAAGTTTTTACAATGCAATGGTTGAAAATATCATGAAATAAGGATTGTATTACAGTTTTTAAATTTTTTAAATAATTGTTAATAATTTCTTTATTTGCCAACTTTTGTATAAACGATTTTTGGTAAATCGATTTCTTTTTACGAGTTCTATCAGCTGTTAAAATAATGATTCAACTTTGAGAACACTCTGTATATATAACAAGAAGGCCTAATTGACCATTCGCACCAATTGCAAACAATTTCTAGACATGATCTAGTTGAACAATACGAAGTGATTTTGCGACATCTGGGGTATTTAATGGAATAAATTGCTTTTCTAGCATTTTAGCATAAAACTCCAAAACTACTAAATCATAGTCAATACATTTTAAATAAGTTGATATAATATGTTACCAATAATGAAGTAAGTTGAAACAAACGTCTTTTTCGTTCGCAAAAGCTGTATGTCCCTTTAAAAGACCCTCAAAATGTAAAAAGAACATTTAGAATCTGCCGGATCTTTTTGTATAATATACTTGAGTAGTGTGCTAAATTGAGCATCGGATACACGTATACAAGCTGAAATTACCTTTCCTTTTGCCTGAATATTTCTAAAATGGCAACACGGTCAAAATCTGGCAGTCAATTATTTTTTAATGAATACGATGTACTCGAAAACACAAGACATGTCCTAAAATCATCTCTTTTTTAAGCTATACCTCTATTTATACTTCCTACTCATTTCCACATTTATAAATTATCTAATAAAAGAAAATAATGGTTTAGGCATGATGAAAATAAATTTAAAATTAACTGCACGGACAATTGCGTTTCCAAAAACGATTTACATATGCCGTTGTATTTCCGCATGTTCGAATTTTATTACAAATATTACCAATTTTAATTTTAATGAAAAGTTCCCTATTTTGCTCGTTAAAAATCCCAAATAAAATAAAACAAAAAGAAAATAAATATGGAAATTTATTTGCAGGAAATAAATATTTAAAAAACATTATTTTAAAACTTTAACATGAACGAGGAACAATTACCATAAATTTTATTAAAATATGAATCAAAAAAAACTTATTAAATTGACCAAGATAACGCCCGTGTCAAAAGTAATTTAACAACCTTGCCAACTTTCATTTAGGGGACTCGCATAACTATTTATCTGGTTACTATGTCAATAGGAAGAGCCCTTCGTTACTGACCTCTCCCCTTTATCCCTATTCCCTCACCCTTAAGTTCCCTAAGTGTACCTATAAAGCACGGCCCGTCAACGGACCATAAAAAGGGCGCCAAATCTTTACGACAAGAGGAATTTGTTCGAGGGACGTGGATTTGGACATTTATTATCTGTTTCTAACCTTATAGTTATCTATATGGGTTTATAAAAACGATACGTGCGGCTCTTTTAGTTTGTTCTAGTATTTCAATCCAACAAGTTTATTATCAAAAAAAAATATATAAACACGTTTTGCACTCACAAATCATTAACATCAGCTTATGGGAGTCTAAGTTTGGATTTCCATATTTTTTATTCGTTTTTAAATTATTTTTAATAATAATAATAATAGTATATTAACCTGTCTAGCCGGCAGTGTGCTGCAGCCAGCAGTATACTTGTCGCTACTGTAATGCGTATACAGTAGAGCCAGCAACGCCAGCTATCCGCTGACCTTTGACCATATCCTTTCTTTACCTTTTAAACATCCCTCTGCCCTGACCCACTTACATTCAATTCCTACATAATTCCTTAGGAGCCACTTTCTTTCAGCTTTCCGACTGGACCCGGCAACGAATAGATCCAGGATTTCCTTCAACCAATCGTAGGGGGCGATTAAATGGGGAGAACTTTTAAAGTTTAAATAATGAAATGTCGACTGCAAAATATAATGTACCCCAGGTGGGTAGGACCCATGGTCCACAATCCCACGCCGCAGAAGCGGTCTGCTCCACGGATTTTGGGGGGAACAACATTTCGACATTGCAAACTTCAAGTGGCAGGGTGTTGAGGAGGCGAACCCCTGTCACATAAAAAGCTACAGCCCAACAACAACATGACAGCCAAACAACAACGAGAGCTCCACCCTCCGAAGGTGCTGCGCAGGAACCTCAGCCCGCGCTCACTCAGGCGGGACTTCCGAGACAGCGCATGAAATGGACAACATCCATGAATGAAACAGTAACGCGCATTTTTTATAGGGTGACTGAACTAGGACGAGAAACAATCAGTTATAGACAACAGCTTCATGCCGAATTTTGTAGGGAATATCCACACCTACAAGTGTCACAACAGAGAATAGCAGTCCAATACAGAGCTAGTCTCCGAAATAAACTTACCTCAGAAGCGCGACTTAACATCATCAAAGCGGAAATAGAACGAGAGATAAGAAGCATCGATGATAACAATGAACAAACCGCAGAACCTGTGCTACAGCTAGACCCAGAGACCCAAGAACAACCAAACAACGGCATGAGAGTTGACATCGCTGTGGACAGGCAACAACAACAACAACTACATCAACACGAGGGTCAGATAACTTCAAGAGCTCTACCCGCCGAAGATGCTGTGCGGGAACCCCAATCAACTCTTACTCAAGCGGGACGACCAAGACAGCGTATGAAATGGACTGTGTCCATGAACGAGACAATAATGCGCATTTTTTATAAAGTGACTCAACTAGGACGAGAGATGATCGGCTACAGACAACAACTACATGCCGAATTTTGCAGGGAGTACCCACACATGCAAGTGTCCCAGCAGAGAATAGTTGACCAATATAGAGTTATTCTTCGAAACAGCCTAATTCCTGAAGCTCGGCTTAATAGCATCAAAGAGGAAATTGAACGTGAGATCAGAGGCACTGACAATAACAACAATCCGATTGCTGAACCTGAACCAGAACCGGAACCTGAGGTCCAAGAACAACAAGAACAGCTGAATGACGAAACCCAACAGGACAACACTGAACTCTTTTATCAAAAACTATCAACGGAAATGAGTGCTGCGGTGTTGGAATACGATGGAAGCAATCCGTTAAGAAGACCGACACTGCCAAAAATTAATTCATCCAAAAAACTGGGTGCCATGTTAGACATCATGAACAATCAGATTTTACCAGTTTATGTTTCATATGCCTACACTCTGGAGTCCTTACATATGACCATCTACTGTGCCGCGACTGCTATAGCTAGAGCTCTAGAAATTAAAGTTACAACAGAGCGCCGATCAGCAAGAACAGGACCCAACACACCACCATGGGAAAGACGTCTAAATAAGAAAATTGAAAATCTTCGAATAGATATAGGACAGCTGACAGAGTACATCAGGGGCACAAGAACTAGTCGACACCAAAGGCGAGTTGAAGAAATCATGAAACGTGTCCGATATCATTCGCAACAAGATCCAGCGAATGTTACTGCTCAGCAATGCCTTGATTCGCTGAAACAGAAGCTTTCTGCTATTGCAGGATGGCTAAAGAGGTACAAGACCAGCAATAACCGAAAACGAGACAATGCGCTCTTCCAACGATCAGAAAAGACTTTCTACCGTAAGCTAAACTTTCCACCTAATATAGCAGATAATAGATATCCCAATAGAGAGCAGGTAGAAGAGTTCTGGGGAAACCAACTTTCCACACCAGCCGATTGTAACATCGCAGCTGGCTGGATCAATGAAGAACACCAAATCTGCCAAGACTACAGCCAGATGCAGTTTGAGCCTTTTACCACCGAGGAAATTTCAAGAATAATCAAGGAATCCCATAACTGGAAAGCTCCCGGTCTCGACGGGATCCAGAACTACTGGATCAAAAAGTTCTGGTGTATGCACCATCAGCTGGCTAATCTTATTAATGATGTTTTCCTTAATCCAGAAAAATGCCATTGTTCTTGACCGAAGGTATTACGTACCTCCTACCAAAGGACCAACATAACACACATAACCCAGCTAAGTATAAGCCGATCACCTGCCTACCCACACTGTATAAAGTGATCACCTCTTGCTTGACCCAACGCATCTATGCACATTTTGAGCAAAATAACATCATTGCAACTCAACAAAAAGGATATACGAGGGGAGCAATGGATGCAAGGAACAATTGATTGTTGACTCTGTTATATGTAACCAAGCTTGTGCCAACCGAAGAAGGCCTTCGACTCGGTGCCACATGAGTGGCTCAAAACTATATTGAGAATGTATAGAGTCGATAATAATTTTGTTTCCTTTTTAGAACGTACATGTCAACCTGGAGAACTAGGATCCAATTGCAAGTGCCATCCAGCGACACAATCGAAACTAACACCATTCCGATACGAAGAAGAATATTTCAGGGCGATTCACTTAGCCCATTGTGGTTCTGCCTTGCAATGAACCCACTATTACGCCGTTTGAACTCCACCAAATACGGCTTTGGTGTTAGAAATAACAACGAAGAGGTAGTAAGAGTGAAACCTTGGAACAAATGCTTACAATTGTAAAGGGTTCTCCGGGGATATCGGAATGTAATTTGGAGTTGACAGGTGTCGTATTTTGAACACCGTTAAAGGTAAGACACAACCAGGAGCATCTGAAATGCAGACGGGTGAAACTATAGCTGCAATCGAAGCAGAACAAACATACAAATACCTAGGTATGAAACAGGCTAAAAGAATTGACCATCGCACTATGAAAGCCGAATTGACAACCGAATTTGTCATGAGAGTAAGGCGGATATTATGAATTAACCTAAATTTGTTTAAGGCGCTCAACACGTATGTTAGCTACTCTTTTGGAATTGTAAAATGGAGCAGGACATCCAAAACCTGCAAAGAAAGATAAGAATACTCCTAACAAAAGCATAAAAACATCATCCTCGGAGTGTTATTGAACTTACAATGCTTCCAAGACATCAGGAGGAAAAGGATTGGTGGGTATTCGTAAGCAGCTCAACCAACAAATAATAAACATACGTTCATATTTCTACAGGTTAGCGGACTCTTCTTCACTACATCGAGCAATATGCGAGACAGACGCTTCAACGCCGCTACAGCTGAGGGAACAGAATATTGCTTCTCCCCACCAAACAAACCAAGAGAAGTTACAAACTTGGCTACAGAAGCCACTTCATGGACGGCATCCAAATGAGGTCAATCAGGAGTGTCGACAACTCAGCATCGAACTACTGGTTGATTTCAGGACAGATATTTCTGGAAACAGAGGGATTCTTGTTAGCTATCCAAGACCAGGTTATTCCGATGAAGAACTATCGGAAGTATATCATCAAAGATCCCTCAATAGAAAATGACCAATGTAGATGTGGCAGTCGAACATCAGAGACAATCCAGTACATAATTAGAGGATGCCAAGCGTTTGCCGCAACCGATCATACGGAAAGACACGACTCAGCCGCTAAGATACTCTACCAAGAGTTAGCAGATAAGTGAAACCTATTGAAGGTAGGAAAAGTACCTTACTACAAATACAATCCGGAGCCTATTCTTGAGAACAACCAGTTCAAGTTATACTGGGACCGAACGGTTCTGACGGATCAGACAGTTACTCATAATAGACCAGACATTATACTAACAGGTAAAATTTCTAGCTGTACTACACTAGTCAACATTGCTATACCTAACAACAACAATCTAAAGCCAAAATACAGCGAGAAGATCGCCAAATATAGAGATCTGGAGATGCAAATCCGAAGACAATGGGCAATGAACAACGTCCAAACGATTCGCATAATTTTATCAACAACTGGAGTGATACCATGGAAACTCCTGCAAAACATCAAGGGACTAGGCCTTAGTGAGCACCTGTATAAACCGAAAGCAGTTCTCCTTGCAACCGCGCGAACCGTCCGAAAGTTCGTAGGAAATACAGCAGAACACATCACCTAGGATCCGATAACATGGAAAGGGTTCCCACAGAGCTTCATACTTTTGGTATCTTTGTATACCTGGTGTAAGTCAATATTCCCTGGAGGGAGTGCGAAACCGTTTGGCTTGAAATCATTAACTACCATGATGTCGTAACCAATACACTCATTTCTTAGTTACCAGAGTAATCCAAGGCTTTACATACACGAGCCACGATCGAGAACACAGTCACTATATTTAGAAATAGATTTTGATAAGAGATTTAATACATTTTTCAATAATTTCTATTAAGCTCAAATTTTAGGTTATGGTCTCTTCTTTTATATATGCTTACATCTATATAAAGCATGTCAAAATGTTGGTTTAGTGAATATAATATGGTGACTAAAACATCAAAAATCTGATTTTTTCTCGGTTGAAAATGGTTTCAAACTAAGCGTACATGAACGAAAGCACATTTAGGTGTTCCGAAATTAAAATTTGAAATGTCTCTGAGTGCTTAGGGGAGGATTTTGAAAACAATCCGTTGTTCAGATAAAAATAGATTTATGTCGGTATATATTGCACAACTTGAGATGTCCCATTTAAATTCCGACAACTTTGATACGTAATATTTTTCGCTAAGGCTCTCAATTTCACAGTTTTCGGCTCATTTTACACTGAGTCATGGAAAGAAGATATATAACCTGCAGGTGACATTTGACTATCCATGACATTTATATCGTTGAAAGTGACATATACCATACTTTTTGTTTATGCAATAAAAAGAGGGTACCTCGAAAATCCACTTCAGTTCAAATTCAAGGTCATACTTTAACTCCCTCAAAAATAAGGCAATTTAGCCTCTTGTGTACATTGTCATTAGAAAAATTCTACGATATTAACAGTAATATTTACATGTAAAGATCCGCCGGTTGAATATGGACTCATGGGTTTTATTTTCTCTGTCCACGATGTAAATTTAATTTTTTGTTCTTGTACGGAACTAAACTAAATTTGGAACACTGAAACACCTTCCCTGGGGTCTCTATCTTAGTTTCTACCTGTACATGTAAACTTGCGATTTAATTAAAAGCCCACATCTCACATGAGTTTGAGCCACACAGTGTAGCCATATCGAAAAACTTTCAGTATAACATTATCGGCATATAAATGTTAATGTCTGCAACTCTTGCTGAATAATGCTAGTGTGCTCTCACGATTCCATAATTTACCAAGCTTATCGAACAGACAATGTTCTAATCCAATTAATTTAAAATTAATAATTCAAACTCACCTAATCGAGCCGCACAATACTCTCATAAATATGAAACATAACGGGATATTCTAACCGAATGGAGATGCGCATAAAAAATGTACGTTATGCCCGGAGTATTATCGAAATTGTGGCCCATTTTGCATCGATTTCACATCATTTTTAATTCAAAACGATGTGTACAATATTAAAATCGACTTGGTAATTAGATTAATGGCTCGTCGAACGCGAGCATATGGGTAGTTTGCATGCATGGGGCGGAGAATTTCATGCAGGGGTGGGTTTTGTAAGGATTCTTATACTTGTTGGCTTGGGTTACGTAAAAATTAGAAAAATAGGCCTAATTCTGTTTAGAAAAGGAGCTATGGAATATACCTGTCTGGACATGAATGACATTTTTGAAAATAAACACAAAAACGTTATTTATTCATCCATGTTTATTTTGTTCCCTGCAAAGTATTTCTAGTTCGAAGTGATACACGTATGACAACTTTTTTTCTAGTCTGCACCACCACAATTACATGGTCATGAGTTTTTGAGATTCCCAACTCAAGTGATAGGTCGCTTACTAACAGACGACGGTTTCCGATGCTCATTCAGGATGCAGATCATCTGTGATGTCTTTACGGCTCTCAGCGAAAGCCTATGCCACTCAATAAGGCCTCTAGGTAAGTCATATTTAAAATTTCCAACGTTGAGATAAAGTTAATTTTCTTCAATATAAATCTATCTATCTAGTAGCGCTACAACCCTACGTGGGTTTTTGCTGCAGAAACGATTTGCCTCCACTGGTCTCTGTCCATCATGGCTTCTCTCCAGTTGTCGACACTCATAGTTTGTAGGTCTTTGGCTATATTATCTCTCCACCTTAATTTTGGTCGTCCAAGGGGTCTAGTTCCTGTTGGGTTTTGATTCCATACCATGTTAATTAGTCGGTTGTCAGGGGATCTTTGGACGTGTCCTGCCCATCTCAGTCGCTGGGATTTTATTGTTTTTATTATATTTGGGCTATTCAATATAAATACAAAATGTAATACAAACTGCTTTATTAATTTTAACAGGGTAAAAACTGCTATGAAGTACAAACAACGTCCAAACCAAAACCACCGTTACTTGTTTACTAACGTGTGTAGCGTCATAAAATTTCACAGGATTGTCATTTACAGTTGTAACAACTTAAAAAATTATACACGCAATTCTACATATGCGCGCCTTTCAAATTCCAAGTTTCCGCTTATTTTTTGACAGAACATATCATATGTGTGCTAGATGAAAAAAGAATTCGACTGTGTACAGCTACTATACAAAGTTGAAGATATTTATCTGTCTTGGAATATCAATTGACAGTCAGTGTCATTACATACATCTACACAAACTCCAGTATATCCCACGACGAACTCCCGCGATTCTCGAAAAATTGTCAAAGGGTGGAAAGTCAGGCGAAAAAAGCGGATAATCTAATTCTGGGATATTGTACTTGGCTACACATTTGGATAAAATAGGCACCTTTTACGTCCTTAGAAACTTTAAAACTAAAAATCCAAAAATAAAATTATTATAAAAAATATTAAAACGACTTTCAAAAAATGCGCTAAAAAGCAAGAAATAACAATATAAATTTTTATATGAAATTAAAATTTTTTAAGTCAGCGCCAATATATATATATATATATATATATATATATATATATATATATATATATATATATATATATATACAAATTACCGCAAGAAAGCCTTTATAAATAAAGTATTTCTTAATATTTTTATGTAAATGGTATCTTATTAGATATTAGTTATATATATGCCAACTTCAAAAATTTCAATTTCATATAAAAATTTATATTGTTATTTTTCGCTTTAGCGTATTTTTAGAAATCGGTTCAATTTTTTTTTATACAAATTTTATTCTGTCCTACCAAAGACGACTACGGTGTTTCGGAGCATTGTCTTTTTGCAGAATACATCAGTTATAATCCGGTCCAACACAGCGTTCACAAAATTTTATTAAATACTTTTCATAAATTATTTTCATTCCATCTGCATTCAAGTTTTCAGTAAAAAGACGCAAGGATCAATATCGTTAGACTTGCACTTCAACAGGGTGCGGCAGACCAAGCTTTCTTAATAGAACCACAGGCACAAAATGAAGATTTGCGAGTAAAAATAACGTTTGATCAATCTCTATTGATGTCCTCTTATTGGATGCGCTTTTCAGACAGTAAAAGTTCTCGTCTAGTTCTATACTTAATGCCATTTTCATCAAGTCACCGTCAAATAGTATTTAGGTCAACACACATTCCTTTTCCAGCTAAAATACTTTTCCTTGTCGCAGATTAATATGTATTAATGATTTTGTCGTAAATTATTGAATTTGAAATAAATTAAACAGGAATATTTGTAATGTGCAATTTCTGTAGCCATCTCCGTGTCTATTTTTCTCTTCTATCTCTAAATAACTTTAAAAAATTCTGTGGTACGCCCCTGGCAAAACACCGTTCCCGATAACGTCCGATTAAATCTCGTAAATAGTGCTCTTGTACGTGTAAATATGTATTTTGAACATTGATTTCGTTATGTTGAAGCTCTATATGCATTTATCATTAATAATATCGTGCAGTATAAATAAAATATAACGATAATTAAATAAAGATAGTTAAACGTTGCATTTTATATTGACACGAATGTTGCGTTATTTTCAATGAGATTATTAAATCACACGTTTTTTTGTGTTAAATAAAGTTCGATTATTGTATTTCGTGTAATAATTGAAGAAAATTTACACGGCAAACGCAATAGAATTTTCTAAATTACTTTTAATTTGTTCGTAGTGTCCTGCGAGGAAAATCGATAAACTAAATAAAAATACCATGGCACGTACAGAATTGTACAATATCTCTAAGATCATTCTCAATATTCAGAATAATATTTTAAAAATCCTGCATTTTCGATACTTTTGTTATAACTTTTTTAGGGGTCATGCAAAACGGGCAGAGCACCAGGCCCCGATGAATTATATATTAAGATCATAAAACTGTTTGATGAAGAGAGCATTGACACACTCGTAAGAATCTACAACGTAATATACACATCGGGACAAATACCAAAACACTGGCTCCACTCAATGTTCATATCGATACCGAAAAAATAGAATGCCACTAAATGCGATCAATTCCGGATGATAGGTTTAATGAGCCATGTCCTCAAACATATTCTAAAGGTCATTCAAAAAAGAATATACAGAAGGTGTGAGAGAGATAAACTGCTGTCAGTGTGGATTTCGAGAAGGGTTTGGTAGAGAGAAGTACTTTTCAGCCTCACTATACTAATACAAAAATGCAGAGACCAAAGAAAAGACGTATACAACTGGTTCATTGATTATAATAAGGCATTTGATTGTGTAAATCACGTAGAATTAATATAATTCCTTCAGGTCATGGGAATAGATAAAAACGATATGTGCTTTATTACCGAGCTATACGAACATCAAACTGCATCTATAAGAATTGCAAACGACGAGACTGATAGTTTCCCTATTAAACGCAGGATACGATAAGGATGTGTACTCTCTCCCCGTCTCTTCAATCAGTACTCCGAAAAGATTTTCGAACGAGCGCTGCAAGACACAAACGATGGCATCATAATTAATAGTCATCTTGTGAATAATTTGCGATATGCTGATGATACCGCAATAATTGCTGACAGCCCCGAAGCCATACAACGCTTAATCAAATAAAACACGACAGAAGGATATCAATAGGGCTAAAATTTAACATAACTATAACTAAGGTGATGCCCATAAGCAGAACACCGGTGCAAGTCAATATAACAGTGAACGGTAAACTTATACAACAGGTCGATAAATTTAAATATCTTGGAAGCTGGATAACAGCTGATCTGGAACCAGACGTGGAGATACATAGCCAAATAGAACAGGCTAAAACAGCATTTCTCGACTTGAAAAATATATTAGACAATCAGAGTCTCAATCTCGAGTTGTGCTATCGTTTTATTAAGTGTTACGTCCATTCGGTACTGGTGTATGGCGTGGAGACATGGACAGTGAAGGCCGCCACGCTGAACAGATTGGAGGCGTTTGAGATCTTCAGGAGATTATTGCGAATTCCATGGACTGACCAAATAACCAATGCTGAGGTCCTAAGGCGCATGAACAGAGAAAAAGAAATGCTGCAGATCGTCAAACGCCGGAAGACAGCCTATCTTGAACCAGTTCTTGCAGCTGATAACGCAGGGCAAAATCGAGGGAAAACGGGAATAGGTCGCAAGAAGCACTCGTGACTCAAGAACATCAGAGAATGGACTGGTTTAGACACCCACGCCTTATTTGGAGCAGCCCAAGACCAAACACAATTTGTCCAAATTGTCGCCAACCTTTAATAATTGAGATGGCACCATAAGAAGAAGGAGTTAAACAAAGAAATTGTGGCACTAAAGGCGAAGTAATCATTGAATTTAGACATTTATTCACACTACAATAATATTCTACATTCAAAATATAATTGAAAATTTAAAGTTTCGGAGATTTTCGTCGCCGTCCTGCCGATATGTATCAGAAATTTTAGTACCAAAGGCGAAAAATCATAACAACTTTTTTGAATACGAAACGTCTTTTTTTTTGATGAACGAAATATTTCTTACTTGTGAGACTTTCCATCATTATACCTAATAATTATCGATTATTATTGTTTAGAAACAAAAAAATTGAACATATTCATTTTTAGATAAAGCAGAACAATTTTTATTTTTAACATTTATTTCTTATAGAGAATATGAGTTTTAAGAAAATATTTATTAATATATTCATAGTTTCTTATAACCTTCAGTCAAAATAATATTTTGTAAGTTTTTGTTAACACTGTGGGAAGCTTTCAATATCTTTTCTGCTTGTAAACATATTTATTAAATTATTTATTTAGCCCAACTCGTCCACCTTTGGATATTAGCCTTCCAAGTTCCTTTCATTCTTCTCTATACATAAGTTCATCCATCTTAATCAACATTTTGTTTAGTTCATTAGCTGACCTTATCTGAGCTATTCCTCTTTTTCTGTTCCCATTCCATAAACTCAAATGCAGTATTTACTTATTCCGTATTTCGTACATTTGTCTTGCTATAACTCCCAAATTTACACTTTAGTTTGGGTATTTCTTCTCAAACATCGTTGACATTCTCAATTGTTTCTTCTGTCTGGTTTACATGCAACATGCGATCGTTTCCATATTCGTAGTAGTTAATGTTCATATTAATGAGCTATAAGTGAAGACGGGAAAGTACACATTGATTGAATACTTTTGAATTGAAGTACTGTGAGTACGTTCTGTTTTTTAAGATGTAAATGGATTTACCAAATACCGATCATCTCAGTCTCGCTCTTTTTTCCACTTCCGCTGTCTGATTCTTTTTAACTTCTCCGATTGCTTCTTGCCTTATTCTAACCCTGGTACCCTTTTCTGCTTTTGTCATAAGTTTTATCGTGGAATAGTTTATATTTAGACATATAATATTATTTACTTGAGTATCTAATTCTTCCAGCATTTCTTCTGGTTGAGTATTGTTGTCTACAATTGGAGTTATATCCTCAACTTTCTTCCCAATCCAGTTATTTAAAAATATATTCTAATATCTGGTTGAAAATTTAGATAATATCGTACCTTTATTTACACATTGATTCTGTTCCCCAGAGTACTTTAATAGTTGTTGCTCTGCTGTAAATATATTCTTGTAAATAGTAACTTTAAAGACCTGTTTAACAACATATGCGTTCTACTTCTGGGTAGCTGCATATGCTACTGCTGGAGGGTACTTTTTTGCCCGGGCGTTGCAGGAACTTTAAATCTCAGTCAACACAGGAAGACGAAATACCTTGATGACGTCTTATAAAATAGGTCACAAAGGTATAGGCAGATAAAACCCAAAACTGTGACGTCCAAATAAAGAAAAATTTCAGGCCTTAAATATAAAACGAAAAAATTACACAAGAAACATGTACTATATTTTGAATATGAATAAGTACTCTCTAAAAGAGCCTCGGATACCAGAAAAGAAAAACTCAGAAGAAAAAACAATTATCGTTGAAGACAGGCAGCGGAAAGGCGTAATTTTCAAAGAGGTTAATAATTATTAACCTCTTTGAAAATATAATTATTTTATAATTAATAAAAATTAATAATATTTGAAGTTTTAAATGAAAGTTTATCTATTTTGGCCAATATTGAACAAATATATCAATAAGATTTTTCAAACTTAAAAAAAAAATACTCAAAATATGCTACGCATCTTTTGTAGCATATCTATTTCTAAATTCCTAAGTAATCTTCAAGAGATTGACATTCTGTAGGGCATAACAGGCAGTGATCCCCAGCTTAAAAAAGGACGTAATGCATACAGGTGAATGGCAAACGAATACGAGCACATGGTAACATAGTCACAGTTGAGGCTAGGCATGAGGGGGTGACAAATGATAGATGCCATTGTTAAGGGCTTTTGTTTGAAATATAAGTGGTTTTATGAATTATGAACAGCATTTAATCAATTTTTTAAGTGTTGCAGCTGTAGTAATTCGTTTTAAATAACAAAAAGACGTTTAAATAAAAATTGAAAGTGTTTTTCATTAGAAACTCATATAAGATTGACAATATGGCTTCTATCTAATTCCGATTTAAAAGTTTTAGTAAGCAGCGCTAATACTGCAATTATTATTTCATAAAAAATGTTGTGAAATAGCCTCCATCGCACCAAAACTTTATAATTTGTTTTGTTGGCATGAGTTTCTCGAGCCACTTTATATAAATTTGCTTTCACATAACAACTGCATAAAATTCAATGTAATATTCTTAAAATTTTAGTTGCCATCAGAGTTGGGTTGATTTTTTGATTAAAAAAAAAATCAAAAATAATTGAATTAAAAAAACTCATGATTCTTTTGATTTCTTTGACATTTCCGCATAAAAACTCATAAGGAGCAAATTGAAAGGATTTAATTATATTTGTAAAATGTATTTTATTATACAGTATATACCCACGCAAATAATTTATATGGTAAGAGAAATAGTTGGCTTCCAAAAATAAAGAAATGGGTTCTACCATTTCCGCTTGGATAATGAAGGAAAACGATTTTTTAATTATTGTATTTATAAAGATAAAAACTTGGTAAACTTATTGTTGCATTTGTCAATTTGAATACTTCATTGTAAAGCCAGTTTTTAAGTTAGACCTGTTAATGAATCAGGGGGGTTAATTTTTCCAATCTGAAAATGGAGTGATTTTTATGATTTCAGCAAATAAACTTTGACAACTTAACCTCAAATCCTAGAGACTTTCGCGCATATTGAAATGCAAAGAGACATATTTGCAATATTATTACCATTCAAAGCTCGAGTCTGGGGTGGCTAACAATGGGCTTTTTCGGACTAATATTGAGGTTAGACCTTTTGGAGGTTTTCAAAAGATTCTACTTTAGTTATAGTCTTACACTTTTCTGTAAAATGACCAAAATCAGTAATAATTACCTTGCTATTGTAATAAAATAAAATATATTCAGGGTATATTAAAAACTTAATACTTGTATGGTGCGTGCGTTCACTACCGATATAAATAGGAAATAATAAATTCTTTACATCACGTCAGAGTATATCTGAACAAATGAGGAACTTTAAAAAAAGTCTGACGTCAACGAAGCGAATTAGCATAATCTCGAGAGTTATCTTTGTTTGTGTATAAACAATGCGGGCATAAATTTCCATGCATAATCCTCCGCATGTAATATTTTATAAACAAAAAGGATTATAAAGTTTTGAACATATGAACAGCACAAAACTATAATTATGAGACAGCACCCACTTAGAGCAGTAAGGTGTGTGTATAAGAGGTGAATAAAATGAAATTAAGATCCTTTTCTTAAGGTTTCTTCTTGAAAAAATTGACTTTCGCGCATTGTTCTGCATCAATATATTCCCTTCAAAATTAACCGTAGCTCAAAACTCAATTTAAAAATATATATCACGCACCAGTTTTGAGGGAGTTGACAACAACATCACATACTGCTTTAAGGACTTTTCAGAACATATGGCAACACTGCACCGGAGATGTCTGAAATTAATCCCTCCCCCTATCGAAATTCCAACCTTCGAGCCCTTCAAATAACAAACATAAGATATTTTTACTCACTTACGTCACTGGAGACAAAAAGAAAAGCTGTATAGCTTCCAGGACTGATGCGTAAAAACACCAGAGTGGAAGAAAATGTTATAAAATGAAAACACCAACAGTTTGTCATAATTTATTGCGCATTCTATTTTGATTACGTATAACTTAATAAAAATATCTTTTATTTTTGCAAACTAAAAAGCTAAATCAAAATTTTTTAAAGTCAACAGTTTATATATATATATATATATATATATATATATATATATATATATATATATATATATACATATATGTGAAGTAAAATGCGAAACAGTGAATGCAAACTTCGCTCCATCATCTTTCTGTGTTAGAGGTTGCACAGTTAGAATAAATTGTAATAAAACACAATTCATCCTATTCCACCACCATCGAGATGATGGCCTACCTGTACCACCATACCGAGAAGAAAGTCAAAGATTACCCTCCCCGCCACAGTGATACGGCAGAGATACATGTTTCGTCTCTTACTAGACTCATCAGGGTACCGACATGTACCTGGCTATACAAAGAACAGATCAGAAGGAAGCATGCAACACTGAACGGGGCTTCGCCGACCTCTCGTCGGATGGCTTATATATGTTTATACGGCTTTTATGGATTCCTCCGTATGAGATGCATTAGCAGTGGTTATATCCACATTATGCTGTTGTAGTGCTGAAATCACATTCAGCAAACGTACAACTATATGCAACTCCGTATGTAAGTGAAGTAAAATGCGAAACAGTGAATGCAAACTTCGCTCCATCATATCCTTTCTGTGTTAGAGGTTGCACAGTTAGAATAAATTGTAATAAAACACCATTGGTGGAATAGGATGAATTGTGTTTTATTACAATTTATTCTAACTGTGCAACCTCTAACACAGAAAGGATATGATGGAGCGAAGTTTGCATTCACTGTTTCGCATTTTACTTCACTTACATACGGAGTTGCATATAGTTGTACGTTTGCTGAATGTGATTTCAGCACTACAACAGCATAATGTGGATATAACCACTGCTAATGCATCTCACACGGAGGAATCCGTAAAAGCCGTATAAACATATATAAGCCATCCGACGAGAGGTCGACGAAGCCGCGTTCAGTGTTGCATGCTTCCTTCTGATCTGTCCTTTGCACAGCTAGGTGCATGTCGGTACCCTGATGAGTCTAGTGAGAGACGAAACATGTATCTCTGCCGTATCACTGTGGCGGGGAGGGTAAGCTTTGACTTTCTTCTCGATATGGTGGTACAAGTAGGCCATCATCTTGATGGTGGTGGAATAGGATGAATTGTGTTTTATTACAATTTATTCCAACTGTGCAACCTCTAACACAGAAAGGATATGATGGAGCGAAGTTTGATTTCACTGTTTCGCATTTTACTTCACTTACATACGGAGTTGCATATAGTTGTACGTTTGCTGAATGTGATTTCAGCACTACAACAGCATAATGTGGATATAACCACTGCTAATGCATCTCACACGGAGGAATCCGTAAAAGCCGTATAAACATATATACATATATAATTATACATGTTTTTAAATGGTTTACGATACTTGAATTTTTTGGTTCACAGTGTATGAATATTTGAACAGCGTTGCACCCAAGTAAACCCGCCGGCCAAACACTTCAATAAACAAAATATTGACACTCCAATTAATAAACCAAACAATGGACAATCGAGTGCCAAAACAAAAGAGTCGCGTGCGCTGTGCGAGGGTGCGACGCAAGGGGCGGGCAGATCAGGCCTACTGCGATGCATTATTTATGAGTAGAGCGTATATCGATTTTCGGAATGACAAGCCTAAGGCCCGACGTGGGGCCGAAATTGCCGGCCTGACGGTGACGGCACCGTGCGTGACCGATAGGCCGCACAGGGGGCGGTAGAGTGGACAACGAGGGTAAGTGGATTATCGGGAAGGAAATTAATGAAGGAGGAAGAATGATTAAGGACGTATACGTGCAATTAGTGATAGTTAATCACCTCGTAAATATGTTTTTCTATATTGCATGAAAATACTAAAAATAATGCATGTGTAAGAAAACAATAACAAAGTTTGTAATGGAAAAGTTGTTTTTCACATTGGATTCTTGTACTAAACAAGGATTAACGAAATTATTTACCGTTGGATTTATTTAATCATATTAAATAATAACTGTTGGTGAGGAAGTGGTTTGATTACACTCATTTGTATTCATCGAGTCAGGACCAAGCGGTAGATTTTCTCAGAACGATGCAAGTCTTAGAAATGCCGCAACTGAAATGTTTTTTCTTTACAATCACCATGGATTATGAACGATATTTTTAATTGTTAAATGGTTCAAATTATTGATTTAGCAACTTATGTCATCTCCTAACGGTGACGCCTGATAGTGCTGCCTCTTTGTATCAGTGCCGGCCTAAGCCAGTCTAACGCTCTGGGCGAGATTTCTAAGCAACAGAATCGCAACAAGGCGAAATTCCGTTCCAGACATTAAAAAATTGAGCGCTGTGTCCCTTACATATTTATCTCGATTTTATTTTCGGAGTCCCCTACTTTAGGCACCATATCATATTATTTGCTCGGCAAAAAAAGTAGCTAAAATTAAAGCTCTAGCAGAAAGTTGTGGGTAGCCATGGAAAGCTTTTTCTTTTATTTCCCGCCCTAATGGAACCATGGGATCTTTGCAGATATATGTCATAGAAGCTCGATATTGTACTTTTCCTCTCTCGTAGAATTTTCATTTTTGGTTTTGCCATCAAGAATTTGTTGGGTTACTTGTCGATCTTACGTGTCAAATAGAAATTCTATAGGTTTGAAGCTTTTCGAAAAGATAGTGAAATTAATAACATGAGAATTTTTTTACTGGATACAATGTATTTTACTTCTCTTTACTGGTTTCAAAAATAAACATAAACCTTTTAGAATTTCTGAATAGTTTTATCACCCTAAAATTTCAAAACGGTGTAACAAAGTCGAATTTTTAAAAGACCATGTAAGGAATTTTTTAATCCACCAAAATTGTGAATTTTTAAAATATAAAAATCCATTTAAGATTTAAATTGTTTCGGAAAGCAGCTGTCAGCAACTAAATATAATTTAAAATCATAATTTACCACAGGCTGTTGCGTCTATCGTTAATGACAAACTAATTAGAAACTAATTAATAGGTTGATTAATTAACGTTTAAGGAATATATCGTGTTGGTTTATCTAATTTGATTTTTCTTTATTTTCTGATACAAAACTGGTGTTATTTACGTTAAAAAATTGGAGAGTTACCATGATGTGAAATTTTATATACTTTTTACGTTTCGTTCATTATTATACAAGATATCATAATGAATGTTTTATTTGGATAATAACACAGGCCAACAAAAAAAAAGTTTATAAAAGCTTTTTAAACCAATCTGTCTTAACATTATGTATTTTTGGGTACTGCAACTATATTTGGCATCAGTTTTTTTTTCTTCACACGCAATTTTCTCACAGTATGACACCGATTAAATATTTAAATTTGATATATAAAAATTTAAAATTATAGTTTTTTTAATAAGTTACAATTTATAATATTAAATTACTAAAATGCGAATATTAGGTGCTTTTTTTTGTATTTCCTCTCCCTTTTCTCTGTAAAGTTTCTTGCATAGCTTTTTCTCCAATGTGGTGCATTTTGATGTTCTCTGTGAAGTGATCAACAGTAATCACCCATCATGTTGATATTCCATCATCCCTGGTATCGTTTCTCCACCTCTATTATGTCCTGATGCAATCGTTCCCCTTGCTCTTTACTCAAATCACCTAAGTTCCAGGAAACAGTCAAGATGGTTGTGCAAGAAGTGGACTTTAAGGCTCATCCGACAACCAACATTTTTCAACTTGTCTATCATATTATCTCTATATCTAAGTTCATAGATAGGGACTTTCACATTGCCCAAAAACTTAGTCACAACTCCTTTAAATAATATCCAAGCCTCCTTTTCCTTGGTATTTATCGTTACTTCGAAGTTGGAATCGAACATCAATTTACGATTATCAGGCCCAACGAAAATCCCTTCTTTTAGTTTAGCTTCTGGTAGATGAGGAAATATTCTACACAAATATTTAAAACAATCCCCATCTTTAGGGAAAGCTTTAACAAATTGTTTCATTAAGCCCAACTTTATGTGTGGTGGTGGTAAAAGAATCTTTTTGGGGTCTTCTAATGTTTTATGCAAAATATTCTTCTCGCCGAGTGTCATAAAGTTTTTCTTACGGGTCGTTGTTTTTTGGACCAATGTAAATTCCTTGCTCTGCTGTCCTAGTCACATATAAAACATGGAAACTTTGTAAATCCCTTTTGTGGGCCAAGGAGCATAGAGATAACTTTTAAATCTCCACACAGCATCTAATCATAAGTTGTATACTTAATTTTCTGTAAAATTATATTAAGATTTTCATAACTTTCCTTCATATGAACTGAATGAGTAACATGCAATGAAGCATTATGTAATAATACACTTTTTAAACTAGTGTCTGATGAGTCTACAAAAAGTCTCCAGTTTGCTTCTTGTACTCAATGCCAAATGCATTCATTAAACTCTCAAATCATGGCAGTAAACTAAATCCTCTTCCTGCCTAAAAAACGATCCCTTGTTCTATAATGGTAAATACATGTTCCAGATTCCAATAAACGTTTTTCTTTTAGTCTGGAACCAAGCAATTCTGCTTTCTCCTTAGTCAAATCCAAATCTCTCACTAAATCATTTAACTCAGCTCGTGTGAACAACTGTGGTTTTAAATTTTCTGGAGAATATTGGAACTCATCATCACTCAGTTCACTTTCATTAAATTCAGGACTGGTTGGAAAACGTCATCAAGAGACTTAGGTGGCACAGGAACAGGAAGTTCCGGTCCACCAACTAAAGTAAAGTTAGGATAGACAATTACTTTCCTATTTTTAAAGTTAACTCCAGAAACATCTATGCTGCAAAAATATCACTCATTTGAATAATTTTTTTTGCTCTCTCCATATCATAGGTATTGCAAATTAATAAGCTTTTTTCTCTTTCTTATATAATTTCCAAAGATTCTCGACACAAACATAACACATTCTGTAAGGAATCCAACGTTTGTCTTGATTACCGATTTATACACCAAAATATGCAAAGTATACTTTTTTTACGCCATCCGGCGGGAAGTCGGCGATGCCGCGTTCAGTATTTGCATGTTTCCTTCCGATCTGTCCTTTGCACAGCCAGGTGCATTTCGGTACCCCGAGAGACTCGGTATGGTGGTACAGGTAAGCCATCGTCTCGATGGTGGTGGAATAGATAAATTGCGTTATATATATATAATTAAAGACCAAGAGATACCCCGAGCTTGGAAGAAAAATATAACAGTACCTATTTTCAAGAAGGGTGATAAGAAAATCACGGAAAACTATAGAGGAATAACTTTATTAAATTCAATAATAAAATTATTCACCAAAATCCTTGAAGGTATAATAACTGACTATTGCAGAATATCAGAAGAACAGCAAGGTTTCCGCAAAAACAGATCTACAGTAGATGTCATATTCATTGTAAGACACATAGCAGAGAAATCTATTGAATTTGCTAAGCCGGCTTTTATGTGCTTTATAGATCTCACTAAAGCCTTTGATAGGGTGAAACTGGATGATATTCTGCAAATAATGCGAATTAAAGGCATCCCAAACAATTTAATTAACATAGCTGAACAGCTAAACTCCAACACCACAACACAAATCTCAGTAAGCGGCAACCTAACTAAGGATGTACAGATAGCGTCGGGTATACGACAGGGGGACTCTCTGAGTCCATTACTGTTTAACATAGTAATGGACCAAATAATTGAGAACGTCAAAAGAGCGGCACCAGGGTACAGAATGAATACCGGGGAAATAACAATAATATGTTACGCTGATGACGCCGTCATAGTCTCGGAAAATGAAGACGATCTCCAAAGACTTCTATTTGCATTCCACACCATAAGCTAGCAATTCAACATGAAAATATCCATCGATAAAACTAAGTCAATTGTAATAAGCAAAGTGCCCTTAAGATGCAAACTAGTAGTGGATGATAAACCAATAGAACAACTCATGACCTTTAATTACTTAGGAGTTGAGATATCCGCAAACCAAGACAGAACAAGAGAAGTAAGAAACCAAGTAAACAAGGCAAATAGAATCTCAGGAAGCCTGGCGGATATAATATGGCACAACACATACATGAGCAAGGACGCAAAAACAAAAATCTACAAGACCTGTATTCGACCGATAATGACGTACGCAATAGAGACGAGAGCTGACAACACAAAAACAAAATCAATTCTAAGAACTGCCGAAATGAAAGTACTAAGAAAAATATCGGGATACACATTAAGAGATCACATACGCAATTCAACAATACGCGAGGAACATGGAATGCAGGATATAGTAAGATGGGGACGGAAGCGCAGAAGAGCTTGGAATGAGCACGTAGGAAGAATAGCGCAAAATAGGATAGCGAGAATCGCCCGAGATGGAACACCGGAAACCAGAACACCATAGGTAGACCACCTAAAAGATGGAGAGAGTCCTGGATTTCAACATCAAATGAGATGAATGATTGAGTTGGAAAAAACAGGCTGTAAGCCTATAACAAGAGGAAGAAGAAGAAGAAGATATATATATATATATATATATATATATATATATATATATATATATATATATATATATATATATATCTATATAGCGTTAGGAGAGTTTTTACATGATTAGTCATATTAAAGTGCGAATAAAAAGCTCAGAGGTTAAACACTGCAATGCGAGTTTATATTAACTGGAAGAAAACAAACAGCTGTTTAGTTTATCAGAACTACTAACGTAATAAAATTTGATTTTATTGTCAACCTCACCACACTAAAATGTATTGCCAACTTAATAATATATAAACGACACAAAATATTTTTTATACGTTTTGAATAATAAAATTTATTTTTATTTAATATCAAAATGTGAGAAATTAGTGGGTAAAACGACTTTTTTATTATTATATTCGAAATTTGCATACCAAATAAGACAAGAAATTAATTAAAATTATTAAAACAGTTTTTTCATCGTTGGCCTGTGTAATACAATAAATTATGGTGTGAATAACAATTTTATACGTTATACCGTGAAAATGGTTCCAAAATTATATACAAATTGAAAAACAGTTTACTTTAAGATCATATTTTTAAATCTGAGTTATTATAAACATCTTCTTTTTGATCCAAAATAAAATTTGCTTATACTCTGTATAAAATTGGACAATTTTTAGATCAAAAAATAAATACTACTGACTTTAGATAGTTCCTCTTCAAAACTAAAGCGAAACAATACCAATAGATCTGCTTTATTTAATTTTATCGCCAAGAAAATAAATACGTCACTGTGAAACGAGATACTGAAAGGCGAAAACTGGAATCGACAACCGGCACTTAACAAGCTAAGTTACCTCGTCGCTAATTAATCAAGTAATTAATTTGCTGCTATAGCAGGAGCACCGCCGTCCCCAAACGTTGATCATTTATTAATCCATAAATTTGCTTATTGGCAGAACTGTCGCTTTGTCTTTTTAACTGACAACTTCTGCTTCTGCATAAATTGTTTTATTAAATTTTAAATTAAGTAATGAACCTTTTTAATTTCTTTGCAAACTAAAATTTAAATGTTTCTCGATTTTTTAAACGAGTAAATAAAGACTATTTTTTCGAATAATTAAATTATTCATTTGGTTAAATGCTTTATAAGTTTTATGGCTAAATAATATTTAATGATACAATAAATTTAAATAATAAATATTAATTAAAAACAAATTGACGGACGACTAAATCAACTTAAGAAAATATTTGAATAAAATAATCGTTAAAATCGTTTTCGTTAACTTATTCTATTGATGAATATTCTGAAAATACTTGGTTGGATTATAAATGTGTAAATCATATTGTCACTTTATAAACAAAAAAATCATCTCTTTTCTCAAATACCGTAGAAGTATATTTGAAGCATAATTTTGATTTCAAGCCAAATGGCTTCGCATTCTCTTCAGGGAGCATCGACTCATACTAAGTACACAAAGGTACCAAAAGTATGACGCTCTGTGGGAACCCTTTCCATGTTATCGGGTCCTAGGTGACGTGGTCTGCTCTATTTCTTACGAACTTTCGGACAGTTCGCGCGGTTGCAAGGAAAACAGCTTTCTGAATTGGCTTATACAAATGCTCACTAAGGCCAAGTTCCTTAATGTTCTACAGGAAGTTCTTTAGTATCATTTCAGCTATTGATAAAATTATGGGAATCGTTTGGACGCTGTTCATTGCCCATTGTCTACGGATTTGCAGCTCCAGATCGTTGTATTTTGGCCTTAGATTCTTGTTGTTAAGTACAGCAATGTCGATCAGTGTATTTCGCCTAGAAATTTTATCTGTGAGTATAATATATGGTATATTCTAAGCAACATCCGTCAGAACCGTTCGGTCTCAATATAACTTAAACTTGTTGTTCTCAAGAAAAGGCTCCGGATTGTATTTGTAATATAGCACTTTTCCTACCTGTAATAGGTTTAACTTATCTCCTAACTCTTGGTGAAGTATCCTAGCGGCTGAGTCGTGTCTTCCCTTATACTCGGTTGCAGCAAACGCTTGCCATCCTCTAGTTATGTGCTGGATTGCCTCTGATGCTCAACAGCCATATCTACAGTGGTCATTTTCTATTGAGGGATCTCTGATGTGAACTCCCGATAGTTCTTCATCGGAATAACCTGGTCTTGGATAGCTAACAAGAATCCCACTGTTTCCAGAAACATCTGTCCTGAAATCAACCAGTAGTTCGACGCTGAGTTGTCGACATTGTCCTAGATGACCTTATTTGGATGCCGTCCATGAAGTGATTTCTGTAGCCAGGCTTGTAACTTCTCTTGGTCTGTTCGGTTGTTAGAAGCAATATTCTGTTCCCTCAGCCGTAGCAGCGTTGAATCGTCTGCCTCGCCTATTGCTCGATGGAGTGTAGAAGAGTCTGCTAACCTGTGGAAATAAAAACGTAAGTTTATTATTTATTGATCGAGCTGCTTACCAATATCAACCAATCCTCTTCCTCCTTGTCTTGAAAGCATTGTACGTTCAATAGCACTCCGAGGGCGGTGTTTATGTGCTTTTGTTCGAGTGTTCTTATTTTCCATGTTGTCCATTATTATTATCATTATTTACGGTTACACAGGCTTCCTGGTTTTATAAAAATAATATGAATGGGCTTTGCCAAGTTCATATTACCTTTATTGTATAAATTTTCGTACTATTGTAGTTGTGCTCAGCATCACCGCTTTCTGTATCTATGAGTGGATGTATAAATGTAGGTCCAGTGTTTGTAGGCCTTTTGTGAATGTGTTTGGTGTTATTCCTGTAGCCGAGATTATAAAAGGTATGATAGTGACTTTTTCCTGTTTCCATATCCTTCGTACTTCTATTGTTATTATTATTATTATTATTTTAAAACTACAATTAGTTCCAAAAAAAAAACAAGTTGTCAAAATGCAACGACTTAAAAATTTGAAGTAAAAAAGTCTTAAGTTTTTGGATCCACGAATTTTTCAGTCTAAGCAAGGAAGGTATCCCAACTCGATACCTTCGATTTCAATAATTTTTTGATGTATGGTAGGCCACGATGAAATAAAAAAAAATTTTAATCTGCGGTAAAACACTTTAAGGGGGTGAAATCTGCCCACACAGTTCACCCCCAAAAATGGATTTTCACTATATCTGAGGTTCTAATTGGAATTTTGCAATGAAACAAATTGCGTTTCTTTTTTATAAGGGGGTGAAATTTGCCCCCAAAGTTCAGGGTTGCAATCCATATTTTTTACATGAAAAATCTATTTTTTGTGTCTATTTGGATAAAAAAAAATTCAAAATGAGCTAAAGGAACTATATTCGTTAATTGAATACAAAAATAAAGTTGACCACTTCAAGATTATTTTCTTAAACCACCTTTAAACGCAAAAATTACCCCCAAAAAAGGTTTGTCAGTATATTTTGCAAGTAATCAAATTGCATGTTACTTTTAACGCAAAACTAAACTATCTTATGCAATTTGAACCGTAAAGGTTGCAACCCTTACAGTCAAAATTGCTTTGGCCAGTTTATTTTTCACATGTAAAGTAATATATTTGAGATTGTGTCATCGCGATATTTTTTTTTTCTCAAACAACCTTACATATCATCTTAAAGTATAAGTTTTACTCTTTCAAATGCCGCTAATTTTGCTCAAATACCTTTCTGCTTCTTCGAGATCTTCAATTTGGAAAATTTCAAATTGCATGAATTTTTCGAGGTTTGGAATCCTACACCTTTCATAACCGACAAGCTTTTGAAGGCAATTCTGATAAACCATGGATGTTTTGAGGCTATCGAAGCATTCATAAATCCAAATTTATCATTAGTTTTGCAAAATAAAATTGTTTAAATAATTTGTTTAAACAAATTATTGTAAAATTCATTACTTTATAAATAAATGCTTCCATTGCATTTTACAAAAATAAATACGTTCAAAGGAGTCATTATCGTTATTACGATATATTTTGTTATAAATAAAATAATAAAACACAAATAACAATAATGAGGAATGTATATCCAGAATTCACAAAACTATATTCTACAAATACAAAGTCTACAAATGCATATCGTTAAAGAGTTTATATTTAAACTGCAAAATTTATTATTTAATATTTTATAACAAAATATATTGTTATAATGATAACGACTCCTTTGAACGCATTTATTTTTGTAAAATGCAATGGAAGCATTTATTTAAAAAATAATGAATTTTGCATTAATTTGTTTAGACAAATTATCTAAACAATTTTATTTTGCAAAACTAATGATAAATTTGGATTGAGCGATGCTTTGATACCATTAAAATATCCATGGTTTATCAGAATTGTCGCTTAAAAGCTTATCTGTCATGAAAGATTTTCAAAACTTGAAAAATTCATGCAAATTGAAATTTTCAAAATTGAAAATCTCGAAAAAAACGAAAGATATTTGTACACGCTCAAGCGCATTTGCAAGAGTTAGATTTATACTTTAAGTTGCTATGAATAGTTTTTTGAGAAACAAAAATGTCGCGATAACACAAACCTCAAATATAGGCCAAAATTGTGTTTTTGCACTTTTAAGTTAGGATATGTGATGGAGTAATTCTGAAGCCGGATTTCAATTCAGCGACCCAAAATCTACAAGAAATGACTATTCTAATTCAATGTGCAAATTTCACGTCATGCTGTGTTATAAATATGTATGTCAGGCTTTACAAATATGAAGTGCGGAGTAATTTAGAGCCGCCAGTGTTGGAGGTACCAAACAAACACGCCCAAAAAAGTGTGTTATTCAAATACGCAGGAACATGTTGTTATGGCACTAATTCTAGGTTATGCATCATAAAATAACTATTGTCCAATTTATAACATATTTTTACTGACATTAGAGGGGCTACTTTTTAACGATCTTTACTTACAGATTAGTAAAATATACTTAAAGAAGATTAATTTTTTTATATTATCACATTACGTGACATCGAGGTATCGAAAGTTATATCTGTCTTTCTTTACATTCTTAAATACGCAAATATCTTGAGAAAATACAACGCAATTCCCTTGTAATGTTTTTCTTAAAAAGTATATTACTTTTAAAGTCGAATTTATAAAGCCAAGTTCGCATTTGGCAATAAGATTCCTGCTGAGAACCGATTTGCGATTTCGCTTTTTTATTCGGCTAACGCGGCGCGACCGGCGGCTCGCCTGCGGTAAAGCACGAAAGTTTCGGGAAAGTTTTCGAGGGTGTGTTACCAATAATTACTTTGAAGCGGGATTTATGCAGAGAAAGAAAAAGTTTACGGAACATTAAAGCCTTGTATAGGGTTTTATTTGAGCCCGTAGGTGCCGTTCAGTTTCTGCTGCATTGGCAGGTCCAAATTTGAAATGACGATAAGCAGATCTAACTAGGGGAAATAAAAGTTTGTTGGTAACACTAAGAATATATCGACAGTTTCATTTCTTATCGGGTTAATAATATAGTGTCTAGATGTAAATTAAAGATTTAGGAAATATCCTGATTGGTGTAGTACCCTAAAGAACATAATTTTAATTAGTCACAGTTCTCGTAAAAGCTTATATAAACTTTTAGTTGTACCCGTAAGGGCTGTTAGATTTTAAAGTATTGGCATTAAACAGATTATGCTAATAGTTATTTGCAAGTAAACTTCAACCAGACAGAATAAAGTTATTGCAGTTATTAAGATAAAAAATTACCTTGTGAGTGGTCGTACCTCTAAAAGATATGGGACTTTCCTAATACCATACTTATATTTTTGATAGCATTTTGGTCCCTACTACTAAGGACACATGCAAAATTAAATCAGAGTTAAAGGCGCTTGCACACGAAGCCAGTAGCCGAGTCAGGCCAGTATTGTTTCCGTGTGCATGGTAATATTAGGACAGTGCTACTGTCTCAAGCCAACAGTGTTGCCAATATATCTCATTAAATTTAAGAAAATCTATATTAATATAAATTGGTTTGTTGTTTTAAGTAACTTGCTGACTTAAAAATAAAACAAAAATGACATAGTTTGTCAATGAAAATTGTAGTTTCAATACGATTCTATGTTCCTTTTTGTAATAAATTCAAACTATACAACTTATCTGGTTGTGACTACTTGCTAACCGGCTGCAGTCCGTAAAAATGGTCTCGGCTAATTGAATACTTGGGAACTGGACTATTCTCGGACATTTTAATATCCCCTTGTGAGTAGTTTGATATATGTTGTAAAAAGGAAATTTTCAATGCTTTAAAAATGCTGGACAAAGTCTGAAATTACTTTAAAAATGCTGAGATACAATTTATTAAGCTAGCTGGGGTCAGTTTATGAGGTTGTGGCGGGTGTAAAATGAAAAATGTTTGTTTTATTAAACTCGACGATTATAACGAAAAATATAGAATATAGGTACCTAATTTTGGTGGCCGGGGTCAGTTTATGAGGTTGTGGCGGGTGTAAAACGAAAAACGTTTGTTTTATTAAACTCGACGATTATAACGAAAAATATAGAATTTTAGTGTAGATTGATCAAATAGAATAGTAAAACACACATATGATCACGAATTTTACTTTTTAACAATTCTACATTAACTTCTCGCACGATTAGTTGCAAAATGCGACAAATATTTTAATACTAGACTAATAAAAATGTAGACTTTTAAAACCACGCCCTAATTATTGAAAAAATATTTTCTATTTCTATGATAAAAGTCTTGCAAACTATTGATTATTAAATTATATTACTATTTTAATTTAATTTACTAAAATTGGGTACCAAATTTCACACAACTCTTGTGGTAGCGAATGGTCTTCTTTAGGAGTACACATCCCGTTTATTTTAATAAATATACGAAATTAGATGACTTCAGAAATGATATATCCGGTGTGGCAATTATTAAACTATAAATAAATTTTTTAAATAAACTTTTAAACTCATGCATACCATCAATTGAACTGTTGTGACTGTGTGTCTCCAAAACACACTTAAGGAACATAAATATTTCATATTACATAATCAAATAATAACAGATTTTACGTACTATGTCGACAGTCCGATGGAAAGGCAAATTAAAAAAAAAAACGTCCTTAGAGAGATCCAAATTGCAATGTTGTCCGATTTCTCATTCTGACGTAACAGAGTATACAAAGAGTATTAAAGCTAAAAGTGAATGTTTTATATTCGAAAATGTGCGGTAAGATAAGAAAAAAACATATCAAATCATTCTTGAAAACTGATTTATCATACTATCTTTATCTTTTTTCAATTTCTGAACATGGGATATAACAAAAATTAAGTTTTAAGTGACAGATGCTTGAGCAAAAACCCTCGATAAAAGATATTGAAAAAATTTAAAGTTTTTTTTACATATTAAAGAATCTTATCTAGAAGTTTCATTAGTTTCTATACATCTTTAAGAGCAGTAAATTCCTAGATCGGAGCTTGCACCTTCTCAACAGATCTGTAGACTTTTAATTCAGGTGATTTGCGCAAAACATAAATACTACAGTACGATGGAATTTCCGCAAATAACCGCACAGAAAATCTAAATAACAAAGGTCCAAAACAAGATATTTACATAGGTTGCCAGATACAATGGCCTGAAACTTCCCTAAAAGGGTTTACTGATTAAGTAAGAATTAAAGGCTAAGCCACTAATAATTGTAAAATTTCGAAAGCATAAATTTGCTGGTTCGAGTTATAAAATATATCCATTACAATAACAAATAAAAAATATATTTTTTCATTCGTCACTTCCAGGAAACCATAATATTACTGCTTTTTCTGTAGCGGCTTTCCAACATCCAATTCATACTTTTACGACAAAAATAAGAATATCCAATGACAACAAGACCTGAAGGAACATACAAGTTCAATTTCGATTTATTTCCCCCTTGATAGTCGAACAAAGGTATATAAGGTCGCGTATCGGGGTCATCGAGTCTGGTATAATACAATTTTGAGGGGTCGCAGAATTATAAAGATATACCTGCAATTCGATATTGTATAGTAGTCGTCTAACGGGATCCAGTCATCTTTTAAGGGCAAGTAAATAAGGGTGTGACAATGATTTGGCCTTCGGGTGAAATCACGTCTTACGGAGTGATTTGTTAAAACATTATTTTCGTTAAAAAGATAACCAATCGTTATATCCACAGTTGAATTTTATTTCACGTTATAGAATTATTAACTACCATCGATTTTTAAAGTTTTGGCACGGTAATTTAAAAACAAATAACAACAGAACTAAGAAATAAAAATACATAAAAAAATACATGTGGTTTAGACATCATCCGGAAGTTATCTTTAAAAATGTTGTTAGTATAAAATAAGTTATTGCCATTAATTTCTAAAAAAAAGGTCCTCTCATCTTCCGCGAGTACACTTTCTTTAGGTAGATCACCTGCCGTACAGACCAGTGAACGGTGAAAAGGTGACGGACGCATATACTTGAAATGTTCTTCACTCATATCCTCGTTCGCCCGGTGGAAGGCAAGCGAACGGTGAAACATGCGCAAATGAAATGTCAGCCGCTAAATGACATATTTAACGCACGGTTCTCAAAAAATAAAATAGAATTAAAAATTTTTATTTTATTTTTGGTTCTTCAAAATAACTCGCATTTAAAAAAAATAATATGTTAACGAACAGTTTCTTTAAGACGTTTTATTTTCTGAAAAAACAGTTGAAACGTTAATTAGGTGGTACCCCGATATTTTCAATATTTGCAAATTTTTTAATAAAATATCCTTAGAAATTTGAATATGTCTTGCAAATATTAAGCATATTTTACAGACATATAAAATTATTACAGGAGATTCTGTTCATAACTCAATTGTATGAGCATGCTATTTAAAAATGTTTTTCTAGGGCCAGTTCTGCTTATGGATTTAACATAAATACTTGTGTCCATAACTGCCGAAGATCTTAGTTTTAAACAGTTAAGTCTTACATAATTCTTTTTACGACACAACTTATAATAAATTTGAGAAATCACAATTTGAAAGCTTTTATTTAAATAAGTAACAAATTTTATATTTAAATTATGTTAACTACAGCACTTAACTTAATTAGACTGTCTTAAACACTATACGACACTACAATTAAATAAATATTATGATTATAATTTATCGAGACATATAAATATGAACCTTACAGACCAACGAATGAGGTCCTTCAGCATAAAAACCTTATTTATGGTACATAAAATAAAAAATATATATATTTAAAGTTGAATGTGAGATCCGCCAGTATCTTTAATGGACATCTTCTGTCTGGCCATTGGTTTCGGTCCCTGATCATAAACAGTTTCACTATCATTGTTCAAGTTTCAGGTTTTCTTTCAAATTTACTTATCAGGACAGAATATCTTGCAGCAAGAAGCTCAACACTTTGTGAATTCATACAATAAATAACTGATTGGATAGTTTCCGTAGTGGATTGAGATGATGGCTTTTAGTCATACTACGTAGAGTTGTAATTTCCACCGTTTCAAGTTTATCAGTGCTGACTTCTGCAATTATTGTCAGTATATTACTTTGTATATATGATTGCTGCTTTTCTTGATATCCCTTTTTCTTTATATATTAGAATCTTCAAGTACTTGGCTCTTTATATGCATTTTTGTTTGACAGTTCTAAAGTGTCAATTTAAGATTAATTTAATCCAGGTAAAGTACAAATATTGTAATGGCAATCAATAACTTCACAAAAACAACAACAACAGCACTATTTTTTTTACTTTTGACGATTAATTTAAAGTACCAAAACTACTTTTTGCCTAAAATGGCAACAAAATTTACTACGGAGATTTTCGGTCTGACAGGTCAATTCAATCTGTCATCCATTTTATTTTTTGAAATTCTCGGGTTTTAGCACGTTCATATCTGGCAACATTGACTTTTCAAGAATACGGCTTTTACTGTCAAAAAGTTGACATCGCCATTCACATCACACTTTCGAGGATAGGGGCCCTGATTTAGACCCGTCTGACTTATTTTTTCAGAATGAGAAGGTACATATGAGGACGTCATACAGACGACAACAGTCGCAGGAAGAAATTGATGGTAATTTGGAAGACCAACAGAAATATTTCTTTTCTGTTGTAATACAAACATTGCAAGCGAGATTTTGTTCATAAATAAAACTATCAAAAACATCGTAATTGTTTTGTTTCATTGTTACTAAGAAAACTTTTTTAGTGTCTCTCATTCATAATACTTTTGACATTTTCTATGAGTTTTCAAAAGAGAAAAACTTCAGAATAGCGTATATTTTCGGAAAACTCCTTTTTATACCAAATTTTCCTTTTTTACAAACTGAATCGCTAAAATTCCATTGCCACCAATTAATATACTAAACAATTTTCGGTATTTTAACCAAAATTGGCAACACCATGCAGCCAAAACTGAAACCAGGAAACTATTTGGCATATTCGGCGTGTCTCGCGGTTAGAATATCCGCTGCGTGCGATATGGATTAGGAGAAAACTTTCATCAGAGTTAAATTGGATGGCACTGAATCTAATTACATGGGAAATAAGGTAGGGGGAAGTTCAAAATCCGAGAGCTTATGGATTTTGTTGCGTAATTTGTCATTTTGGATAGGATACGTAAATCCCATTTATTTTAATAAATATATGAAATTAAGTGGCTTTCAGAAATGAAATACTCGATTTTCCCAGACAAACTGTTAAAAAAAATTTTTTAATACATTTTTTAAAACAATCCCATCTATGAAATAGAGTGTATTTAATAAAATATGCATTTCTCACGACATACTTGTTATATATGGGATTCTGAAAATACAATACTGCTAATATTTTTGTAACTTCTGGAGACATCTTTTCTTAACTTCTCGAATACCTTCAGGGATCGATCGATTCTGAGGGTTTATACCCAGAGTACAATTAGTGAATAGGCATTTAAACCCAACCTGTTCACATAGGACATATATGACAGGCAACACAATGTGACACTCGGCTGCAATGTAAGGGCGTCTCCACCCAAGTCTGCTATGACACTTAATCAGTCAAAAATAAGCGGTGACAATTTTCGTCATCTTTATCGTATTTTAGCGCTCTCAGCCACTCTACAGTTCACTGGTCTACTCTATTATAAATTTATAGGTTGTCAGTGTGTAAAAATAGAATAGATGTTTTTGTAATATTTAAGAGGAATTTGTACAAGGCTAATTAGATAATCTATTTCAAGAACATAAAGAACACAAGAACTGACGACAACGTGGAAGAAATTTGGAAATCGTTTAAGGAACTAACTAACAAACTAATGACTGAAAATACTGTACGGAAGAACAAACCGAAAAAATAGAAACGGATGACAGCAGAAATATTGGACCTCATGGAACAAAGGAGACAGTCGAAAACAAATCGAGTGGAATATAAAAGAAGACAGAGAGAAATTAAATAGAAAATTCGGATGGCCAAAGAGAACTGGATGAGAGACAAGTGTATCGAAATGGAAGATCTAGAAAGGAAACATGACACATTCAACATGTACAAAAAGGTCAGAGAAATAGCATGTCTATATAATAGGAATACCACTAATACCCTTGTGGACCCTGATGGTAAAATTATCTTGGATAAAAAAGAAATTTTTGAAACATGGGTTAAATATATAAAAGAATTTTTTGATAATGACAGACCGAATGAACACAACTCCGATGATCTCGCTAATATAGACGCTAATATAGACATGGGACCGGAAATTCTAAACAGTGAAGTTCTATCTGCCATAAGATCTGCAAAAACCAGGAAAGCCATCGGGCCTGATAATGTCCCAACCGAGCTGTTACAAATGATCCATGAGGAAAATATAGGAATCTTGGTCAAACTGTTTAATACCGTTTACGCGACTGGAGATATATCGGAAGATTGGCTGAGGCCTGTATTCGTCCCAATCCCAAAAAAACAGCTAGCAAAGCGATGCAGTGAATACAGACTAATAAGTCTAATAAGCCACACTTTGAAGGACTTTCTCAAAATCATCCACAGCAGGATACGATCTAAATGCGAAGCAGATTTAGATGAAACCCAATTCGGATTTAGAAACGCCCTAGGTACTAGAGAGGCTTTATTCGCTCTAAATATACTTCTGCAAAAATGCCGGGACCAACACAAGGATGTATTCAAATGTTTTGTCGATTACGAAAAGGTCTTCGACAAAGTACAGCACAGAAAACTCATAGACATTTTAAATAAGGTAGGGGTAGACAGCAGAGACGTAAGAATTATTAAAAATCTATATTGGCGGCAGAAAGCAACAGTAAGGGCTAAATGGAAAACTCACAGAAGAAAGTAAAATTCTGCGAGGCGTCAGACAGGGCTGCATACTATCTCCACTGCTTTTTAATATATATTCAGATAAAATCTTTAAACGGGCTACTCAAGGACAACGAATGGGAGTACAAATCAATGGAGAATATATAAATACAATACGATATGCTGACGACACTGTTATCCTAGGCGACAAACTACAAGACCTGCAACATCTATTAAACTATGTTAACACTGAGGGTCAAGAAATGGGGCTCAACATAAATATCAAAAAGACAAAATTTATGGTCTTTAGTAGACAACCTCATCTTAACGCTTCAATACAAACAGAAGGAAAAAGTATAGACAGGGTGACTCATTTTAAATATCTTGGATGTTATATCACCGAAAATCTAAACCCAGATAAAGAGATAAGGTGTAGAATAGAGACTGCTAGAGCAACTTTTCAAAAAATTAAACTACTTTTCTGCAATGATAACCTCAACCTAAAACTACGACAGACAATGATAAGATCATACGTCTGGCCAATGTTACTATATGGGGCAGAGATCTGGACAATTAAGGCTGCCACGATTAATCGGTTGGAGGCTCTCGAAATGTGGTTACACCGGCGAATGCTAAGAATACCTTGGACAGCTAGGCAGACCAACGAAATGGTACTCAATAGGGCCGACACAACTCGTCTACTATTAAACACTGTGAAGTGTAGAAAAATCTCCTATCTTGGACATATATTCAGACGGGAGCGATATAGAATTCTTCAGCTAATCATGATGGGTAAAGTAGAGGGACGTAGAGGGGTAGGAAGGAGACAGGCTTCCTGGTTGAGGAATATTCGTGAATGGACAGGTATACGTAGCGCGGGGGAACTGTTCCAGCTAGCGCAGGACCGTGAAAGACTTGCCAATGTAATTGCCAACGTCAGGGGGACCTGATATGGCACTTGAAGAAGAATTTCAAGAGGATATTTTGATGGTTGCTCAATATATTATGAAACATCGTGATTATGTTGCTGCTCTAATGCGGATATAAAAATTTAAAAGCGACGTAATTTAAATTGTAGAAGAAAAATAAATGAAGCATGTATTAGAAAACATATAATGGTTATATCTTCTTTTACTTCAGCCATGTTGCGCCCGGTATTGAGCATAGGCGTCTTTTAGGTTCCTCTACCTATGTCTGTCTTGTGTCGTTCTGATCCACGGCAATCCTGCCATTGTTTCAATGTTGTCGTACCATCTTCTTATAGGTTTCCCTCGGCTTCTCTTTCTACTCCATAGCCTCCATAATTTTGGTCTCTAGTTCTTGCTACATGACTGGCTGTGTATTTGTCA
Source organism: Diaprepes abbreviatus (assembly GCA_034092305.1). Taxonomy (NCBI): domain Eukaryota; kingdom Metazoa; phylum Arthropoda; class Insecta; order Coleoptera; family Curculionidae; genus Diaprepes; species Diaprepes abbreviatus. Next base: position 636,492 of record JASJET010000343.1, on the reverse strand, counting down.
CTATTTGTTTTGTGAAAGTCCAAGTTTGAGTTCTCTGTGTCAAAACAGGGAAGACACACTGTTCAAATACCATGGATTCTAAATGTTGGGATATTTCCTTGTTTTTAAGAATATTCAAGAGCTTTCCAGAAGCTGCCTATGTTAAATGTCTTCCTCGTTCTGTTTCTATGTCTTTGTTGTTCTTTCCTAGCGTAACTGTTTGACCTAAGTATATGTACTCGGTATTGCGGTTCCATTTATCTTTATGTGTGGATCTCCCAAGCACATTGTTGTAGGTTTTTTCATATTAATTTTTAGACCTATCTTTTTGGATGTTTCTTCTAATTCACACATCATGATCTGTAGATCTTCGCGGATATCGGACAAGAGAATGATAGCATCGGCAAATCTAAACTGGTTTAGTCTCTCTACGTAATTATTAATATCCTTGGTCGACCAGTTTAGTTTTTTAAAGTTTTTCCCAAGAGATAAATAATTTTGGCGATAGCGTATAACCCTAGCAAATTTCTCTCTCAATTTGGAAGCTGTTGATGTCTTCATGTATTTTAATTGTTGATTTGACATATTTGACTTTAATTAATGTTTGTACCCATAATCTATTCGAGCCGAATATAGTTCCTCTATTATCCCTAACGCAACAGAGTCAAATGTCTTCTCATAATCCATAAAGGCCATATAGAGGAGAGCATATTCAGTGATTTTTTTCTATTAGAATCCTGACTGTAAGGAGGTCGCAAAATTTTTTTGGAATGTCGCCTGTTCGACTGGTTGGTGGTCATCTAAATTTTCAAGTAGTCTGTTCATACAGATTTTAGTGAGAGGTTTATAGATCTGAGACAATAAACATATTGCAAGATAGTTCTCTAATAACATTGTATGCCTCTTTTTTGAATAAAATAATAACTGTCAAATTATTTCAGGTTACTAGTATTTTTTCTTGTTCCAACACTGTTAGAATCGGATTTTTTCAGTTTTGGAATTATTATTTCCTTTGCTTTCTTTATCGTTTCTATAATAATATCGTCATCTCTCGGTGCCTTGTTGTTCTTCATTGGCTCTAGGACGTAAATGATTTCATCTTCACTGATCTCCGGCATGTCCTCCAATCCCACATATACCACTTGGTTGTTGATTATTTTTAGTATTTCTAATGGGTATATAGCTGACTAGAAAATAATATTTATAACATATATTAAGCAAAGTACATAAATAATTTATGAAAAAATGATAATCTAAACCTGTCATTTTGTTATTACAAAAGCTAATTAAGCTGCTTAGTTATATCTACTGATCTAAACTATTATTTTTTTTAATAGATGTCATTTTTAATTTAACACATGGATTTTTTAATTATATGGCAAACTCTTCATAAAATTCGAGTTTTAATTTTACTTTTATAAAGAAAGATTTATTTTGGTGTTTCAGAAGTCAGTCGTATAACGCTACTCGACTACTGTTAAATCTAATACTTGTTAACTCTGAGTTAAAATGGTGGATAAGTTAAATTTGATCTTGAAGTTTTGACTACGCTACTTTCCAATGTTACTTTAACATTTTATTTTAACAGAAATTTCGGAAATACACGTTTCTTTAGTTCCAATTTAGAAATTTTAATAAACTTCCGAATGAACCTCGTAAATAACCATCGAATATAGAATTATATGTGGGTTGTAAGAAAACACGCAAAAGCAAAAAATCTGTAATGAGAACAACGCCTTAATCTGTTATTTCCATATATTAAAAATCCGTTTTTACCTCTTATCTTTCCACTAACATTTCAGAGGCTTTATTCCCCTAATTGGCAATGGCTGTTCCGTAATAAGCACCGTTACAATAAAACAAATGCTATTACCGTCTATTATAAAGTTAGTTGGCTATAATTACGTTAAAAACTCGATTTCTGACCGCTACTGCACTTCTGAATAATGTAGACGGCGGCCTTGGTCGACCTCCGAGGTTATTTTTACATTTATTTATACTGAGCCGTACTATTATTTTAGTAACTTTAGTCATATTTTGTTTATAGAGATAGCCTTGCACATTTGTTGAGTTTCAGGTAATGACCTACGATACTTTGGCGGAGAAAAGAGTATGGCGAAACCAATAGTAATTAAAACGAATACAGCATACAATGCAAATTAAAATTGACGATATTAAAAATACAGCAGGTATACGAGGTTTGTCCCAAAAGTATCGAGCCTACCTTCATATCTCTGCATTGGTGTTATTCTTTATCATCCGGTGAGTGACATCCTTCAAAGTAGTCCCCATTTAATTGATTAGCACGTTCCCAGTGGTGTTTCCACTTCCTGAAGCAGTGCTGGAAGTCAGTTTTTGGAATTGCCTTCAGTGCATTCGTCGCATTAGTTTCAACTATCTCTTTGTCATCGAACCGGTGTCCTTTGAGCCGCATTTTTAATCTAGGAAAGAGCAAAATTCGCAGGGAGCTACGTTGGGACTGTGCGGAGGCTGGCAAAGCTGTACGAATTGGTGCTTTGTTAAATATTGCTGCACCATTGTCGTGGTGAAGCAGCCAATCACCTCTTGTCCAAAGTTGTGGCCGTTTTCTTCTGACTGCGTCACGCAATCTTTTCAATACTTCAACGTATTATTCTTTAGTGATCGTGTGACCTCTATGAGCATATTCGTGGTGCACAACACTTTCATAGTCAACATTGTCTTCACTTTGCTCCGGCTTTGACGTGCTTTTTTTTGGTCTTGGCGATTCACAATGCTTCCACTGTGAAGAATGTCGCTTTATTTCTGGATCATAGCCGTAAACCCATGATTCATCACCAATAATACGAGCAAGTTTTTCCAAGATTAAAGCCAAACTTGATGCAAATTCGTTGATCTAATTTTTTCGTCATTTTTTACAATAACAAAATGCGACGAACAAAAAAAAGACACGCACACCGTTCACGAACTAACACGTCCAGTCGGTAACTGCGCACACCAACGAGTTCGTGAAGACTCACTGGTGACGCCCATGCCCCACAGAGGCCGCTCGGAAGTTTTGACGCGGAGATATGAATACAGGCTGGATACTTTTGGGACAAACCTCGTATATACGAAACTGTCTATCTAATCGAGTAATGCTCTAAAACGATATAGAAGATTAGAGTAATAATAAAGTGAAGAAATTCGGTTTCGAGTTGATTAAGGAACTATAAATGTACTCACAGTACAATGATTCTAAATAGAACCATGTAATAGAAAATTTCAGAACTTTAATAGAGAAATTTCTTCTCGTAGCAGAAGAAGAAATTTTATTTCCGTTGTCCTAAATACTATTTTAATTAAATTCATTAATTCTTGATTGAAGTATGGATGTTATTAAAGATGTCATTATGTTACGTGATTGTTTCCTTCAATAAAACCACCTAAGAAAAATCTTCACGGCTCTCACCTATTCTTCAATATCACCTTTCTTCTTCTTCAAGTGCCATATCAGGTCCCCCTGACGTTGGCAGTTACATTGGCAAATCTTTCACGGTCCTGCGCCAGCTGGAACTGTTCCCCCGCGCTACGTATACCTGTCCATTCACGAATATTCCTCAATCAGGAAGCTTGTCTCCTTCCTACCCCTCTACGTCCCTCTACTTTACCCATCATGATTAGCTGAAGAATTCTATATCGCTCCCCTCTGAATATATGTCCAAGATATGAGATTTTTCTACACTTCACAGTGTTTAATAGTAGACGAGTTGTGTCGGCCCTATTGAGTACCATTTCGTTGGCCTGCCTAGCTGTCCAAAGTATTCTCAGCATTCACCGGTGTAACCACATTTCGAGAGCCTCCAACCGATTAATCGTGGCAGCCTCAATTGTCCAGATCTCTGCCCCATATAGTAACACTGGCCAGACGTATGATCTTATCATTCTCTGTCGTAGTTTTAGGTTGAGGTTATCATTGCAGAAAAGTGGTTTCATTTTTTGAAAAGTTGCTCTAGCAGTCTCTATTTTATACCTTATCTCTTTATCTGGGTTTAGATTTTCGGTCATATAACATCCAAGATATTTAAAATGAGTCACCCTGTCTATACTTTTTCCTTCTGTTAGTATTGAAGCGTTAAGATGAGGTTATCTACTAAAGACCATAAATTTTGTCTTTTTGATATTTATGTTGAGCCTCATTTCTTGACCCTCAGTGTTAACACAGTTTAACAGATGTTGCAGGTCTTGTAGTTTGTCGCTTAGGATAACAGTCTCGACAGCATATCTTATTGTATTTATATATTCTCCATTGATTTGTACTCCCATTCGTTGTCCTTGAGTAGCCCATTTAAAAATTTAATCTGAATATATATTAAAAACCAGTGGAGATAGTATGCAGCCCTATCTGACGCCTTGCAGAATTTTACTTTCTTCTGTGAGTTTTCCATTTAGCCTTACTGTTGCTTTCTGCCGCCAATATAGATTTTTAATAATTCTTACGTCTCTGCTGTCTACCCCTACGTGCTGTGCTGTACTCTGTCGAAGGCCTTCTCGTAATCGACAAAACATACGAATACATCCTTGTGTTGGACCCGGCATTTTTGCAGAAGTATATTTAGAGCGAATAAAGCCTCTCTAGTACCTAGGGCGTTTCTAAATCCAAAGTGTGGCTCATTAGACTTATTAGTCTGTACTCACCGCATCGCTTTGCTCGCTGTTTTTTTGGGATTGGGACGAATACAGACCTCAGCCAATCTTCCGGTATATCTCCAATTGCGTAAACGGTATTAAACAGTTTGACCAAGATACCTATATTTTCTTCATGGATCATTTGTAACAGCTCGGTTGGGACATTATCAGGCCCGATGGCTTTCCTGATTTTTGCAGATCTTATGGCAGATAGAACTTCACTGTTTAGAATTTCCGGTCCCATGTCTATATTAGCGTCTATATTAGCGAGATCATCGGAGTTGTGTTCATTCGGTCAGTCATCATCAAATAATTCTTTCACATATTTAACCCATGTTTCAAAAATTTCTTTTTCGTCCAGGATAATTTTACCATCAGGGTCCCCAAGGGTATTAGTATTATCACCTTTATTCCTAACAAAAGTCATAATAATAGCGTGGGTCATTTCATCTTACAGATGTGACAAAAGGTGTTCCCGCAAAAAAAAAATCGCGACTTTGAATGCCTCGCGACCCGCTAAATTACACTGAGAAAAAGTGTTAAAATTGGGAAAAAAAATAATAAATACTTATGCCGTAATCTCCTCTTTTTACCGGAGTATGGGAAGCAGATCTAAAAACTATTAAACATATATTAACGCTGATTTTTGGAGATATTTGCTAAAAATGTATGCTGTGTTGGAAAATTAATAATTTTTTCCTTTAAATTTCTGAACACATTTCCACAAAGTAACTCTATACAATACAACAATATATTATCTTTTTCCTTTTTGAACAAATTTACCGTATTGGTGATAGCATTTCACACGCGCAAGGCTCACTAAGCAACAAAAAATTGAAAAAGTTGCTACCGTTAGAAAGTAATATAAATAAATGTATATATTACTAGCGGTTACCGGCTTCGCCCTCACTCAAGATCCCTCTTGAGGAGGATTTTATGAAAGAAAGCTAATGAAATTTTGTTGAACTTTATTCTTACGTGCCTTTTCGTGCATACGTTCCAGTGAAATATCCTTACTTTCATCAGCGCAAATAGATCGGATATCGTTAATTACCTCATGCAATTTATCAATAACGTAATAGGCCTGAATTCAAAGAGCATTAATTGATGAAAATAATGCATTTTAGATCATAAAAATCAGATTATTCTAGCGTAATTGCGAATTGTTGTTGCCAAATGTTGTAGGGTTGCTCGAACGTAAAAAACGAGACTACGCCACTGGCGAATATTACTGTCCGGAACCGCCGGTCGATTAATAATAAAATTTGGGAATGTGCAGGTGAAATTGCGTCTGTGGGTGGAAATAAATTTAAAATATTGGTTTAATCTGCACGAGCAAATGCTTTTTGTTGTCGTTTTTAATAAAAGACCACTGTTTATGGGTTTAATAATATTGGCATGACACTTTTGTTTTACGGTGTTGAATTTAAACACCGAGTTAGCAATAGTTGTGAAAGAAATTGACAGGGATAGACATTTTAAGTTGATTTTTCGCATAAAAAAACCGATTTTATTGTGAAGTGTTCCTATAACACGTTACATAAGAACTATTTCAACTGTAAAGTTTAGCAACGCGAACACTTATATCATGATTATTTCGATTATTTTCAACATTCAGTTCAAAAACGCTTACAAAATTAGTTTACGGAAAACAAATTTTTCAAAAAGTGCATTAACCTAGAATATCTATGATGACACTAACACATTTAAATAAAAGTTTCAGAAAGTCCTAAATCAAAAGAACTCGAAATTGAATTCGGGAACTCCGAGACCGAGTAAAAGACCCTTTTTGTAGCTTATAAGACTGTCGAGATTTTCTGCAAACTTTTTAATTTGATTAAATTTTAATTACGTTTCCGTGACGAGGAAATTTCTTGATACATTTATGAATTACATGGAGGAGTAAGCGTCTGGTTTAGATGCACCCTGTGGGCAGACAAAGTAGTAAGTTCATTCAGTAATGGGAAATAATTTAGACGGAAGTGCTAATATTTCAATTTTGCTAATTATTGTTATATAATTTGCAAAAAGAATGGATTAATAACCTAAAAGTACCAGAAATATGAAATACCCAGATTAACAAATAAATAATAACCAAAATGAAAATATATACAGTGTGCTATAAATTCCAATATAATGGAGATATATTCGCAATCGGCAAATTTGAACAAATTGATATTCAATTAATTTCTTACTATTTTTGAAGATATCCGTAAAAAAAATATTTTTCTAACTATATTTGAAGGAATATTTTGAAATAAATTTATTATTTTTAATACTTTTCGTACAGGATAGCACGATTAGTTTTTAAGTCCGACGTTTCATATTTCATACCCCATCATCAACTTCATTTCCTTATATACGGACCTGGAGTTTATTATATTTTTAGAAGATTTTTGTAGTCCAAAATTGATATATTACATTTGCTCCTAAAATTAATATTTATTTCCATAAACAGTCTCAAATATTTTTGAGAGAGAGAAAAGATCCGTTTTTATTAACCACACGTTTTACATTACAATTAAGGCAACATTTAACCTAATAAATAATTATAATAACGCAAAAAAAAAAATTGAAAGAAAATTTTTTTTTCGGATTGAAAAAAATCCTATTCTTGAGGATGTTACAAAAAAGTTAATTTTCTTTCTCGCTCCAACACATGGTTCTTATAGAAAGGGGTGGAATTATGCACTTTAGGACCCAGAGTATATAATATTAAATTTTAAAAACAAAAAGCCTTTTATATAGTAAAAACGTCTACCTCATATTTAAGAAAATAAAGTCGATGGAGGTTTATGGAACGCCAGATTAAAAAACTGATGATGTCGTTCTGTAGAGATGTAAAAGTGTCAGTACGAATGTGAAATTTATTTCAAAACATTTCTTGAAATAAGGTTAGGAAAAAGAAGAAATAGCCGATTCTTGTTTTTTTTTTCAGGGATATTTTCGGAAATAGGCAGAATTTTCTAAATTCCTTAACAACACCTAATTGTGTCACCCTGTAAATATAAAAGAAATATATTTTTTTTTATTAATGGAAAATGCACCGCTTATACAGAACGATCGGCAATAAATGAATCATAGAGTACCTGAAGATTTGTATTTTTTTTTAATTATGCAACTAATTTTATATTTAGTATCTAGAATCTACAATAACTCATTGGCCCATTCACTAGAAACCACTCTGTGTATATATACAGGGTGAGGCGCCAAGATTCTGATAAATTGTACATTTTTTTCAAACATATTTTATTGCAAAAAACGAAGTTCTACAATTTTTTTTAAACACATTGTTTGGAAGGCCATAAAAAGCACATTTACTCAATATATCCTCCGCTTGCTTGAATAACTGCCTCTATTCTCGGTATGAAGCATGCACAGGCGCGCTATAATGTGTCACGGTCCACATCGGTGAATGTCGCTTCTGTAGCGGCTTTCAATGGTACCATATTTGGATATCTGAACTTGTTCGTGACTTTCTCAACTACGCTCCATATACAACAGTTCAAAGGATTCAAAGCTGGGCTGTTGGGAGGCCAGAATTCATTCGACACAAACATGACAACCATTGCATCTAATGATTTGTGTGGGCAGACGCACTGTCCTGCTGAAGAACATGCGGTTTTCCAGACGACACAGTTTCCATCCACATTTGTCAGAACACACAAATAAACTTCTTTCGTGACATCTTCTCCTTTGTTTAAAAAATGCTGTGGCATGTTATCACCTAACACGAGAACATTTGCCGGAAATTTCTTTTTTTGTAACAATGAGGAGATCTTCAGAGTCGTAGGCCACTCCTTCGTTTGATTTTCGCATTGACAGTAAAAATTTTCTCGTCAGAAAAAATCCTGAATCGTCCGGCAGCATTGTTTCTTACGGAACACAAAAGCAGGATGCAGCGTTCAACTTGCTTTATCCTAGCGGCTTCGGAAAGCATCCGTCTCACTTTGATTGTGTAATACTTGTAACGGAGGTCCTGCTCGACGATTGGACACATCATTCTCTCGTCACACCAACAACCGACGACAATTTTCTGATCGACTGCCCATGATTCTCAAAAATTAGCTCCTGAACCCGTTGAATGATGTCTGGCATCCTGAAAACCCGCTCCTTCGAGTGGGTTTTTCTCGCCGATGTTGTAAAACTTTATTGCCCTTCTCCGACTCACGGTACTTTACGACATCATACACACACAGTAGATCTTGTGTACCCGAAGACCCAAATGATTTCTGTCACCGAACACCTAGCGCGAACACTTAGTTTCAACATTGGGACTGTTTTGAGGTTTTGATGGTTTAGTACATGTGTATTTGAACGTCAATCGCGACATCTACTAGTGTACTATAGATCGGTGACGGCGAGGATTTCAGACTGAACTATGTGTGGAAATTAACAACACATATATATATATATATATATATATATATATATATATATATATATATATATATATATATATATATATATATATATATATAGTGATGCTCTGGGACTAATTTTACTTTTCACAGAAGTTAATAAATTAAAAATATTAATAATATTTCAAAACCAAAAATTTATTTAAGTTTATAAAAGGAAAAGTCGTAGTAAAATCTATTTTATTTTAAAATAAATAAATCGGAAGTCTTGAAAAATAGTACAAGTATTTACTTGAAAATTCAACAATAGAAAAAAAAACTTTATTAAATTTAAAATATTAAAATTAAATTATTTTTCTTTACCTAAGATTAAATTTTTCTAAGTCATAGGTGTGCAAATTTTATCACAGACACGCACTTCTTGTTTCAACTCTTCACTAAATTCGAATAATACATAAAATAAAGAATTTATATCGAAACCACATGATATGTGACGTATTTTGTTCTGGAACGCTGAAAAATAAGTAGGCCAAGGAATGTCCATCTGCTGAAGTCGGAAATCACGAGATATAGGTAAAAACCAATATTTCAACATATAGAGTCGCGATCATGCGACTTTTACTTGTTAAAGTAGGCCAAGAAAGGAATGTCGGTCTGGTGACGTCGGGATCACGAGACTGTGGTAAAGAACCAACATCACGCGACTTATTCTTACAAAAGTACACCAAGAAAGGAATGTCGGTTTGCTGACGTCGGGATCACGAGATTGGGGTAAAGAACCAACATCACGAGACTTTTTCTTGCAAAACAAGTAGATTCAAAAAATCCAGATTTCTGTCAAGACGTCACAGCTAATGTTGTTTAAATACGAGCCATCTCGCTATGAAAGAGTTAGTGAAGAACAAGAGTTAAGAACAGTTAGTCGAAATCAAGAGTTAAGAGTTAAAAATCAGTAGGACAGTTCGAGTAGAGTGTCTCGCTGTACGGTGAAAAATGTTTTAAATACAATTCTCACGGGTATGTTTCGTAGTCCAATAAACAGTTTATGCGGAGTTTTAAAATGGGTTAAACTAAACTTTTACCTCACCCTGCAAAGCCGCAACGTATGGATAAGAGAAATGCGGACTACAAAATGTAGTAACTAGTAGTGAAAGTCGGAAAGTGAGCATTTTGTCAATTTGCATATTGTTAAAAAATAAAAGAGAAGAAAATTTACAGTTGCTCCATAATTAAGTTAAATTATCGTTGATTTCTTGTTGTAAACTAGTGCCGCTCGTACATAATTTTAATAAAACTTAATCTAAAAAGGCTATCAGTGTTTTAATGGTAATAAATATATATATATATACATATATATATATATATTTATATATATATATATATATATATATATATATATATATATATATATATATATATATATATATATATGAACTTCTATGTAACATAGCTAGCAAAGTTAAAGCGGCTTGAGTATAGGATTCTAACTTATATAATATAATATTTTCAGTTTTACATTGGATCCAAGAAATTTTAATAATTTACGTACGCCAATGGTTTCCGCCCATTGTTTGACTGCGGTTTCACGACTCGACCTCTGCCCGCTTTCAAGCTGGAGTTTCGACGAGTCGCGTCGCGGCGTTGAGGGTTCTTTGTAATTTATTAAGTCCGTCCATAAATAATTTAAAATTTAAATTTAGTCCATATCCACCTGTTTATTATTTAAGTCAGTCATGACAATCAAAATAATAAGCTACCTCGGTAATATTAAATTTTCACGAATTATTCATACATTTTCAACGAGGAAAACAATACTGTTTTAATAGTAAGAGCGAATTTTTATTGTCTAAAATGTTAAAAGATGGATATTGTCAAACTGTTTTAATACAATTCTGATTCACTTGAAGAAGCAATATTGAAATTGTCACCTAAATTTGATGAATCAATTACTATTAATAGAAATTCTGCTATGTTTACGTATTAAACAGGGTGTACTGATTGTCGGCAATAACTCTCTAAACCTAAACGTGAGAAATGTTCGTTGCTGGAATCCCACTAATCTGATGCTGCTTATGTCGAACAACCCACGCAATCGCCCCCCCCCTCCCCGAGCTTCGAATTCAGACAAATAGACCCGATTTTACCGCTTCTACTAAGAATGTGTATGCTCGCATCTGCTCCACTGTCGACAATTCGTTTTTGCTTGCGATCGCCCGCCCTTTCCCAAAACCTTCGAATTCAGAAAAATATACCTTTCATACTAGGAATGTGAATGTTGCTGGCGTCTCCCCCTCCCGTCGACAATTTGCTTGATAGAAAAATAAAGCAAATAGCTCAGGTAAGCACGCAACATTCTCCAAGTAATCTCAGAATGCCATCTAAGCGTTTTTTTTTTAAACTCGGAATATTTTATGTTACGTTCTAGTTGATAACAAAAATATCTTTCAAACTAGCTCGTTTTTTTATATCATGTTGAGAATAAATAACCTTTGGCTTAACTTTTTACTATTATGAATTTTGCCGTGGCCACACAATTTTAAAGGTCGTTAACCAAATTTTACCAAATCAATCATTTACACGGGCAGATGGCAAAATTGCAAATACACAAACTCAAAAACTTTATTCTTTATGCTCCGCTGGCAGCTTTCAGTGAAAAACTCCCTCCAATAAGTATTACCACAGTCTAATCAATATTTCTGTTTTCCGACCGCGTAAAATAAAGAGGATCTAAATGAGACATGCAGCAATTCGTTTCACCTATTATCTCACACGAGATAAGCATGACAAATACCCTATCCCCTCAGCGAAATTGGAGCTTTGGTATTTTTTAAGCTTCATATATGTTCATCGAGGTGGCGCTAAAGGTATTGATCATACTTGTTTCTTACGAAATAATATGTATAAGTTCACACCAGTCTACAGCCTCATGTTAAGGAAGCCGATTTATAATAGATTAGAAAAAATTGAAATAAAAAAAATTATTAGTACCCAAAAGCAAGAATAACTTGTTTTCCCAATGATTAGGGATGTGCTATATTCTTAAAAGTATCGATATTTGGTATTGTTCCGTATCGTAAAAACTGGGATCGATACAGGAAAATATCGTTGCCAAAAAAAAATCGATATCTAGAGTTTCCATACCTTAACGATACGGGTATTTTAACTATTTACACAAAAATTCTAGAAATCGAGTTTGAATTTAAATGACTGTTATTATAACGAATAAATTCCAAGTATTCGATCAAATATACACAAAACACAAGCAGTAATAGTGAGAAACACAATAGATGATTAAAATATAGTAATATATCATTAAAAAGATAATATATACTTAAAACTTTATAACAACTTTCCCATTTATTAATTTTTAACAAAATGAAAATGTAAAAAAATAATAGGTTAGTAAAAATAAACCAAAATATAAACTACATAAATAAACATCTAGGAATAAATAAATAAATAACATATTGGACGTTCTTGTTGTATTAAAAATAAAAATATAAAAGAAAACACAAGTATTTCAAAAAGTTCCACCGTTTAAACTTTAATTAACAGGTACATCGGTACAAACAAAATAATAAATAAAAGAAATAAATGAATAAATAAGTAACAAAATAAATATTTTCTTTCGATTTAAGAATTTTAAAATTATTTTAGGTTTGAGTCTTCAATCTTTAAAGCACTTAAAAATAAAAACTCTGTTAAAATTTCCCCACTCGAAGGTATAACAGAATTATAACTTATATAAATTCCAACCGTTGATGGAGCATTTAAATCAATCAGCGTTCAAAATTCACTTATCCTTATAATTTCAAGATTCCGTATTCTGCGCCGCCCCGATCGATAACCATCAAATATATCAATACTAGTAATGTATCGCATTGTGGTTCTATCTTACAGTGAACCCACTGTCACGCCGTTTGAACTCCACCAAGCATTAGTATTAGAAATAACAACGAAGAGGTAGTAAGAGTGAATCATCTTCTAGACATGGATGATCTTAAACTGACTGCTGCCACTAAAATCCAGCTGGAGCAAATACTCAAAATTGTCGAGTTCTCCGGGAATATCGGAATGCAGTTTGGACTTGACAAGTGCCGTAGTTTGAACATCGTTAAAGAAAAGATACAACAGGGAGCATTTGAGATGCAGAACGGTGAAACTATAGCTGCAATGGAAGCTAAACGAATTGACCATCGCATTATGAGGGCCGAATTGACAACCGAATTTGTCAGAAGGGTTAAACGGGTGTTACGAACTAGTCTAAATAGTAGAAATTTGTTTAAGATGCTCAACACGTACGCATGCTCTGAACTTAGCTACTCTTTTGGAATTATAAAATGGAGCAGGACGGATATCAAAAACTTGCAAAGGAAAATAAGAAAACTTTTAAGATACCAAGGAGGAAGAGGATTGGTCTATATTGGTGAGCAGCTCGATCAACAAATAACAAACTTACGTTCTTATTTCCACAGGTTAGCGGACTCTTCCACACTACATCGAGCAATATGCGAGGCAGACGATTCAAAGCCGCTACGGCTGAGGGGACGGGATATTGCTTCTCACCACCGAACAGACCAAGAGACGTTACAATGGCATCCAAATGAGGTCATCCAAGACAATGTCGACAACTCAGCGTCGAACTACTGGTTGATTTCAGGACAGATATTTCCGGAAACGGAGGGTTTCTTGTTAGCTATCCAAGACAAGGTTATTACGACGAAGAGAAAATTTCTAGGCGAACTACACTGATTGACATTACTATACTAATAACAACAACTAAAGACCAACAACCTAAGACCAAAATACAATGAGAAGATCACCAAATACAGAGATCTGAAGGTGCAATTCAATATATATATATATATATATATATATATATATATATATATATATACTATCAACAACTGGAGTGATACCAAAGAACCTCCTGCAGAATATCAACCAATCAAACCGATTCAGAAAGCAGTTTCCTTGCAACTGCGCGAACCGTCCGAAAGTTTGCAGGAAGTACAGAAGACCACGCCACCCAGGACCCGATAACATGGAAAGGATCCCCACAGAGCTTCATACTTTTGGTGTCTTTGTATACCTGGTACGAGTCAATAATCCCTGGAGGGAGTGCTAGGCAGTTTGGCTTGCAAAAAAAAAATAACGAAGGCAAAAGTATCAATATTCTAAAATATCGTATCGTATCGCCAATCCTTACTAATGATATAATTAAGTAACAATAATACTTTAAAGCTGAGAGTTGGTGTTAAAAAACCAAGATTCTTAAAATATTAATTGGTATCCGCTGATTTCATAATTAAGTAGAAAATAAAGTTAAAAAATTTCGCATCCATATAAAATACTACGGACCACAGTAATGCATTTTTTAAATTATAAAATGAAAAAGTTGCTCGAAGGTTGACCATCAGGGTCGATCAGAGAATATTTAATTGAGATTACAGAGACGGATTTAGTTTCGGTATTTTAGGTTCTGATTAAGTCACTTAACAGCTGATTAAAAATGGAACTTTTAGGTAAATCTATTGAGACTTTTAAATATCGTCTTATTTAACTACCTATTAAGAAGAATCTAAAGTAGTAAACTGCATTTAAGCCTCATTCTTATGTGTACCCGAACCTCCTAACGTAACATATTTGCATAACGCATGAAAAAATGCCATATCAAATTTGTAACAGCGTATCGCTAATGGCAAACAGCCAATGGTCGGTCAACCAGCGAAACATCAAAGTATGTTACGTAGTGCTGACATTATTCCATGTGAACGGAATAAATTTATCCGCTCGCCGCAATGTTTGCAATATTGTTCGTTAATATTCCCTTTGGCAGCATATTTCCTGACATGAAATTCCTACATTATTCCTTTGTTTCACGATGATGTTGATGATGATATGTGAAGAGGTTCCGTACGAAATTCAGCTTCACGTGTAGATGTGATTTTACGTCACCATTTCTTATAAATTGGATCATCTTCGCAACATTGCTCGATGAAAATCTATTTGGCAACGTAATTCTTGAAAAGAACTTATCAACCATGTTACGTTACGAGGTAACGGGGAGTAATGACAGGTGCTGATGTTGGAGTATGAGTGGAATCATATTCTATAATTTTCCAACATGTTTGTAACTTTGTTCGTGGAAATTCCGATTGGCAGCATAATTCTTGGGAAGAACGTACCGTACATTCTTCTCTTGGTTAGCGATGATATTAATTACGTTTGTTTAGACGTACAGATAAAGTTTTATAGAGCGAATTTGACAGAACTAAATCCTATTATAAAAGATTTTTACCTAAAAACAGAGACTTGTCAACAATAAGGGCATTCTTAGAAAAATACAGATTGGCAAATTAGAACTACAAAATGTGCAATTACGTCGACAATTTCTATATCCAATTGAAACATAGGTATTTTTGTGAAATCGTTGGCATTGTTTTATTAAGACTCGTTGCTAAAATGTAATTTTTAAAAATAAATGCTTCGCATTTCTGCAAGTCATAAGAAATTAAATTTCCTATATATTCACTTCTGAATCTTCTTCTTCAAGTGCCATATTAGGTCCCCCTAACGTTACGAATTACATTGGCAAGTCTTTCACGGTCCTGCGCCAGCTGAAACAGTTCCCCCGCGCTACGTATACCTGTCCATTCACGAATATTCCGCAACCAGGAAGCCTGTCTTCTTCCTACCCCTCTACGTCCCTCCACTTTACCCATCATGATTAATTGAAGAATTCTATGTAGCTCCCCTCTGAATATATGTCCAAGATATGAGATTTTTCTACACTTCACAGTGTTTAATAGTAGACGAGTTGTGTCGGCCCTATTGAGTACCATTTCGTTGGTCTGCCTAGCTGTCCAAGGTATTCTCAGCATTCGCCGGTGTAACCACATTTCGAGAGCCTCCAACCGATTAATTGTGGCAGCCTTAATTGTCCATATCTCTGCCCCATATAGTAACATTGGCCAGACGTATGATTTTATCATTCTCTGTCGTAGTTTTAGGTTGAGGTTATCATTGCAGAAAAGTGGTTTCATTTTTTGAAAAGTTGCTCTAGCAGTCTCTATTCTACAACTTATCTCTTTATCTGGGTTTAGATTTTCGGTGATATAACATCCAAGATATTTAAAATGAGTCACCCTGTTTATACTTTTTTCTTCTATTTGTATTGAAGCGTTAAGATGAGGTTGTCTTCTAAAGAGCATACCTTTTGTCTTTTTGATATTTATGTTGAGCCCCATTTCTTGACCCTCAGAGTTAACACAGTTTAATAGATGTTGCAGGTCTTGTAGTTTGTCACTTAAGATAACAGTGTCGAGTATTGTATTTATATATTCTCCATTGATTTGTACTCCCATTCGTTGTCCTTGAGTAGCCCGTTTAAAGATTTTATCTGAATATACATTAAAAAGCAGTGAAGATAGTATGCAGCCCTGTCTGACGCCTCGTAGAATTTTACTTTCTTCTGTGAGTTTTCCATCTAGCCTTACTGTTGCTTTCTGCCGCCAATATAGATTTTTAATAATTCTGACGTCCCTGCTGTCTACCTCTACGTTACTTAAAATGTTTATGAGTTTTCTGTGCTGTACTCTGTCGAAGGCCTTCTCGTAATCGACAAAACATACGAATACATCCTTGTGTTGGTCCCGGCACTTTTGCAGAAGTATATTTAGAGCGAATAAAGCCTCTCTAGTACCTAGGGTGTTTCTAAATCCGAATTGGATTTCATCTAAATCTGCTTCGCATTTAGATCTTATCCTGCTGTGGATGATTCTGAGAAATACCTTCAAAGTGTGGCTCATTAGACTTATTAGTCTGTGCTGACTGCATCGCTTTGCTCGCTGTTTTTTTGGGATTGGGACGAATACAGACTTCAGCCAATCTTCCGGTATATCTCCAGTCGCGTAAACGGTATTAAACAGTTTGACCAAGATTCCTATATTTTCCTCATGGATCATTTGTAACAGCTCGGTTGGGACATTACCAGGCCCGGTGGCTTTCCTGGTTTTTGCAGATCTTATGGCAGATAGAACTTGACTGTTTAGAATTTCCGGTCCGATGTCTATATTAGCGTCTATATTAGCGAGATCATCGGAGTTGTGTTCATTCGGTCTGTCATCATCAAATAATTCTGGTATATATTTAACCCATGTTTTAAAAATTTCTTTTTCGTCCAAGATAACTTTACCATCAGGGTTCAAAGGGTATTAGTGGTATTCCTATTATATAGACCTGCTATTTCTCTGACCTTTTTGTACATGTTGAATGTGTCATGTTTCCTTTCTAGATCTTCCATTTCGATACACTTGTCTCTCATCCAGTTCTCGTTGGCTATCCGAATCTTTTGTTTAATTTCTCTTTGTCTTCTTTTATATTCCACTCGATTTGTTTTCGACTGTCTCCTTTGTTTCATGAGGTCCAATATTTCTGCTGTCATCCATTTCTGTTTTTTCGGTTTGTTCTTCCGTACAGTATTTTCAATTATTAGTTTGTTGGTTAGTTCCTTAAACGATTTCCAAATTTCTTCTACGTTGTCGTCAGTTCTTGTGTTCTTTATGTAGTTGTTCAGATCTTTTGTAAGCAGTTCTTTATCGGTTTCCGCTATCTCAAATTTACTGTATTGACTTTTACTTTTTATTATTTTAGGTTTGATTTTAATATCAGCAATCACGGGATTATGATCAGATCCAATGTCTGCTCCAGGATAGGTTGTGACTCTGTTTATACAGTTCCTAAATCTTTGTTTGTTAATATATAATCAATCTGGTTCCTTACAATGTGTGCGGGATTATCTTCTTCTGAATAATAAATACTAAATCCTATTGCATTCACCTTGTCCTAATTTTTTATTGATAATTGTAAACCATTTTTTATTACTACTGTCTCGCCAAAAGCGCATAACAAATAATAATTCCATGACGAATCATAACTTTTAAAAACCAACACGAAAAATGTTTCACCAGCATCGTTCTATTTTCATTATTTCGCTTTTATGAATTATCACACCCATTTAATTAAAAATATCATCATTAATCAGAGGGAAAAAGAGAGAGAGAGAGAAAATATGAAGTTCCTTTCTCCCTAAAATAAAATTTTCATAAATATGCGATCTTTTACAAAAGTTTAAACACATATATAGTGTCTATTTCTTAGTGATGCTTTTCTACTACTACGCCCAAATGCACTAAAGGTGTAGATCCGACTTAGATATTGTAGAAGACCAATTTTGTTTTCCTTATGATACTGCGTATATATACTTGTACTAAATATATCAAACATAAACATTTGTATATTAAATTTAAGAATAAAAACCTACAGTTAAAGCCTTGGAATCGGCAAGCCTAGTGTTAAAATTAGCTTAGGGTACCAAGTTAGGAAGTTAATGTCGATTTCTTGAGATTAAGTACATAAGTTGGATTTGAACATACAACTAATAAAACTAAACCGGTCAAATGGCAGTCTAATTGACTGCATAGAAATAATAAACCATATACAAAGTCTCCAGTAAGTACTTTCTACTTTCTCGGGGATACAGGGGAGGTCAAAATGTCCCTACTTTGTCCCTTAACGAAGATACAGAGCCCTAAATGAGTACCCAGCGATTTACTTTATCGGCTCTAAATTTTAAACCGACTTGCATTATTTAATGAAATTTTAATATTTTATGGAGGCCATAAAGACTCAATAAACAATTCTATAATAGATGTTTTAGAACATCAGAGAAGTCAGGAACGGATTTGCAGCCACACTCGTTGGGCCCAATTTTTGATAGGTGTCATTTTACAGAGCTGAAAACTGATTTTTTAAACACTTTGGTTATTCCTCTTCAAAATAGGTACTCTTAATTTATTTCGATAAAACTAGCGGTTTTCGAGATAAATCGGTTTTTATGCGAAAAACTTGAAAGTTAATAATGCTACACATAAACAGGTAAAAATAAAATAAGCAAGGTGTGCTAATGCGCTTTAATTTATAGGGAAGCGCTGTCTCACTCTTCAAAGGCAAGCATATGTTATGCTGAAAGACTTCCAGCTCAAACATTGTCAAGTCCAGAAACCTTTCAAAGGATTGATCGGGGCTCAGATAATTTACAATGTTATTAAAATGAAAAAATAGTGAAAACGTTTAAATGTTATTTTGGCAAATGTTCAATATGGGTTCCACGTACTTCAATACATTTTCTTATTCTTCGAATATTTTCCCGCTACACTGTAAATAATGTTTCGTCATTATTACGGACTTCGTTAGAATGCCGTGCTATACTCGCTAGTAGTTCTGCTCTAGTATTTACTGCTGTTGAATAAACTAGATCTTTTGTAATTGTAAATAAATCTCCCCAATGAGCCTTTCCTCCAAAACAAATTGACCTATAAGGTTATTTCCGATAATGCCAGCCCACATATTTTTTTAATTATAGCGTGCGGGTTTTCACCAACCCAAAAATGTAAATTGTGTGAGCTTATTATGCCATCTCTTGTAAAACTGGCCTCATAGGCAAACAAAAGTTAGAAAAATTTAGATTTAGGTTATGTTGCTGTATAAACCAGTTGGAGTATTGAAGTCTTGCGGGATAATCATCTGGAGACATGGCATGTAATTTTTCAACGTGGTACGAATGAAGTAACTGTTCTGTTAGAGTTTCATGTACAATCCATTTTATAACATTGTTCTGTGTCGCGAGTTTTCTTATGCTTTTTTAAGGGTTGTCAGCAATATCTTGCAAAATTTGTTCCTCTCCGTGAAGGTCTCGTACTCTCCTGGGAAGGCCCTCACCGCTACGTCGCGGCCAAAATAACCCTGAATAAAACATAAAAAATTAATTCATTAACTCTAATAATTATTTTCTAAGAATTTGACAGCGATTCACCATAAATTAAATGCATATTAGCATACTCTGCGAAAGAATATTCTTCCATTTTTTTAAATTATTTTTACATGAAGGCGGTTTTGACAATTTCCGTCAATAGTAATTCGTTATGTAAGTATTAACAATGACAACTTAATTTTTATCTATTTGTGTTTAGCATTATCTCGAAAACCGCTAGTTTTATAGAAAAAAATTAAGAGTGTAAGTATTTAAAACACTGCCCACAAAATGCAGAGATAAGAGAGGGCCATGGATTTCCTTTAATTATTTTACTATTAAATCAAAAACTGTATACCATAAAAGCATCCCGATGAAGATTTCATTAAATCTACCTAAGTAATCTTCCAATCTTCCAGGAACTATCCAGGAAACTAATCAATAAAATTCATAAAAGATCACATATAATCTTTCATGAAATATTCCAGGAAACATAAAGATGAAGTCAAAAATTAACGCGAAGCTAACTTTGAAATTTTCATGAAATTTTGCCGCCAGTTAAAAAAAGTGTTGCCAACTTAAAGTTCTATACCTCTATAAAAAACACCCTCATAAGCTTACTGCGGACATTCGTGCACTCGAGTTGACCTGGTAGAAATAAATATTTTCAACATTTTTTTTTATTTCGACTCCTAAAGTAGATTCAGACAAGCAGATTTTTCAACTGAGAAAAATTTCAAGTAAACAGCATGAATAGTTCCCGAAAAAAAATGACTATGACATGAAACTGAGAGACACCGAAGTATCACAATAAAGGTTCTTTTTGTAACTTTTTTGGTAGAACCCAAAACTGTGTTTTTAGACAAGTTCAAAACTAAACACAATCTAGGTAATGTAAACTGATATTACTTTAAAAAGGAATATTTTCATATTACACCAGTTAGCAAAAAAAATACTGAAATAGCAAAATGCATTTTAATATCTTGGACTATTTTTTCTTTCGAAATGAGAATTTTTTTTTAAAAGAAGATATCTGACAATAGTGTCACATTTGCTTAGATTCTTGTAAGGTGAGAGAGAGAGATATGGATTTTGACGCGACGACAATATTAGTCTTTTAACGTCTAACCCGGGCTATTTTGAATATTATTTCCTCTTCCTTATAATTTGCTCAGCAGTTGAATGTAGTTCAAGAAAGAGATTACGGTGTTGATATTTTGCGGAGAGAATCTTAGTAGAGCTATCCAAGATTTTGTACCTATTGTGTTGATTTTGATAACTGGTGCAGACAAAAAGCATGTGTTTTATGGTCAAGGGAAGAGCGCATGTAAGACGCAGAGGTTGATACTGATTTTTCATTAGGTATTCGTTTGTCAGGCGCAGTCTAGTAAGTATCACAGATTCTCTTCTAGTAAGTGAGTGGTGTGTTGTATTATTGAAGAAGGAGTGTTTGATGTTGTGTAGTTTGTTTTTCTCTAGGTTTAAATCCCATTCGAGTTAGATGAGATTGTTGACAAGGTTGTTGGTATATGTGTTAAGATCTTTGACATAGAAGATATGGTCTATGACGATGGGATTGAGGGGGTGTTTGGCGAGGGAATCTGCCCTTTCGTTACTTTGTATACCAACGTGGCTAGGGACCCATAGGAGAATTATGTGTTTATTGTGTATGCGTCCCCTTTCGTGGATATATTTGATTTTTTTGATTAGAGCATATGTAGGGTTGTAAGAAGAGCTGTTTTGAATAGAACTAAGTGAATCGGTAGCTATTATCCATTTTGGGTGGGGAGATGACGTGATGTACTTAAGGGCACTGTATATTGCGTAAAGTTCTGCAGTTAGAATGTTGGTTGTTTTATGCATTATAAATAATTTTTGTGTACAAAGTAGATTGCTGCACTGTTTTGAATGGCAGTTTTATATCCATCTGTGTAGATAATATCGTAATCCTTATATGGGGTCTGAAATAATTGACCGAAGGTTTTCCAGATTAATTGAGTGAAGGTGTTTATCATATATAGTGAGACAAAGGTCTTGTACAAAAGGGAATATGATCCATGGAGGAAATGTGTAGCCATTGTTATGCAGTATAACACATGGAGGCAGAAAAATTTGCAATTTTTCCTCAAGCTCTTGAAATCTTTGGCTAGAACTCTACTGTATTCATCCATATGCGACCAATTGCTATAAGTACTAATAATGCATTAGTTATTTTTTAAAAGGGCCTAAAGTGACACCACTGATTTTTAAATAAGCAACAAATAGTCCAGTACCAAATTTTGCACCATTGTTTATCCATCCACCAAACCACTGGCAATTTCAATATTCATAACAACTAAAAATCAAAAAAAAAAAAAAAACTTGAATAATAATATAATCATCTTACTAAAGCTGCTAATTAAAATTACCATCATTAACCGGGAATAAAAAGAGTATAAAAATTTCCTTTCTTCCTAAAATAAAATTTTCACACGCGGTCTTTTATTTAAAAAATATAACACGTTTTTCACATCACACACAAAAGGCGAATGTATAGCACGTTGTTGGTTGCCCGACGTTTAAACAAGATTACAGCTTATATACAGACACGATCAGTGGCGTAGGTACTTTTAATTACAGTTATAAATGTAGGTGCCAAATATTTTGATGAAATTTTCAGCAGAATCTTAGGGGTTCTCCGAGGCGGCCCCGTTAATATACCTCCAAAATATATTAATACGGTTTAGTTACGTCCACTACCTTATAAGTTGTTTTTAGAATTTAATCTCCAATGTTTCAATATGCTTTCTATACAAAAATTTAATATTTGGCGACGAAAATTTGCAAAAATCTGCTTTAATTCTATTGAAAGAATGAAAAGATGAGAGGTTAAACTGACAAAAAAAATCGGGTTCCTTGGAGCCAGTTTCACTTTCATTTGTATCTTGAGTAAGGTATTAACAAACAGATCTTTAAAAATTCAGGTACAAATTTCATATAATACTTCTTAGTTAATAGTTTCATTTACGGTTAGTTTTTCAAAGCATAGTGGACAGTGGCGTAACTAAGACTATGTACGCTCCTTCCCCCCCCCCCCCCCGCGCAGATTTTTGAAAACGCCCTGCTATTTTTCACCCATCTTGAAGGCAGGGGCGTATCCAGCTTCTCTCTTTGGAGGGGAGGATATCACAAAAGTACAGTATCGCAAGCGAAAGCAAGTTCTGGATGAGAGGGAGAGACTTCAACAACATTCCCATTTCTAGTGTAAAAGTCAGGGTCGGGTCTATTTTTCTGAATTCGAAGCTCTAGAGTCGGGGGGGGGGGGGAGCCAGCAGCATACACATTCCTAGTATAAAAACCAGAATCGGGTCTATTTTTCTAAACTCAAAGCTCTTGGAGGGGGGGGGATCGCAAGAGAAAACAAGTTGTCGACGGGGGGTGGAAGCCAACAGCATACACATTCCTAGTGTAAGAGGCACAATCGGGTGTATTTTCCTGAACTCTAATCTCTGGGGGGGGGGGGGGGGGCGGTCGCATTTTAATAATTACAATTGTTTGTAGTTTTTAGAAAAATACATTAAATATGATACCACCTGGATTTCTGTTATTAAATTTTACAATAGGTTTATAAAAAATTTGCTAAGGGCATGCCTGTGGATTATCGTCTCGATATCAGAGACTGTGGTTGAAGAGAAATTTTATTATATAACGGCCTTTATTACGTAAAATTTAATTTATATAACAAACAACTGTATTATTGCAATTGTTAACAAGCATTGTTTGCATCAATTATCTCAAAACCCGCAAAATAAAAGAACAAATAAAACAACAAACTTCTGAAAAAAAATCTTAGGTTATGTTCATAGAAAATACTAAAAACAAACAGTTTTCACCATATTTAAAGCAGTCCGCTGAAAAGTTTAACATTATCTTGCGTAATGATCTTAAAAAATGCGGATGTAGGCGGGACATCTTTAGTATTCTTCTTGTTTTAAATTTAACAGATCACGTTGGTTGAAATGTGACATATGTCTTTTTACGCTACGCTTTCTCTCCACCTGGACTCACTCTGATCCTTCGTATTTATTTATTTTCATCAAGGGACTTGAGGGCGTCCCTGGATTGGCTGCGCCCCCCCGTACCGCGAGGTCTCCGGGATCGTTATTTACGCCACTGACAGTGGGGAATGGAACCATTATTAAGTTAGCTTGTTGACAGTAAGTCTATATCACTCCTCTTCATGTCTGCAGAGTTTCATCGAAATCGGTTCAGCCGTTTCGAAAATTAGGCCATACAGACAGACAGACACTCCACATTTTTTATATGTATAGATTATATAAAGCTAATCGTCCATCATCTTCTGATTAGCTGTTTGAAATATGTCTTTTCCAATCCCTGAAAATAGGATATATCTTTATCCTTTTTTATCAACACGCATTTAATGAAATGCTTTTGTAGCCTCTTTACATGGTTACAATTAAAGGCTCTAAATGAAAACTGTGTAATAATAATGATCTCGTATGTGACAGTTACCATATCCCCAGACCTAAGACCCGTGACCAGTAAATCACGTGATAATATTTTTATTTATATTTGGAAAAGTCCTGATAAATAATGCGAATTCTTTTATTTTACAGTACCACACACCGATATTACACTATCATTTTCTTATTGCCTCATTTAAACTAGTATAACCTACTAATCTATATATCAACCGGTGTTACAGCAAAGTATGCATTTCTGGTTGCCTAAATTGTAATGTCATTTTTAAGATGTAAGATGTAAATAATATCTAACAAACATTTACGGATAAAAACAACTTTTAAATCCTCTTTTTGTTGATATTGATTATAACTTTCACATTTGTATTACTTTTTAACATTAGAAAATATTCAAAGGAACAAAAAATAACTGAAAGCAAAATTAAATAAAAATATTTGTGTCCGCCAAAAATAAAAAAAAGTCGACTCCAAATAACTTCCAGACAACTGTTGTTCTAATCTACTGGTATAATCAAAGGCATGTGTAAATAGTCGTGCCCGAGAAACTAAAGAACGCTGCACAAAAGAAAAGCTAAGCTTAAAAATTATAATAACGTTTAGGAAATGGGCTTTTAAGAACCTAAGTTAAAATATGCGAGCCAAAAAAAAACGTATTTTCTCTAATGGATACCTACGCTCCTGTTTCAACTCATTATGTCTTATCCGTATGTACACACGTTTCGCGTAACTCCTATGCAAATGCCGTTTGGTCGCGACAAAATCGGACGACGGTGTTTTCCTCCATATAACTTTAAAAGCGTACAGTTTTGCATTGCATCGGCGAGGCTGAAAGGTCGAGTTTTAAATAAGTGACTAACACCGGACAACCGACAACAAATTTAGACTATTTTTCATCCTTGATATACGTTTTTACTGATTATAGGAGCTGGGACATGAAAATGGCAATAAAATTTTGAAATAAATTAGTTTTTCAGCTAACTGAAAACTAATAAGATTGGTTTTTAATAAAATACATATTAACGGTTTATTACCCTACGCAACAACTTTTAGTTTATTTGTTATATTTTTTATGAAAGGTGCATTTTTTGTTAATTTTGGGGCGCTGAATACAAAAATGACAATGAAATTCAAAACTTCAATGCAATTTTCAAGAACAAGTTTTTTTATTTTTTTTTTAACAAAATAATAAAAAATATATACTTACACTTGTAGAGATATTAAATATCTTGTCTTTCTGCTTTTCTTTTGTGAATTGTTTCTGGAGCATCTCTAATAAGAGTTCAACAGTAGTCGGCAAGCATGGAAGCATTCCACTTCCTCTGGCACCTTTTCTCCATTGTTGATATATTCTGATGGAAGCGTTCACCGTGCTCATCATTTCCAGCTCCACAGATGTTAGCATAGGAAATGCATCTTTAGAGACATATTGCAACCCATTTTTTGATATGATGACAGCATATTTTCATCAAGAGTAATTGTCAGCTTTTTTATTTCCGAAGAAATTAATGATCACAAGTCAAAGGTCATTTCAAGCATTTTTTAAATATCTATAGAGTGCTGTCAAAACATTTGTCTTTCAGAATATTTCGTACCTGTCTAAGACATTTGAACGATTTTCCCATTATTAGGAAACAAAAGAATGATCAAATAAACTCACTATAATAGAAATATATCGTTTAGCCATTTGTAAAAAGAGTTTTGATTATTCACTGTTTTTTCTATTCACGAGAAATAACGAGTTAAGATGTTTATTGCCAAAACAGCCAAGAAAAGTGAATAGTTTTTTTTTTTTTACAGTCTTTAACGTATACTCTTTTCGTTATAGGAAGACGTAGGTTAAGTTGTTTTACTACTCTGTTATATAAAAATTAGGATTTAGACGCTCAGAGGTCAATTCGGGAATCAAACATCCAGTATAGAATAGCTAACGCCCTCAGCACTTAACGATCGGAACCTTCGATCTTTAAGGGGAAGAAATTGACGTTTACACAGGGTTCCATCGGCTAATATGGGTACAAACGGGAATCAGAGGGGTATCGAGAGGTGTAAGATTCGAAGACACTCATCATTTTCATATGGTTCGATTAAGTAATATAAATAGCTGTTTTTTCACGTTTTATTTATTTATTTTTTGTTTAATATTTTATTAAGCTATTTATACGTGTTTTTTCAAAATTGGGTTTTACGTTTTTGGTTAAAATAACGGCCGAGAAGAGCAACTATGTTAGTTTTTTCGTAATTGTTATTAGTTTTAAGTTTCTCATTGTAAATAGTACGTTTTTATTCTATTTATTTTGTTAATGGACTAAGTTGTTTTGAGAAACTGCTTCTATTCAATTTAATTAAAACCTTCACGCAAATTAACTTGCGGGCGCGCTGTTGCGAGACATACAAAATAAGAGATGTCTTCTGATCAACTAATTAGCAGCCTTTCCTGAGACCTGAAGTTCGTGGTTGGTAAGCTGAAATAACCGTAGTTGTTGGTACTAACGCTGCAAGAGAGAAGATGAACGTCCAGACTTCCAGAGTATCTTTATTACTGTGAAATTTAATTGTAGGCTATTAAAATAGTTACTAATTAATATGGGGCAAAAAATGATTATAGATAAAATGATTAACGCTACCTCAATGTGTCATTAGCAGGAGTCTATAATCAAATTCTGTCACATCTGTGGTCCAACAAAAATATCTCCTTTATTTTTTGCTTCACTTAGTCTTAGGAATTTCTGACGCAGGTACTGAAAAGCTGGCCCATCTGTATTCAGTGCCTTCACAAAGTTTTTCATTAGACCCAATTTAATATGCAGTGGTGAAAAAAAATCTTTTTTGGGGTCTACCAATGGCATATGTTGTACATTCGTGTCACCTGGCTCTAATGATTGTCGAACGGATCAGTCTTTTCTCTTGTAATGAAATGTCTTTGCCCGACTGTCCCATTCACACAAAAAATAGCAAAACTTAGTGAAGTCCAGCTGCAACCCAAGTAAAAGTGTAATCACATTTAAGCTGCCACAGATCTGACTTTGGTGCTCATCGTATTTTGTACCTGTCAATACGTACTTCATATTGTCGTATGACTTTTTTCATGTGAATTGCATATCCAACAGGAATAGATGGTAAAATATTTCGCATAAGCAATGGTACTGCTTTTGAGCTCAATGTTGAAATGTCTATAAACAATCTCCATTCCTCTGGATTGTAGTTTATATTTGAAACCATTATTATCTGATTAGCAAGTAAATGTTTCTGGGGGTTTCTGGAATAGGAAGTTCGTCACTATGAGGAACATGTCTCATGGCAGATGGTATATTTGGGTAGTTGATAACCGACTTTTTCTTCTTGGATATACCTGTGCCTTGCCCAACACGAGGTATGATGCAGAAACAGCAATCATTAACATAATTTGAAGGCTATCTCCAGATCATTGGGACAGCAAACCTCATAGATCGTTTTTTACTATTTAAGCAATCTTATAATCTCAACTATTCGATTCGACTGTTTTATTTCCCAGCTATCCTAAAAGTAGTGCGATTTCCCTCATTATGAGATGATTAACAATTTTGCGCAAGATTTAAAAAGTAAACAAGGTGACGAAAACCTCTGCAGTGTGTTATACATTTGTTACATGGCCTGTACATGCAAAATGCGCTAACCGACCTACTCAACAATCAAAAAACAGAATTATCAGCCTGATTTCATGAAATTATAATAAAAAATTGAAATATAGACAATTCAAACCTAAGAATTGTAAATTTCGTGTATATATACACATATACGGGTATATAGTATTCGAGCTGTTTTCGCTCTTATCGATTATACTGAATCAAATATCACGTCAACTTTACATACTATGTCACTAAATCCTATTCCCCTTCTGCATTTCCAAAACTCGGTGATTTTCTCTTCTCTTTTATTTCGTTGCTACTAATTAGAATCGACCTGTTACAATCTGGTGATTTGCATCTCAACTCCACGACGCCCAGCACAGTGGTCAAATATATACGATTTTAGTAAAAAGTTAAACTTTTGACCTGTATGCTGAAATCAAATAAACCGCGTATCACACAAAGAAAACTTAAAACAAAGATTTTTTAACTTTAAATTTATATTCGTGAATCCAAATCTATTTGATTTGAAATTAATGTTTTTTTAACTATTAATTTCGATGTCGAGTAACAAACTTCACAATGTTATGTTTTGACATATGACAAGTGAAAAGTACGGTAAATTTAGTCATGAGTTTCTTAACAACACAAGAGCGCATTTTTATAATCGAAACTTATTACGAAAACGGATGATCTGTAGAACCTACATTTCGTCAACTTCGTAAACATTTCGGTCAACATAGACGTCCTACAGAATTCGGAATTCGCTAAATTGTTCAACTTTTCAAGGAAACTGGCTCGGTAGAAGGTCGTAGAGTATACTAGCATGCTCGACCTATTCGTACTAGTCAAGTGAAGTGAAAGTGTTCGTAACATGCTATCAACATTTACTAGGCATCGTTCACAAGAATTTTCCCCGAACCTCTTTACGTAGCATTTTCATGTTGATCTTCATTTGCATCCATACAAGATCCAAGAATTGAAGGCACAAAATCATCACCAACTCCGTACCGTCAAATGGATGCTCGAAAGAGAAGAGGCTTTTTCTTCAAAAATCAATTCTCTGATGAAGCACATTTTTATTTGAATGCACATGCTCATAAACAAAACTATCGTATTTGGGGCTAGGAAAATCCTCACATGACTCATGAAGAACCACTCCATGCTGAAAAGGCTATTGTTTGGTGCGGATTATGGGTTGACGGACCCATTGTCTTCGAAGATGAAAAGGCAGTTAGAGTGAATTCTGAGCGTTATCGGGGCATGCTGATCGACTATTTTTGGCCAAAATTGGATGCAATGAATGTGAATGATTTTTGGTTTCAACAAAACGACGCAACACCACATGTAACACGTGAAACAATGGGTTTATTGAGATCGAAATTCTGATGTACGAGGATAGTTCGATAAGTTCTCGGAATGATAAAGAAAACAAAAGAATGTTTTTATTTATTTTTCAACATAGTCCTCTTGTACTTCAATACATTTAGACCAATGATGTTGTAACATTTTAATACCCATAGTATAATGCGATTTGTCCAACTCTGACCTCGTTATTTGAAGGGAATTTTCGTCCAGCGAGCCATTTTTTCAAGTTTGGGAAGAGAAAGTAATCGCTGGGAGACAGATCCGGCAAATATGGCGTATGTGGAAGCACTTTGAAACGTCATGGAGTTTTGCAGCAACAACCATAGATTTGTGTGCAGGCGCGTTATCCCGATGAAAGAGCACTTTTTTTTTGGCAAGATGTGGACGTTTAGCCTTAATCGCATGCTGCAAACGGTCCAGTATTGAAGCGTAATACTCCCCGGTGATAATCTTGCCTTGTTCTAAATAGTCTATAAGCACCACGCCATGTGAATCCCAAAAAAATGTTGCCATGACTTTTCCTGCAAACGGAACCGTTTTTGTTTTGTTTGGCGCAATTTCACCTGCCCCCACCCATTGTTTAGACTGTTGCTTTGTCTCTAGCGTTAAACAGTGAATCCATGTTTAATCTACAGTTATAAAACGTCGAAGAAATTCAGCAGGATTGCGTCTGAATAAGTCTAAACACTCTTGTGAAGTGTTCATTCGAAGGCGTATTTGGTTGACTGTTAACAAACGTGGCACCCATCGCGCAGAAAGCTTTTTCATGCCAAGAACATCATGTAAAATGTAGTGGACACGATCTATCCAGATGTTTGTTATACCAGCAAGCGCTCGTACTTTCAGTCGGCGGTCATGAAGTATGATATTGTGAATTTTTGTGACAATTTCGTCAGTTGCAGCGGTTTTTGGGCATCCCGAGCGCTCATCATTTTGAATTGATGTACGACCACGATTAAATTCAGCGGTCCACTTTACTGTCGAAAACGAAGGAGAAGTATCCTTTAAAGTAGAATCTAACTCATTTTTAATATCAGGATGAGTTAAGCCCTTTAAAACAAAGTACTTTATAACCGCTCGAACTTCAATTTTATCCATCTTTCACAAAATATCGAACCTTATGTGTTCACTAGATCGCCACAAACAAGCAACTGAACGCAAATATCTGAAACTTTGCAGGGCGTCATCTCAAGGTCAATACTTACAAAATATTATAGTTATTTGATCCTACTAGCGCCCTCTCTGTTTCAGGCCGAGAACTTATCGAATCATCCTCGTATATTCGCCTGCAAGATCATGTGATTTGACACCTTTGGACTATTTTTTTTTGGAATTTTTATGAAAAGTAAAGTTTATATCAATGCCCTACGAACAATTCAAGACCTTAAACGCAATATTCAACATTAAATAGAGGTCATTGAACTCCTATTACTTCAAAAATTCATCGAAAATTTTGATGTCCGGATGTAGGCCTGCAAAGGAACCCTGGTGGTCATATGAACGATATTGTTTTTCATAAATAATTGTCAGAGATACACTTTTCATTTTCAATAAAGATTCATGAATTTAGTTAGTAAAATATATTTTTAACTTTAACTTAAAAAAAAACAACAGATGTTCCATCTTATACATATAATAACTCTACGAAGCTATGGGGATGTCGCTGAGAAAAAAAAATAAGATTCAACTTCGAACGAATTGTATTTTCAACTCTCAAGCACATAATGAGAAATCCTTTACGTGGATTCGAGTAAAAAATTTTAACCTTCGAAATCTGGATACTTCGACCACTGTACGACGCCGCCTTCGATGAAATACCGATTATTCCGGTCGACAAGATTTACTATTTAATTATCCGCTTTTTTGCTTCTGATTTGTTTTTTTGGTTTATTTCTCTCTTTAATCGGATTTCTTTCGCCCAAGGGTCAGAACGTGTTAAAGAAAAAATATGCGAATTAAGGGTACTCGACTTAAAAGGGAATCTGTTTTTGATATTATCAAAATTTCTCGAGTGACGCGATTTTAAATTCGGTAGAAGTACTCGGAATTTTAATGAAATGAATATAATTAGAATTCTAAAGAAAAATTTATATTTTTAATAATGTTTAAATTATTTCCAGGTTATTATAATTATATTATTGTTGAATTAGATTGAATATTTGTTTTCAATAATAATTTTACCCATTTTAAGCTCTAACTGATAAGAACTTAAACAGGAAAATCTATTTAAGGTACTCAACACCTCAATTAATCTTTCGAAATTGTAAAATGGAGCAGAAAGGACATAGAAAGTCTGCAGAGGAACACTCTTGAAAAAGGCACACAAAAATTATCCTAATAGTGCTTCTGAGCGGACGACGCTACCAAAATAAATTGGAAGAAGGGGATTTGTGGATATTGGAAAGCACTGGATCATCAACTAACAAACCTACGCCCATATTTTCACAGGCTGGCAGAGTATTATATGCCACATGGAGCAATATTCGAGGCCGACGATTCAAAACCGCTGCGGTTAAGGGACTATGAATTGACCGCTCATCACCAACCAGATCAAGAGAAGTTTTAAACCTCTCTACACAAGTTCCTTCATTGACGACACCCAAATGAGGTCCACCACGAAAACGTCGAAAAATAAGCATCAAACTATTACTTGACGTCATGTTACCTGAAACCAAACGCTTTCTATTAGACCAGGTCATCTAAAAAAAAACTCTATGAAACACATAATCAGAAACCCCTCAATCCAGAAGAACCAATGTCGATATGAATGTCGAACATCTGAGACAATTCAGCACATAACAGGAGGATGCCAAGCATTTACCGCATCAGAGTACAAGGAAAACACAATTCATCCATCAAGAGTTAGCAGAGAAATTCAAACTGTTACAGGTAGAAAAAATGCTATGAATACAGCCCGGAGCCTGTACTGAAGAACAAAGAGTTCAAGCTGTACTGAGATCGAACTGTGCTTATTGATCATCCTTCTTATCCATTGCGGACGATGGTTATGAACATAGCACCTCGTATCTTGTTGATGGCTTGTCTAAATAGTTGGATAAATGTTAGTCCCAACTATTTTCGTAAGTTTTGCATCCACGAATTTCTTCTTGTGCCTGGACCTCTCTTACTATCGATTTTTCCTTCTAGAATGATTTGTTGGAGGCGATATTTGTTGTCTCATTATGTGGCCAAGGTATTTCAGCTTTCTTTTATTTACTGATCATATAGACGACCTCATTTTAGTAGATAAAACATCCCAGCAACACTAATAGGAATTGCCATCCCTAACAACAACAATATAAGGGATAGGCATAATGAAAACATCGCCAAATCGCCAAAGACAGAGACCTGGAGGTACAAATGCGCAGACAGTGAGGAATTTATAGCATCTGGACGATCCCCATAATTATATCAACAACCGGAGTAGCACAGAAAAGTCCTCTGTTTAATATCCAGGAATTGGGTATTAGTGAACACTTGTATAAGGCTATTCAAAAGGCATTGCTACTTAGGACCTCTCGAACTGTCCCAAAAATTTATGGGAACCGTAACATCACCTAAGACTCGACAACATCGAAAGGGCCCCCACAGAACTTCATTATTTTGATATCTGAGTCTCTTGGTGATGAATGAATGTGCAAATGCGCAGACAGTGAGGAATTAATAGCATCTGGACGATCCCCATAATTATATCAACAACCGGAGTAGTACCGAAAAGTCCTCTGTTT
Organism: Diaprepes abbreviatus; assembly: GCA_034092305.1. Lineage (NCBI taxonomy): Eukaryota > Metazoa > Arthropoda > Insecta > Coleoptera > Curculionidae > Diaprepes > Diaprepes abbreviatus. Next base: position 603,510 of record JASJET010000343.1, on the reverse strand, counting down.
AATATCCAGAAACTGGGTATTAGTGAACACTTGTATAAGGCTATTCAAACGGCAATGCTACTTAGGACCTCTCGAACTGTCCGAAAATTTGTGGGAACCGTAACGTCACCTAAGGCTCGACAACATCGAAAGGGCCCCCACAGAACTTCATTCTTTTGATATCTGAGTCTCTTGGTGATGAGTGAATGTTCCCCCTGAGGGAGTATGAAAGCCGTTTGGATATGTCTATGAGATCAAATGCCATTGAAGATTTGTTTCCAATAATAATATTATCCATTTTAATGTCTAATTGATAATTAAACTACCCTTTAAAAATCCTATTTTCGCCAAACATCAACAGATCATTTCTGTCAATAACTAAAACAAGACCTTCAAAATTACACGTCTAAATACTATGATACTATTTTTATAAACGAGAGAGAGATATGAATTAGGGACGCATCGACTACTAGGTCTTTTAGCGTCCATTGTTTGGTTTCCTTGATACGTATATTGTTTGTTCTACATTAGATTGTATAATCCAATGTCTTTGATAAATTTGATAACATTGTTAGAATTTTGATAGGAGAGGAGAACATCAATCTTGTTTTCCTGTAATTGACGGAATAGGTGATGCTCATATTTTTTGCAATCAGTGATGATATGTCTGATTGATAGGGAGGTATGACAGGTTTCGCAGTAAGGAACAGGGGATTTGTTTAGGAGGTATTCATGGGTTAGGTTCGTGTGGCCAATTCGGAGCCTCGTCATTATGGTTAATTCTTGTCTTGGTAGATTAGGGAGGGGGATGCCAGTAAAGATAGTCTTTTTAACTAATTGAAGTTTGTTGATTGAATCCTGAAGGTCCCATTCTAGTTGAATGAGGTTTCGAGTTTTTAAGGTCTTGAGGGTGGAATATTTTATTTACTTTATTAGGAGAATTTTGATGATTAGATGCAAGGGCTTTAGTATTTCCTGGGATTCCAGTATGACTTGGTATCCAGAGGAAGGTGAAAGATTTGTTCCTGATATGGGAGTATTTTATTAAGGTTTTGATCTCGTGAGCTATTAGATAACTAGGACTGTATGATTCGATTAGTTTGAGAGAGTTTAAATAATCTGAAATTACTAGCCAGTTTGATTCAGAGGTATTTAGGCAATATTGTAAGGCTTTAAGAATCGCGAATAGCTCAGCAGTAAGGATTGAAGAGGATTCATGAAGGGAGAACACTTTTTCTGCATTCTTTGTATAGTATGACGCTCCGACTGTGTTAGCTTTTTTGGAGCCATCAGTAAATATGAGTTCGTGATTGCTATATTTGAATTGAATTATTTGATGGTACCTTGATTGAATTATTCTCGAGTTAACTTCTTTTTTTATCTCGTAGTGTAAGTTCGAAGTTACAACTGATGGGGAAATGACTCCAGGGTTTAGGAAGGTGTTTATTTCATCTACTGAGGGCATAGTTATTGATAGACCTTCCCTGGTTTCGGCGAAGCTAGTATGAATAAAAGGAGGATACTTATTCCAAGAAGTGCAGTTGTTAGGGGGGGTTTAAAAAGGATTTAAAATGCGGGATGTAGGGACGGAAGTGGAGAGAGCTCACATAATTAAAAGTAAGTTGCATCCTTCTATGTTCTAAAGATGGGATTTCTGATTCACAATATAGGCTATTGATTGGACTGGAGTGAAAAGCACCTATGGAAAGGCGTATGCCTTTATTATGGATAGGGTTTAATTTCCTGATGTAGGAGGTAGGGGTTGAAGAGACCATACATCCATAATCCATCTTGGATTGTATTAAAAATTTGTAAATTTTTAATAACGATGTCCTAATCCCCATTTAGTATTTGATAGCATTCTAATGATGTTTAGGTCCTTAGAACATTTTGTCTTAATGTATTGGATGTGGGCATTCCAGTTGAGACGCTTATCAAATACTAGTCCAAGAAATGTGTGCTGGGGGTTTAGAGGTATGTTTTGAGAATTCATAGAGAGCCTAGGGTTGATGTTGCATTTTCTTTTCCTGCAAAAATGGACGAGTGACGATTTAGTTGGTGAGAAGGTTAATCCAATAGCGTGAGACCATGTCAGGATTGAATTGAGGGATGTTTGTAGGGAGTTTTGATTGTCCGAGGAGTGATATAGTAGGATATCATCAGCAAATAACGGCTTTACTTTTGCAAATCTAATAATTCATGGGGAAGTTATTGCTGCGCTATCGCTTTCATAACTTACTCCAGTCCAACTTTATAGTTAACATTAACAATGTTATTTTAGATTTAGTTTTGAGTCACGTGAGGCTCGCTGTGGACTCTGTTCCACCGCTAGTTCGTGTGGACGACAATCATCCGCCAATTGCCTTTAATATTGCCTCTTCGCGTTCTAGTTATTATGACACCAGCACTCAAGCATAGAATTTTTACTTTGATTTTAAACATGCCAATAATACCTTATTAAATGACTATTTGTGCTCTGTACCCTGGGAGACCCTTTTTTCTTCTGTGGGTAGTGTTGATGATATGCTAAATATTTTTTAAAATGAATTAAATTCTATGCCTGTAAAGAGAGTTTCTGCAAGAAAGTTTCCTAGGTAATTTTGTAGAATGTACAAAGATATATCATCTAGTGTAAAAATATGCAGACTAAAAGCGAAGCCGATTCACAGCAAAATATTAAAGAACCAGCTGTAGTTTTTTTTTAAAGCTAGAATAGCCTCAGCAGCTGTAGGGGTTTAAAAATTAATCCTAGGTCGGGACAGAAGATAAATTAGTGAAAAAGTTCTTATTTGTCACATAGAGTCAACGACTTCACAATACGCGAGCGTATGTGATACAGTATTGGCATATCTAAACACTGCAATTTTTAAAAAAATTCTCATACTAATGTTTCTCTAAAAATCAATAATAACATAATAGCTTTCCGGAAAATAACTACATTAATGCTTTCTGATTACACACTGAAATACATTAGGGCAAGTGCCTACTATAAAGTAAAGTAAAGGCTTTCCTCTTTACCCTCCTCCTGCTGATGATTTATTGACTGAAAGGCGTATTTTGAGGGAAGGCCCAGCTTATTATATTTCGTTCAGTAGGCAACAGCGTTGTCTGAACGGAATTTGAAAATAACTTGTTTTATTAAAATCACAATTTAATGTTTTTAATTTAAAATGTTGTTTTAATTCTGTAATTATGAGATTTTGTTCGTAACAACCAGGAAACTTTTAATACCGACAAAGTTTTCCGCTCCTGCTGGGATTTGAACTCAGTACATCTCGCTTTTCAGGCAAAAGCTTTATCGCTTGTGGATTTCGTCTATCCCTTGCAGCTTTAATATTATAATAATTATATAATGATTTTAAACCACGCAAGCAAAATAATAGGGGAGGATGGGCCACAATGAGACGAAAAAAAAAAGTTTTTTCTTATTATATATGCTTCAGGATAGTTCTTAAATACTTCAGGACTCACAAGCATCTATCCGGAACTTCCAATCAGTGTGATTTTCCACTAGAAATAGTTTCTTACAGGCCTCATTTTCAACAACTTTAAATGACGCAAAGCATATTTCTCGATAAATGACGATAAAACGGTTGTATTTAATATTTCTCCGCCGTTCACAAAACTGCTCAGAAAAAAGCTTTATCGCTGTGGATTTCGTCTATCCCTTCCAGCTTTAATATTATAATAATTATATAATGATTTTAAACCACACAAGCAAAATAACAGGGGAGGATGGGCCACAATGAGACGAAAAAAAAAGTTTTTTCTTATTATATATGCTTCAGGATAGTTCTTAAATACTTCAGGACTCACAAGCATCTACCCGGAACTTCCAATCAGTGTTATTTTCCACTAGAAATAGTTTCTTACAGACCTCATTTTCAACAACTTTAAATGACACAAAGCATATTTCTCGATAAATGACGATAAAACGGTTGTATTTAATATTTCTCCGCCGTTCACAAAACTGCTCAGAAAATCATCACTAGTGAATATGTTTGTATCACATGGATAAATTCCTGTTTTTTTAACCCCTCCAGGAGCTTTGAGTTTAGGAAAATAAACCCGATTTGGTTTCTTATACTATAGTTTATTCAAGAACTAGAGAGAGTAATAAATAATTTTTTATCCTTTTTTCTCTTCGTAAACTACCTGTGTTCTTTATTTAGTCCAATGTCTTTGGCAAAATCTGTAGACACATATATTTTTCATAGGAATGGGTTTGAAATTTTATAATCAAAAAACCGGTCTATAATAATGGATTATTTGGGTTGGATAACAATAGATATTTGGATGTTTGAAGTGTTAAAAAGGATTTTAATCCTTATCATAGGCGTCGGAAGCAGGTTTATTTAATCACTAAGTATTTATGGCATAGAATATTATTTCGGTAATAAACTTAAAATAAAAAGTTTTTATAATAATATTTTATTTCTTATGATTTCTTAATCATTCACATACATTAGAAAATATAGATAATTTTGACATATTTGACACAAATCAGAACTGTATTTCCTAAACCATCTGCAGAATTAAAATTAAACACTAAAAAGGGATTCAAATGTAATTAATTTTTATATGTTACAGAAAATTTAAATAATAAATTGCGTTTACGCTGATAAACATTACGTATCTAATTCATAATCAAAGTCAGTGAAGCTCAAGTTAATTAGAATTGGTTCTTTTATCTCACCAATCATGAGATCGAGTTTCCACATTTTCTTTTATTCTTTTATTATATGGATTTTCCCCAATTTTCTGCACTAACTTTATTCAAAAAAATCTTTCAAAAGTTCTTCAGATTTCTTATCTGGTTTTCCCAGTAAAAATTAAGTTCTCTGAACAATTTCCAGAGCTCAGTTCTTTTAATTTCAGGTAAATCCTGATTTTCATTGATTTTAGTTAGAATTTTGTCGACGGTTGGGATCTGCTTCTCATAATAAAATGTATGTATAACTCCTTTTATGGCAGTTTACATCTCTTTTTCCAACGAGATTTTTCGTTTGCCTGTGATTGAATGTATCTTGGGAGTACTAACAATTCCAGTCGTTTCTTTCTCCTTCAGTATTCAATACATAGTAGATTTTCCAACTCCTGTCATGTTGGAACACATCTCAACAAAGCTTTTAACATTATTATCTAGATATTGATATCTTAAGGCATTATAAACATTCATCGTAATAAGTTTTTCGTTGAGGAAAAAATGCCCTGGTTTAACGATTTTGGAATAAATATAGATGTGGAAGGCATGTCTTTTGGGTATCTCACTAATCTCAAATAATATATAAACACAAGCGTAAATAAGATAAATCACTAAGGACACACTGTAAGGTGTACTTTGCTCACTGACAGAAATTAAATTGAACTATCAGAAATTTTATTGTTGCAGTAAATTTATAAAAACTTATAATACTCAAATATAATTAGATTTACGGCAGTCCTCAGTTACCTGCGGCACTGGCGCAGGTACGTTGGAGGTTTCGGTAACAATTTTATTACTCTCTCTAGTTCTTGAATAGAGTATAGAAATGTGTATGCTTGCGATCGCCCCTCCCCTTCCCAAGAGCTTTGAGTTCAGGAAAATAGAACCGATTCTGCATTTTATATTAGAAATGTGAATGCTGCTGGCACTCCCCCCCCCCCCCGCTGAAAACTTGTTTTTCTTGCGATAGCCCCCCCCCCCAAGAGCTTTGAATTCAGAAAAATAGACCCGATTCTGCCTCTTATACTAGGAATGTGTATGCTGTTCGCATCCTCCCCCCCTGTCGGCAACTGGTTTTTTCTTGTTATCGCCCCTCCCTCTCCAAGAGCTTCAAATTCAGAAAAATAGACCAGATCCTGCTTTTTACACTAGAAATGGCAATGTTACTGGTGTCCCCTCCTTGTCGACAACTTGCTTTCGATTGCCATACTGTACTTGTGTGATATCAATCCCCCCCCTCCCCAAAGAGAGAGGCTGGATCCGCCCCTGATCTCAACTACCACTCACAAAATTAAAAAAAAAACATATTAGCCTAGATTACCATTTCAGGCAGAGATGGCGTTGCCATATTTGAATCGTCGTGGCCAGTGTCACTTCCTTACTGATCAATTAAAGGATTAACTTCTATTGCACTCAAATCAGGTTTAAAAGTTAAGACTTTTTTGATGAATCTGACTGTAAATCTTTCAAGTGAATCTGGTTGTAGAGGTTAAATTTGATTACACCGTGTTCAAAACTTGAGAAGAATGCAAAATAATAATATTTCTTTTATTCCAAGATTGAAATTATTTAAAAAAAAAATTGAATACGCCACTGTTGGACCCAAGCAACCAACCAAGCGCGTTCTGCCTAACCAACTTTCTATAAAGTGATGGAGTGCGATTCACTTTTCACTAATGATATTACAGTGTGCGTTCGCTAAATAAAGGCCCGTTTATATTCAACTTCGAACACGATGTATGTGATTAAATTGAACGAACGTTTAGGCGAGTTTTTCCCTTTGGGGAACCGTCTGTTTTAAAAATGTTTTCTTGCTTTAGGCGGTCTTAAAGCGGGCCACAGACTCTGCATCTGGCATTTCTATTTCGTTGAAAATATATTTTTTCTTTAACAAATTAAAAACACTATCGATTTAATTAACTAGTTATAAAAACCAAAAATGGGATTTGGCATAAAATAAAACCATAACTTCTGCCTTAGCTCATTTCCTCTTCAAATTTAAAAATTAGATACTAACTTTGTACCAAATCTGTTTCAAAATACAATGTTCTTAAAATAAGTTATTATTTTTATAAATCACCTAGGAACTTATGGGTCTTACCATCATTATCTCATTTCATCTGGTAAAATTTTATCTTGCATTTAAAGCAGGACTAAAATATTCCGTTTAACAGTATAAAAAAGATATTACAATACAAATTATAAAATATATCGTCCATGCAGGCAAAAGAAGAAACAAAAAGGGGCGTGTGTGGCAGGCCTAAATTTTATCGTTCCACTGGCCTATGCTAAACATAAGCTTCATTTGAATTAAAAGGGGTTTCCTACATTTATATTTATGACGTGTATATATACTTAAAATTCCTCGTAAGTAACGAAATGAGTTAAAATGTTAAGTGTGAAGTAGTTTTTATATAGAGTGGCTCAACGATCTGAATCCCTTGCGAGTCTATATAAAGAGGTAATAAAAAAAACTATTTGTGGTTGATAGTGATTTAAAGTGAGAATAATGAAATTTTAACAGGTCAATATATTAGAAAAAATTTGATGCATAATATAAAGTACAACAATTTTAAGGAGGGGGGATCCGAGAAGGTTGAACATGTGCCCAATATTATTTTTTCGATGAGCTACCCCAAAAAAATCAAAGAATGAAAGTTCTACGTTATTTAGAAGCGGAGATATTGCTATTTTCAAGCGCGCGCCGATTTGAAGACGCGCTCTCACTTTGTACTCGGTGAGATTCGGTTACCCCCTCCGACTTACCTTATCTGGCGTCCAGCGCGTACCCTCAGTTTAGCGATCTCCTGAAGGGTTGATTGTGTATAAATTAACCTCAATTGAATCATTTCATATACTTTAGACTCTTATTAATGAACTGTAAAAAGTTTAGCTCTTAATATAAATAAACAATTGCTCTGTGATTTTTTGAAAAAAAAATTGCTAACTCGGCTCCTATTGGTCGTAGAGATTTTTTTTTTCAAAATTAGTGTTTTTTTACCAGCTTTCCAATGATATGCTTCATTAACAAATCGGACAAAAAATGCGGTTGTTAATTAATTTATTTATAAGCGAAAAACTACTCATACCATCATGACGATTTTGCATAAACAAAATATGAAAAATATCCAATTTTTTTTCTACATGATAGCTTAAGTCTTTACGAAGAGAATCAGCACTAAGAGAACTCTGTAGCAGTTTCCTAGATGACGGTACAGCCAATCACTTTTTTCGTTTTTCTAATAAACAATTGCAATTTTACAAAAACTATTGGACCGACAGCGTTCAACCTGCGCACACTTTTTAAGCACTTTAAAACTCACATTCTGGTAAAAGTTGAAAACAATTCAATAAATATTAAGAAAGTTATTAATAATTGAAAAATAAGCCATTTTTAATGTTCAATTTGCAATAACTTTTTTGTTTACAGACCGATTTGGACAAACAAAAACTCATTTTGAAGATATTTTCAAGACATACAATTCGTCTGTGGAATATTTTTTTCTAAATCTCTTAGATTTTCCGTAAAATTCAAAAAACCGGGGAAAAAACAATTTTCGACCTATTTCTTAAAAAAAAACGATGTTCCAACCAAAATTTGTTGTGACACGACATGAGACGTCATTTCTACTACCATTCCCGACCCATTTCTGCAATCAGATCGCAGGTAGTATTTGAGTTTTTTTTAACACTCCGTTTCCTGGAGTATTATAGAATGGGTGCGGGATTAGGGGAGACATGAAATAAAAGTATAGAAAATAACGGTGCTACAAACAAAAATATGTTATTTTCGAAGTTTCTCAAACGAATAAAAGAATATAAAATAGCCCAAGGAAATGATATTTTAAGTTGCATTATGAGCATATAAAACGTAAAAGTTATAACATGCGAATATCAAAAATATTTAGTTAATAAATATTGAATGAAGTTTGGCAACAAGGCATACATTTTGTATTGTAAATCTGTCCGAAACTTTTTATGTGACATGTGTCAACGCTTTATCAGTTATACTATTTTCTTCGTTAACGCATCTGGGTACCTATTCTCGTTCTTGAGAGAACGATCACTTGATGGAAAGTGGGCGTGGTTCTCACGAAAAAGTATGAAACCGTATTCTGGGTAGCTTTCTCGATCTCGAGAGAACGATCATTTTGATGGAAAGTGGTCGTAGTTCTCACGAAAAAGTAAGAAACCGCATATTGAATACGGTTTCGTACTTTTTTTGTGAGAACCGCCCCCACTTTCCATCAAGATGATCGTTCTCTCAAGAACGAGAATAGCTACCCTGATCAAACCTTCGCATGTTATGTCGAAAGTCCGATGGAAAGATAAATTTGTACAAATAAAAACTAATGTTGAAAAGATCTGAAATGACAATATATACAATATGATATAAGGCGGTGTTGTCCAATTTCTCATTTCGTTGTAGCACACTATATAGCATTAAAAATAAAAGTTTAAGCGAAGGGCTTACACCAAAACCATATGCTGACGACAATCGAGTAGTCCTGATGGTATTTAAGAGGTAAAAGGTATCATATGTACTGATTTGGGAATGTCAGAATAAATTGATAACTGTTGGTAAAAAATAACTCATGCTACGGTGGGTTCTAGAATACGAAGGTATAGATGGAAACGAAAAAAAACAATAAGTGAGCAAGAAAAGGCTCATCGACTCAATATATTAGTTGAGAACCGGCTCTTGGGGTGTTGAGTGCACAGCACGAGAAGCCGGTAAGCCATGGATAAGAGCATAAAGATCGCTAAATAAGCATACGAGAATTGAACTACAATAAACTTTTTATAGAGAATCCTGCCCACAAATTAACGAAAAAATTACTCCAAGTGAGTAGGAACCAACTAAGGGTAATCACAGGTACAATAAAGAGACACAGATCATCAAAATTTATCTGCTTAAAATGAATTTTTACGATGGGAACCTTAATTGCAAGTTATGTGGTCGAATTAGCGAAAAATCGGAAAATACAACAAACTTGGAACCGAAGAAAATGCATACCCATTCCTCAGCTAATTCAAAGAAGTAGTAGATATCTGTTGGACTTCCATTGTCTTCATTTTTGTTGAATATCACGACGTTTCGGCTAGTAGTTATCTCTAGCCGTTTTTCAAGTGATGGGAACCTTAATTGCAAGTTATGTGGTCGAATTAGCGAAAAATCGGAAAATACAACAAACTTGGAACCGAAGAAAATGCATACCCATTCCTCAGCTAATTCAAAGAAGTAGTAGATATCTGTTGGACTTCCATTGTCTTCATTTTTGTTGAATATCACGACGTTTCGGCTAGTAGTTATCTCTAGCCGTTTTTCAAGTGAAACTGAAACGCCGAAACGTCGTGATATTCAACAAAAATAAAGACAATGGAAGTCCAACAGATATCTACTACTTGGCAAGAAACTTCGTTGTCTATGACCTTCAAATTAATTCAAAGAAATTATAGCAGGAAGCCAAGAATTAATGGAGTGGGTGTTAGTAAGAATCTAGAATGAGCACAATAAGCCTACTTTGTCCGTACTGCATCCAGGTTAAGACGACCCCATGTAAAAAAAATATCATTACTCTTTTTATATCGGAACATGCGATATATTAAAAAATTAAGTATTAAGCGACGGATACCTGAACTTTTCGTAAGAGCAATATTACTTGGGGCTACTTTTAGAGTTGTTTGTATTTGCAAAAACTCACGATAAAAAATATTGAGAAAATTAAAGGTTGTTTTTCACATACTCAATAATCATATTTCATTTGTGAAATCATCGAGTCAATCAAGAAGTTCAAAAATAGTGTGTTTCATTTGCGCTTCAAAAATCTACAAAAAAAAAACACAAAAAGTCATTTTTTCTGCTATAAAATTATGCAACCTTGCAAATAATCCAAATATTAGCGTTCCTGAACCCGTAATGTTCGTCACCAAAAATGCAAAACTGGAAAGACAAATTACGCACGACAAAAAGTGTAAAAGAGAACATTACTGTCAGTTTTTTAAAATTATCCAATAAGAATTAATTTATATATTTAAACTTTACGTTTTCAATTTTATTCCATTATAGTTGCCAAATAAACTTGAAAACTCCGATAATCAAATTCAAAACACTCGAAACTTTCCCGCTGATTCCGCCGAAATTCAACCAACAACTACATTATCGTTTGTAGAGGAAGTTTTGTTATTCTCGAGCAACTACCGGCAATGATTTATATACCCACCACGGACTTCCAAGGGTAAACGAAAACTTATTTGTTCCAACTTTAAACGACGGGGGCGTCCTAACGTTCGGAAAATTTAGTTTTAGGAAAGTTTTTTCGGTGTAGTAAAATTATATAAATGGAAAAAATTGTTTTTTAAATCTACAAGGTGTTTAAAACCACAAATTTTTCTAATAAGGAACTCTCAAAATATTCTTAATAGCTCTAACAATTAAGTTTCTTCCCTTTACCATAGATGCAATCTACTTATAAAATATACACATTCTAAATTATTTAAGGTTTCCTTTATAGTTAAGGAGTCCAGTGGCTTTTCGTAGCCAATGAAGAAACATAGGTTAATTTATATTTCTAATCTTTTTGGATTTTGGGTTGTAAAACATGTTAAATTTTCCTGGTAACTGTGTTTAGTTAATGGGCTGCCATATCTTTTGCCTGTTTGGCGTTTTGAGTTGTGTTTACCGGAATAAATCTGGAGGAATTTTAGCAGTTGTTCACGTTTCAACGAAAAAAATATGTTAAACGTCAATAAAAACATCGAGAAGATCTATTAATTACAATTTATTGGAACAATCTTACACATATTTTCGATTTATTAAGATTTAAGCACAAAATTAATTCCTACCAAGTGAGTTTAATGTCTAATTTCAACCTGGCCATATGCTGTTTTAAATCTCATTATTACCTAAATTGACTGCATTAGTCTATTATATTTTATATTGGGTTTTAAGGCGGATTGTGGTTTTTTTTTATGAATATTGATTAATTTTTCCTGAATTTTCTTAGTATTTAACAACTATTACTTTGATAATGCCTTAATTATCCCTTTTATATTAAACTTAATTATGAGTGTAACTTTAAAATTTTACTATATTTTGTTAAGTATTTTAAATATTTTAAAGTCTTTCTAAATTGTATTCAATCTCTTGGTAAAAATAAAATTATATAGCAATGTGATATGTCTGTTCGCTCGATGACTTTCTATTTGACTCCATTTTAATTTTTTGTGTTAGGATGTTTAGGTACTTGGAACTGGCAAACTTAAGTTAAAATTAAAAAATATATATATTTAATTGAAAATTTAATGCCAAAATGTGTATCCTGACTTTTTACATAGTATTATGGTGAATTTTGTGATTATGTTTATAGATTTATTATTTATGCCTTGTAGCTTAATGAAAACTGCATTTATTTTTGCCAAGTTTAAACTGATTTACTTAATAGTAATGAATGTTAATAAAACTAAGCATGTAGTATCATCCAGTGGTCTCAAATTCTAATTATTATATTTTTTATTTTATTATTATTTCCAATTGTATGATGGTTACATTATAACTGATGATACTATATTTGTTTATAGCGTTAAAAAGCAATAAAAACATTACATTTGCGATTAATCCCAGCTTGTAGTTCCTGACCTGAATTTATCAATTTTTGGGGGCAGAGTTTAAAAATATTTATTTAACCAAAAGTTTACTTGACCGTTTTTCGGGATCCCCCACCCTCGAAATTCGTAATAAGGGGATCAAAATACATATAAAAAATTTTGATGTAGCCATGTCTCTTCATCGACTACTAACACTCCTGGGCTTCCTGACCATTAGTACTTTACGCGACACAGTGATAAAACAATTTTTATCACTTTTTTATATTACCCTTTATTCGTCCATAATACGATGCGTATTCCATATCCATTTGGTCGCTTTTAACTTCCATTTCATATGCCTTAAAAATAGTATATCATCCGTCTGTATTTGATTCATTGCTAACTGTAATCAAATATTATTATAGCTGAAGCTTCCGTAAGGAAACATCAGCTTTTTACGTCCGATCGCTGAAATAAAATCTGTTTAACTGACAGGGAGTTGTACACACACGAAGTTGATTTCTAAGAGTTTCTTTTTTACTCAGAAGTCTAAATATAAGGACTAAAATTATGTTCACTCCTGTATCTAATTCATAAAAAAATCTTAGTAGCAATGGGACCTCTCTAACCTGAGTAAACCCTTAATATACAGGGTGTCTCACGGTAACCGTCCATTAGAATATTGTATCTTGGGATGTGATGCGATTTGAATCCTGAAAGTTTGTATAAGGAAGTTTTCGGTGAGACTCTCTTCAAATGAAATAATAGCGATCTTGTGAGACTTCTTGTTATACCGGAAGTTATCCGAAACTTAATATACTGCATGCACATTTAGTGGTGAAGAAGCTATGTTCGTCTTGAATCCCTCATAATTTAAAAATCGTTCAAAAAAAGGCTCATGTCGTTTGATGCATGGAAGGGCTAAAATAATACGATCGAGGTGATTTAAAAGACATTTATAAGATTGTGCCAGGCGACAAGACACGAATTTTTGCGTATGAGCTCGAAAGTAAACAGCAGTAAATAGTATGGATTTTTTATGATGAACCAAAACCAACAAAACAACTCGCGCACGAAGCCATGGCCATGTTACAGTGATATATTTAGAAAATCGAAGAACGATTAATTCTGAATACTGCACAACCATATCTTTGCCAAAAGCCACATTTCTCGCTTCCCCAGTTCTCACTATAAGTGCTACCGTATTGAACCAAACGATTTTCTTCGGTTTCCAATCCCTCTTTCTCACGAAAGACGCACATTTCATCCATGGAATATAACCCCCATTACAACCGATTTGTCTCTGCTATTCTTTTCAAAGGAATCACAGAGCATAGAATTCCTCAAATCCCACTTCATGAAATTGGTCCAAACAAACTATAAATGCCACGATAGGCAGACATAAGAGTGGGAGCTGCTTTTCTCTCATCCTCTCATAATTTTTCACATCTTTTACACCTTCTACTAGCATCCTCTCTGTTGAGCTGTTAGCCATGTATAAAGCCACAGAGTCTATCAAAATATCAAACAAAAAACTCTGGGTCACAGCGACTGATTCCCTTAACTAAACTGAGTATCTAAACGCATTCAATCTCTCCCATCCTCTAGTACTGTTAACGAAATATAATCTTGAAAAGATTAATATCCAGGGGAAAACAGTGTCATTTCTCTGGACCCCCAGCCATGTAGGGATTCCCGGTAATGAAAAAGCCGACTCGCTCGCCAAGGGAGACCCCGAATCCCTTATTATTGAATTAGTTTTCCACCCGAAAGATCTCTCTCCAAACACAAAATAAGAGCAATTTGTGAACTGGAACGAGATCTCCACTCAGGGGACAATAAGCTGTACGAGGTGAAAGACACCCTCTTTTCAAACCCCTACCTAGAGAACCTACCCAGAACATCACTGTCCCTTATGGCTACACTGAAGATCGAACATATGCAGCTGACATATGGCTACCCTATTGACCGCTTGGACTCCCTACTTGAAACCTATGCAACCACCCCCTATCCATCACACATATTTTTACTAACTCTCCCAAATTCTCACCCATATTAGACTACTTCGGCATTACTGGCTCCCTCAAAGGGATAGTGGTTGCCTTCCTTAAAGCCTTCTCCCTATCGTCTCGGATATAAACCTAGGGTAGTTCCCCTCCCTTTTCTTTTCTTGGAGAGTTACCCACAATAATCTAGTCACTCTATTATTTTATTTACTTATCAAGGTTTGTTCAGTACATGTCCATTTTAATTTGTATGGTCGTCTTTATACTAATATTTCATTTTGTATTTAAATTTTAATCATGTTAACGATTTTATCATAAATGACTAAGTGGACACCAAAAAGTCCATACGGATTGACGTGTCCTTAATTAATACAAATCAATCAGTCAGTGTTTGCCAAAAGCAGGTGAAAAGGAACATAAAACTGATAGGACAGAAGATTCTCCACCATGACAATGTGATCTCTCACACATCGGCACAAACTGGTGACTTTATGAACACTCAAAGCATGGAATTGGTGGGTCTTCCACCATACACCCCTAACTTGGCGCTCAATGATTTATTTTTGTTCCTACATATGAAGAACAAACTGCGTGGTCAAAGAATTTCTATGCCGGGAGACGATGTTGATGCATCAAAAACCATGTTTTGGGATACCATCTTCACAGAAGAAAACTGCTTTTCAAATTGGTTAGAGCGCATGCCAAAGTGTATTGATTATCGAAGAGAATATTTTGGAACACCATAAATGAACGAAAGAATGAATGAACAAAAAAGGTGGCAATACTTGACCATCGACGCTTGACCTCGTGAGGCTCTTTACATCCCACCGTAGCTACAGGTCATTCGAGACCGATTGCTTTTGCTTATCCAAGCAGACCCGTTGACTGAACTGTCCCTCTAGGGACTTCTAGTGACTCTGAAATGTCTCTGCCTTAGTTCGCCGAAAGACACCACCTGCACATCGGCTTATCTACAACACCAACCTTATGAAAATAGAGCCTTAGGTGATCATGTCCTGTCACCTCTTTCCTCTTAAGGAGAGAGGCTCCCTAGTAAGTAATGCGCTAGGTCCAGCTATATGTTCCTCGCACCACGATTCAATAAATTTACTATCCAGCAACAATTTTAAGTCCCTTTAGTTAACGGCAATTGGGACAGGTAAAATTGGTTGGAGAATGTGGTTCAATCGCAAACCCGATCATTGCCAGGCGGCCTGCTTCCTCATTCGTATTTACACCCGAGTAACCCGAGACCTACACGAGTCTAGTTGTGCAGCCGTTCCTTATCAAACTGTTCAGTGCATCCTTGCATTCAGACATCAGTCGCGAAGTTAAGACAATAAACTTCAGTGCCATTATCACAGTCCTACTATCTGTGCATATGTTTAGTACCCTATTCCTTTTTGGGTCCCTGCACAGAGATGGCCATATTGCAGAAGAGCATTAATTTTCGCTGTAAATATCATCGCATGTTGTTCAAGAGAGTAGAACTATCTGACTCGGCTCAAGATCTTTCATCTGGTCAAGATCTAACCACCAGGATCGATTTTTCAGAAGATTTTACTTCTCCTACCAATCCTCTCTACTTGACAAAGGTATCTCGAAAGAGTGATGGACATATCTCAACCACGTTTTCTCAGACCCTTGAGTAGCCGCCCGTTCCAGTTCCGAGATGTCCTAGACAACGGAGACGAAAAACAGCTTTCAGATCTCCATACTTGAAAAGCAATAAAATCATATTCAATGATAAATATTTTGGGTTTCTTAATCCCGAAATACAAACGATTAATTTAGTATTTATTCATATTTTTTATTGAAAGTACTTAATTAAAAATTCCCTTATCTTATCTTACGTTTTTCTTTAACTCCTACTTGGAAAGCTACTTTATATTTCTTTAAAATCTTATGAACTCTCCCAGGCCATTAAAGAACATTAAGCTTCATTTGTTCAGTTTGTTCCTATGCTATTTGTTTTTGGAACGACAACATAGCCACAAACAATTCAAATCAAAAAAGAAAAAAAAATCCCTTCTTCCGAGGCCATCCTTAAACCGACATTGCAAATCTCCAAATACCAGTTGTCTACAAATTTTATGTTTAAGCGATGTTATTTAATAATCACATTCAAAACACTCTCAACTTTTAAGCTGACACCGACAAATTTGAACCAACAACTACATTATAGTTCGTCGAAAGTTTTGTTATTCCAGACCATCTTGCGGCAATGATTTATAGACTGAAATGCGAAATTTGGGGGAAAACCTAAACTTATTTGTTCTACGCTTAGGAGACGGGACGGGCGTGCCACGTCGCATGGAAATGGAAAATTCGAGGGAAAATTCCTTTTCCGCCGAGCTTGCTGAAAATGCTTTCAAGATAAAGTAAGTCGAGAGGCACATCAGTCAGTACGGGAACTTATAATTAAAATTGTAATTTACAATTTATTGAAGGTTTAATATAATCAAAGCGATAACATACAATAAAAATTTAGTAAAAAGGTATTTATAAATTTTCCTAATTAGGGGGGAAAAACTAAAAGTATGTCTCGCACGTATTTAAAATATGTTCTTATTGGGACACCCTGTATAAATTAAACCATTTTTAAAATTTACTCTTTTTAACACCACTAACAGTCCGTCTATCAAATTTTTTATTGATTTAACAATATATCTTCAATCGAATACCCGAAAAGTAACTGGACATTCTGTACAGTAACGTAGCTCCGTAGGGGGGGGGGGCGGACTCGGGGAGACTGCGCTCTCCCAAAAATATCTTTAAAATTCAATTTAATCAATCTCCAATAAACTTGCTATTTGTCAATTAATTTAACACAAGGTGTCAGTAATTATTTATTATGAATGGACCGGTATGCAATGCAGGGCGTTTAAATTTATATTAAATGTAAATATATTAAGAATTCACTTTAGGATTCACTAATTAAACCCGTTGAATGCAAGGCCTCTGTGACAGTCTGTATTAGTATCTATACTCACGGCGTGTAGGAAGCAACTTTGATTTAACGTGAAACTTCGACAAAATCAGTCTCAACAGAGACTTGGGTAATAATTTGTAGTGTTCAAAACTTTCTTGTTTGAAATCGTAGCTGATCGTTTACCAGAGATATATGTGTTTGAAATTTTCTCCATTTAAAAAGCGGGGTAAAATTAAAAAAAAAATATTGTAAATGAAATAGAAGCGATAACTCACAATTCAATTGTTGTAGAACAGCGAGTTTTGGAACTTTTCGGACGCTTAAAAAAAGGAATTACACGTCTTTTGAAGACGCTGTTTCTGCTTTTCAACCATTCAGAAAGCTCTAAAACTTGGTCCTCAACAAGTAGATAAAGTTGCGAAAAACTTTGAACAATTGAATTCATTTCAAACTGAAATGTTTGTCAAATCACTGCGTATTTTTAGAACGCGTAATTCCTTTTTTTAAAGGTCTAAAAAAGTCTTGAGATTTGACAATCATTTAAAGTTGAAATAAACGCAATTACCATTTAGATTTTTTATACTTTATTTGTTTATAGGATCGCGAGTACTAGACTTTTTCGGACGTTTGGAACAATTTCGTAATAATAGATAAAACTGAATTTTTTATGATGTATTTGATGCTTGTTTTGATGTGTAGAAATAAAATTACTTTCATTCAAATAAATGTAGAACTGTGGTTTAAAATCTTGCTTTGCTCGCCTGTTTGCTGTGAAATGGATATCGATCTAGCTGCGTGTAAGGTATGTGGTTTTGAGAGCTTGGGTTTTGGTTTAAAATCTTGCTTCGCTCGCTTGTCTGCTGTAAAATGGATATCGATCTAGCTGCGTGTAAGATATGTGGTTTTGAGAGCTTGAGTTTTGGTTTAAAATCTTGCTTCGCTCGCCTGTCTGCTGTGAAATGGATATCGATCTAGCTGCGTGTAAGGTATGTGGTTTTGAGAGCTTGGGTTTTGGTTTAAAATCTTGCTTTGCTCGCCTGTTTGCTGTGAAATGGATATCGATCTAGCTGCGTGAAAGGTATGTGGTTTTGAGAGCTTGGGTTTTGGTTTAAAATCTTGCTTTGCTCGTGTGTCTGCTACGTAACAATTATCGATCTCGCAGCGCGTGAAAATATGGATTTGGAGCTCGGTTTTTGGTTTAAAATCTTACTTCGTTGGCCTATTTGCTGTGTAACGATTATCGATTTCGCTGCTCGAGGAGTATGTGAATTAGGGAGCTTCGGTTTTGGCTATACACTTTTAAAAACTAGCTCCACTTGCCTGTTTGCTGTGTAATGAACGTCGATCTCGCCACGCATGGGGTAAGTGGGATTGGAAACTTGAAACGTCGATATTATGATTAATGAATATCAAAAACAACCTGTATTTACAGTTTATTTAACATTTGAACTAAATTATATTTGCTTTTGCTACGCCACTGATCTTGGTTTATAGCAGTTACAAAAAGATTGTGAAACTTCGGATGAAAGAAGGAATAACTATTTCCTTAAATTAAAAGCGGTTTTCTATTGCTATCATTCAATAATTAGAAAAAATACAGTAAATACAATATTGCACAGTAAAACTTGAAAAAAAAATACAGTATTTTACAGTAAAACTTGAAAAAAATTACTTGCTTCTTTTAGAAAATTCCTCTTTCAGACATTTCTTACCTTATTTTTAGAAAATATAGATTTGGAAATGGGGTAGGTAAGAAAATTAATAACAAATCGCTTATTAAAAACAAAATAAAAATAAATTTAGCACCTGTATGAGCGCAAGCTGCCCAGAAGTTTTTACTTCTCTTTATTATTAAAAATAAAATCAAATTATGTGTTTATAGAGCCGATTAAATCGTTCGTAAATCTGCACGGCTCCCTGATAACATGGAAACGTCATTCGTGACTAAACTGAACTAAATCCTGCAACCATATAAAAAAAAAACCTTTAATCAAAAAGTGCACTTTCAGCTTCCAGCTCTTATCCCATCGCAACCTGTTGTTACACAAGCCGGCTTCGTCACGACCGGCTGAAGCTAACGAGCAGTCTTAGTCCGGACTCCTATGACATAAAACTTTAACGTTAAATATATTTATTTAATGAACCAACGAAAAACTGATTAGGAATTTATTTTTCATTTTTTATAAAACGATGAATATAGGACGATATTTTGTAGCTTTATGAAAAAATTTCTAGATTTTCTAAAAAAATACATTATTTCTAATGAGTTACAGTTTTCTCTCTTTCAAACCGTTAAATGTACAAGATTAACAGTATATTTCCTGCAGACTCCACTCTGCTTTTGTCTTCATATGTATTTGAACCACCTAAAGTCACCTGAGTGGAGCTGTAACTAAGAGCAAAATTCACAGAGAGCAACTATCTATATAAAATCTAAATTTCGAGACACCACGGCAAGACGGTAAACCTGCAGGTATTTTCGTTGTTTTCTGTGAATTTTTCTCTTGGTTCGTCAAAACGAGTATTGAGAGAACCAGAGCGGAATTTACAGGAAATAAACTGTCAACTTACTCAATTTTTAAACTACTTTCTTATCTGGAGCTGATTTTGAGGACAACGAAATGTTATATATGTTCTGACCGGAAATAAATGCAACTCTCGAATTTAACAGCGGGCGTACATAGAATCACATGTGACATTTTTTCAAGTTAGTACAACTGTAAGCGACAAATTTTGCTATATGTTGTGATGCCACACACATTAGCAAACTTATTACAGTTGTGGTTGGACGTTCTTAGCGTTTCGTGGTATTTTTACCATGACGATATCTACTGAGCAAAAAATTTGCAGTATTTTGAACAGAACTAACTTAACGTAAATATTGGAAATGCTAAATACAGCCATCTGGAGGGTTGTATACTGCGTACAAGAGTTTCTGGGTAGTTTAAGACATTTACTGTGAGCCGTGAAGACATCGAAGATAATCCGCATCCTGACGGCCGCCAACATCAACTGACGACAATCACGTCACTGAAACAAAGGCTATAGTATTCGAAAATCATCGTGCCATAGCTGGAGAGTTAGCATGGGATTTGAAAATCTCAAAAACTCGCATGACCCCAAAAACACTGATTTTTCTTCAAAAACAGCTTCGAATGTCGGTCGCTTTTCAGATCATTTCCAATGCTGTCAGCGCAGTTATACAAACATCTTGAAACGTATCATTGGCCACAACGAAATATGAGTATATGAGTTTAACATGGAAACAACAACAAATTCGGAATTTCAGGTTAACAGAAGAGCAAATACCAAAAAATGAAAGTCATACTTACTGTTTCCTTCAATTATATCAAGGTATATGTTTGAATGAGACCGTACGAAAAAATGACCAGAAACGTGGCACAACATTAAACCATAATAATGAACCAGCACACATTTCAGTTGTTATTAGCGAGTTTTTGACCACAACTCAATCAATATCGTTCCACTTTATCTCAGGTTGCGTCATAGTGTTTCTTTTTGTTCCCAAAGCTCAAGTTGTCATTCCGGAGATAGGTTTTAAAAACACTAGACATAAAAAGAAGTTAGCTAAGCGCATGTCTGCGTGGGCAAAAGACGATTCCCTTAATGTGTGCTACCTGCCTTTGCATACGGGCCAGAGCTCTCACTGTCAATCAAAAATCCATCTACGGAATGGAAGTAACACAACAAAAGAAGGAAAAGTCTATGTTATGTAATCCTATACCGTGTTATACGACGGAGATCAAAAGTCAAAGAGTTAGTAGAGAATGATGAATTTAAAATAGAATTGGTCAAGTCATCATTCATCTAGTAAGAAGAACGGCTAGTAAATGTATCAAAAGAATATTGGAATAGCAACCTAAATATAAGGCATACAGAAGCAGAGGGCATGCTTAAACTCAAAGAATGGACGATATTAGGCACGTTTGCGTGAATTCGATACAAGAATATATAGCGCTATCTGAAGAGAGTTGCGGAAGCGGTCAGCTGCGTCCGAAGTTAATTGAGAGATAATGATGACTGGAAATAATGTGGCAGGAATTTTTAACAAATTTGATTAACATAAATAGAAAAAATATTAGTCGACAATTTTGACAAACCGTTGTTTTATATCTAACAGTAACAAATATTTTTTTTACTATTATTTTTTTTATTTTGTGTTTAAACAAAAAATAAGGATTGTACACTGAAAATATGGCTAAACCATCACATTATTAGGTTTCAAAATTATCCATAAAATTTCCGATGAATCAACATAATTACAGATAGCTACTATGTGACATTAAATAAAGTTATTTCCTATAAAATTATAGGGACATCGCTTTCTCACGACAACGCAAAAAAAAACAGAAAGCAAGGGATCTCATTATTTGCTTGTTCTGCTATAGGAAATTGCCCCAATATTGAATCGGGAACACCTCCTATCCCTTTAAATAGCTTTAGGATTTCAAACTGACATCCATCTTACTCGAGGAAGCCAATATAAATTTGAGTCGCGTATAGGCTTGAAACGATGTCGCTAACTCCTAAGTCTATGGACATACTTCAAGACGAACAGATTACAATGGGGAGGGTTATACTCGAAATTAGTTTGAAAGATAAAGTTCCAAATAAGAAAATGAGACAAAGAACACGGCTGATCAGTGTCTTGGAAAGAGTGGCCAGCCCAACAAAAATAACGATGGGCTAGTTCCATAGGCAGAGGGAATAATGGCCGATAGGCCTATAAACTTACAATATGGTGACCAAGGTAGAAGACCTTGAGAGAGAAAAAAGGAAAACAACTTAAAAATCAGCTCTAAAGAAAAATCATATTTTTCTATTCACTGATTTTGATGATCGACCTAATACACCTAATATTCAAATATTTATCAGCTTGACAACAATTTCATGATGCCATCCATGTCAAATAATAACATAATTCTCCGTACTATAAGTTCCAAACCGTGACATGAAGGGGAAGCAAAATAAAACGAACGACGTCAGTCATGCACTTCATCTATCATCCATCCTTCTCCTCTCCATTGTTTCCGCTCTATCTCTCTTTCTCGTTCACCCTCTATTTTTATCTGCGTCATATGTGGTTCTCCCACGCGTGCTGAACGTCACAGCGTCGCGTGTTCTTTATGATGCTGCTGCGTCAGAACGGCATCGTAAAAATGAGGGAATGGTGTGATGCCATTTAATAGTGACAGAAAGTGAGGATAATATAACAGGCACGACGTTTCGGTGTTAATAGAAAGCAGATTGCAAATTTAGGGAAAACCTTTGGAAGAATCAAATGTAGGGATTTTGAGCCGCTATATGGTAAATGATTGAGCAAAGTATTATCCAGCACGATTAATATTTTACAAATATTTTCCGTGTATTCTATACTTATGTAAGGATTTCTAACAGTTTAACGCAAGAGTTTCATTATAATTTTGCTAATCAGGAATGCTTGCTAATATACTCGTCTGGACCGTTTCACGTCAACTCTCCTAGCTCGACACTCGGGCGTAAAATTATATTGTTTTTAACTCGTTTTTGCAAAGCTAAAATTAATCGATTTTGATATATTTTTATCAGGTTTCCTATGGTGTAGTCATTGTTTTGACCTTGAAATAATACAAAACGTGTTATATCTCAAAAATCGCATTTTTTAAATATATTTTTCCAGAATGGACTTCGCAGCACATTCCCCACACTTCGCAGAAGGCAGGGCCGCGTTCATACGTAACTGGCAAGCAGTCACGGCTTTATTTCTCGAAAATTATAAAAAAAAATCCATTATGGATGTAAAAAAAACCTCCTCTTTCGATTTAGAATATCGAAAAAATATTAAAAATGCCTTTTTGAGAAAAAAACACGTTTTGTATTTTTTCAAAATCAAAAAAACCAATTTTCAAAAATCTTACTTCACAACCGAAAAGCTGGGAAAAAATACATCGAAAATTTCTATTCCAAAGTTTCTTATAATTCATTTTCACTTCACAAACACAACTTGAAAAAAGTACGCTGTTGCAATCGGACATTGCCCTCGAAAAGTTGACGTGAAATGCCCCACCTAATTACATTGAGATTGAGCCTTATAGATATGTGTAATATTAACCGTTTTTAAGATAAGGTACGGAATTATATCACGTGAGCCACTCTGTACGTTCTGAAGATGATTAATAAAAGTAAAGGTATACGACAATCCTCACATCCCCTGACCTAATTAGAATTCTTCAGTAAAACGAAAGATATATTAATCTTTTTTAATATGCTCATTATCAATGTCATTTCTCTGTTTCAGAACCGCTTTCAGTACCAGTTACCGAACAAGTTATCAATAAGAAAAGAGAGTAAGCAGTTTCTGCCTTCTGAGAAATAGCAACAAAGTAAAGTGTGCATAGCGGTAATACTTTGGCTCTAACAAAGTAACGACCATGATGGCGCCTTTGTAAGCATTAGTGTTAATTAAAAGAATAACTGAAAAGAAAAGTAATAAGGTATTACTGGCATTCTAGGTTTCCCAATTAGAAGTAAACGCGGCTGCTTTGATAACCTAATGGCTGATTGAAATTTCAGTTGTAAAAACTGGAACTAGTTTGTTCGACATTTCAAAACGTAAGACGAAGTAAATACCTGTGAATACAATTGTCTAATTATCATTAGGGGCATCTTTTATGCTTTACAATATGATAAACCTTTTTTATATGGATGTGTCAACACTTTGTAACAAAAAATGATGGCACAATAATCATGTTACCATCGATGGCTAAAAGTTGTCATCATGCTATCCGTAAGACGTTAACAAAATTTTATTTTTATTTATTAGAATCTTTTGGAACAAATGCGACAGAAAAATACAAAAATTTGAATTAATTGTTTTTCCAATACATGGTGTGGAATAATTCTTGGTTGATTATACAAAGGTAAGCTATAACTTTTGAAAAATTGTTTAAAAATATTTTTAGCGGATTAAATTGTGGTAAATTTGGCTTAAATTGCTTATGTCTTGTTTGTCATTTACGACATTTTGTTCTCTTTTTTTATAAATTATTTCCTTCACTAGAAGTTTATGATAGTTTTCATCTTGTGTAAAAATTTTAGTATTTACAAAATCAAACTCATGCTTAAGATTAGCTTCATGTTTGTGTAGAAGCCGTAGATGCGTTCTTTGTATATTTGTTTCCATTTAATCTGTTGTCTAGGTATTGGAACATCATTCCTATATATATTTTTTGAACAATTCGTACATGGTATGGAATAAATTACATTTGATTTTTTTTAGAAGGGACTTTTCTTTTTAAAGGTGTAAAGAGTAAGGATCAGGCGCGGATCCAAGGGGGGGGGCGGTGGGGGCGATCGCCCCCCCCCCAAGAGCTTTGAGTTTAGGAAAATGGACCCGATTTTAAATCATTTTTTACCCTTTTTCTCTTCGCAAACTACCTGTGTTCTTTAGTTCGGTGTTTTTAGCAAAATTTGTTAGACACATATATTTTTCATAGGAATGGGTTAGAAATTTTATAATCAAAAATACCGCTCTATAATAATAGACTAAAACGTAGGATTATTCTCTCAAAAAATTCTAAGTTATAATTTAAATACTTACAAAATATCCATTGTCAAAAATACAAAACGTTAAACATATATAAAAAAATAAATTCGTCCATATAATAATAAAATATTTTTGGGGCTATCGGTCATTTTATTATTAATTAAAAACAATTTTAGGACATTGACGTTTCAGTTTATTTATTTCTTAAACCATCTGCAGAATTACAATTAAACACTAAAAAGGGATTCAAATGTAATTACTTTTTTTTATGTTGTAATTAAAATTAGACCTACTTATTTTTATTTTTATTGTACTGATATCTTAATTTAATTTACTTTTATATATGGAAATACGATAGCCCCAAAAAAATAAGATAAACATGTTAATTGTACACGCTTAAGAAAAAGACACAAATACAATAATATAATAAAAAACTTACGGCTAATTAGAATTAAATATATATAAAATTAAAGAGTGGGACACACTAAAATAAAAATATGTAAAAAAATAAAAAAAAACACATAAACAACATTAAACAATAAAATACAACAAAAACAAAAATTTAAATAATAAATTGTATTTACACTAGTAAACATTTTGTTTTATTTTTTTATTATATGGATTTTTCCCAATTTTCCGCAGTAATTTTATTCAAAAAAATCTTTCAAAAGTTTAGTTAAATTACTAATTTTATTAACTGTGTTATTTCTAGCAACTCTACCTTTTACTTGAGAGAGATATTTACGTCTCCAACGGACAGTTTCCGGACGATTTATAAGAACAGATTTTCTATCTGGTTTTTCCCAGCAAAAATTAAGTTCTCTGAGGAATTTCCAGAGATCAGTTCTTTTAATTTCAGGTAAATCGCGATCTTCAATGATTTAAGTTAGAATTTTGTAGATGGTTGGGATCTGCTTCTCATAATAAAATGTATATACAACCCCTTTAATTGCAGTTTTCATCTCTTCTTCCAACGAGGTTTTTCGTTTGCCTGTGATCGAATGTGGCTTGGGGGTATTAACCATTCCAGTCGTTTTTTCTCCTTCAGTATTCAGTACATAGTAGATTTTCCAACTCCTATCATGTTGGAACATATCTCAACAGAGCTTTTAACATTATTATCTAGATATTGATATTTAAAGGCATCATAAACATTCATCGTAATAAGTTTTTCGTTGAGGAAAAAATGCCCTGGTTTAACGATTTTGGAATAAATATAGAGGTGAAAGCCATATCTTTTGGGTATCTCACTAATCTCAAATAATATATAAAAACAAGCGCAAACAAGAAAAAACTGTAAGTTGTACTTACAGAAATTAAATTAAACTATCAGAAATTCTATGTTGCAGTAAATTTATAAAATATATTTAAATATAATGAAATATAATTAGATTTACGGCAGTACCCAGTTACCTGCGGCACTGGAGCAGGTACGTCAGAGGTTTCGGTAACAGTTTTATTACTCTCTCTAGTTCTTGAATAGAGTATAGGAGTCTGTATGCTTGCGATCGCCCCCCCCTCTCCCAAAGGCTTTGAGTTCAGGAAAATAGAACCCATTATGCCTTTTATATTAGGAATGAGTATGCTCCCCCCCCTTGACAACTTATTTTTCTTGCCATACTGTACTTTTGTGATATCACCGCCCCCCCCCCAAAGAGAGAGTCTGGATCCGCCCCTGGTAAGGATAGGCAATTTTGAGCTTTATTACAAAGAATATCGTGTTTTTTCAAATATATTTGATTTTCTCGGACAATTCTTGCACATAAGGCATGGCAATCCATTTTGTAACATTAATCGTTGTCGGGGAGGGTGTTGGGGACGATTTTATGTTGTAACATCTATAAGTACGTTGTTTAATTATTTTATTTATCTGATCTTGGAAAAAATTATTTTCTTTAAGTATTTCCCTTACTTTTTTCAATGTTTCTGGTCGATATTCTTATGAGCTCAAGCTAAGTGCTCTATCTGTTAGTCGTACTATTACATTATTTGTTTGAGATGTAGGATGGTGTGAATTATTATTAAGATAACGGCCTGACCAGGTGTTTTTGTGTACCATTTTGTTTTAAGTTTCTCGCTATTTATGTTGCTGATTAATCGAGGAAATTAATTTCGTTATCGTATTCAATTTCTCGCGTAAAATTTGTGGTGAAACAAGCTTAAAGTTACTAGGTATTTTATTGTCTTAATAAATTCTCCAAAACTTGTAGTACTGAATGGTTTAAGGATATATATATATATATATATATATATATATATATATATATATATATATATTCAAAATAATTAGTTTCACGGTCTACGTATTTGGAAACGTTATTCTATTTTCGTTACAACCGTTAAGAAAGAGGACAGACAGTATATTCTCTGCGAATTCCGCTCTGGTTCTCTCTTCATACTAGTTTCGACTGATGGTCTCATCCGTGGAGCTGTAACGAACCGAGAGCAAAATGCACAGAAAACAACTGTCTACTTAAAATCCCTATATCGCAAAATATCGGCAGGATATTACCCGCAAAACTTGATGCCGGACTGTTATCTTGAACAGTACAAACGAACATCTGAATATACCCCGGAGCGGTAGGAAATTTATTAAAAATAAACAGTTTCACTGTCAATGCATTTGGCTCCACTCACGAGACTATTAGGTGGTCGAAATTAGTATAGAGAGAGGACCAGAGTGGAATTCGCAAAGAATATACTGTCTGTCGTCCCCTTTCTTAACGATCGTAAGGAGAATAAAATAATTTTTCCATATATATATATATATATATATATATATATATATATATATATATATATATATATATATAAATAGATAATTTTTTGTCCCTATAATTTAAAATAAAATAGAATCAAATATTGGCGAAGCGGACGTGTTAAAAAGTGCGGAGCACTGCAAAATATGGAAAAACTCCGGGTCCGACAGATGGCGACAGCGCTATTTCGTCCTAATATGGGACTCGTCAGGCCACCGCATTCAGTACAAAAGCTGAGTTTAAAATCAAAAAACAGCAAACAAGACGACATATGAGGGTTTTTTACAAACTTTGTTAAATCTGTGTGATTCTTGTGTTATCAAGTGGACCATCGAGATGTCGCCTTTCTCGTCTTGTTTGCTGTTTTTTGATTTTATACTCAGCTTTATAGGATGCAAAGGCGAGATGATGGTTTGTACCGAATGCGGTGGCCTGACGATATTAGGACGAAACAGCGCTGTCGCCATCTGTCGGACCCGGAGTTTTTCCATATTTTGCAGTGCTCCGCACTTTTTAACACGAGAATCATGTAGATTGACAAATTTTCACGTCCGCTTCGCCAATATTTGATTCTATTTTATTATATATATATATATATATATATATATATATATATATATATATATATATATATATATATATATATCAGATTGTGCATTCCATGCCTATCGGATATAATTAATTTGTTTGACGATCAATATACCACCACTTGATATCAAGAAATGATATTTTATTTCAACAAGATGGAGCGCCAGCGCGTTTTGGTAAACATGTGAGAGACTATTATTGCAAATATACGTTTATGTTTACAAGAAATATTAAAAACACTTTTTTATATTATAATTTTTTTAATAACCCGACGAGTTTAATAATCCCAAACGTAATATCCAAATTTTTAACGACCCACAGAAGAAATATACCTTGATAATTTAAATCGGATTGATAAGTTTACCATCGATAATACGCGTTTTTCATTACATTAAGCGTAGTATCACGAGAATCCTACAGTAAACGTAAGAATTTTCTTATTCTTACGTATTATCGAATAATCCTCATTCAGAATAATTCGTCTAAACTCTGTAAAATAAAAGTCCACTGGAAATATAAATTCAAATGAAAAAAACTAGACAGAATTCTGCACAAAAAAAAACGGTTTTCACGAATTCTAAATGACCAAAAATCATACCGAACGTAAGGCCGAGAAAAAGAAATAATCCCGCATTTAAGTTATAACTGACAGTCGGAAAGATGACGGAAAGTTACTAGGATTTAGGAAATATGAATAGTTAGGATAATTGCTTACATGTCACGTAGCTAAAACAGTTCGTATATTTAATTAAATAATACATAATTTAAATTATTGTTTTTTTTATTATTCTTCTATTAAAAGGGTTTGTATTGTTATAATATTAATTGTCAATATTTTCAAAAAAGTTGGATTTACCCATTGGATATATTATAAAAAAACAGGATGTTTCATTTAAAAAAAAATACGTCACATAGTTATCTGAGAGTTGTTCATGTTACTGGCAAGTGGTCAAACAGCAGAAATGTAGTTCTGAACGTTGAAGAAAACCCGGATCCGCTATCACTTTCTGTTCGTCCTTAATTAAGTCGTTCCGAAACATTTACCCTACCCTGTATAATCGAATTTATACAGTCCTGTAAGGAAACACTGTATATTTTTTATATACACAAAAACTCTTCACGACAAAAATTAAAAGTTCTGCCAATAGTAAAACTTCAAAGAAAGTTGAGTCGACGCCTAATTACAAAAACAAAAGGATTATAAGAATCTCGCTCAACTTGATGTTGATTTTAGTTTTAACCCCTTTTGCAAATAATGAATACTAACAAGGATATTATTTTGCCCTCATCTCCATGCATAATATTATCCACGATGGGGTGGTCAGGATTTATGGAGGGGACAGAGGTTGGATTTAAGCACATCCCCTTTAAACGGTATATTATGTCAGGTGGAGTTATTATCAGGTATATACATTTAGGGCTTATGTGTGTTCTTGACAAGGATAGATGTTCATTAACTGTTGGCTGAGCGTATGAGGGGTCTCTTCTCCGCTTTCTTACTAAAAACAACTAGCAACATTATATGACTATTCATTGGTAGAAAAATTTATCTGAGTAATTTTGTTAACTATACATACTTCCTAACAAATTATTAAAGTAAGTAAGTAAAGTAACATTTCTTGGTTTTTTTATTAGAAGTACAAGATTTTGAAATTAGATTATAGACAGAAAGTCAAAAATAGACCATTTGTATTAACATACTTCAAGAAATGCATTTTTTCTTGGGAATTTTGAGAATCTCGAAAAAAGCTAGTAGTTACTGGGCCACCTTTGGTGGGAAAAAACTTGCGACATTGGGAAAGTTATTCTATATTCGAAATATAATTCAAAATTAAATCTTTCAAGCATTTTCATCGTCGTGATGCCAAATTTATGAGAAAATTATGCCTCTAAAGCCCAAAAAATCATAGAATTTCGACATTTCGTTAATATTTTGATTTTATTTAACCTATAATTATTGGTTTTTGCAGGAGAAGTACAAGATTTTGAACTTGACTTATAGACAGAAAGTCAAAAATGGGCCGTTTTTCTTAATTTACTTCTTAATATCCATTTCTAGACGAAATACGAAAATATCTCCAAGATTATGAGTTTTATTTAGAGTAACACTTTAAAAATTCTGCATTTTCGATACTTCTGTTATAACTTCTCTAGGAAAACAAGGAAATTACACCACTAAATACGAAATAATCATTGAGTTTATACATTTTATTCTTATTTCGACTAAATTAAGTGCCATTTCTTGATTTTTGTATTAGAAGTCCAAGATGGGGCAAAAAACACCCAACATTACAACAGGTCTTCCAAATATTGATAACTGAAAACGTCAACCTGCTGTTGAAGGAGCGTCAATAAAATTTTTATTAATTCGCGTCAAAAGATGCAAGCGCAACGAAAAATACCAAATTTTCCTACTGTTGCCTCTAAACATTCTTACTAAGGGACCGATATTTTATTTTCATTTACAGACTTGGGCCCAAGCAAAAAGATGTACTTATATGGTATCCATATTTTTGTGAGCGGGTAATAATAATATCGTCAAAGAATCTCCCTATCCTGATTAAGAAAATGCACTTGTTTTGTTTCAATCACCATCAGATTTCTTGTGATAAGGTCAAGTTTACTTGTGATGTCATAGCGATAAAAGTATGTGAACGGCTCCCAAAAAAGAGTGTTCGTATATTTTTGTTTGTATAATTGTTTAAATTGTGTTGGTTTTAATCAATCATTGTGCTTGTGAGAATATGGCGTGAAAGTGTATTAACGATATTAACCATTTTGTTATATTTGTGGCTAACTGACTTTCAAAAAACAAAGGCGAAATTTTACAAATTTTATTTTCAAGTATTATTGCGAGTATTTTCGTTTTTCGGTAGCTCATCAAGACGAAGCTTGCACCTCACATATTTGTTTGAAAATGACTCTGTGAGTTGAAACTGCAGTCGATGTTTTATAAATAAATTTAGTGGTATATAACATAGTAGTTCCTTTTTAAACATTTCTCGAAAATGGAATTAATTTTAAAAATTCCCTTCAATTAATTAAATCATACTACACCAGAAGACAGGTCAAAAAAAGTTTTTTTGGAGGTGAAACAAAACAACGTGCAATGCCATGTTTACAAAAATTGGAGTAAAACCATTTTGGAGTCATCGAAAACTTCCACTGGTGCGAAACCGAGTAGAGCTACGAGATATTTTAATTCTAATGTAGTTTTTTGCAACCGATTCTTTGTTCTTAACTGTTCATCTAAGTTGACAAATTAGTTTATGAAATAAGAAATATGATCCTTAAAAACAAATCAATTTTTTTATCAACGAATGTTTAAGAGGGTAACCTTTCGTTATCTTTTAACGAAGGATTGAATTACCTACTCTAATATTTTTAAGCCGCTTAACTCGCATGACCTAATATTAACAGTATTTTAATTCTAGGTAGATCGGATCATGACAGAGCTTGAATAAGGACAACTCACTAACGCCGACGATATTAATATGGCTTATGTAACAATCTTAAATAATGATAATATGTTTTGAACAACTTATAGTTGATTGTTGAATGATAGCTAACAACTTTACGTGAATTATTATCTTTTAAACATAAATAGTTTCATTACTGCAACCGGACATATGACAAGAGTAAAAAAGACGTTTCCTGTTAAATTATAAAATACACGTCGAAGATTTCAATTAGGATCTCTACGCGTCCAAAACTAGTACACCACCGAGAAGTTCAAACGACAAAATAGCACATTTTATAAAACATTATATAGAGCACATACGCGATATAACAACCAAGGAAGTTTAAAAAACACTAACACAAATACAGGGCCAGATTTTCATAGATATGATTAAATCAGTGATAGACAACTTGCAAAGACACTTTGCAAAGCTTTTCAGGTTACGTAACTTGAAAAAGTACCAACAGAATGGAAAAATGTAGATATCAATCTAATTTATAAAAAAAGAGATAAAATACCCTTACGGAACAACAGATCAAACTCATACCTATGCAGACTTTATATCAGGACCATTCTCAACAGAATAACCAACATGTTGGATAAATTTCAGTCACCTGAATATACATACAACAAAGTATGGAGAAATCGCATGAATACAACCTCTCAATTTATATTGATTTCGATAAGGCTTTGGATACAGTCAAAGTACGGCCATTGAGAACGCTTCAAAACAATGCATATTAGACGATAGATACAAACAAAGCATTACAGACACAAAACGCCAATATTTCTGTTAAACTTCTCGAAGATACAAACCATATCCCAATAACACGCGAAATAAGGTAAAGCGATTCACTGTCTCCTAGACGTTTCACCAACCTATTGGAAGATGTCTTCAAAAGAAAAATTCTTTAACTTTAGGTCCGCTGGCGACAGTGTTCTGGTGTCGGATAGTATGGACGACTTGGATGAGATGATACTAAAACTACGCAATGAAACAAGTAAAGTAGGACTTAAAATGACAATCGCATATGGCAAATAGATCATTAGATATAGAAACCGCAAATGATTACATATACTTACAACAAAAATTTACACCAACAAACAAACAGAATATTTACTTAAAGGACACTCACAAATACAAATAGAGAAAGATTGAAACAAACTCGGATAAAAATGCAGAAATTGATGGGAGTTGGGCTGATGGACAGAAAACAAAACACCTGGATGAGTCGTAAAACAAAAGATGAAGACATATTCAAATAAGTAGGCTGTTTTAAGTGGCAATAGTCAGGGCCATTTATTTAGAAGAACTAATGGATGATGAAACAAGTAAATAGCGATTTGGCGACCAAAGAATAAGAGTTGACACAATGCAGGCCGAGAACCAGGTGGACCAGTGAATTATCTTGTATGGGAAAAGCAGAAGACCGATTAAAGTGGAGAAGACTGAGGAGAGTATATGTATTCAGAGCTGGAGTACTTATACAGTACGTTTATATCGCCAGCTCCAAGCGCGCTTGAAGTCAAGCGCCTTCTGCAAGCGGCTTAGAAATAACGAATTAAACGGGTGATATTATACTTGGAGCCGATTTGTTAAGTCAAGCCCGAAACGATTTAGGGTTGACTTGACCCAAGCGCGTTTCGAGTGTGAAATAAACACCTCAAGCGCGCTTGAAATCAGCTGTTGACTTATGAACGATTATGTCATGCGTCAAATGGGCGTTAATGTATTATTTCCAATTATTTTTAATGTTTAAGAACACCCGAGTTAAAGGCTAAATGCAGAATAAAACATTCTACCCCTCACAATATTCAACAGTTGGTTTTTAAATAAAAAATATCAAAACAAGGGGTTATTTTGAGGTTAGGTACAGACAAGCCATCAAGCTTTTGCGAAAATGATTTGATGCCAAGGTCAAGTCATGTTTAAGTTTGTGAAATAAACGCCTAGATTTCAAGTAAGATATGAAGTGGCTTCGGTTTGAAGCTGGCTCGAAAAACATCGATTTAAACGAAGTCATAGTTCGGAACACTGCAGTTAACCTGGCCCATAAAATTAAGCAACCATTTTGCAAATTCAGTACCCAATGAGAATATTTTGGTACCTTAATGTATATGTATATGTATATATATATATATATATATATATATATATATATATATATATATATATATATATATATATGTACCCAATCGCCATTTATCTCGGTCTGTCCAGAGATTCTCTTCCAGTTCTCTCTGCCTCATCGCTCGGCCGATTCCTTCTCTCCAACTAAAACGCGGTCTTCCTCCTTTCCGTCTTCCATAAGATGTCTATTCTAAGATCTGTTTCGGGAGTCTCTGGCATTCGCTGTACGTATCCACACCATCTCAACTGCTGGGTTCCAATTTCGTCTACGATTGCTGCACGTTCATAATTTATCAGATTCTGTCGATAATTCTTTCCAACCTGGATCTTCCGGCTGAGTGCCTCCAGAAGTCCATCTCTGTAGCTTCTAGCTTATTTTTGGTTTGCTCTTTCAACGTCCATACTTCGCAGCTATAAATAGTTATGCTTTTGACAATCGTGTTGTATATTTGTTTGGAAATTGCTTGGTCCCACTTTACACTGTTGAGGACTGTGATGGCGCTTCTTTCTTGATTGTTTCTTTCTTCTATTCCCCTGTCCATACCACCGTCTTTTGTGATAGTTAGTCCTAGATATTTGTACTTGTCGCAGAGTCTAATTACTTGATTATCTTCCAGTGGCAGGTCTCTCTGTTGGCCACCAATACACATATATTCCGTTTTTCCTATGTTTGTGTCCAATCCCCATTTCCTGTATTCTTCGATTAATTTCTTCGTCATATATTCCATATCTTCGTAATCTTGCGCTATGAGTGTTTGATCGTCTACAAAAGGTAGTGTATATATGGTATTGTTCTTAATCGGTATGCCCATATTTTTGATTTTTCTTTTCCAGCTCTTTAGCCTCTGTTCGAGGTATATATTAGGTAAGGGATTAACAATATCCTTGTTTGAGACCCTTTGTGATGTTAAAACCCTCTGAGGTACTGCTTCCAATTTCGATCTTAGCTGAAGAGTTTTCGTACATGTTTTTCACAGCTCTAATTAGGTTGACGCTCAGGTTTGTCTTCTCTAACGCTTCCCATAGTTTGTTTTGTGAGACACTATCATATACTCTCTTCAGAGCTACGAATACAAAATATATTTCCTGATTTACGGCCATTTTCTTCTCTATAATTTGTGTGATGCAAAAAAGATGATCAACCGTTGACCTTCCTGTCCTGAATCCCGCCTGCTCTTCAGCCTCAATGTCGCTATATTCTCTTTCTATTCGTATTTTCAGTAAGGTACCATACATTCTACTAACTGTACTTGTGTCTGTACCTTAATGAGAAACCTAAAGTCGTGCAATAATATATATTTACAACATAATGTGAAATCATACTCTAAGATTTAAAACGCACTATTTGAAATCAGACTAAGATATAGTATGTCTCTTGAAAAAAGTATCAGATCTTGGGATAATCCAGCGACGTCCTTAACTTTCGTTTTCATGTCATTCTGAACTTCCCACCATCACACATTATAAACATCGTGAACACTCTGTATAACGTAATCTAACCGTGAAAACAAAATACAAAATAACTCTATAATTCCCCTGAGGCGCAAGCGAGATGCATAGAGGTTAAAACAAGACAAACACAAAGGGTAATACCGGCAAACGCTGGCTGTTTGGCTTGTTTTGTAAGCAACAAAACACCGGTAAATCGCTTTTGGCCGGATACGTCAAAAACGTCCGTTCTGGAGGGAAAATAGCCGAGGTTTTTAGTTTTTGTGCATGTGGGAGTCGTGACAAATTCCACTTTTATTTTTGAAATTGGAAGTTTTCGGCGGAAATCGTTCATAACATGAAGCAACATACTCGTAAGAAATGTTTACGTTTATAATTTCGACAGCTTCTATTTGTACTTGAATGTTTGTTTCTTCCACTTGCATTTAAATGTCAAAATATTTTCTATGAACTGTTAAAACAAGGTATTGTGGAATTATTTTAAATTCAGTTAATTTTTGTGCTGTTAAGTTTACAAGGCGACTAACGTAAATTATATATATATATATATATATATATATAAAATTCATATTTAACATTTTTACTTAATCTCAATGACTGGTTTTATTAAGACTTTTAACAGCTTCTTTACATCAAATAGAGTACTTAGAATTCAAATTCAAAATATTACCAGAACCTAATATGTATTATTGCATTCCAAGAACCTGTAAGTTACCATTAATGCGAATTGATCTAAGCTTGAATAATGCGATTCTATTTGCTATTTTCTACTGAAAAATGTAATTTTCCAAGAAATCTTGAACCAATGCCCACGTTTTCTAAGTTTTTTTCTGTAGATGTCAGCAATTGGAAACCAATTTAATTGAAATATAGGGTGTTTTATATCTGTTAAGGTGCATATAAATATAAAGAGCCGCGCCCGTAACGAGCCTCCTTTAAATTTTGCCGACTTCGATTGATGTCGAGCTCACCACGCGAATTTATTAAGAAACCTTGTGCCTTCGGCGGCCGGCGTTAAAGGAGATAATAAAAGCGACTGAAATACAACAAGCCAATTTCATAATTTTTTTTGTATCGTCGGTCTCGATGCAAAGTAAATTTTTTCGAAAGAGCGTGCCATAAAGTTGTTCAACTACATCAAAAAATTCCTATAAGTTGGCACCAAAAACAGACATAACATGGAACATGTAGCTTCGGTCAGGCTGTCGCGAACATTAGAAATATGATAAAATTGACTTGACGTCGACCATTGAAGGCGCTTAACATTAATCTATGTCGGTAAAATTCAAAGGAGGATCGCGGGCATCGAGGCAGGCTCGTCACGGGCATGGCTCGCCATTATTATATATACCTTTAGAGCCGATAACGCAGTCTATAAAGAAAGAAGTTTTAACCCTATTTTTTTAGACTTAAATAGCACATAGCATAGATTCACTAATAAGAGAATAAAGTAGATAATCATTTAGAACCCTAACCATATCTGAGCGAAGCGACTGGTGGTAAAATGTAAATTAATAAACTTTTTTCATGTTATATGTTTTTCAACATAGGCGTAAACACCTAACAAATCAATCAGCGCCAATTTGAATTTACAAAAACAGACAGATGACAGTTCCTAGCAGCTAATTTATGTGTAGCAGCATAATCATATTGAATAGTTGAGAAGATAGCTATTAAAACCACTACAATTAATATCCAAGCACATTTAGCTTCAATTATAAGCATGTAATTAGTGTGATTAGCTTCATCCCTGAACGTCCAGTCCCTCGAAACGCATAGCGTTGTCATCTTTATCCTCCCAGCTCAAATGCAGATTTAGGTAGACGTGATGTCTCCTGATCCTAATACTTTAAAATCATCGTGACAACTATCGAGGTGGCGCGCACAGAACGAAAGCAACCAAGTGAGAGGAAATGTTCCTTTGTAAGGGGAAACTAGGACGGGCGTTATGATCTAAGATATGAATCGTTGGCATTTCTCTTGACAATCATGTCAAGTTAAGTACTTAGAAGAAATCCCTTACTCATTTCATGCTACACAATACTGTGCTTTTTTTCTGAGCAACATGTTATATATATATATATATATATATATATATATATATATATATATATATATATATATATATATATATATATAGCTCGAAAACATTGTTCTAGGGTCCAAAGTTTGTATGTTCTCAAAGAATTTTCTTTGCTCATGGCACAGTAATCTCTGTCATACCGATTTGTTCTATCCAGGAGTGTGTTCTCTGTACAACGGGGATACGCTCTGAATTCTCATACCTCTTGAAGAAATTAATCCTCCTTTTAAGTGTAGGAATCCTGAAGGAATTATATATTGATATTCAGTATCTTTGCTAAGTGGTAATTAATTTTGTATATTTATTATTAAGTGGTTTAAAGCTCACTAATTTTATTAGTTGATAAACTTTTGTAATTTGTTGCATAGGATCTGTGATTCAATCGTGGTATTACTATAAAGCGAAGATTAACTATTTATAATGTATATTTGTTATGATCTCTGGCAAATATCCTGTACACTAATTAAGAAATTTGATAGGGAATTATTGAAAACTTTGATGCATAAAAGGTATATTTAAATTTTTTATTTCAGAATGTTGTGAATTTTGTTGGTAATAAATTATCTAATAGAATCAATCAAAGCTAATCTCAGTCCTTTTATTTCAATTTTTAACAACTAACACCATTTTAAACTGTTTTTCTTAATTTATTGGGTTAACTCAATAAAAGATCCTACTAAGAATTGAGTGGGGCCCTAGTATAAGTACTCCTTACACCATACCATCTGTTCACCGATGAAAACCTGCCGTTCGCTAATCTAGTTGTCATGGAGTTAAAATAAATAGAATAAACTCACAAAACAATAGAAAATATATACCCATATTTTTCGATTAAAAAAACGGGGCCATAAGTTGGCCAACTCTATTTGGACGATCTGATCGACGCGGACTAATTTCTGATTGTTCTGCGGAGCTAATAAAAGTCACAGCATTCTTATTTCTTACTCCCGTTACTAGCTTTGTGTATCAAATGAATCGTGCTTATTTTTATCGAGAAAAGCAAAAGACTGAAAGTGATTCCAACTTGAACAAACCATGACGTATACCAACTATTTTGTTCATCACGCCAAGGTTTTAACAAACTGATTTTGCATTCCCAAAATTGACAAATCTATTTAATTTTTTTTTTGAGAGAAGTACACTAACAAACACCTAATAATATATTCCACCCTAAATACTAACGTTTATTCGATTTGTTGAAAGTAAAAATAACTGCATCACCAATTTTGCCGCAACAACCCTACATTTCTTTCTTTCTCTTGTCTGCATTCATCCCCCTTTCTCTCTTTCAAGAATATGCATTGTTATTCCGTATTTTGTTTTGACGGTTTATCTGAACTGCGAGTCGAAAATGTCTGGCTGTGTGGCGGGGACAAGGGATATATTTCTTTATTATGGCAGAAAAAATGTATTTTTTATACTAAAAGAAAATTAGTTTATGCGGAATATTTAAAAAAAAAACTGTCGATTTTTTGCAAAAGAATTTTTACTGGTGTTCACTTTTGTGAATTTGTCAGCTAAAAACACAAGAGTCTAGTTGCTGACCGGATTTAAAAATTAGATGTTCAGCATCGAGAACTTAAATAAAGGTTAGAAGATTGTGTATTTTTTTTTTTAATTTGTACATGAACAAGTTTTCTAAAAAAAAACAATTATCGTTGTTACTGGCATTTTGTACATTCTAAGGATAATTTCTCTCATCTTTATAAGATTTTCGTTTTATTACATTAACTTATTGTGATTTACGATTAGTGTACAGTGTGTCTTTCATTTAAAAAAAGCAAAATATCTTGGTCTGAACTTAATATGATGATTTCCCC
Source organism: Diaprepes abbreviatus (assembly GCA_034092305.1). Taxonomy (NCBI): domain Eukaryota; kingdom Metazoa; phylum Arthropoda; class Insecta; order Coleoptera; family Curculionidae; genus Diaprepes; species Diaprepes abbreviatus. The sequence goes on along the minus strand of JASJET010000343.1, from coordinate 564,465 downwards.
ATTTTACATACTATCTGTAACTTGTAGCTATTTACGCCCAAATGAAATCAATAAACCGCCTACCTAGGTATGAAGAGCAGTAAATATATATCTATCTATTAAATTTTGTTTAGTAGATTTTTAAAAGGAGTGGGTAGAACCAGAGACGTTGATAGATATTTTTCAAGGAAGTGAAGCAATGAGTCAATTACCTTTTAAATCTAACAAAGGATAAGTGCCATTTTTTACCGCCAGCATTGTGAGAGGTCATAACTGTAAACAAAATTGGAAAACAGAACCTGAAGAGCAAAAAAACTTGATATGTTTAACAAACCATATGCTACAAATTCAAGTTTATGTAGGGGGCAGTGACGTAAATAACAACCCATTTTTACCCACAATGCGGAAGGGGGTGGCAGCCATTCCAGGGGTGCCCTTAAGTCCCTTGATGAAAATGAATAAATACGAAGTATCAAAACGGGTGCAAAATAGTAGAAAGCATTTAAAAATCTGCGGGGGGGGGGGGGCACATACTCTTAGTTACGCCATTGGTAGGGGGATTTCGGTAACCATAAGAAATACGAAGTACACTTAACCTGAGTCAAATTTGCGCAATTTAATATTCAATTAGACGCAGTTGAGAATTTTAGAAAATTTGTACCAATTCCGACTCGACTGTTTCCTTCTTATTTTTTTGTGACTTTATTTACAAATGTATTCTGAAATAAACTGCGCATTCCTCAAGGAGAGCATTATCAGTTTCTTAATCTAATTTTTCAGATTTAGTAGACCTCTGCTTTAATTCTTTCCAACTTAAAATACCTTTCAGCATGATTAATCCAGAATATAAATATTTATAAACCTAAAAGAAACGTCTCAGGCTCCACTTTTACCAAAAACTTTTCCTTTTAGGAAAATATTAAACAGTTGCTTTACTTTTAAATCATTACTATTCTGTATTTGAAAGTTTACTTTAATATCTGTTTTTTGGTTGTAGGAAATAGTTTGTACCCATCGATAATAGCGAAGTACTTTGATATTTTAAATGATACATCATGTGTTTACTATATTACAAATTCAGAATTTGTAAATCTTTCGAAAGTCCTACTTTAGACCATTAGTGGATATATACTTACCACACACTGTTTAATATACACATATGTCGAAAATTATTATGAATATGTAGATCACTTTGTGTTTTTCATGGTACATTAGAGAGTACCTTTTAAGCATATTGTTATCAATAAATTCAGTAACTGAAACGCCTTTTTACCAAAAAGTAAATTTTTTTCAAAATCTGCACGAAATAAGATATGACTTTTGGTTTACCCCGATGATTTCCGTTATGTTGTTATTTGAGTTCTATTAAAACAATTTATAATATTTCAGGGAATTTTGACACTATTTCGAAATAAATATAACTTGAACAACTTCAAAATTCAACTAATCCCATGGCAGGATTATCTAAACTGCGATACATTTTATATAAAACTAGCAATTTTCAGTTTCCGTATAAAATTTATCGACAACAGATACCAACTACCTACCAAAATAACGTAAATACATTATTTACCAATTATATATATATATATATATATATATATATATATATATATATAATGTGACCGCATCATATGGGATTTTCTTTTTGAATAGCTTAATTCAAAATTTGACTTTGGCAACAATTTCTGCCTCGATCGAGATGAAAACTAACCAAAAAAAATAGTAGTCACGTGATTAGCATTATCTGTTAAAAGTAGGATTATATCTCAAAATATGGAAAAAAGCCATTAGAAAAAGTTTTTCTAAATACAATTTTTAGCCCATATGCAAATTTCAGCAGTATAGGATAATTTAGATTTTTTCTCCATTTTTTGTAGATTGCACCACTGTTGCAAAATAAAACTAAACGCATTCTACATAAAACTTCTTAGTTTTAACAATGCTTCATCCCAGAGATATTTTGTTTAAAGTATCGCCATATTAAATGTGTGTTTTTCTACAAAATTCAAATAGGGCTATTAATATTTGGTCACGTGTGATGCAAAGTTTATTTGTTTTTGACCCCAAATAAGGTAACTTCATAAAATAACTATTTTTGAAAACGTAGTTTCTGGCTAAAAGTAATACACATTAATATTAAGGAAATTAAAAAGATCCAAATTTTCTAAAAAGAAAATCATAATACAAAAATTAAACGCATTTAAAATTTATTTTCCACCTAATGCAGCGTTTACTGATGACACAGGGTCAAAAACAAATGAACTCTGCATCACATGTGACCAAATTTTAAAAGCCCTATTTGGATTTTGTAGAAAAACACACATTTAATATGGCGACACTTTAAACAAAATATGTCTGGGATGAAGCATTGCTAAAACTAAGAGCTTTTATGTATGTTGCATTGAGTCTTATTTTGGAACAGTGGTGCAATTTACAAAAAATGGACAAAAAAGCTAAGTTATCTTATACAACTGAAATTGCATATGGGCTAAAAATGGCATTAAGAAAAACTTTTTCTAATAACCTTTTTCGATATTTTGAGGTATATATATATATATATATATATATATATATATATATATATATATATAGCATTATGTCATTTCAGCTCAAACATTGTCTTTGAGCTCTTCTATAGTCTGGCTTGTTGGTCGGTGATCTTGGTGGCCAGTCAATATCGCCTTTTCTTTTGACACCATACATCCCGAGAACTTCCGATGCAAATAATCCATTGTTGAGCCCGCAGTGTGGCATGTTGCACCGTCTTGTTAGAATCAGAATCTTTCATACCCTTTTCACGTATTTGAGGTAATACAAATACACTGTCTCACCAGCTCTGAAGATGAATGTTCCAAAGATGATTTTTGAGCAAACACTGGTCCAAACAAGCAATTTCTCATCGTGCAATTGTGTTTCGTTAACTATGTGAGGATGATCAGTGTCCCAAAAGAGACAATTATATTTGTTGACGGCACCACAGAGTGTAAAATGAGCCTTGTCGGTATGCACGCTGAGTTTACACAACTGAACGATTATTTTTAATGTAATGCGCCACTATTTCTAAATTACTACAGAACACAATTGATCCTATTCCACCATTCCACCACCATCGAAATGATGGCCTACCTGTACCACCATAACGAGAAGAAAGCGAAAACTTACCATCCCCGCTACAGTAATACGGCAGAGGTACATGTTTCGTCTCTACTACACTTATCAGGGTGCCGACATAATGTGGATATATCCACTGCTATTGCATCTCACACCGAGGAATCCGTGAAAGCCGCATATATATATATATATATATATATATATATATATATATATATATATATATATATATATATATATATATATATATATATATATATATATATATATATATATATTCCATCCTCGAAAAATAACCTTCTATATAAATAAACACATCAAATATTTACCCACTTATTATATTTTACTCGATATAATCCAAATGGAACTAATACATGGCCTGCCAACAGGGTAAAACCCTTCAGCGATCACGAGTCAGATAACTATAAATCGGTGATCCAGCTGGTTTGATAATGAACAGTAGATAACGACAATGCGGCTAATAAATTAGACATAACTACTATCTATAAAATATGAATATTAATATGTACTTACCTGCTTTCGCGCTGATTCCGAAGTTAACATATGTTCGTGAGGTTTTATATTAATTTTTAAAAAAATCGAGAACCAATAGATTGTAATCAGTAACTCTATAAAAACTTGAGTCGCACCGTTAATAAGTTTTTATTAATCGTAATTGATAGATGAATTGTTAAATTTGCCAAGTTCCCGATCTTCATGCCTAATCTTAATCGGTTTCAAGCGATAAATCGATGTTTATCCTCGTCATGTTCATCATTTTCACACCTACTTTAATATAACAATTTTAATCGCAATAAAATCAATATATTAATTCTTTTGAATATCGAAACATTATGCGCAAATTTATCTGGATCATCAGGTTTCAATTTTGCATCATAGAAAAATTCTTCTTTCCATCTCTATCTCTCATGCATTGGCTTTTTACGGAAATTTGTTTAAATTATTGTTGTTGTTAATTTGGATACACGATTATAATTAGAACTGTAAAAACTTTATATACAATTGTTTTTGTTGCACGGGTGTTCGAAAATCAAAATCGCTTGAAAAAGGTTAGCGGTAGTTATCAACTAATCCAGTGGTTTATTAAAAACTTAAAACCATATTGTACCAACAGATATTCAGGCATCCTAACTGAGATAGACACTGCAGTGCTTATTGATTGACTGGTTGATTAGATGACACAGCAGGCCAGGGTTGGGGAACCCTTACACTGCAGCCTTAGGACTTATTGTTTCGCCTGTTATGTCTGTTCCAGATAAATAAGTTTGTTACTTTGATCAGGTTTAGTAACATGTTTAGTAATTTGTCCTCTGGGTATAAGTCTTCCGGCTTAGTCAATCCCCGAAGGTGTTTCCAGTAGGTTAAAGCTTCGCATTCGAAGATGATGTGAGGCTGTCTCGTTCTCTTCCTCTTCATCACATAGCCTACATAATGGTTCTCCATTAGAAATGCCTATTGGGTGTAGATGTTTCCTCAGGCTGTAGTGATTATTTATAGCCAGCCTGATCTGTTGTCTGCTTAGACGCATAATTTCGTAGCTTAGTTTGCCGGATAGACTGCTTAGTAATATCTTGCTGCGCCTATGACTCGCAGTTTGCTTCCAGTGTTGTTAATTTATCCACCAAGATAACCACGCACGATTAGCAGTTCTGTAATTCCAACTAATGGTTCTGGTCTAATAAATGTGGTAGCAGACCCTTGTCTTACAAGTTGGTCCGCTTTTTCATTGCCCGGGATGCTCTTGCTCCTTGGTACCCACGCAAGAGTGACCTTATTGTGTTTTGTCAGAGTGATAAAGTTTTGAAGAGAGCCTCAGACCTGTTCTGATATTATTTGATAACAGCTATAGCCTTCACCCTGCCAGACTCTTAGAGAAAATAAGAAAGGTCCTGTCCCTGCCTCTCGAAGAGAGACATCGATAGCATATATTTTTGTCTGAAATATTTATACATTTATATTAAGTCTAGGTGGGTCTCCGTGTATTCCGGGACCTATACCATAGTCAGTTCGGTCAGAGCCCACTTTCCAGTCAAGCTGAATGGTGTAGGGTCTGTCAAAGTTGTAGATGGTTGGCATGGCGTCGCTACTCAATTCCAACAATGAATTCGTTACCACGCCTTTGATACTGGTGTGTCCGAGGGCAGGTCCAGTCCACCATACATTATTTAGTGCCAGCCTGTACGCAGGCCACTTTTTGGAGTTTGGAGAGCTCCTAAGCGGCCCGTCTTTGAAAGATTTTTGTTCACCATATAACCGAGCCATAGGTTATCATGGGTCTTGTCACCGCAGCGTACAGCCAGTACACAATATGTGGTTTTCTGTGTAGTGAAATAGTAATTAGGACAGTAAATAATATAATAAGAAGGATCGAGCGATAAGGATTTCCCTCAGCAAGTTAGGAAACTTATTAGGAAATGATTTGATATAACAGCATTTAGGATACTTAGTCGATGAGCAGCGAGTGAACATGGATGTATTATAATTACAGATAGAGTAAGGAAAATATAAGGCCGTATACAAGTGAAAACGTCACGCCGATAGAAAGAGCGAGAAGACAGAAAACCGCTCTCCCTCTCTCTTCAATACCGCATGCGTGGTACAGACCTCTCTTCTCATAGACTTGATTATCTTAATGACATTATATGGACGATTAAATAATCGGAAATATTCATGAATATTGTAAATTATTATTCGCCTAAATATATCGAGAAAACCACCATGATTAAACTCAAACACATATTAAGTAAGGGTGGACGAGTGGATAAGCTATGCAACAGCTGACAAACGTCAAAGTTAGCGATTTCAAGCTTTCGCGTGATAACTTTTTATTTATATATAATTTTTTATGTAAACTTATGAAGATTCCACCTAATTTTTTACATTTGTTAAGACATATACTTTTAAAACATTTATTGATTTACAAGTAAATATAATATAATCTATAATATATCTATGCTAGTTGATGTATCGTTGTCGAGGGCAGGTGATACGCAAAAGTGGGAAGTAAAGAAAATGTTTTATTAAATTTTCTCGATATTTATAAAGATATGCCATACTTATGGAACAAAAATTATTTACACAAATATATAAAATACGATGGTGTACAGCTAGAACAAGACCTGTTTTTACGTGCTTAGAAAGAGCAGGTACCATGGTAAATAACGCAGTGCTGGTATACTCGACAGTCATCCAGTTTTAGAATCATAATTCTATACAGTGTAACAGGAAAAATTCTCTCAATCCTACATCCTAGTTAAAAATCTTGAATATCGTCTAACAAATAACCTTTTTAATAACAAATTAAACGCTAATTCACCAGAAATTTTATATCCCGTGTGTATAACTCGCAACCTAGATGCAAAGCAAACTTGCTCATCTGTATAATTGATAAACTTTGTTTATCTAAATAATATTGTAAGAAATATTTGCCATATAAAAAATAATCGGTTTTTATAAAAACGGATTTTTCGGAAGTTTTCGTAATGTTCGCGATGGAACTCACACATCACTAAAATTATGTTAGTAAGTATTAAATAGCTGTAGGTTGTAATTAATGAAGCCCTGAGAGTAATATAAGATACCGAATATTTAGTTTTTGTAAGACCTACGAAAAACTATTAAAAAATAGTCCAGAAAATAACTTACCAGATATATTCCAACGATAAACTAATCATCTCCTGGGGATTGAAGATCGTTCGTTCGGTATCCTCGCCGCGTTCTTCCGGTGACACACGCGCCGCGATTTGCGGATAGTCTTTGTAATAAGTCTTTCGTCGTAACATTTCTTTTAGAAATAGTTCCGGCACTAATTTGTACACGATGTCTTGGAGCGTTTTGTCCAACCTGAAATAAAAAAAAGCCACACATTTAAAAAATTTACTGATCTTTGCTTTTATACACCAAATAATCAAATTGATTGGTCACGAAATTGAGGTCTGAGGTATTTAAAGTTCATCTTCAAAGACTTCAGAATCTTGTAATTTAACTTCTCTGAGCATCTTAAAAATCCCATTAGTTGAGAATGGTAATGGTTTTAAGCGAAAATCTATATACAGTATTGTAATGAAGAATTAGGGGAATTCGGACACGTCCTTATAGAAATATTATATCTATTAGTCATCATTGTTAATCATGTTTTTAGTAAAATTTTAGGTTTTTATTCAAGTATGTTCTATAGGTGTACATAAATAAGTCAGGTAGGATTAAAATTCAGTTGTATTTGAACAGTGAAAGTATTAATAAGTGGTTATTAAAGAATTAGAAGTAATTAGTGAAAAGTGTTGTTTTTATTCAAATCCTGTGAGTAGATATGGGGAGAGAAAATCGTAACAATATCATTCCTTTACTAATAGCATACAAAACTGAACCTTGTTTTGTTCGTGAAGGAAATTTACTATGAAAAAATTTCGCTTTTAAAACCTCTTCTCTTTCTTTCACAATCATTAAAAGATAGATTTATATAGACTAGCTAGAAATACGTTTTTAAAAAAATGTGGTTTTCATAAATAGGCTATTATGTTACCGCGTCACTGACGAAAGGAAGAAATAATGTTTTAATTAATTCCGTTGTACTGGGGTAAACCACTTTTTCCACATAATTGTCATCTTTAGATTAGTTTTTTATAAATACCGTTTCAGAAGTTCTCCAGACTTTTCCTGTAATGCACAATTCCTTAACTATAACGTTTAGAAAGAATAAACCAAATACCTCATTTTCAACGTTTAATGATTTAAAAAAAAAGACTAAACCACCCACAGTGCAGCGTATTAAAGAAGAGAGACTAAGGGAAAGGCTGATATGCAGTGTTAAAAATAACCTTAAATTTAATGTCCGCTCTACATTAAATTTAATGATTTTGTACCAAAAATCGTGAACAATTTGCAATTACTTTAAATTTAAAGCAATTCATTAAAATATCACTTAGTTGTACAATAAATTTGATTAAATGGCATCTTAAATTTCAATAAAGTAACTGAAAAGATATTTCAATTTCGGTACATTAAAATTAATTCACATATACCCTAATACAGAAGGAATTTACATTATTATTCAATATACATTGCATGAGATTCCGGGAGATGGCGCAACTTGTATTGAACTTTTTGTTTAGTATGATATAAGTTGCTTAAAAGACTCAATTTTCTTATGGTGAGGTGTATATGTCTGCCCTGTACCGACGGGAACCAATAAGTTCAAAACCGGTCTAAATGGCGGACACTACCTTTTACTGGTAGTGGTGCATAATTACCTTTAAAAGGAATGATCAAACTTATTATATTTAATGTATGATTACATTAATTAATTAATTTATATTAATGTAAATTATTAAATTTAATGCACTACATTAAATGCATTTAATAAACGTTTGCGAAATTTGCTTCTAGCACTTTTACATGAAATTTAATGCATTTCCATTTTACAGTGTGGGGGTGGGATAATGAAACTGGCAGGTTTGGCGCATGAATTGATTGATGAGGACTACAATAATAAAAAATTAATATATTTTAGTACTTTTTTTTTGAGTGGTAAAGTACCTAAAGGTGTAACAGATTGCTTTCTTTCAGTCCTCGAATATTTTTGGCAATGAAGGCATACTTTTTATTCAAATATGGCATTTGTTACTCTTGAGAGCCCTCTATATATGTTGATGCCGGATATGTATGTGAAGGCGAACCCTAACTTGTAAACAATATCATCCGTTTCGACAGACCATTACTTTATACTTCGGTACCGTGTCGATTTTTTGTCCATTTTGTCCAAGTCAAAGAAAGACGAGTGTGCATGCTGACTTGTGTTGATCGCTCAACATGAGGGTACTTATCTGTATTGAAATTCATGTCATCTTCTATATCATATGCTCTTTTCAATAACTCCTTTTTGATAAACATTCATATAGTCATTACAAGTACTGCTTTACTAGCTTGGACGTCACTTCTGATATCAAAATGATCACGGCAAACGAGTATATAGCAGCACTTGCCTACGCTGCTGCTCACTTAAATACGTCGCACTCTGCAGTGGCCCTGACTCGGCCAACATGTATAGAGGACATAACATATCTTCAATACGAAATCTCTAGCCTAAGGACAACAAACAGATCTCTTTCTGGCTCCGCGAATTGATAAAGCAAATAAGATTGTCTATTATTCCTGGAATATATGCCTTTGAAAAATCACGCTAATTACCACCAAAGACAAAAAAAAATTTTGATGGAATATATACAGAGTAATTTCAAGTGCTGTCCAATAAATAATACAAAGTACCCCCTCAATATATTTAAAGTTTTACAATTTATAACTAGACTAACGCCTTTTGTAGAAAATTTCCTAGAGGAATACCAAACCGGATTCAGAAAAAATAGATCGACTATAGATCAGATCTTTACTATAAGACAGCTACTTGAAAAAGGATGGGAATTCAATAGAACTATCCACAATCTTTTCATCGACTTTCGATAAGCATACGACAGCATTAAAAGGGGTTAACTGTGGAATGCAATGGCAGAATTTTGAATTCCAAAATGTAACAACAACAACAACAGACATATATAACTTTGAAAGAGTGGAGCGTTTTAAATATCTCGGAGTGACAATCATCGCAGATAACGATATCACAGAGGAGATAAAAGGGAGAATTCAGGCAGCAAACAGATGTATGTATAGTCTCAACAACACCATCAAATCCAAGAACCTAACACGAACCTCAAAAATCAGGATATATAGAACAGTGATTAGACCAGTGCTCATATATGACTGTGAGACGTGGACGCTGACAAAAGCAATGGAAATGAAACTTAGATGTTTTGAGAGGATTTTCGGACCCTATCACGACCCCAATACTAATCAATACCGAATAAGAACAAATGCCGAGGTCAAACAGATATATAACGCTAGCGACATCGTACAAGAAATTAAATCCCAACGCCTAAGATGGGCTGGTCATGTCCATAAGCTCCCTAATAACCGTCTTACCAAGTTAATTTGGGAGGAGGCCCCGACAGGGAAAAGACCCTTAGGACGCCCAAGAATGCGAAGGAGAGATAACATATGGTCAGATTTAAGAACAATGGAGTTACCCACTCACATAACTATCATGAACGACCGTGTGAGATGGAAGCAAGTTGTGCAGTCAGCTAAGACCCACCTCGGGTTGTAGGGCTACTAAAGAAAAGAAGAAGAAGAAAGAAGAATTTATAACTTTTTGTTATTATTCCTGCATCCTCATAAAAATATATTAGATAAAGATTAATAATGACAACCTTCTTTAAATTAACAAATTAAACTAAAAACTGCAAATCCTTCTAGAACATAAAAAAATATTAACGAAAATGGTGTAAATGGTTTCATAATCGCCTATAACATTTCCAAAAGACAAAAGGTTAAATATTCCCCTACATATAAGCATAATCCATCTAAATGTCAAGTTGTGTGCGTTACTCCCCAAACCCTACGCAAAACGCAATTCACATTTTCGTTGCCGTCGCGTCAAAGCGAAATGAAATTCGAATCCCCACGTGGAGTAGCTTACGGCATACAGCTTTTGATGCCGCCGCATTCCGAGGAGAAGCTTTTGTTTCTAAGGCATGCGCACAACCACATTATCAATATCGTTTTCGCCGCGACGTGGTAGGTGGATATTTCGGAGGATTCAGGCGTCTCGGTTTTGTTTTTGTAATTCTTACAGGGTGTTTCGTATCACTAAATTTGTGGTTGATGGATAATTTGCTACTGCGTATACAAAAATATTAAGAGATACGAACAAATTCAAAAAGTTAACAGTACTGGAGCAGGAAATAATAAAAGTTCAATATTAAATATGCGATAATCCATGGAAGACGAGATCGAGTTTAAAAGTTTAACCTTTTTAGTATATATCCTCATAAACACTAAAATGTTCTTCTGCATGGAACCTTTCATGTATTTCTCAGAAACTTTTTAAGTCCAAAACATGAACTGTTTGTCAAAATAGTAGCTGCATACCCGGTGCCCAAATACAGATCTCAAAAATTTGGGCATTTTTAAATCTTGTAGACCAATGTTTTGTTATACTCTTACCCACCATCTCAATAATTTGCTACATAAAATAAGTGTGACGAATTTGAATTTTTTGTCATAATATACACATTCTTGTGAAAGAGCTTCATCGGAAAATTGTTTCATAAAATCAACCAATCTTTTTTTATGACTATATATACAATTATAGCATTAACACATGTCAAAATATAAAATAAACTTAATAATTAAAAAAGTATAAACTAAAAATAATCGCTACATATATATATATATATATATATATATATATATATATATATATATATATATATATATATATATATATATATATAAGGGCGAATCAAATATTAACCAGACTTTTCTTTTTACCGCTCCTTAGGCGAAGTAAGTAACGTGATATCTTGATATATGTTATAAATTGGTTCGGCTCACCAAAGCAGATTGGCAGATAACATCATATCTGAGTACGAGGTGCACACATCTGTTAAGCAACACATTATTATTAAATTTTTGTCGCTGGAGGACGGAAAACGAAACTTTTCATCGACTAACTGCACAGTTCGCTGAGAAAACGCTTCCAAGGACCCAAGTCTAAGACTGACAGATGGTCAGTGCAAAATGAGATCCATGTACGCCGACGGCGTGTAAGCACCAGTGAGACGAATATTCTTACGATCCGTGAGATGATTAAAGGATACCGCCGCCTTACCATATGGAAAATTGCTGCACACGTCGGAATATCGTATGGGAGTGCCCAACCAATGATTTCAAATGATTTGGGTATGTGAAAGATTTTCAGCACGATATCGATCAGAGGGGGATGATTTCTTAAGTCACATTTTCACATGTGATGAAACGTAGGTGCATCATTACACCCCGGAATCCAAACAGACAAGCATGGAGTGGCGAAAACCTAGAGAAGCAGCACCGGGGAAAGCAAAGAACCGTCTTTCTGCTCGGAAAGTCCTCGCAACGATTTTTTAGGATTGCAGAGACATATTGCTAGTTGATTTTCTCCATGAACGGCGAACAATTATTGCTGTGTACTTCTGCCAACTGCTCGATGAAATAAAACTGACCTTTCGACGAAAAAGACGAGACATGCCTACTCGAAGTGAGATTGTGCTCCAAGACAACGCTCGACCACATATTAACTCAAGAAAAATTGGACAAAATTCATTGGAAAACACTAGAACATCCGCCCTACAGTCCTGATCTGTCGCCGTGTGACTACATGTTTGGCCCACTCAAAAAAGAACTGGGAGGTCATCACTTTGACGACGACGAAGGTGTACAAACGTTCATGCGCAGTTGGTTACAGACGCGATCAGATCCATTCTTTGATGACGGAATTAAAACATTTCCATTCGGTTTATTATCTAATTTTTCAATCTAGACTTCATCCAGGTACTCACTATGTCAGCTGCATTTTGTCTGCCAATATTGTGCCTTAATACACGAACCTTTCGTATCGAATATTGCCGACATACCGCAAAACATAATCTTACCCGATATTCTCGATATAAAAATCATCATTAGTCATGCATTCAATCTGTTCCAGGAGTTCAGCGCATCCGTCTCAACTCGTACCTTTCCAAAGCGTTATACCGGTCCCTCCAAAACCAACGCTTTGTAAGACATTGCAACTCTTACAGAGATTTAATTTTATTCACTTGGCTTCCACAATTAACTATTAGTATCATTTGTTTACTGATACTGTCAACTATGAGGAAATGTTAAGAGCACTTACCGAAAACCGAAGAGATTATAGATCCATAGTTATTTGCCATATTTATCAAAATGGCGTGTGGACTTTTCATTACTTAGAATCTAAATTTAAAAATATAAACTATGCTGATATGGGTGCAAACATCAAGAGTGAAAAGCTGAATCAAATCCACTTCGCGGATGACATAGTCATTAGGTAAAACATTTGGACCATGCCAGTGTAATGTCTCACAGATAAAATTACACATTACAATAAATGAGGACTGAAAAAATTTACGATCAACAAATTTGTGATCAACCTCGTTACTAGCTACAGTTCCATCGTTGAGGGCATGCCGAATGAACAGATCACATACTGTAAATATCTCGGGCACCATATTAGATTAGGGATATATGTATGTGCGTATAGTTGGGAGTCTGTATACTGCGACCTAGTAGATCTATTGTGCTCCCTTACTGCTGCCTAGTCTTCAGAGTTACCTTATCGGCTAGAACAGGTCCTCCAGTTCTATTTCCCTCAAGAATCTTAGGATGTTGGACGGCTTCAAGGTGGGTAACTGCCCTTCTTCGATTTGGTGTGTTCCCAAGAACCGCATCCTAGAGTTTTCTAGAGCGCTGCACTCTGAAAGGATATGAATAGAGGTTTCGCCCTCCTCCTCACAAAATCTGTACTCTTCTCCTTCTACTAGTCTGAATTTCTTGAAGGGTCCCTTCAGGTGACGATACCCCGTCAGAACCCCTATCAGAACTCTGAGTTGATTTTTACTTAAGCTTGTGCACCCTTTGAATCTCTTCTGGTCGCAGTTCCCAAGAAGTATCTTCGCTTGCAGCTTCGTCCAATAATTGGGTCTCCTGAATTCTTGTTCTATCTTTAGTTCTTCCAGCATTACGCTGCTACTGATTCCACATAAAGGCTCTGGGCCCAGAAATGGTATCTCAGCCTCTTTCCTCGCGAGCCTGTCTACTATTTCGTTCCTCCCTATCCCGGTACCTACATGAGGGTGACTTTATTCTTCTTACTTAAATCATTTAGTTCCTCTAGAAATTCCCAAGCCATCTTGGAACTGATAACTTGAGGGCTCAGCGCACTAAAGGCTGCTTGACTATCCGACATGACGATAATCTCTTGACGATGATAGTTTTTATCCTTGTTAAATTGAATACATATCCTAATGGCATCTGCCTGGAAAATGCTTGGTGACTTACCCAAGTTTTTGTAATATCTGGTGCCAGACCCTTACACTCCTCCTTCAGTTTCCTCCATTATTTTGGAACCATCTGTACACCATATAATGGATTTCTTGCTGAGTTTTCAATGGTGTTTCTATCCCATTCGCTCTTGCGGCTCAACTTTGTGCTAAAGTTTTTCACAAAGTTGAATTTCTTTTTCATTTTATCTTTGGGCATGTCCCAGATTTGTTGATTTTTGGATAAGAGATTGGTCCTTCGTTATATGACCTCCTCTCATCATCCTATAAACCGTCCTCTTCGCCATGTTCTCTAAAAATACATGTAGAGGTGAGAAATTTGGGATTACTTCCATGGCGGCCCTTGAGCAGGTTTTCATAGCCCCGGTTATACATGCACATGCCAGTCTTTGACCTTTCGAGACATCAGCTCTCGTATTAGCCACACTGGTTCTTTTGCTCTAGATCACTGCCCCATATGTGATGATTGGTCTCACTATTGCAGTGTACATCCACTGCGGGACTTTTGAGTTTGCACTCCATCTTTTTCCCGCAAAGTTTCTACAGACCATCAGGTTAGGGATACATGAAAGGAGACCGCGCCAAGAAGCGTACGTCCATCAATCAGTCAATGAACTGATGACATTAGACGTGTACCTGGTAACTGGATGCAGAGTGCTCAAGATAACTCCAAATGGAAAATGTTGACGGAGGCCTATGTTAAATACGGACGAGAGAAGCGATGAATATTTTCCCAATTCTCAATATTTCACTGAACATGTGGTCAGGCAAATTTTAATCGATGAGTTTTACGATTTAGTAAAAGTGGAATATTGAATGGTCGTTTTGGCTTTAAACCTGCTTCTTTTAATCTTGGTCTTATTGTTTCCGAACTTACATTAATAAGTATCTTATTGATATTCGGCCCAATTAAGATTCTATCTTGCCTCAATCTTCAAGGAAATCTTCAACCAGATACAAACAATGGCCCTTAGCACCTATGCCACAAAAATCCCCCAAAAAATACGTTCCTAATTTAACTGACTTTACATATCTTTAAAGTTAACAAAAGCCATTAGTATCGATAAAAATGATATTATTCCCATTTAGCTTTTCCGCGTTCGAGTAATATTCCCACCCTATCAATAAACCAGTTCAAAAGATCCAACGGAAGCAATACGAACAACAAAAAGTATCAATTTATCTCCCATTACTTTACGATTGAAATGAGCTCCCAAAAAACGCGTTAATACATTCAGAAGGGGTTGCCACAAAAGCCTTTGCATATGAAATTTATAGTTCGCTACAAACAGGTGTAGAGGATCCCAGAGGATATTGTATAGTAGTAAAACCGGTCACATGATGATATTTATAAACCAGCATCAGTTGGTAAAGTTAAGTATAATATTTTTAAAATAGTATTGGAAGGGAAATAAGTGGACGATTTTAAGAATTATTTTTGAAAACGTATTATACAGAAACTTACAACTTCGTACGTTTAAATATATATATATATATATATATATATATATATATATATATATATATATATATATATATATATATATGTTTTACCTGAACATACAACAATTCTCGCACAAAAAATATTAACATTATGTTAAGATTCCGCAGCAGTTCTTGGTGATGTTATTTTTATAATATTATTTTGTTGCATGTTAAGTTAATTGAAAGCATAGACCTGCTAAATGTTATCAAAAAATGGAGTTTCTGTCGAAAAGCATATTGTAACATGGTAAATTAAATTTTTTAAAATTCTTTTTGTATTTCTTAATTAAGTAAGCGCATTGAATCTTACCAATTTTTTTTAAAAGAATTTACTGAGTGCTACAACGGGTGGTTCGAAAAGTCCCCCTGAACTAACATATAAAGACACAAAACACTAAAGAAATAACGTTCCATAACCGTAGCTAAAAAATACAAAGACAGGCGTTGCTATATATGCGGGTGTCTAAGGAGAATGAGAAAAAGGGGACGGAATAATGGCATTTTCATAGCTGGAGTTGATAAATTTGGTACATGAACTGACATAGTAATCGTAGTGGTATTAATAGTAAAAATAACAAATCAATTTATTTAGCAACGACATACAAATTTTTATTCTTGTTAGATCTAAAATGAAAAATATTTTTCTAAATCGGTATTTTTAAGTATTCAATTTAATAACTTGACACCTAGGAAAGATATAGCAAAATGGTAAGTAAAAAAGTACTCGCAAATAAGAAAGTAATGAGCTTGACGTTGACATTAACAATGACCTTAAACTTTTTTTCAAAGTCAACGTGATTTTGAAGCGTATATATTGAAAAGTATTTATCTTATTCTTGTTCACAAAAAGAACAATCCCAAAAACATAGAGAATTATAAACACATCTTGATCCATAGTACTTTTTCAAAGATTATTGAAAAGATTGTTGATAAAAGAATACTCAGTTTTATTTATAAATACGATGTTTAACTCCTGCTCAATATGGCTTTCTTCCAGGAAAGTCCATAGAATCTCTGTATTTGAATTACGTTTTTCAGAGTACTGACTAGGGAAAGCATGTAATGACAATTTTCTTTGATCTCTCTATAGCTTCGGATACAGTAAATAAGGTCTTTTTGGTTGACAAATTACGCAGCATGGATGTAGGAGGAACCATTTTGAAATGGATTGATTCCTACTTGAGAATGAGGAGAATAGTGGTAAAATGCAGCGGTGCACCCTCTAGACTAAGACCAGTAGAGCTCTGGGTATCCCAAGAATCGGCACTGGGTCCACTCTTGTTTGTATTATATGTTCTAACGTAATGGCCTAATGAGTCCCATGCTAGAACGAAACCGCGCTGTCGGCATTTTTCGGACCCAGAGCTTCCCCATTGTCTTGGAGTTTTCCGCACTTTTTAACACGGGAGTAATGTTTCTCATTCTCCGCCGAGAATTTTCTATTTTATTTTAAAATTACACCGACGAAAACTTATCTTTTTATATATTTGTTAACTTAAAGAACACGCAGCCGCTCTCATAGGGAGATTATTGGTACGACACCTTGCTTAAACTGCATAATTCGTGGTTACTTTCATCACCAGTGCCAAATAATGCGACCTCTATCCTTTGGGTAGCATGTTTCGTGTATCTAGTTCTACTACATTTCTTTTTTAATTTACCGTCGCCCCGTCATATGGCAGTTTTATAAAACACTGTTGGTTTGTGTTGCACTTGTGTTATTGAGTGATCCATCGAGATGTCGCTATTATGTCTCGTTTACCGTTTTTTAATTTTAGAATCAGTTTCTAGAGCTACAATTGCGAGATGATGGTTTGAACCAAAAGCAATAGCCTGATGAGTCCCATACTAGGACGAAACAGCACTGTCATCATTTTTCGGACCCGGAGCTCCTCCATTGTCCTGGAGTTCTCCGCACTTTTCAACACGAGAGTAATGTTTATCAACAATTTTATGTCCGCACATATTATATATATATATATATATATATATATATATTCTTTGTTAACCTGACGAAGCAATGTACAATTTTGTATGCTATCATGGAAATGTATCATTCTATGACAGACTGCAGATAATTGATTAAAGACCATGACCGGATTCTAGCCTTGACTTCACTTCACTCATATATCATTCTCTGACAGACTACAGATAATTGATTAAAGACCATGACCGGATTCTAGCCTTGACTTCACTTGCCTAGTTCCAACCGTATTTTCACTGGCAGGCCATCACTAGTCGTTACCGTGGATTTCATTTTTGCCATGAAAGATGGATCCGAAAAAAAAACACCATGACCTTGAAATAGTGTTCAAGGTTAACATCAAGGTCACCACGAAATGTCTTTTTTGCTCAATATATTGTCTTATCGTTTATAGATTTCAAATTATTAGGTTAATATAACACCTCTCTCAACTTTTTAAAAACCCATATTCGGGCCTGGTGCCCATGAGAATTTTTTATCAGGAGGTTAAAAATTATCGAAAAAAATTGGTTCCTGCCAATTCAAGGGGGACCTAAAATAATTATTCGCATATCATATCAATTTTTTTGCACTTGTTTGATTTGTGAAATCGTTTCTTTATCACCTAGTATAAAGTTCTTTGAAATACACATCTCTAGTTACCAAGTTCCTGTTCAGCTCGTAATTATCACATTTTCTTACTTTTACAATCCAAGAACTTTAAGCAAAGCCTAGTTAACCAAAGTCGTACTCTTAAGAAATACCTGCTTGTCACGTCCCATATGGCGAAGGAAACCAAAGAATTGGCACCCAGTGGCGAGAATCCGACCAAGCAGAGTTGTTTCGCTCGATAATGCCTTTCAGCTGTTACGCCGCTTTAAAATAGGCCATTTATTAGGATAATCTGTTCGAGACGAAGTTAAAGACGATTGGTCGGGCAATAAAATTTAATGGTTTAATACACAAAGACAAAAAGTTCGATATTTCATAGATCGGTGCTTATGGAAACAGCGGAAATTATTGAGGTTAAGTAAATTATTTCCTTATAACTTATAAAAGATAAAACAACTTTTAAAATTTCTTTAAAAATAACAATTGTTTTAGATTGCGAGTGGGTCATTACGGCTTTGTTAGCCTTTCTACAGTACTTTGACCCATAAGATCTTTTGTACATTACCCTGATTTAATATAACCCCAGGATGTTTACACTTTTCGTGATGTCTCTTATTCTTCTGGAAGATAAGTGCTTAACTCTTTGGGCTTCAAGGTGACGACTTCAAGGAATTTAAGTTTTTTGTTAAATAGTCGTAGTCCAGTTCACAAGTGCCATCTGTCTTCCAAGTCCGAAAATTATGGTTGATGTATCATTCGATTCGTAATGGCATCTAGAAAGTTTATGAAAATTTTGGAAAGGGTCTGGCGAAAATTGTAAAAGTTATAAACAAATTAGTAAAAAAAAAGTTCCTTGGTTTTTTGCAAACATCTCAAAAACTATTTGAGATATCTCAAATTTGAAAAAAGATCCTTAAAGAGCAGAGAATTTCCTTTAAAAAGTCTCAAAGCCCGGAATTGAACCGACAATGTTAATAATTTTAATTTTAGGGTGAAAATTAGGCTTAAAACGGGTAGCGACGCTCCCGCGCGCGATGACCAAATCCGACACTTTAACAATAAAAATCATTTTAACCGATTAAATATGAATATTTGGGGAAAAAAATGCATATTATCTTGACACATGAATAAACAATAATCCGTTGGAAAAAAATTTTTACCCCAATTTTTCAATTAACTATGCTTTTGTTAACTAGTTAATTTTTGTCAGTTGAAAGTTAACATAAAAACTCGGATAATTTGTAAACTAAAAATTTGGGATTTTCTTCACTTCTGAGGCTATTCTTTGAAAGCTTTAGATAAGATCCCCGTTAGAAAAATTACAAAATTTTGATTTTTCACTTTTTTATTAACAACTGAATGCATCAAAAAATAACAAATGTAAATAAAACAATCTAAAAATTTTTTATTACTATTTCGATTTCTTTTTTATGGTAAAAACAATATAATCTTTTTTTTAACTGCTATCGTTTACAAAATTGTTATAAAAATACTTTGTTTAAATATTTTTGAAAAAATTTTTGGATTGTTTTATTTACATTTGTAATTTTTTGATGCCTTCAATTGTTAATAAAAAAGGGAAAAATCATAATTTTTTAATTTTCCCAACGAGAATCTTTTCTAAAGCCTTCAAAGAATGGCCCCAAGAAGTGAAAAAAATCCCTGGTTTTTACTTTACAAATTATCTGAGTTTTTATGTTAACAACTAACAATAGAAAAATTGGGGTAAACACTTTTTTCCAACGGATTATTGTTTATTCATGTGTCTAGATAATACCCATTTTTTTCCATAATATTCATATTTAATCGGTTAAAATAATTTTTCTTGTTAAAATGTTTGATTCAATGAACTCGCGCGGGAGCGTCACTATCCGTTTTAAGCCTATTTTTCACCTCAAAATTCAAATTATTAATATTGTCGAAACAGTTCCGGGAGGTACGACTTTTTTTTAGGAAACTTCCTGCTCTCCTCTCAAATTTCACATATCTCAAATAGTTTTCGAGATATTTGCGAAAAACCCAAGCACTTTTTTTACTAATTTGTTTATAACTTTTACAATTTTCGAATGACACCTCGACCATAATTTTTGGACTTGGAGGACAGGTTTTCGGTAAAATGGCACTTGTGAACTAGACTATGGCATGCATATATCACTCTCAGCTTTGCCCATTTTTTTGAGATGGTATCTCAAAGAGCAGTGACCTGTAAAGAGATTATTACTCGAGTATCTCTTTCTTGAAAGTCGAGAAGCATTTGTGACTTCTTTGACCAGGCGTCTAATTCCACCTTAATTTTATACGTTTTTGTTGCAACTCCAGAGCTTCTCCTCTATGTGGCTTTTTGGTAGTCAACAGAAAGATTCCAAACCACGAAAAGAAGTTTTTGTCTCTTGTTTTGTGAGGCTATCCACTTCCTCGTTTCCCTTGATTCCCCTATATCCTATCACTCACATCAGGGTTACCCTGTTGTTCATTGCCCCAAGTCAACAGACTCGTAGATGTTGGATCTGAAAGCTTTTAGCGCTGCTTGGGCATCTGAAAATATATATATATATATATATATATATATATATATATATATATATATATATATATATATATTGATCTTCTTAGAATTTCTATTGACAGTCGTCAATGTAGATTTGGATTGCAAGAATTTCTGCTTGAAAGATAGTGCGGGTCTAGGGATTTAGCAAACCTAAAACTCATTTCATTGTTTCGTAAGACCATAAGATCATTTTCGGCCTCAAACCCCAGGTTTTCTCAAAGAGCCTTTTGTAAAATTTTTTCAATATGATTGTTCCAGATCAGTTTCTGGTCTATTATTAGTCCCACATATTTAACCCCTTTGGAAAAATTCAGTGTTGTTCCATTTAAAGTTAAAACGTTGACGTCTAGCTTTGGTCTCCTTGGAAATTGCACGAAGACTGTTTTGTTGGGAACGTTCCTACGTGCATCAATTGCCAACTTGGTTTAAGGCAGTTTGTATAAGGCTTGTAATAGTTTTTGCCTCTGCGAGTGATAACTAGGTCATCAGTATCATGCGTTGTGAACCCTGAGTTGTTCAGTTGATTTAGCAGACTGTCCACGACCAAACACCACCGTAGAGGTGACAAAACTCCCCTTAGGGGCATCCTCTGACTGTGGTGATTATCGCCGCTTCGTTGTCGACAGATACAGTAATGATACTACTTTTTAGCATTGATTGACTTCATCTTGTCAGAGGAGGCTCCGTTTGCCTTACCTCCAGAACTTTAATTATAGATTTATGTGACGCGTTGTCAAAAACTCCCTCTATATCAATGAAAGTACTCAAAGATATATATTTTACCATCAGTATTTTTTCCAGATTACCTACTAGACAGTGTAGGGCCTTGACTATGGATTCTGTTTCAGCGTTTCTTTTCTTAGGTGTCGATCGATACGTTTTTTCATTGTTTTTAAGAGAAAAGATGTGAAGCTAACTGATCGGAACAATTTTCATTCATCCGATGGTTGTCTTCTCGTTTTTGGTATGAACGTCACTCTAACCTCTTCCCATGCTTGAAATATATGACCTAAGGCACAGCTGGACTTGAACGGTTCTTTCAGCAAAAGGTGTATTATTTTCAGACCCCTTTGTAGTAGGACTGGAAAAATTCCTTACTTCCGGGCGATTTGAGGAGTTTAAAGTTTTTAATCGCCTGTTTAATAACAATTGTTATTCCCCTATAAATACCCAATGTTGCTTCTACCGTAAGTCCAGACCACTTATCAAACTAAAGTGAATGGTTTCCGAGATACTGATATTCGAAAATGAATCTTTCTTACACTTTGATCAGCTACAGAATCACAACGATACAATTTAGGTTAAAATGACGTAAATTTTCAGATCCTGTAAGATAAAGCAACAATAGATCACCTAGTCAACCCTGATTATGAAGCAGCTTTAGTTTTTAATTTACACACAGGTTTCCAATTTTCACAAAAATATGATTTTTTACACACCTCATTTTAAAAAATTACTGTGAATTAGTGAAAAATTCTATTTTATATGACTTCCTTAAATAAGGGACCGGTTTTGGATTCCTATGAAGATTCCAACAGCAATCTGCCATTATGTGGATACTCCATCTTTCTTGGTATCATTCTTCTATTGTACATATATCCCCATTCTTTACTACAAACTTCAAGATTTTCAGGAAATCCATCCGAATAATAATGTCAATAATTAACTTTAGCGCACATGTTACACCCTAGATCTGTCAAATCAGACATGTACTGTAATTAACTGTAATTAGTTTTCTGAATTAAGGTTCCCAGGAAAATTTTGGATTACCAAAACGAATGATTTCCATGTTCTCTTTTCAAGCTCGATAGATTCGACATAATAGGATTGTTGACTGTATTCAAATAAAAATATAATTTTGTCGCGACACGGTGATTTCCATAATAGAAGTCATAAAAAAATGTGAACGGCAATTAAATCACTCTCAAGTCACGTGACAACGAACACCAATCAAAGTGCATGACGTCACTTCTTCGCAAACATCATCATCACAGCCAAAGGCTACATTGTTTGGTTAACAATTTTTTATATTGATTTCTTCGAATATTATTTACTACTCCCTTTGAAAACGATACTAAGAAGTTTTCCCATGATGATAAGTAGATTTATTAAGGCAAATAGTTCGAATTTGCCGAGAATTGGTTATTGTATTGAAATCAAAATATAATTTTGCTATAAAACGGTAGTTTCCATAATAGAAATTCTAAAAGATACAATATTTTTCCTTATTTTTAAGGAATTTAATTTTTATTCAATAATCAAAATATGAACGGCACCTAAATCACTCTCAAGTCACGCGACAACGAACACCAAACAAGGTGCATGACGTTACTTATTCGCAAATATCATCGCTACCAAAGGCTACGATGTTTGGTTAACATTATTTTATAGTGATTTCTTCGAATATTGCTTACTGCTCCCTTTAAAAACGATTCTAAGAAGTTTTCCCATGATAGAAATTAAGGCAAATAGTTCGAATTTGCTGAAAATTGATCGTTTTACAGTGGTCAATTTCTTCGCAACACACAGTAACTTCTGCTTTGCTAAATTGAGAAATGTGAAGATCTCCATGTAAGTAATATGCCAAGAATTACTATTTGTATAACCGATAATGAATACATAATAGTAATTACAGGCGCGGATCCAAGGGGGGGCGGTGGGGGCGATCGCCCCCCCCCCCCCCCAAGAGCTTTGAGTTCAGGAAAATATACCCGATTTTACCTCTTATACTATAGTTAATTCAAGGACTAGAGAGAGTAATAAATCATTTTTTACCCTTTTTCCTTCGCAAACTACCTGTGTTCTTTAGTTCGGTGTCTTTGGCAAAATCTGTTAGATATATATATTTTTCCTAGGAATGGGTTAGAAATTTTATAATCAAAAATATCACAATCTATAATAATGGACTATTTGGGTTGGATAACAATAGACATTTGGAAGTGTTAAAAAGGATTTTAATCCTTGTCATAGGCGTCGGAAAGAGGTTTATCTTATCACTAAGTATTTATGGCATAGAATAATATTTTGGCAATAAATTTAAAATAAAAAGTTTTTATATTACTATTTTATTTCTTATGATTTCTTAATAATTCACATACAGTACAAAATACAGATAATTTTGACATAATTAACACAAATCATAACTGTATTTTTATTATTTTTAATTTTGGCATACAAACCGTTTTAGGCACATTCAGACTAAAACGTAGCCTTATTCTTTCAAAAAATTCGAAGTTACAATTTAAATACTTACAAAATACTCATTGTCAAAAAGAAAAGAAGTTAAACATATATAAAAAAATAAATTCGTCCATATAATATTAAAATTTTTTTGGGGGCTATCGGCCATTTTATTATTAATTATAAACATTTTTAGGAAATTTGACGTTTCAATTTATTTATTTCTTAAATTAAACACTAAAAAGGGATTCAAATGTAATTTATTTTTATATGTTACAGTTAAAATTGGAACTACTTTATTATATGAAATATCCGATAGGCTCAAAAAAATAAAATAAACGTGTTAATTCTACACGCTTAAGAAAAATACATAAATATAATAATAAAATAATAAAGAACTTATGGCTAATTGGAATTAAACATATATAAAATTAAAGAATGGGACACACTAAAATAAAAATATATATAAAAAAAATAAAAAATATATATAAACAACATTAAACAATAAAATACAACAAAAACAAATTGTGTTTACACTGATAAACATTACGTATCTAATTCGTAATTAAATTCAATGAAGCTATCGTCGCTCAATTAATTGAGTTTCTACATTTTGTTTTATTCTTTTATTATATGGATTTTTCCCAATTTTCCGCAGTAACTTTGTTCAAAAAAATCTTTCAAAAGTTCAGTTATATTACTAATTTTATACATTGTATTATTTCTAGCAACTCTGCCTTTTACTTGAGAGAGATATTTCCTTCTCCAACGGACAGTTTCCGGACGATCTATAAGAACAGATCTCCTATCTGGTTTTTTCCATCAAAAATTAAGTTCTCTGAGCAATTTCTAGAGCTCAGTTCTTTTAATTTCAGGTAAATCCCGATCTTCATTGATTTTAGTAAGAATTTTGTTGACGGTTGGGATCTGCTTCTCATAATAAAATGTATGTACAAGTGCTTTTATTGCAGTTTTCATCTCTTCTTCCAACGAGGTCTTTCATCTGCCTGTGATCGAATGGGGGAGTACGAAACAGTTCAGTCGTTTTTTCTCATTCAGTATTCGGTACATAGTAGATTTTCCTGTCATGTTGGAACACATCTCAACAGAGCTTTTAACATTATTATCTAGATATTGATATCTTAGGGCATCATAAGCATTCTTCGTAATAAGTTTTTCATTGAGGAAAAATGTCTTGGTTTAACGATTTTGGAATAAATATAGAAGTGGAGGCCATATTTTTTCGGTATCTTACTAATCTCAAATAATATATGAAAACAAGCACAAACAAGATAAATCACTAAGGACACACTGTAAGGTGTACTTTTCTCACTGACAGAAATAAAAATGAACTATCGGAAATTTTATTATTGCAGTAAATTTATAAAAGCTTATAATATTTAAATATAATTAGATTTACGGCAGTCCTCCGTTACCTGCGGTACTGGAGCAAGTACGTAGGGGAGTTCGGTAACAGGTTTATTACTCTCTCTAGTTCTTGAATAGAGTATAGGAATTTGTATGCTTGCGATCGCTGAGTTCAGGAAAATAGAATCGATTCTGCCTTTTATATTAGGAATGTGTACGCTGCTGACACTCCCTCTCCGTTGACAACTTGTTTTTCTTGCGATAGCCGCCCCCCAATAGCTTTGAGTTCAGGAAAATAGACCCGATTCTGCCTCTTATACTAGGAATGTGTATGTTGCTGGCATCCCTTCCTCTCCAAGAGCTTCAAATTCAGAAAAATAGGCACGACCCTGCCATTTACACTAGAAATGGGAATGTCTCCGGTGTCCCCCCTCCCCCCGTCGACAACTTGCTTTCGCTTGCCATAATGTACTTTTATGATGTCACCGCCCCCCCCAAAGAGAGAGGCTGGATCCGCCCCTGAGTAATTATAGGTATTTATAAGCTCAAAAGATTGTAACTGAATACCCTGGCAATATTTTCGTGCCCAGTACATTTGTTTCGTTTCCTGTCCAAAAAATTTTGGTCACTTTATATATTCACCGCAAATAACACAAAAATTGTCTGTAGTAGTTTAAAATATCTCAAAGATTAGAGCTGTTAGGCAAAACAAAACGATTTAAGTAATTAGCACATAAAAATTAATATCAATATTCTGGAAAAATTTTATGAAGTTGAAATTTGTTGGACTGTGTAATTGATCTAGATCTACAGCTTCCATTTCTGCAAGCAGCTAATTACAGCAATGCCACCAAAATTTCAGTTCCCCACACAGATTTGTTGCGCTCTTTGAGTCAAAATTAATCCTAATTATTGACAGAGCAATTGTGCATCACCCCGCGCGTTCAACCCTTTCGCGTCCCTTTTCCAACCCTTAGTCTGGATACGGAATCGGCAAATACTCCAGGGAGTAATTTAGCGTGTGTCTAATGCCCGTTTGCAGATGCGATTCAAATTGATTCGCTTTAATTTTTTATTCCGTTTTGTTTTTGAATAATTTATTTTGATGGCTTGTTAGGTCGACTGTAAATAAGATTTTAATCGATCCCCTAAGATTTTTTCAATTTATGAAATCGCTCTTACTTGTAATCGATTATGATTCCTTAAATAGTAAAATTCATTCTTGTAAAAAGGGGATAATTCATTTTGTTGATTCTTTTTTTTGTAGTTTTTTTTATTCGATAAATTACTTTAAAAACATGAAATTATTTATACTATTGGACAGACTTGGGTTGATTTTGATTTTTTTTTTAAATTAAAATTATTAATTTAATTACAAAAATCATGACTCATTGTTTGTTTTTTTTTTGATTTCCACATAAAAACTCATAGGGAGCAAGTCGAGAAAATTTGATCATGTTGATAAAAAATATCTTATTATGGAGTATAAATACCCACATAAATAATTCTAAGATTATTTTAATATTTTTATTTTTATTATTTATATTTACATTAATAAATTTATATTTTACAAGTAGGTATATGCGTCTATTTTTCTGTATACTTTTATTTTTATTAAGAAAAAATCAAAATTAAAATTTTTATTTTTTATAGATATCCTTCAGCACAAATTTAATTTATTATTATCGATAATAACCAATGCCCAATAGGTACGTATAAAATATTGGTTTAATTAAAAACCTGATACACTTTATTTATTTATTATTCAGCATAAATAACTGTATTGTAAACTGCGTAGGTTTTTTATTAGTTTTGACTTTTTTATTCGCCAAATAAAAAATCAAAGCATATTTTCCTTTTTTTGCTTTGTCAGAGCTTGTCTTTATCGGTTTAGGCTCTCTTACTGCCAGAAAATTATAGGCAGTGCCTCGCTTTCTTGTTTGTCTGTAAATTGTAAAGGGGTAATAATCCGTGCTCATTTTGTTATATTTCTGGTGAAGTTCTGATTCAGTAGAATGATGTAGATTTTATTGAAATAAGTATTTTCGTCAAAATGGCTGGGAAGAAGGAGCAATACAGGGTGTCCCATTTTCGAAACTTTTAGGGGCTATTGGAGTTATTATCAAAGATAGAGTGTTGCGGTTTCCATTTTAGTACCTGACTTTTTAACGAAACGAAAGATTCCAATGTCAAATTTGTCATGGTTCTCTTAATTTTTAATCTATAGGGTGACTGAAAATCTTCGTTTTTAGGCACATCTCTTATTTCCGTTATACGTTAATTTATTAACAAGGTAAAAACTGATTTTTTTACGTACAGTTCAGTGGCATTTGTAGCAACGATTCTTTTGGATGAAATTTATGTTGTAGAAAAAGTAGTTTTCTTCTCCCTCGGGACATTGCGTAAATATGTTAATTGATGGGTGACCAAATGTCTCTATCAAACTACTGATACCTCTAGAAAGTCCCATACTTCGCAATATTTAACGGAACTTTGTTACAATATAATTTCTTCATATGAACTAAAAATATCAATGTTATGTGAAAAGAGGTTCACTCCGCCATATACCAAAAAGTATCCAATATTGGACTTAAAGGCACATTAGAAAAATATCTAAATATTTTGAAACCTAGAACAATGGCCTTTGATATTTGTGAAACAAAAAATGCAATCTATTTCGCCTTCGACTTCAATAGACTTTTGATATTTTTTTGCAATGTTTGCAAACATTGTTTAAAAAAAAGCGTGTCCTCTTGCCGAAACAATGAACTTACCTCCAGCTTGGGATGTTTATTGCTAAGAAAATGCTTGCCACCCACGCTTTCTTTCCCTCGATGCAAGGTTTAGAGAATATGGTGGATGAGAACGAGTATTATCATGCAAAACCAAGACATTTTTCGACCACTTGCCAAAACGTTTTCGTTTGATAGCACTTCTGACTTCTGTTAAAACTTCGCAATATCTATCTGCATTGCCATTATGATTTTTTGCAGTTAAAAACGTATAACTGCACGTAACTCACAGTCAGACATAGTTTGTATAGGAATCTCCATGATTTTCCATCTGGTATTGACGAGAAAAATTTTTTAAACCGGTAAAACTGGTTCCGCTCTTACAGACAGACTATAAAGAAAAACTAAGTACAGTACGAACTTCCTAAATGGTACTTGATAGAAATGACAAGATAGGGAAACTTACTTTTTTACCTCCCTTCGTATTTTAGAAACTAAATTATCTGATTTAAAAATTTATGACATTTAAATAGTTTAAGGTAAAGTTTATCTTTTTTCATGTTCTCAGGCGTAGCTATTTTTTTTCGTAAGATGTTGGAAATATTTTTTTATTTAAAACATACATTATATACATAACATCAGTTTATAACGTTCTACGCCGTCTTCTGATTTCCAGTCTCCATTGATCTCGGTTTGTCCATAGGTTTGCACCCATTCCTCTTGTTCTTATATCTTTATCCACTCCTCCTCTCCAACTTAGTCTGGGTCTACCCCTCTTTCTTCTTCCCTGTGGTGCCCAATTTAAAACTTTTTTTGGAAGTCTAGTATCGTCTATTCGTTAAACATGTCCGTACCATCTAAGTTGGTTGATTTTAATATTTTCTGTTATCTTGTGCTTAACACCCACACTTTCTTGGATTCTTCTTTCATTTCTGACTCTGTCCATTCTGGATTTTCCAGCCGCTCTTCTCCAATAATCTATTTCTGTAGCTTCCAGTGTTCTTAGAGTTCTTTCTTTCAATGGTCACACTTCACTTCCACAGGTGACAATGCTTTTAAAAATACTATTAAAGATTTTATGTTTGTTTTCTTTGGATATTGTTTTATCCCACAACATGCTGTTCAACTGTCTAATAGCTTGTCGCCCCTGGTTGTTTCTATGCTTGATTTCTTCGTCAAGTCTCGTTGGTTATATGCATTCCGAGATACTTGTATTTCTCACAGTGATTTATTTCCTGCTGCTGTTGTTCCAGAATCAAGTTTTGTTGTTGTCCCCCAATACACATGTATTCCGTTTTTTTGATGTTAACTTCTAGCCCCGCTTTTGATATTCTTCTATTAGCTTACGAGCCATGTATTCTAGATCTTCGTAGTCTTGTGCTAGAACTATTTGGTCGTCTGCGAAACACAATGTGTATAGTATGGAATCGTTTAGTGAAATGCCCATATTTTCGCACTTTCTCTTCCATGTTTTTAACGCTTGTTCCAAGTAGATTTTAAACAAGGTTGGAGACAAACAACATCCCTGCTTGAGCCCTTTGCTAACCGTGAATCCTTTTGAAATATTATGCCCTTTCTTTATTTTGCTTGTATTATTTGATTAGAGCTCTTGAACAGCCTTGATAAGTATTATATTTATATTTGTTTTTTCTAGGACTTCCCAGAGTTTTTGTTGTGGTACGCTGTCATAGGCTTTTTTGAGATTCACGTAGAGCAGGTGTATTTCTTGGTTCCGTGCTGATTTTTTCTCAATGAGCTGGATTATTGTAAAGAGATGGTCAACAGTAGATCCACCTGCTCTAAATCCAGCCTGTTCTTCGGCCTCCATATCTGAGTATTCGCTCTCAATCCTCTTTATGACTAGTTTCTCATACACTCTCGAGATTGTGCAGAGAACCGCAATTCCTCGATAGTTATCACAGCCGTCTTTACTTCCTTTTTTGTGTATAATGGTAATATAGGATGTTTTCCACTCTTCGGGTATCTTTTCTCCGTTTATTCATTTTTGGTAGAGGTTTGTCAGTTGCCTGTATAACTTCTCTGTGCCGTATTTAAGTAGCTCAGGCAGGATATTTCCAGGATCTGGTGATTTTCGGTTTTTTAATGTTTGGCATATTTGCTTGACTTCTTTGCAATCTATCCTTAGTGGAGATGCTATGGTGCGTACGTGCACGCCGGAATCAGCTTGTACTGTTTGTTGGTATTCTGCTCTTTCTTCTGCTAGTAATTTTGAAAAGTATTCATCCCATTGAGACAAACCAATCGGTGAAATGATATCTTTAGGTTTTTCTTGTCGAAGCGATTTCAGTATTTTTCAGCTTTCGGTACTTCTGCTACCCCCCCCAAATGTGCGTTTATTCTGGTACAGGTTCTTTCCCAGGTTTTGTTTTTCTTTCGGGTTATTGCGTTTCGCACTGCTCTTTGGGCCGTTTTGTATTCACTTCTACTTTCATCCGTCTTTAAGCTTAATTATTTAATGTATCTTTCTCGTTTAGTATTTATCATATCTTCGATTTCTTCATCCCACCAGTATGGTCTTCTTTTGTTGGGCTTTTCGTACTTTCCCAGGACTTCTTCTGCTGCACTTCTTAGGTACTCTTTAACGTAAGCGTATTGTTGCTCTACACTATCAAAGTTTTCCCGTACCAGTTTATCATCAAGTCGCTTTTTGTATAGTTTTCTAACGCTTTCGTGATTGAAACTATCTAAGTTGTACTTGATTTCAGGAGTTCTTTGTTTCTGTTCTTCAGTGCCTTCTTTATTTTTGGCTAGGCGGAAGGGCAGTATTTTGGCTCTAACCAGGTGGTGATCACTTCCACACGCGGTTCCTCTATCGGCTCGCACATCTTGATTTTTAAGCCATAATTTTTACTTAAAAAATCAAGTGATTTAAATCATAATTTTAATCATTAAAATCAACCCAACCTATTACTTATTAATTTAAAAAAAAATAGTAAGGTATATGTAGACTTTTATGACCGTTTTAAAATGATGTTATCAACTAATGAATGAAAACATTTTCCTAATTAAACATTTCTATTACAGAAAAAAATAATTATAAATACCAAAACATTTCTTATTAAAACTCAAGATCGGATTACGTTTTCTGTCTCAAAAGATGCTTTGAAATTTTGAACCGGAGCGAATTTCTAATTCTGGGGAGAAAAATAGGCCAAAAGCGGAATACTTAAGTTATTCTTAAACCTCTTGAATAAAACTTGAATTACAAATTAGTTTCAAACAAGTCGAGATTATAATATTAGATCTGTTGTGAAAACTTTACCATATTTTAGCTTTATTTAACATTTCTTCGTTGAACCATTATTTGGAAATGGAATGCCTTTTTTACCGTCGACTGGTTTTTAAAATTTCGGAATACTCCGGTAAATGTATAGATGTCGTTTCGATTGGCGATATGTTTCAGTTTGACATCGAAGTCGGCAAGTTTTTATTATCCTGCCGACATGTATCGGAATATATATTATATAGCAGTTGTTTCGAAACGC
Source organism: Diaprepes abbreviatus (assembly GCA_034092305.1). Classification (NCBI taxonomy): domain Eukaryota; kingdom Metazoa; phylum Arthropoda; class Insecta; order Coleoptera; family Curculionidae; genus Diaprepes; species Diaprepes abbreviatus. The sequence continues at coordinate 533,008 of JASJET010000343.1, read as the reverse complement.
ATATGGAGAGAGGACCTGAGTTATGTTCGCAGGAAATAAACTGTTTTATATTTTTTCATTTTTGTCTGCACGCAAGAAAAATAACATATAGGCAACTATTTAAACATGGTCTCTCTCTCTCTCTCTCTCTCTCTTTGTCAACCTCTGTCCATCCACTCCTGGATGTAGGTCTCTCTCAATTGTTTCCATCTTCTATTCTTCGCCAATCTCATCCACTGTTTGCCCGCCACTGTCCTTATGTCGTCTACCCATCTTTTTTGGGGTCTTCCCGTGCTTCTTGTTGTCTCCTTAAGTCTCCATTCCAGGATTTTCCGTGTCCATCTGTTGTCCTCATATCGGGCTATGTGACCAGCCCATCGCCACTTCATCTTTGCAACCTCCTTCACGATGTCTTTGACTTTCGTTCTGCGTCTTATCTCGGTGTTTCTAATCCTGTCTCTTAATGATATTCCAAGCATGTTTCTTTCTATCGCTCTTTGGACTGTTTCTAATTTTTTAGCGGACTTTTTGGTGAGGGACATGGTCTCTAATCCATACGTACTCATCGGTAATATGCATGTGTCGTATACTTTTCTTTTTAGATTTATGGGAATTGAATTATTTTTCAGGATGTATGCAAGTTTACCGAAAGCGGCCCATGTCAGCTGTGTTCTTCTTTTTACTTCAGCATCCTGGTTTGATTTCCCTAGTCTGATGTCATGGCCCAAGTATACATAGTGTTCGACGTTTTCTATCCTCTGGTTCTGTATTGTTATGTTTGCCTGTTCGTGGCTCATTATTTTTGTTTTGTTGTAGTTCATTTTAAGGCCTACAGATGCGGATACATCATTTAGCTATTGTAGCATTTCTTTCAATTCTTGGAGATTACTTGCTATTAAGATTATGTCATGGGCAAATCTGAGATGGTTCAAGTATATTCCGTCGATGTTTATTCCTTTGCTATCCCATTTAAGTTCTTTAAAAATGTCCTCCAGGACTAGGCTGAACAGTTTTGGCAGGATAGTGTCCCCTTGTCTCACTCCCCTTTGTAGTTTTATGGGGTTGGTTTTCGTCTTGTCGTCTATTTTTATTTGAATGGTTGCATTTTCGTATATGTTCTTTATGATGTTTATGTATCTTGAATCGATTCTTGCGTTTTCTAAGGATTGTAATACTGCCCATATTTCGACGGAGTCGAATGCTTTCTGGAAATCTACAAAAGCTTTTGTAGATTTAAACACGGTAGATTTACTTATTTCTTGTTGAAATTTTCATTTTTAAAAGATCCTTAGGATATTGTGTAGAACCGATTTTAACCCACAACTCCTGACAAAGGGTGTCAAACTATTCATCAGTAATGGGGTGCCTCTGAATTTTATTTTCGAAATTAAATTACCGCACAAAAATATCCCTCTCTGCTCCTTGGTCACCTCAAAACTGTGCATCTAGTCGAATTAGGTCCAAAAATAGCCTCGATTTGCTGCAGTGGGAGGTAGATTTATTTTCTGAATAAATCACTCCAGAATGATACCAGAAATCACAACTGCCCTATGTCTGAAAAGATGCGCTTGATGCGTGAACAATTATTAGCTAAAAGAATGTCAAAAATTACGTAAATTTACATTACAAAATTGAAAAACACGCTAAGAAAGGCATTTTTTCAGGTAACGGACGCAAACAACTTCATTTAACGAAAGATTCATCTCATTAATAGGTTTCAAAATACTATATTTTATAGTTAAGCCAACTCGCATAAAATAAGGCCCATAGCTTGAAAAGTGTTACGTCTCATAAGCTATTAATGGGATCGAAACGAATCTATCTTTAAATGAAACGTCTTTTCGAATACTTTTATTCCATATATTTATTTTTTGACATTTCGTTGAATATTTCTGTTAAAAAGTTTTCTTCAATATTCGTAATAAACAGCGTAAAAATACGATCAGGAAATCTAAGATTAAGCTTACAAAAGAGTAGAAGCACGGTAAGTTTCTACGACCAGTACGGTATCAGGGAATAATACCAGATGGTTTACGTATAAAATCCCCAGTTTGCTTGTCGGGCGTTAATACGTTCATAGATAAACTGTCATCGTTTCAAAAAGGCAACACTATTACAGGACATTCGTCAACGGTTCGAAGAAATCAAAAAATATACATTAGAAGAAGACTATGCCCCCATCCTAAGGAAAATTGAGGCTACTTGTGACAAAGAACAAAACAAGAAGGCATATACCAAAGTAAATTTTCCAAATACCAGAGCAAACAAGAACAACAACAGCCATCTCAGAACCAGAGCACAATAGTTAATATATCTGCCAAACAATTAACCTCGGCGGAAAACTACTTGCCAAAGGTTTAAACCTCATGGTTGCTCCAGAAGAGGTTCCCATTCTCGATATAATTAGCCCCGTGGATTCAGCAAACATCGAAGATCCTTTTGCAGATGAGTTCAGGTGGAAATTAAGAGAGACTGTACAAAAATCTGGAAAAACGAAACCATACATCAGCAAAGACGAGGAAACTGCCCTAGCTAACCTACCGAAGGATTCCAATATTAAAATTCTACCAGCGGATAAAGAGAATGAATGCTGAAACATACAATCAAAACATTGACGAAGTTTTACGGATCTCTCTTGTTAAAGATCCCACATATACAATTGAAGGGAGAATTTATCGCGTTCTTAAGAAACATTAACGGTATATTCCTGAGAGAATCCAGACTAAATTGACGCCACATCATAGCAAAACTCCTCATTTTTATGGGCTCACGAAGATACAAGAACAAGACATGCCTTTACGACCTATCACGAGTTCCCGGAATTGTCCGACTTCTAAGATTGCCAAATTCCTTCTTCCAATCCTTAGACCATTACAAGGAAATACATCGTCCTGGGTTAAGAACTCGCAACATTTCGTAGAAGTTATACAACCCGATGGCCATTTTATTAGCTTTGACGTAGAAAGCATATACACCAAGGTTCCAGTTAAGGAGTCACTAAAAATCATAAGAAAGAAACTTGAAGAAAACCAGACCTTAACAGAAAGAATATCTTTACCATGGCACGCCGTCATGGACTTGTTGGAAAGTTGGTTAAATAATTTCTATTTTCAGGAAGAGAAAAATTCTACATCCAGGATGATGGACTATCGATGGGATCCTCACTCTCACCGATGGCCGCAAATATTTTCATGGAACGATTCGAGAGGTTTGCAACTGATTCCGCAACTAAGAAACCAAAGTTATGGCTTAGATACGTAGACGATACCTTTATTATTTGGAATGGAAACGACGAAAAACTTCAAAACTTCCTTTCTCATCTCAACAATATTAGCCTAGTCATTCAACTCATCATGGAGAAAGAAGTTCAAAATAAATTACCTTCCTCAGATGTTTTGGTTGAAAGAAATGGTAGACAAATTCGAACTTCAGTTTATAGGAAAGCCACACACACACAGGAAAATACCTAACTATTCATCCAATCACTCCTACAATGCCAAATAAGAAACTATAAGAAATCTCGTAGACAGAGACTCAACTCTCTGCAACTCCAACGAAAAATTGATGAAAGAGATAGATCACATTAAAAATAATCTGACAGTCAATGGATACCTAGTATATCTGATGGATAAAACTCTGGAACAACACAGAAATGGGACAATATCGACAATGAACGAAAAACGAAAATCAGTATTGAACATCCCTTATGTTCAAGGCATTTCGGAAAAGTTAGAAGAATGGGAAAACGATATAAAATCAACGTTGTTTTTAATTCGTCACTAGGGTCAAACCAACCACTCAAAGGGATATAAAGAACTATATGCATCAGACACCGTGTAAATGTGGCAACTCCTACGTTAGCGAAACAAAGAGACCCATTGACGTAAGGATCAAAGAACACCAAAAATACCAATCTCGAGGAGAAACGGAAAAATCTGGAATCGCTAACCATGCCTAGACTCATGGACACCACATAAAATGGTCTGAAGTTAAAATTCTACACCGAGAACACTACTGGAGAAAACGGAAACTCAAAGAAGCCGCGGTTATACATCAAAACCCGAGTTGCTTTAGTACACCATCTTTAGATATAAGAGAAGTGTGGAAATCACTTCTTAATAATTGTAAACCAACTAAATGCAGCATCAATGGGACTTTGGTGTAGCACGCATGACTGCACTCATCTCAGTCACACTCCACTGCACTTATTTTAGTATAAATAGTAATGTAACTTGAAAACAGCTAGAGATAACTACTAGCCAAAACGTCGTGATATTCAACCAAAAATAAAGACAATAAAAGTCCAACATACCTACTACTTCGCACGATCAGAAAAGTTAAAAAGGGTTACAGTTTTTTGGTATTATTAATACAAAAGATGACCAAAATGTAAACAGCGGTAAAAGTAAAATCAAAACTCGTCCAAATTATGTTTCGCTGTAATCTAGTAGATTGCCAAAAGTTAAATAAGGGTTATAATAACGCAAATTGTTAACGTAACAAACAACAGAGTATCATTTAAGATCCAAACACACCAATTTACCAATTAATTTATACAAACGGTTAGCTTACAAATTAGTAAAAGTTTACCAGACAGAGGGACCACACGCGGCGGTTTGTTTTCAATGAGCCTGCACATGAAATTATAAAACAAGTAGGCACTTAAAAACAAGAGAGGGTCATGTACTGATTGATTTACAGGGGTCGGCGCGAACGTCAATGCGTTTCACTGTACGAATCGCAACAAAGTCGCCAACATGTGCCGAACAAGGTAAATCGCTTTAATACAAAGGTTTTGTTGTATAATTACATTTAGTCCCGGGCTTTTTGTTGTCGACAGGTTCGTTATGATGGAAATCTCATTTTGAAATATACGATTAACGTTGACTTGGTAACGGTTTCGCCGTTTCGATTCCCGTAATGAAAATTATATGAGAAAGTATCTCTGTGGAGACGACATAATAGGACTAAGCCTGTGCTAAAAGTAAAAATTCTTGATAGTCTGACAAAGAACAGTTGCACAATCAGCCTCGTATGAGTACCGGGTCACTCGAATTTATACGAAAATGAGGCAGCAGATCGCGTCGCAAAGATGGGGCTCATGTTCGAACCAAGCGGACCCCAATCAATTATAACCTGAGCTATTGTCGGTTAGAGGAGTCTAAGATTGTTGCTTGAAGGCAAATTGATTAAAAAGTGGAGGGAATAAGTTGTTTCAAGAAATATATAATTTGACGCAATGCGCGCCTTACCAGAGAGCTTTTTCTCGTTAAAAAGACAGAACTACGAATCGTAGTAAGATTACTGAGGGATATTGTCACTTGTATAATACAGCAATGCCTAAATAAAGACACAAAATTAAATCTAAGAAAAACATCATTACAAGAACAAAGAACAGAAACAACGGAAGAATACATAAATATCAGAAAGGAAATATCCAAGGAAATCAGGGAAAATAAAAAAAGAGCAAAGAATACATTAAAGCCATAATAGAAGAAAACAGAAGTTTGAAAATTCCATCCCATCGAAGCCTCTCGATTAAACTTTTCTAATGGCTTCCGGTGACAAAACTGTATCCACGAAATTTCTGGTCTAAGTCCATTTAGTTCTGGGCACTCTCTGAAGACATCGTCAATAGTTTCATCCTCCTCCAGACGCCATCTGCACGTCGGGTCATCTACGACACCAGTCATATGAAGATAGCCCCTCAGGTGACCATATATTGTCAACAGTCGCACCACAATTCACAGCTCTTTCCCCCCTAAGGAGAGAAGTTCTCTTATCAGCCGTACGCTAGGTCCAGTTATGTGTCCCTTGGCACATCTTATTCAATAAATTTGCTTTCCAGCAACAATTTTAATTCCCTTTTACTAACGACAATTGAAGGGGTAGAATTGGTTGGGGTCCATATGGTTCAATCGCGTACCTCATCTTCGCCAGACGGTCCGCTTCCTCATTTCTGTGTATATCCCAGTGAACCTGGACCTACACGAGTCTAATTTTGCAACAGTCTCTTGTCAGACTGTTCAGAAATCCTTTCACTCTGACTCAAATCGCGAAGTTACGACACTAGACTTCAGTACAATTATCGCAGCCCTTCTGTCTAAGCATATGTTTATTATCCTATTCCTGTTTATGTCCCTCTCACAGAGATGGCCACACTGCAGAATAGCCTAAATTTCCGCTGTAAAGATTATCCCGCGTTGTGCGAGAGAGTAGAATTCTCTAACTCTCGTGTTCTTCCAGAACACTCCGACTCCAGGCTCTTTCATCTTGTCGAAATCCATGTGTAAATCACCAGGATCCATTTATTGGAAAATTTCTCCCCCTTCAAATCTTCTCTACTTGGCAGAAGTATCTGAAGAGAATGGTTGGGTTTCAAAAGTGGTGCCAAACAAATCTCAAGATATTTCATAAATCAACGAAGAAGAAATTTCGTTAGCTATGAATGAAAAACAAAAAGCATCAGGCAAAGACTACTGCGTACCAAAAAGTGTGAAGAGAGGCAGAAGAAAGATTATTAGAGCTTTGAAAATGCGATTCAATTTCAACAAGTATCTACTTGAAGGAACAAAACAATTTTAATGAGACAAATTGTCATTCTAAACAAAAGAGGACAAAAAAGAGATAAAACAGATCTCGAAAATTATCAATTGATCAGCCCACTCACTCACATCTACAAAATATACACAAGGATTATAACAAAGCGTTTAATAAGTTAAAGTTAATTCTTTCAAAAAGGCATAAGCAGGATTTCAAACAAAATATGGAGCTACTGATCATCTCCTTGCAATAAAAGATCTTTTACAGAAATGCATCGAGTACAACAAGCCACCTGATGATTGATCTTTGAGATATTTGTAGATTTTGTGGAGGCTTTCGATATAGTGGACCAATAGAAACTACTAGAAGCACTAGCGAAATCTCGCATAGATTATCGCGACTCTACAGCGATTGGTTATATTTACAATACAATGACAGTCAATGTCAAAATAACAGACAATCAATATACTAATAACTTTAAAGTCGAGAGAGGGCTAAGACAACGCGATGCACTATCCCCTACACGATTTTTCACTTTGTTATAGAGTATGCTAAATAAAATAGTCGCCGACGAAAATGTCCTAATAACAGACAACTTGCCAGATGCACAATCATACAGAATCTTCACAATGCGGCAGCAGAAGTAGATTTGGCAATAAATATAGAAAAAAAAACTAATTTATGACAAATCTCACCTTGAGCGATTCCATCAAATTTAATAAAAAAAAGAAGGTACAACAAGTCAGCGTACAAATATATATGACATGAGATATGAAAAAATTAAGACTTCAGTAAGAAATAAATAAATCTATTTACTACCGTGTTTAACTAGTTGCCTATATTTATTCTTCTTTCAGGCAGTTTAAGGAAACAGTATATACAAACAGTTTATTTCCTGCAAATTTATGGTGTGGTATTCTCTCCATACGCGTTTCGACCACCTAATGATCTCGTCAGTGGAGCTGTATCGAACCAAAGTTAACAGTCGCAGAAAACAACGGTCTATATAAAACATAAATTTCGAGGCATGTCGGCAGGATTTTTTCGATGTTACCGAGAAAAGCAGAGTTGCATTGGTAGGAAATAAATTGTTTGTATATACTCTTTCCTTAAACTGCCGGAAAGAAGAATAAATAGAGGCAACTAGTTAGACACCATAGTAAATAGACTAAAATGTGGATGTCGGATTTGCATTCCCTTTATTTTTATTTATTTTTACGACGTTTCGATTAGGTTGTATCTCTAATCGTTATCAAGTATAAACTGAATGTTCTGTCTTCAGACTACGAGCTTATATAGGGACTGTGTCCACTGAAGCGCAAAGTTTCCCTTCACTGTACACACCTCAATGTATTGATGTTACAAAGTAGTGGTTGCCAAAGATTAGGTATCTCAACACTCGGTTTACTTACAAAACGGGGAATTATACGCAACCTCTATAATCACGCTATATCTATATGCACTAATGCCAATTCATTGGAAAAAGAGGTAGCAAATATTAAATCCTATTTACAACGGAATGGTTATCCTTTGAAACTAGTGACGATGTTATAAATAACTTTAGAACAACGAACACTGAACAGCAAGAAACACATTCCTTCTTCACAATTCCGTACATTAAGGGAACTTCGGAGAAAATAAGACGAATTGCCAGTAGTTATAATATAAAAACAGCCTTTAAATCAGGAAATACACTTAGAGGTCATTTATCCAAAACAAAACCAAAAAGTAGCGATAAGAAAGAATGTGTTTACAAAGTTCCATGTGAGTGTGGTGAAATGTATATTGGAGAAACCAAACGACCACTATAAGTTAAAATTAAGGAACATAAAATTCATACACAAAAAGGGGAAACGTCGAGATTAGGTATTGCAGAACACGCCTGGGATAAACAACACCATATAAAATGGTCTGAAGCTTCGGCAATATATATGGAACACAACATGAAAAAAAGAAAATTTATAGAAGCAGCTTACATTAAAAACAATAATGGAATCTTCAGTAAACCGAGTGTTGAGATACCTAATCTTTGTTAACCACTACTTTGTAACATCAAATCATTGAGGTATGTACAGTGAAGCGAAATTTTACGCTTCAGTGGACACAGTCCCTATATAAGCTCGTAGTCTTAAGACAAAACATTCAGTTTATACTTGATAACGATTAGAGATACAACCTAATCGAAACGTCGTAAAATAAGTAAAAATAAAGACAATGCAAGTCCGATAATCACATTTTAGTCAATCTTCAACATTGTCTACAACCTTTAAACAAACGATAGTAAATAGATTTATTATTTACTGAAATCTTAGTTTGTAAGTTTTGCACTACTCCAGTGAATGTATAGATGTCGTTTGACTGGCGATATTTTTCAGTGTGACATCGAAAAGTCGGCATCCTGCCGACATATATCGGTATTTATATTTTATATAAACAGATATTTCCTACAAATGTTGCTCTTGGTTCGATATAGCTTCCCCATTAGGGGGTCGAAACGTGTATGGAGAGGGAAACAGAGTTTTATTTACAGGAAATAAATTTTTGTAGATATTCTTTCCTTTAAATACCTGAAAGGATAATAAATATAGGCAATGAGATATGTATCTAGCGATATAAACAAAATCCCGCGTAGAATGGGTTTGACTTGGGCAGCATTTGGAAAACTGAAATCAGAGTTGCGATCTGATCTTCCAATGTATTTGAAAATGAAGTTGTTCTTTCCGTACTAACATGTGGTGCAAAGAGATCGACAATGACAAGATTATTAAGAGAATACAAGTCATGCAACGCAAGATGAAAAGACCAATGTTACAAATTACACTCCGAAATAAAATCCCTAATCTACTATCATATAGGTACAAGTACTGAGATACGAGATGTTGCGGAATTAGTTCTAAATTTGAAATGGAACAGCGCGAACCATGTTGCTAGAATGATCGGTGAACAAAAAGGATAATACAATGGAAGCCAAGAATAGAGCATTAAGAAACAGGGAATATCAACCATTCGTTTTATTAATAATATAAAGAGACTCACGGAAAACTGAATACTACTTACCCTAAACAGGCAAAGATGGCAAAATCTGAGACTTTTGTTTAGCAGTGGACAGTATGAGCTATGATGATGATGAATATAATTTAGGAAGCCATGTTCATAAGATTGGAATTACAGAAAAGCAAGTATGTAGATGGTGTCTAGAGGAGAATAAAAGTGCAGGTCACGTTCTCAGAAAGTACTCAACAGACTGAGATAAAGACATTTCGTAGATACAATATTATCATCTAAAACAGTAAGGAAAGTTCAAGTAACGTGGCTGCTTAAATTCGCAAAGACTATGGACTCGAATGACTTGAGCTCATGATAAAGAGCCCGACGATTTATGAGAATCAAATTTCCGGTATAACCACTTTGATCCTTCATTCAAGGGAAACTAGAAATCTAACTATGCTTGGACCAATGGCAATTTTTGGTAAAATCTGAAAAATTATTATCTAAGAAGAGTCGTATAAAACACTCCTCGTATTCCTTTGCCTTTGAAACATTTATTGTTAAAAACCTAATTGTATCCAATATGCTCAAGTTTATTTACAGACTTTTACAACTACGAAATAACAAAATCAGTATCGCGGAAAAATAAATTTTACAGAAATTGCATTCAGTCACGTGCGCCAAAGCGCCTCATGCCGCGTCTACGTAACTGTTTCTTTTTTCCGCAGCTTTTCAATTAATTAGTACCGCTACACTTTGCTTAATTAGGTGTAAACGTGATGAGTGCCCTCGGTTTATATGACTTTTACCGGTTTTATGCACTTTTGAGAATTGTGGCCTCCGATTCGAGAGCTCCCTCTCCGGCTTTTTACATGCTGCAAGGCACAGCGGCCTCTGGTTTCGCGTTTTCCGTGTATTTATACATTTAATTGTTGTTTTTGTATGTTAAACGCTAGCTGGAGAGAAAAGTGGCATAAATCGGCACCACATGTAATTAACAGTCTTTTTAGAGAAATGGGACCATAATATTTTGTTTATTAAAGTGTAGACGTGATATGTATTCTCACCTTTACCTGTATCCTAAGGTTTTCAGAATTATTAATTCCCATTGAGATCCTTCTAGACGGTTGTAGAAGAAGCTAGGGTAATTTCGGACAAAAACAAAGGTAAAACCAGACACTACCTTTGACAATACAAAGTTCCGCCGATAATTTAATCTACACTGTTAAAAATAACCTTAAATTTAATGCAAATTTAATGTACATTCTACATTAAATTTAATGATTTTTACTCTATATCGGGAACAATTTACATTTACTTTGAATTTAAAGCAAATTCATTGAAATATCAGTTAGTTGTACAATGGTACCTTAAATTTCAATAAAGTAACTGAAAACATACTTCAACTTTCTGTACATTAAAATTAATTCACATGTACGTTAATATTAAAGGAATTTACATTAATATTCATGGTACATTGTATGAGATTCCGATGGATGGCGTAACTTGTATTGAACTTTTTATTTAGTATGATATAAGTTGCTTAAAGGACTCAATTTTCTTATGATGAGGTGTACATGTTTGCCGGTACTGACGAAAACCAATGAGTTCGAAACCGGTGTACAGATGACGGTACACTACCTATAGGAAAAATTTCCGCCTTTTCCAGGTAGCAGATTTCTTTGACCTCAAATTAATGTCGGTGCATTAAATATGTGATAACATATCTTAAATTCAATGAACACCGGCTGTATATTTAATGTACATAGTCACTTTAAAAAGTAATGATCAAACTAACTTTAATGTATGATTACAGTAAATTTAATGGAATACATTAATTTAGACTAATGTAAAAATTATTAAATTTAATGCATTACATTAATTGAATTTAAGAAACGTTTTATGAAATTTCCTTCCAGCGCATTTACCTTAAATTTAATGCACTTCCTTTTTACAGTGTACATCATAAAAATATTAAGAGTCTATGTTTTATTTAATTAACTGTAAATGTGACAAGTTCTCTGTGGTTCCTGCCTACAGAACTTTTTTTTCGAAATTTTTGTTTAACATTAATCTGGCCGTGTGGCGTGTTTACCATAGAAGCTTAGGGAACCACACTTTTATTCGCGGCTAAATAAAACAAATAACGTACACTGGATAAGCAATATCATCTTGCAATTATAACAGAACGTTCTCAAGATACGGCACCATGCAGTCTACTGTAATTTAATATACTACAGGATGTAGCATCAAAATTCGGACAAAATTCAATTTGAAATTCCCGCCTTCCTATACCACTTATAGATATTGTAATTGGTTTTCAAAAAGTTTGACGCCTGTACTAAACCATCATAACCTCGGAAGAGTCGCAATGTTCAAGCCACTCAGCAACAGAAATCATTAGGTTCGTCGTGTCATCGAGATGTATGATGTCGTCTCAAAGTACAATGAGTTGGAGAAGTCTAACGCCTCGTTATCAGGACACCCAGAATCATTCAAGAGGCTCAGGAGCTGATTTTTGAGGATCCAGAACAGTCGATCAGAAAACTGTCGTCGACTATTGGTGTTAGCGTGAAAACTGTACGTCCAATCGTCGAAGAGGATCTCCGCTACAAGTCTTACACAATTAAAGGAAGACCGATGCTTTTCGAAGCTGCCAGGACAAAGAAAATCGATCGCGGCAACCTGCTTGTGTGAAACAATGCTGCCGGACGACTCAGTGACATCATACCACCGCATTTCTTCAATATAAGAGAAAATATGACCAAAGAAGTTTATTTGAGTATTCTGACAAATAAAGTAAAGCCCTGGATGGAAACTGTATCGTCTGGAAAGCCATATGTTTTCCAGTAGGACGGTGTGCCCGCCCACACAAGTCATTTGGTGCAAAACTGGTTATCGGACAACGTCCACACGTTTTGGTCGAAAGAATTCTGGTTTTCCAAAAGCCCAAATTTGAATCTTTTGGACTTCTATGTATGGAGCGTAGTTGAACGGGTCACAAACAAGTCCAGATATCTGTAGCTACTAAAGAGACATTTCCAAATATGGACCGTGACACATCAAAGCGCGCCTTCCCGCGGTTCAGACCGAGAATGGGGGCGTCACTCAAGCAAATGGAGGGTATTGTGTGTGAATGTGTTCTTTATGACCTTACAAACAATGTGGTTAAATAACATTGTAAACCTGGTTGATCTACAACCACCAAGCATAGAAGATGCCAAATGGGATTTTGGCGAAACATCTGCAAACCTCTACAGGAAACCAAACGAACGAACGGATGTATTCCCGGATTAATACTGAATCAAATATATATATATATATATATATATATATATATATATATATATATATATATATATATAGTTTGTGTGTGTCTGGGTATATGTATATATAACGTAATAATGTCATTTTACCATGAAACTCTAAAATCGTAAAAAATGAACTGGAAAGAATCTTGTTCGTTGGCAATTAAAAATCCCGTGCCGTACATTAAGCTCGCAAGTATTTACATAATTACGAGGACGATGTAACGACAAAATCGAGACGCGGCGAAGGCTGGGTTGCCAGTATTCTAACTATTGATGAGAAAACTTTAGGTTCAAAAAATCTCTCTATTTACTTTACAAAAATAGATAGATACTTATAATAAACGCAGATATATCTTTGTAAATGTAGGTCATAAATATTCAGTTAGTTTATATATATATATATATATATATATATATATATATATATATATATATATATATAAATATATATATATATATATATATATATATATATATATATATATATATATATATATATATAATCTTCCAGATTCTTGAACCATGGATTATATCATTATCTTTTTATATATGCCCGATAAAAGCAATAAAACAGTAGTTATAAACAAGACAGAATGATACAAAAATGAAGAACTTACTAAAGGACGAAAATACATATAAAAATATTAAGAGTGATCCCACTAACTTATATCAAAACAAAAATAATACCTTCATAAAAAAAAATATCCAGTGCAAAAGAACTAACTGAAAAAGATGCCAAAAGGCTAACCATTCACAATGCTATTTCACCAAAAATATACGACCTACCAAAATTACATAAACATGATATAAAATATAGTGTTATAATCGATCTGTCTGACTGCAAAAAGTGAAAAATACACTAATAAATAATAATTTCAATGAAAAGAGTATCACCGAAATAATTAATAAACGAACATATAAATTTTATAATACCTTAATAACAAGAAACATAGAACATAAACAGCAAAAATATATAGCACTACCTTACACTAGTAAACTGTCAGAAAAAGTAAAATATATTTTAAAAAAGCATGATATTATCGTATGTCACAAGTCTCATAATAAATTCAATGCACTATTTACTAATTTAAAAAGTAAAACTCATCTCATGAATAAGTCAAATGTAGTATATTCGATCCCTGGCTCAAATTGTTCCAAAAAATATATAGGCATGACAAGCCAATTGCTAAAGAACAGATTGAATTGTCATAAATATACGAAAAACGCATCATCAGCGTTAAACAAACACACACAGGATGAAAAACATATCTTGGATTATAACAGTATTATAATCAAAAACAAAGATATGAATTAGCAAAAATTGCAGATAAAGGAAATTAAAAAAGATAAAAATACTGTTAACGACAGAACGGATATAGGAAATTTGAGTCACATTTACACCAGCCTAATTTAAAGAAAACTATTAAGTATTCGATCCTATTAATAAACATCAAAAATTGAATATGCTCTTAAACATAAAATTAAATGTATGCATTCTTTCAGTTTTTTTTGGTCCACTGTTCAAATAAAAAAACACACTCGCATTCCATGTATCCCAAGTACCTAAATAGATGATGTTAAAATTTCATTTCATTATTAATAAATAAATAAAATGTGCTGTTGTAAAATCAAATACTTTTTTAGAAATTTGAATAGTTTGTTAAAGTGTTTGTTTGTTTTTTAAAATTGTAAATATGTTTGTGTATGAATGTTTTTAATTATATAAAAAATATATTTTTAGGAAGATCAATAAATAAAAAAAAACAACAAATTTTTAAAGATGCCTTAAATAAAGAGCGAAACGTCAAACTGTTTTTGATTTTTTGTTAAATAAAGAACCTAATCCCAAGAAAAGACAAAATAAAAAGAAAATGATTATCGCAATAATATAGCAGTTATTTTTTGACCAAGGAAAAAGTAACTAAGTATCTGGATATTTCACATACTGACATAATGTAAAGAATCTTCTTCCTTAAGTTACAGCTTGGGCTGAAGGCTAGGAATTATTTTAGTTCTAATACTTCTTTTTCCTCTCATTAAAAAAATTATAAATTTTTACCCTCGGCAATTTAAGCGGATCACCACTTTTACAAACACGCCGGTCACTGATAGCAGTATAGAAATTTTACACAGTACTTTTGAAAGCTAATGAAGGTTCTCTCCATATATCGCATTTTTTTCCCACCTTTGTTAAACTTGCTAACTTCCACCTAAATATTTTTAAAGAGCTGAATTACCGGATATCGCCGCTTGTGACCAAAAAAATTAAGAAAAAGCCTGGTGAGTTATATTCAGAATATTATTTCTTCCTTAGAAGTAGCCCTATTAAATTCAACCCCAGGCAATGTAAGAGATAAGAAAGATAAGATATAAATAAGATATTACTTTCGTAGAATTAAATTTTGATGAGAAATGTTTCAAAACGAAGGATTTATTAATTTCGTATCATATTAGCAGAAATATACAAATATTTGTAATTCCTTACAGATTAAAAATATTAATTGGAAGGAGCACATATTCAAAGTTTGTTAGCATGAATTCCCGCTGCATTCTGGGCATTAATTAGAAAAGCTGGACACAACTCGGAGACAGCTTGTCAAATGAAAATGACCATGAATGATGATTTAAACTGGTATCAGTCCAATCCCAAAAAAATTCTCAATCTTCTTGTAATAGAAGTAGAATACCAATTAAATTATGTAGCCTTTAAAGAAGAAGATTATGTAAATCAATCCAACCAAACTCGACATGTCGAAAAATTAAACCTTACCAAACCCTGGATAGTAATGGACTTCGATCATACCCTACAGATTTATACAACAGATTTGTTTGAAGGCTGTTTATGGTCGGTAAGGTGAGGCTTTTTTCATGATTCCTTCAGTTTAATTGTTTGTCATGACCCTTTTCAGTGTTTTTAAGTACTAGAAGTGACTACAAATGCGATGTTTGCAATTAATATTAACAAAAAGAGGAATTAAAAACTTATTTTTATTGGTAAATATTGTTAGATATTGTTTACATATCGAAAATAACAAAAATAATAATTTAGGCAACCATAAATTCATACTTCATAATTGACGTGCCGATTATTATATGATACTCGTTTAAATAGTGCAATTAGAAAAGGATAGCATAAAATCTACAGGAGTATGTTCGAAGGTTTTGGACATTCACAATTTTTCAACACCAATCTTGTATAAAAATTTCCAAAAGTTAATTAAAAGTCTTCCCGTGCTTGTAAAAGTAATTTTTTTTATAAATTAATCGAATTAAAACTTGTGTGCCTGTATGCAGTCAACACGCTGATGGGTGCTAGATCAATATCACGCTGTTATAAATTACGACAAAGAAAACCAACTTAATCTGACAACAATGCGGGTATTCTGAACCATGTAAAGAGAGAGTAGTTCGGGTCGGTCGGACGGCGAATAGAAAACGTGAGAACGTCGCGTCGATTTCATACTGAAAAGGCTGCGGACAGAATTCGAAGAATAGAAACAATATTAGACGTCCAAGTAGCATTGTTTCATATACATTAAAATTTATTAAACAGGTTGTTCTTGGGATGTCGTCATACATGAAAATATCATTGTTTCAAGTTTTACAGATATAGTTTTACAAAAAAAAGCACGGACGTTAAAAATGAATATCCTCGTTTACTATTGATTTTAAGTTTAGATATGCTTCAATAGTCCAGCCAAATTAGGCTTAAAAGTACTCAAAATGTGCAAAGTTTGCACGTAACTTTAGCTTCTGAATAAATCACGATTTTGAATTTTCAATTTCAGTTTTATCGCGGCGCCCACCGCCCGCCGCCAGTTACCTCTACCACCGACTACTAGCTCCCTCGCTTCAATTATTAAGTATTTTTGGTAACTTCAAACGCATTTTTAACAATGAAGCCGATGTATACGTCAAATATAAACTTTATAACGATGAAATACTTGAAAAAACCAATCGAATAGTTAAAAAATGATCCCTACATGTCGCGTCGTTTAGCAGCAAACAAACTTTCACTTTGCAGTGCTATATTTCTGAAGTTATTGATGGGATCGAGTTTTTCCTAAAGAAAAGGCTTCCCAATAACTTTTAATTATAAAATTTAGATGAAAAATAATCAAGGTATTCAATTCACGCGTAATTCTGACTGATCGGGACCAGACAAAAGGGGATTTATTTGTTGAAAAGTGAAATTTTATGTATCCAAAGCCAATAACATTAGCTGAATTTAAAACTTTTTATCACTCCCTTGAGAAAAGGTCATTTTTTCAACTTTTTTTTGCTCATTTCTCCATTTTGTAATGTAATTTTGTATATATTTTCTGACGAACAAATTATGTCCCATGTAATTTTTCTATATTATTAATATTAACGGAGCTATAACAGAAATAAAGTTCTTATAAAAATATTGAACCTACTTCTAAAAATGAGCTAAAAACTCAAAATAACAGTAGAAAGTCGGCGCCAAACTAATACTCGACAAAATGTGATTCTCATAAATAGATTAAAAAATACTTTATTTGTAATTGTTTTCTTACCATAGTTTGTATATATCTGGTATTAGTAGTTATTTGTTTCATTTAGAAACAATTGGGCGCCGACTTTAAAAACTTCAATTTGAGATAAAAATTTATATTGTTCCTTTTTTCTTTTTAGTGCATTTTTAGAAGTAGGTTCAATTTTTTTTACAAAAATTTTATTTTTGGATAGTTTTTAATTCATTGCAATATCCATAAATTATTTGAACTAAGTACTAATCGAGATTAGTGTACCTCACTATGTCTCCAAGGTCGCAAAAAGTACCCATTTTATCAAAAGTTGTAAATCATTCTAAAACGAACAACTAAAAATTCTTTGATTCCTAGAGTTTTCCAAATACCAGATTTGAATGAAATTGTATCAGACAAATATTTAGTCTATCAAAGTAAATCCGCTATCTTAAATTTTAAATTACTTTTAGATTAGTAATATAGACCCCCAAAATCTTCCAGTACCGATATTTAAAGAACTTAAGAAGTAAGTTTCTTAGGCTGACATATTTTATCCTGCATATTGAGTTTGCATACGCTCCAAGGTATTTTTAAACAAAATCGGAAAAATGCAAAGTCTTGAGTTCCTCATATTGTATCTGCCATATTAAGTTGTAAAAAATTAACTTCATATTCGTAATATGCGATCCCGAAAATCCCCTAATACTAATTTTAAAAAATACGAATCATGTAAAATTTCCAACCCACCATATTAGACCCACCATATTGAATTAAAAAAAAATTAACGTCTTAATCTAATCTAAAGCCTTCAAAACCCTCTAGTGTCAATTTTGAATGAAATCTGGAAATTCAAAATTTTTATTGCATCTGACAGATTTTCGTAAAATAATTTTATATTCGCTATTTCATCCTAAAAAAACGATACAGTACCACCTTTAAACAAAATCGAAAAATGTAAAATTTTTAGTCCGCCATTTTTAATCTTCAAAAAATAATTTTAAATTCATAATTTCCACCCTCAAAAACCCCCTATATCAGTTTTGGAGAAAATCAAAAAATGTTAAATTATAGGACGCCATATCGGATCCTCCATATTGAGTTTTTCGAAAATAATGTCAAATTCGTAATTAACACTAACAAAAATCGGATTTTGGACAAAATCGAGAGATGTAAAATTTATAATTCGCCATCTTGGACATTTAATTTTTTTTAAATAATTTCACTTTCGTAATGTCCGACCCCAAAAACTCCCCCTTATCGATTTTGAAAAAAAAATCGGACAAAATATTTTTTTGTCCGCCACATTGGATCTGCCATATTTTATTTTTAAAAAAGAATTTCAGATTCGTTACGTGCCATCCTAAAAACGTTTCCATATCAATTTTTAAGAAAATCGGACAAAACTGAATTCTTTTGTCCGCCACATTGGATCCGCCATATTTACTTTTTAAACAACAATTTAAGATTTGTTATGTGCGATACTGAAAACTTTCCTACATTAATTTTGGAGAAAATCGGCCAAAATTAATTTTTATGTCAAGCATAATGAGTTTTTTAAAAATAGTTTCAGATTCGTTGTGTACGACCACGAAAATTCCCCTATACCAATTTTGGAAAAATTGAACAAAATTAATTTTTTTGTCCGTCATATTATCAACGCCATCTTGGATTTTACTGCACCAATTTCGTCCAAAATAATATGGGACCAGCGCAGCAAATTTCTAAACAAAATTTCATTCAACCTGTGCCGCCGTTCCGGAGTAATCGGTGTACATACAAACAAAAAAAAATAGCGGTCGAATTGAGAACCTCCTTTTAGAATTTGGTTAAAAAGAAAAAAAAATTAATCAAAACTTGAAAATTTTGTAATAGATAATTTTTCCTGCTTCGAATTCCGAACCTTTTCACACTAAAGTTAAGTGCAAACTTTGCAACTCCAATATCTAATTTAACTGGACTATAAATGATGATAGCAATGTTAACTTTAACATATTTGTCATTTAAAGTCATCTAGAGAAGTTGAGAGCCACTTCTCCCAATTAAGATTGAGTTTAAACTTGAGATTTATTGATGGTTGTTTAAGATTCAAAATTCCATATGGGTTGTGGTGTATGTAACTCGAAGAGTACCAAACCTAGAGGTGTACTTTTAAGTTTAGAAAATTCATGATTATTGTTAACTGTTGATACTAAATACGTCAACAATTTATTCTTTTGCAGCATATAATTTATTTAGCTTTCAAATAATTTAAAAAATCACTCTTAGTCAAGGATATTTGCATCTAAAAGCTAAAAATAGTCGATATTTATGGTACTAAACATTGATTTACAATAAGTATAGTGATAAAACTATCAGATCTCCGATCAAATTACGCTGCAGAATAAATACTAAATTATATTTTACAGTAAAAGCTACTTACTTTAAGTTGGGCTTGGCCTTGTTTATGATCAGCTCGCATACCGGACAGTAGCTGTTGTCTTGCAAGAACTTTATGATACAACTCCGGCAAACTGGAAGGGAAACATAAACAAAACAGTGAACATACTGGCTACTACACCTGAAAACATATCGTTCCAAGTTAGGTAATAAACTGGGGCTTTTGCAGGCTACTCGTGTAATATTTCGATTAAAGCAATTTCACAATATTCGGTGAAAATGACGTTTTATGCAAGAGAAAACAAAATGTTGCTGTAAAATATTACCAAAATGAATACGACAATAGTCGCCTCTTGTATAGTGAACAAATGTTCAATGAAATATTAGTTAAGAGAAAAACATACGATATAATTTGAATTTATTTATGTGTTCATCAAAATTATTACAACTGACACCATAAGTTACTTCATCTTTCAGATGCAACAGCCATGGCGGTGTCTTTAAAGTTGAAGGGTCTACTTTTGTTAACTTTGCTTGGCTCGCGACCAACTATTACACTGGGAGAAATAGTACGATTAGAAAAAAATACTGCAAGATATATTTCTCTACTGATATGTAAAAAATTGTAAAAAATGTAGTATTTCTTTAAAATGAGACAAAGAAAAACTAATTTCATTCTGGTTCTAAAAATTGGTTATTTTTCTTTTTATTGTTGAGTACAATTTTCGAATAACTTAAAAGAACTATATATGGAACATATTTTCCAAAACGGCAAACAAGCATTCTTGACAAATATATGTAACAAAATTTTATTCGATAATTTCCAATTTTATATTTTTTGTCAATCTGTTTGTTTCTTTGCTCAACGTAATAAGTAGTAAAAATGGAGGTGGATAAAGACGTAGCGTTAAAATATATCGATATAAGAGGGTGACTCAGTATTGGCATGTATAACAAGTTTTATCGTAAACACTGCCTCAATCTATCAAGAGATCAGTGAAAATTCTCATGGACACGAGTGATTTTAAATGGTTTTGTGAAGTATGCAACTTAAAACTTCATCAAACTGCTATTTTGATATATATATATATATATATATATATATATATATATATATATATATATATATATATATATATATATATATATTCCTCAGTGTGAGATACAATAGCAGTAGTTATATCCACATTATGCTGAAATCACATTCAGCAAACATACAACTATATGCAACTCCGTGTGTAAATGAAGTAAAATGTCAACAGTAAATGCAAACTTCGCTCCATCATACCCTTCCCGTGTTAAAGGTTGCACAGCTTGAATGAATTGCTACAAAAGACGATTCATTCTATTCCACCATCATCGAAATGGTGGCCTATCTGTACCACCACACCGAGAAGAAAGTCAAAGTTTACCCTCCCTGCTACAGTGATACGGCAGCGGTACATGTTTCATCTCTTACTAAACTCATCAGGTTCAGTGTTGCCTACTTTCTTCCGATCTGTCCTTTGCACTAACAAATACATGTCAGTACCCTGATGAGTATAGTAAGAGACGAAACACGTACCTCTGTGAAACCACTGTACCAGGGAGGGTAAGCCTTGACTTTCTTCTCGGTGTGGTGGAACAGATAAGCCATCATCTCGATGATGGTGGAATAGAATGATTTTGAATTGTGTTTTGTAGCAATTTATTCAAACTGTGCAACCTCTAACACGGAAAGGATATGACGGAGCGAAGTTTGCATTTACTGTTGACATTTTACTTCATTTACACACGGAATTGCATATAGTTGTACGTTTGCTGAATGTAATTTCAGCACTACAACAGCATAATGTGGATATAACCACTGCTATTGCATCTCACACGGAGGAATCCGTGAAAGCCGTATAAATATACGTGACATCGAGGTCGGCGAAGCCGCGTGAAATGTGTGTATGTATGTATGTATGTATGTATGTATATATGTATGTATGTATGTATGTATGTATGTATATATATATATATATATATATATATATATATATATATATATATATATATATATATCAAAAAGCAATAAATAAAATAAGTAGTGTTTTGTTCCTGTTATATCTGATAATATTAAAATACCCATCTTAAGGGATTTTTAGTAAATTTAAAACGATACATATTTTCTCCAGTTTTCGACGTACAATGACGAAAAGCACAAGAAGAAATGACAATTTCAACAGATTCTACACACTTTTTCCCGATGTAATAGCGGGTCGCAAAGAAAGCAATGTCACAAAACTTGGGTTTGGGAGAAATCTGTAAGATGTAATAATCTGTGCTAATACTTAAAAGTTCAGAAACACAAACCTTTGCATCGAACAAAATCTTGTAAAAATAAATTATTTAATTTTCAGTAAAACGTGCATATACATATAAAATAAATAATGATAACAAAAGCTATGGGCGGAAAAAGCGCCCAACACTATAAAACAACAATATTAAAGTCGCATACGTTCATCTCTTAACTTCCAAAGTCCTCTATACACAGATGCTAAATGCTTTCATTTTATTGCTTATTTAAAACGATCTCGAACGCTATATTTACATATTTTTCCCAATAAATATGTTACTTTCAAATTCTTATAAAATTTTACGTGTGCATACTGTACGATAAATAATATGTCGGAGTTTATTTTTTGGTATATATCACGACGTTTCGACTCGGAGTTATTTATAGCCGTTTTCACGTGAAACTAAAACTATAATCCAGAATATCGCCACAGTGATATGGCAGAGGTACATGTTTCGTCTCTCTACTAGACTCATCAGGGTACCGACATGCACCTGGTTGTGCAAAGGACAGATCGCAAGGAAGCGTGCAAATACTGAACGCGGCTTCGCCGACCTCCCGCCGGATAGCGTATATATGTTATGCGGCTTTCACGGATTCCTCCGTGTGAGATGCAATAGCAGTAGATATATCCACATTATGCCGTTGTAGTACTCAAATTACATTCAGCAAATGTACAACTGTATGCAGCTGCGTATATGATTGAAGTAAAATGCGAACAATAAATGTAAACTTTGTTCCAACCATATCCTT
Organism: Diaprepes abbreviatus; assembly: GCA_034092305.1. Lineage (NCBI taxonomy): Eukaryota > Metazoa > Arthropoda > Insecta > Coleoptera > Curculionidae > Diaprepes > Diaprepes abbreviatus. Next base: position 510,248 of record JASJET010000343.1, on the reverse strand, counting down.
TCCGTGTTAGAGGTTGCACAGTTTGAACAAATTGCTAAGGAACACAATTTATCCTATTCCAACACCATCGAGATGGTGGCCTACCTGTACCACCATATCAAGAAGAAAGTCAAAACTTACCCTCCCCGCCACAGTGATACGACAGCGGTACATGTTTCGTCTCTACTAGACTCATCAGGGTACCGACATGCACCTGGTTGTGCAAAGGACAGATCGGAAGGAAGCATGCAAAGGACAGATCGGAAGGAAGCATGCAAATACTGAACGCGGCTTCGCCGACCTCCCGCCGGATGGCACTCGATGGTGGTGGAATAGGATAAATTGTGTTCCTTAGCAATTTGTTCAAACTGTACAACCTTTAACACGGAAAGGATATGGTTGGAACGAAGTTTGCATTTACTGTTCGCATTTTACTTCTCACATATATATATATATATATATATATATATATATATATATATATATATATATATTCATCTGAAATAAATCGACTTTTGAACAATTGGTTATACTAGTTTGTTGATAACGGAAGCCTGAAAGCCTCTCTTCATCAGTTAACCTATACCAAAACCACAAAATATACATAACAAACATTCTAAATTAACAATCAAATGTTATGGTAATTTACTTACACGAATGTAAACATTCCGATATCGTGGTGGCGTCTATAAGATATCCTTTGCATAGATAACACGTCAAGTACTGGTTTATCTCGGTGAGCTTTATCTTTTCCTGCTTCGTAGCGGGAAGCTCCATGATCGAGATAAGCACCCCACTGTAATAAAGAGAAAAAAGGACATTGAGTATCGTACACATTTTTATGCAGCTATAAAAATAAATATTTTTGAAGACAGACCGTGTTTAATTTATCGATTATTCCGACTAATATATATATATATATATATATATATATATATATATATATATATATATATATATATATATTTACGAGGTGTGTTCAGAAAATAAGGGGAATTTTTAAATTTCGCGGGTTTGGAGAGTCCGATTGTCAAAACTTTTTTTTATTATGTTGGTATACATGCCCCTGAAGTATGATAAAATTTTCACCTGTATTCCTTGTTTACTTTGTCTGTAGCAGCCGCTAACGTTAGACATGTTTTTATGAGTTCGGCGATTTGTTAAAGAAATAAATCTAACAGCGGCGAATGGAAGTTGCTAAGGAGTAACTAAATGAAGTCAACGACGATATTCGCCAGACATGGCTCCGTGTGACTTTTTCCTATTTCCAAAAATAAAGAGAACCTTAAACAAGCATAGATGGCATTAAAAGGCATCGGTGAAAGAGCTAAAGGCTACCCCAAAGATCGACTTTGAAAAGTATTTGGAGGATTAGAAGAAGCGTTGGCACAACTGCATAAAATCTAATGGGGACTATTTTGAAAGCGACAGTAACAGTAATGTATGCGAATGAATAAATATTTTTTTCAAAAAACGAAAATTCCCGTTATTTTCTGAATACACTTCGTATATATATATATATATATATATATATATATATATATATATATATATATATATATATAAATATATATATATTATGGTATATTATGTTTTTGATTCTCAACTAGATTAGAAATCTTTCAAGAATCACATAAATAGTAATAATCCACTGATGCCTAATTTTTTATCAGTCTCAGGATAAGCACATTGCTTCAATGTCATTTAAAATTACTTTCATTCGTGAAAAATGATAATGCATCGAACAGTGTATCACCACCTGCCTATTTATTTTTATCGTAAGAGCACCACTAAAGAACTTTTTTTATTCGTGCACTAAAAGCAAGGTTTTCGATATTAGTTCAGGTTATGTTGACATAAGCGACCTAGAAGAATTAATTTTAATCTTAGTAATTTAGAAAAAAAAACTTTTTCCTATAATTGCGATGTAATGTAAACCAACTTAACATACTGGTCAAAAAACTGATTGGATTAACAAAAAAAGAGATGGTAGTGTGAATGATAATACATTCCCTGCTCCGCTTTCGTTGTTCAATGTTCTAGACATCACCATAAGTCCAGTATTATAGCCTTTGGGAAGTCATAATGGCAGTTTTTACATCATCAGATCAATCAGACCAATCAAATATGAAAGTCTATAAAATATATATTATAAAATTTCGATGGTATTGTACACATATAGCATGAAAGATTGCAGTAGGTTTTCAGCAAGCTTTCAAGAAAGTTTTAAAAACTTACAAAAAGCTTGCGTGGAATCCTGCGGTAATTATCAAATGCCTGCAACAAATACCAACGGAAAGATTACGTCTGAGCTTACCATAACCTTTCAGGAAAGCATAACGTAAGATATTTTGTAAGTTCACTTCAAGATCCAAGTCAGTTTCTGAAAGTTTGTACTTGGTATATATAACCTTACACGAAAACTTCCTAAAATTTTTCAACCAATATTTCCGAAAACTTTCGTGGAATCTTCCAGTAATTACCACATTACCTATTATTTTATTATCTTACACCAAAGCATTTTGGATTCTTGCAAGCAATATTTGTGATAGCTTTACATTTGTATATATATATATATATATATATATATATATATATATAACGAAAACTAACTGTAAGCATACAGAGAGACTTACGTTAGGCTTTCGTAAAACTTAAGGTTAAATGAAACCCTTGCCATAATATTTGTCAGCGACAGGTAATTACTGGAAGCTTCTATGCAAGCTTTCACAGGGCTATTTCGTCTTAGCATGGGATTCTTCACACCATTACGTTCGGTACAACCATCATTTCGCAACTGTGTACTATAAACAGATTCTAGAATTAAAAGCAGTACAGAAGACACAGTGGCGACATCTCGATGAATCACTCAATAATACTCTCAAAAAGACATACTATAAAAGAGGCTTATACGATAATTTCACGAATTCTCAATAGAAGCTTCTATACGAGTTTGCAACAAAGTATCCGTCAAGATTCTAAGAAAGTTGTAGATGATTACAGAAAGTTTTCTGGAAAGAATCGATTCAGAACGACGGAAACTTTCCTTGAAATCTTACTGCAAAGTTACACTAAATTCCAACGTCTGCTTATTTAATAGAATGTAACTTTTTCCTTTAAAGATTGTATGTTATCTTCCAGAAACTTGCAAGAAGGTTTCACAAAACTTTTTCAAAATATGGAAATACATCCAAAAGGTTTACAGTAAGGAAAATATATAACAGACTTACACGTTGCTTTCACGAATTCTTAATGAAAGCTTACATTATAATTTTTAGCAAATTACACATCAAGATTCTAAGAAGATTACTGCATAATTACAGAAAGTTTTCTTGGAAGTACCAGTTTAGAATAACAGAAACTTTTTTGAACCCTTTGCTGGAGAATTACACTAAGCTTCCCAGTTTATTTACTTGTTAGATTACATATTCTTTTCTAAGAAGATTGCATGTTATCTTTCAGAAAATTGCAAGAAGGTTTCACGAAACTTTCTGAAAATATAAAAAGATATCATAGCTTTCATAAAGTTTGCATTAGATTTTCACGGAAAATATATAACAGGCTTATATCATGACTTCATAAATTCTTAATGGAATATTCCATTCAAATTTGCAGCAAATTACCCGTAAAGGTTTTAAGAAGATTGCAGGATGATTACAGAAAGCTTTCTTGAAAATATCAATATGGAATAACAACTCTTTTCTTAAAATCTTATTGAAAAGTAGTTACGCTACGACACCCACTTTGCTTACTTGGTAAATTACAATATCCTTTCTTGGAAGACTGCACGTTATTTTCCAGAAAATTGCAGGAAGGTTTCACGAAACTTTCACAGTTAGTTTCACGTTAATCTTCCATGTAACAGTTTTTTATGTTTCTTGGAATCGTTCATGAAAGACTACGTGGGATCCTTTAAAAAATGTATTCATAAGCTTCCTGGAAAGTTCTTGGAAGGTTACTTAGGAAACTTGTATCGGAAAACTTTCATGCGACCTGTGGAAGCTTTCATGCCATGTGAGTAATGTCATCGAACTTTGTCTTTATGCGAAATTGTAGCGCAATGATATGTGCGAAACTGTGTCAGATATGTCTATCACAGATAGAAAGGCTGAAGTACAAGAGGATTCGCTAATCAGACAACTGAGATAAAGATGCTGGAGGCAGGCCTAGTAGCAGCTCTGACTAAAATCAGCATTAACATAAAACTAATAGAAAATTACTTGTATCATCTCTTTAAAATACTGTGGGATTAAACCGTAAACAGTGAATTCTCCAGGTAGTTATGGAGGTGGAAATAAGCAAAAGATCTAGGGTTACATTCAGAGGAAAACTATCATTGTTCACAGGGCTTCTCACAGCGCACCGAAAACATTTGTATAATATGAAAGTATGCGCGACATTCCCATATGTTGGAGTTGTGAAACAGAAGATGAGACGGTACAATATATTCTGACTGTTCCGCTCTTTCACTAAAAAAAAAAAAGATCCATGTTAGGCAATGCCGCTTGGCAACGTCGTCGTCTAATTCTGTAGCTGGACAACGGGCTGAGCCAGGCACACCTCTAAAGGAGGATGCACAACGGGTCTAACAAGACCTAAGTGCTGTGGACACTAGCCTACCCTTAGTCTCAGTTTGCAGATCCAGACTAACGCACAAGTGAAGATTAAAGCTTGTAAAAAGCATTATCACGATCGTTATTAACTGCATCTAAATAACACAATCTGCCAAATGACTAAAACAAAAATCACGATGAAAATGTAAGAAGCACGAGCAGACGAAAGAAATAATTCATATTTCAAAAACGAATTAAAAAATTAAATTATATTACGTGGTACCGCCTGATACAACCCTTATGCAATCTACCGTGTGTATTCAGCTTCGTCGGCGGGGTGTAATTTACCTGGTGCGAAGGGCTATATAGATTCTCGTTGTAGATAGGGGTAGATATGTATTATACATGGGGGTATAATATTTCCTTTAGCTTATACATAAGCAATAATGGCATTCATTATCGAACATTTGATTGCCATTAATTTTATTAAAGTCCGAGCGGGGGATCAAAAATCGATGTTGAATAATATGTTACCAAGTGTTCTCCCACTATTCGTTGTATGGAAATAATTTTTAGTGGCAATTGTTTAAAAATGTTTGTTGTTTAAGGTGTATTCACACATCACATAACCGTGTCAGGGACGTGTCAGAATAGGGACCGTGATATATCGAGCCCGACACAGGAAATTTCGCCGTACCAAACTACCATTTTTATTGTAAGTAGTTGCAATGGTGCAATATAAACATCCGACAACATAGATTTAGAAACTTTAAAAGTACAAATTCCCCAGAATTTTACATAAAGGTGCGTATAAATATGACGAGCCGAGGACGCGACGCGAGTCTGCCACGAACTTACAGTGAGACTCCTTTGAATTTTTCTATTGATGTCGAAAATCTTTGGCGGCAGGCCTCAAAGGAAACAATAAATGTATTTGGGATACAAGAAGTCAATTTTTTCATAGTTCTATTGTTTGCAAGTAACTCGACCGAGACTCACAGCGATCCATTTTCTGTCGGTTTTATTGCACGCTCTTTCGAAAAATATACTTTGCAGCGAGACTGACGACACGTGATATTTTATTTTTTTGATAATGAAATGAATTTTAGCACTTGTCATTAATTAAAAATTGTTGATAACTGAAGGTGGAGTGGTCAGAAGAAAATATGTTGAATTTAGAGGGGCCCTGCAAATAATTCCAAAATTTGTGAGTTATGGACAAAAATTTTGGAAAAGAAAAGAAGTTGATGTGTGGAATGAAATTGCGTCAGAAAATTTAGAGAGACCAGCGAGAAGAAAATTTCGAGTGTCTATCAAATGGAAATGGGCTGCTGAAAATACATTTCTCTTTTAAGAATTACTAGTTCAATTTTGTTTAACAAATATTCAAAATCTAATAGAGAGATTTTGGAATTGTTTGCCCTAGACGGGCCCTATATCAAAATTTATCGGCGGGGGAGGGGGGGGGGGCTTTCTACCCAACTGCGGCGAAGCCCAAATAGAGGGTAAATATTTTTTCATATATATATATATATATATATATATATATATATATATATATATATATATATATATACATATATATATATATATATATATATATATATATATATATATATATATATATATATATATATATATATTAATTAATAATGTGTATCTATATTCCGTTGCCAATAGAAGTGAAAAATTTTCAATTGCACTCATTGCTATGACAGATTTCCGGGGTGTGCATTTTCGGTTTTACCAACGATTTTAGCCTACACACGTCGAGCTCGCTGTTGCCGGGGAGCTCCTGGCTAATACGGCGATAATTACGTCCCTAGATTTTGATGAAATTTCTGTATTGTTCGCTAATATGTTGGAACTATAAATCTGCTAAGAATTTCCAATCTTGACCGTTTTTTATACAATGTAGTCCGCTATTATCGCCGAGGGTTTTGTTTTTTATTTAATAAACTTTTTAACAGTAAAATCCCACTGCATAAAACTAACAAAGCTACCTTTTATTCTTTGTCGTCTGACATGGCAGGACAGGTTTATTTTGTTCGCTCACTTTGTATTAATAAAACGTTCATGAGAAATTTCCGTGGTGTGCTCCACTTCAACCAAAACAAGGCTATTCTTCGTCATCAGTAAGTCCGATTTAAAAAAAGAAATAACTTTAAACCTGGTCATATTCTTCAACACAATTCTTTATTAAAATCTACTTTGGGACTCACTGGATCACAAATTTGAGTATCCTTGATACAAACCTATTTCAAATTATCAAAATTTATAAATACTTATAAATATCTCTGCCTAAAAATATTAATATATTTTTCCCTTTGTTTGTTAACACTGGTCAGACTTTTTAAAAAATCTCCTTTGACATCGGCCGCGGAAAGCACAACGGTTTAATCGAATTGGTAAAGATCAAAGAAGTTTCGCTGCTAGTTAGAGGTAGGTTCGTCACGCGCTCGGCTAGCCATATTTATACGCAGCTTAATAATTTTGAAAATCGAAAAATGTCGATTGAAAAAATAAAATAAAAACATAATATACAATATTAATTTATAAATGTTTTCGAAAATACTCTACCACCGCCCTGATTCCAAAATTTTGTAAACTGTATTGGCGCCGAAGCGAATGCAGGGAAAGACTGTCACTTTGAAATATTTCTACCCTTCAAACAATGTTTTCGCATTCTTTCAATGATTTTATCTGCAAAGTAATTTTAGCTAGTTTTCTTAATTTTTATTACATTCACCAAAATTTCCTTCGTATAGAATGATTTTTTCGTATAAAAGAAAATACGTTTGTAGCAGTTTTTCTCTTCCTTTTCTTTGTTTTTAGTACTATTAAAATGTACAATAAAATAATAAAGAGATCATATTTCGTTGATCATTTGTTGGTTAAAGGTAATCTCTGCTGCTCGAAAGATACATAACATTATCCGTTTCGATACACTTTTTCCGGTGGTGGAAAAGGGAGCTGGACATGAAGATTGTGCCAAATAATAAGGTGAAATTTGACATAGTTAAAGAGGTACAATACGAAATTCTGACCTCATAATTTGGAGCTGATTTTGGGGTTTAAATTAAATAATAGACGTGCGAGGCGACAGCGCCACAAATGAAAGCTACAGACAGAGATAAAAAACGCCGTAAGTAGGTTACTTTATTTTTGTTTATGATTCGCCATTTGAAGAGCTTAATAACAAGTAGGTATACAGGGTGATTCAAAAATCGATCACGAAACTTAAGGGGGTGATTCTACTTGACAAAATAAGGGTAGAGCTTCATATAATTTTTTTTCAAAATGTCATTCGTTTTCGAGTTACAAGCCGTCCAAGTTCAAGTTTTTATTTTTTGTTTTTTGAATTACTCGCTTACAGGAAAACCGATTTGACTAATATTTGAAAGATAGGCTAAGTCTTCTGCGCTTCATCATTTTAGTAACAATTCACATTGATTGTTTGCCGCTAGAGGGCACTTTACCTACATTGAAAATTGTTTTTTTGTCATAATTTTTTAGTGTTGACAGCTACAGTAGTTTTTGGCATAATTTCTGAAAGACTGATGCCAGGCCTTTAAAAAAGGTGCTCTTTATTTACATCGCTAAACCCAACGGTTTAGACGTAAATCACCCTTAAAAATTAAGTAGTAAATTTACTTTTCTCATTTCATTACCACCAGCTACCAGGTAAATAGCTATCAAAGTATACTAGAGCTGTCAGTTTAACATCAAATAAATTAGCTTTTTAAACTATTTAATTTATAATCTTAAAATAACTAATAATGGCTAATCACCAATATTCAAATATCGAATATTGTGATATCCATTTTTGTTATGGAAAAGCAAATGGTAATGCAGAGTTGGCAAGAAGATATTATATGGAGAGTTATCCGGAAAGAAATATTCCTCATGCTCAAACATTTTCCAGTGTGCACAGGAGGCTTGCGGAATGTGGTTCCTTTAAAAGTTATAATGGAAATAGGGGAAGACCTAGAACTGCTAGAAACGTGCAACAAGAAGAAAGAATGCTTGAAATTATTGAAGATAATCCAGGTATTAGTACTAGAAAAATTGGGAATGAAGTGCGGCTCTGTCAGGCTAGTTCATGGAGGATACTAAGAGAAGAACAACTCTACCCGTTTCATTCAAAAAAGGTGCAGGCTCTTTATGACGATGATCGGCCGAGACGGTTGGAAATGTGCAATCAGATCCTAGCTAAGTATGAACACGATAATCGATTAACTGGCGTCATATTATTCACTGACGAAGCTGGTTTCACTCGTGATGGCATAACAAATCTACACAACATCCACACATATGCTTACGAGAACCCAAACAATGTGGTAGAAACGAAACATCAGCGTAGATTTTCACTAAATGTGTGGGCAGGGATAATAGGAGATTACCTTATTGGTCCTCATTTCTTTGATGGCCCATTAACTGGTGACGTATACTTAGATTTTATCCAAAATCGTCTCCCATTGTATCTGGAAGATGTGCCATTGGAAGTAAGGGCCAACATGTGGATCCTCCAAGACGGAGCTCCGCCCCACTTTAGTATACGTGTCCGACAGTATTTGAATGCAACGTATCCTGAGCGATGGATAGGACGAAGTGGACCATTGGCATGGGCAGCGAGGTCACCAGACCTTAATCCTATGGATTTTTTCTTTTGGGGTCATTTGAAACAATTGGTGTACGATATTCCAGTAATCAACGTCGAGGATCTTCGCTTCAGGATAATCGAAAAGTGCCAAATTATTAAAGAAACACCAGAAATTTTTCATCGAGTTAGGCGACATTTTTTGAAGAGTGTTAGGAAATGTATGGAAGAAAATGGGGGACATTTTGAGAATCTTTTTTAGTTTGTTTAGTACTGTTTCATTAATTTTTTATCAATTAAATGTATATCGCAATAATCCATAATATGAATATTTACTGATTAGCCATTATTAGTTATTTTAAGATTATAAATTAAATAGTTTAAAAAGCGAATTTATTTGATGTTAAACTGACAGCTCTAGTATACTTTGATAGCTATTTACCTGGTAGCTGGTGGTAATGAAATGAGAAAAGTAAATTTACCACTTAAATTTTAAGGGTGATTTACGTCTAAACCGTTGGGTTTAGCGATGTAAATAAAGAGCACCTTTTTTAAAGGCCTGGCATCAGTCTTTCAGAAATTATGCCAAAAACTACTGTAGCTGTCAACACTAAAAAATTATGACAAAAAAAAATTTTAAATGTAGGTAAAGTGCCCTCTAGCGGCAAACAATCAATGTGAATTGTTACTAAAATGATGAAGCGCAGAAGACTTAGCCTATCTTTCAAATATTAGTCAAATCGGTTTTCCTGTAAGCGAGTAATTCAAAAAACAAAAAATAAAAACTTGAACTTGGACGGCTTGTAACTCGAAAACGAATGACATTTTGAAAAAAAATTATATGAAGCTCTACCCTTATTTTGTCAAGTAGAATCACCCCCTTAAGTTTCGTGATCGATTTTTGAATCACCCTGTATACAATTTGTATTACGATACTTGATGCAGAAATTTACTTACGTGACACCAATTACTAAACTGACCGTTGTTTTTATAATTCATTGTGTAAACGGGACATTATCATAAATTTTTCGGATTTCGTACTTTTAAGGGAATCTGAATCGTTGTTTAAAGGAGAATTATTCCTTTTTTTACAGAGCTGTCTGTTTACTTACAATGCATTGCTTTATTTCTTTTTAACTCGAAATGTTGGGATATTATTTCTTTTGTTGTCTTCATAAGTAGGGTATCTATTTCGTACAGATAAAAATCTATAAGAAATAGATATATAATGATATTGCATTATGTATAAATACAAAAAGTTCTGACTGATTCATTACAACCAACCCTTGGAAATTTACAAATCAAATGCGAAGAGTTTTCTGTTTTTATGATTTTTCTAGATGCCCAATTATTTCTAATACAGTATCTCTATCTTAAAAACAGCCAATGTTGGCACGAAAATTAGCATATAGATTAGGAATTACAAATAAACACGTATTTCAGCATTTTTTCAAATACTACTACACACGAATAAAAAGGAGTGCGAAAATTTGCAAGTACTCTCTTGATAACCGTGTTTCGGCATTTTTTGAAATTCTAATATAAGAATAGCGATAGAGTTTCGATGCCTTAAGAAAGAATAGCTAAAGTTAAAAGCATATGTGTATTAAGAAAAAATTAAGTAAATAAATGGTCAAAGAAACAATTTCAATCCTTGCAAAGCTGCGGATATTTTATAAACTTGTTAAAGTACCTTCTGAACTAATTTTAAGGTACAAATGCCAATTATTGGTATTCACACCCTCTTTCATTTACTCATTTAATAAACTTTTTATTATGTAGTCACCATACTCAAAACAAAAATTAACAACGTCACGCCAAAGTAAAATTATTTTTGCATGTCAGCTTCCAGATCGAAACTCCCATTTCGCCTGATTCTCGAAACTTTCCAAGAAATTCCATTAGAGAATTTGGATCTTTTGTTTTAAGTTATGCTTCCCTTATATTTCTTCATGTTGAGAACTTTCTTAGAGATGGGCCGACCACTTCAATTTGCTGTCAACGAACCCTTATTAAAATTTATTTTTAACTGTTATTTACACTGTTTAATAAAATAAAGTTGAAGTACGTAACCGCCACACTTATAGCTCGTAGATATTTTTAAATTTGTACCTCCTGAATAAAATAGAATGGCATTAATGGTCACTGTTAGTTGTCGGTATTTTCAATTTTAGAGACTTTTGACATAAAACATTACATTTAGTAACGAACTTAAAAACCCTTTTTTTAAATGGTACCTACAATTGTCGCGTGCCATACCGTCCGGTAAATTTTACAGGTAAAATTCCCATATTCTGTTCTCTTGAATACGTTGACATAAATCTTTACCTAAGGGGATTATAAATCGATTGAAGGGTTCTACAAGCTTATATATTTCTGTATACCCTACCTTACTAATTCTTCACATTTTAAATTATTGTGAGGGGTAAATCGAGGGCGAATTCCACGTTACGAACTGATAAACGATAATTTACTGTCTAAATGAAATACGCAAAATTTATAAATTGGTACGTTGTATGTTTTTTAATATATTTCTTAAATAAATTATAAAAAAATGGCTTAAAGTCCCGTGGCACGATGAGAGGTCTAATTTAAGTTTATCGTCCTAAGTTTTTCTAAAGGCACGAATTCTATTAATCTCAGCAAAGTAGATCGGCTACACAAAGTTCCTGCAGAAAGTTCAAATACTAACACAATTTTGACTTTTAATAATCTAATTGACTGCCTACCTTTGCGCAATCATAGACATAGAATATATAAACTCTCCGTCTCCAGTACCGTCCATTCCCAGAGTGTGAGAGAAAAATAATATGGAAGCTGCATTTTCCTCTCTTTCTAGTTCTATTCTCCGCCCAATAGAAAAAGAGGAAATGGTATGAAAGGGAAAAAAGGTTGAAAGTCGTTCAACTTTTTTCCCTCTCATACTGTGGGACAAACCGGAATTGTGAAAGCGATATATGTATATATATATATATATATATATATATATATATATATAGGAATTAATTTTTCTCGAACCTTTAAATGTTTTAGTTGCATATTTACTTGGGTATATTGATCTTTGTTGTATTAAAACTACATATATAAAGCAGTCACGCTAATTATATATATTTTATTACTTCAGGACGTTTCGATTCTTTCGAATCTTTTTCAACTGAGTGTACTATAGGCTTCTACAAAAATGTACATTTTTATTGTTATTATATATAGAATTACAGGTTAAAAACTTACCATTTCAAACGGAGATTTTTTGTTCCAAGTAAAGATTAATTACAACACAACAATTATAACAACGCACTCTATTATATTTATATAAACTTGTAACAGTTGGGCTTTTAAAAATACTGTTTACAAGTTTATATAAATATAACAGAATACGTTGTTACAATTTATTGTGTTGTAATTAATCTTTACTTAAAACAAAAATCTCCGCTCTTAATGGAAAACAGTACACTCAGTTTGAAAAAAATTCGAAAAAATCGAAACGTCCTGACGTAATAAAATATTTATAATTAACGTGACTGCTTTATATATGTAGTTTTAATACAAAAATGAACCATATGCCCGAGAAAATAACCAACTAAAATATTATATATATATATATATATATATATATATATATATATATATATATATATATTATAACAACATTCAGAGGTAACATAACATTCCAAAATATGTAAATTATTGACTGTCAAACAGATATATGCAATAATAATTTAATCGGATGATAACATAAAAAATTAATTTAATTTATTTTTATTTCACATTTAATTCCCGGCACATTCTTCAGAGTTAAATAAACAAGACAAAGTATATACTGAATTAAAAGAAATTAAAGCGGAACTGCTGCAAGAAAATATTTTGGGTCCTGCTCTGTATCTGATCTATAACAATGATTTACTAACTACAGCTAGAACATCGTCTTCAAAACCTTACAGCCCTGGCAAAATACAATACGGTTATTTTTGCATGGGTACCAGGACACAAAGCAATTAAAAGTATACCAACTTACAACTGCAATCACAGTTATTGGAACGGATCTGTATTTAGCGTGAGTGGATATTCTGGAGACACCTCCTAGAATCCATCAATCCTAAAGGACAAACCAGTGAACAGGCTGCTGAACCTGATTAAGATAACCAACCTGTTCACATAGAATAGATCTAACAGACGACATTATAAGTCACTAGGCAGCAGTCTAAGCGCTTCTCCACCCTAGCCTGATATACCATTCTATTAATCAATCAATAGCTAGAACATAACACATTAGTTACTTTTACAGATAATATTGTAAACATCCATGAAACAACTACACAATTAGACAAAAAGGTGAAGGATCAAATTAAACGAGACGCAGCCGGATAACGGGTAATTACGTATCATGAATAACATTCATACTCCATAAGCTAACTCAATTCTGTATTTGGGAATCACCTTTGAAGCTAGACTTTGCTAGAAAATAGCTATTAAAAAGAATAGAAACATTAAATACAAGAAAACTTATTGGTTACTGACTATGTCAATGCTTCTTGGTACATCGGAACCAGTAGCCTACATCGAGATCTCGAGATGGGTCCCGTTATCGCTAGCTTTGCCAAGAGTCACGAACAATGATTTCTTCGCCTCCCGGTCATTCAGTTCCTTGACAAAACTCCCCTGGACTCTCTCCAAAGCGAATAAATCTTTCGCTTGTCAAGAAGATTGAAGTGTAATATTGAATTTATTTAGGTATTGCATAGTTGTAGTCCAACGAAATCTAAGTCTGCCTCCACGTGGCGAAAACCAAGCCGGGCAATACGTCATGGCAAAGATTAGGCAGGTTTCAGCTTAGACAGTATACTGCATTGTTTTGGTGACAGACGCTAGCAAGATCCCTAGCTTACTATCTATCGTAGCAAATTTCGAACTACTGAAGTGTTTGCTACACTTATTGGGTTGACGTGGGCTTGCCACGTCTGCCTTTAGCACCAGGACTCTTAAGGTTGACAAGGGGCCCGCTTTAGAGTTCGGTCATCTCGCCTTTTTTATCAAAATTTTTTAAAACACATTCCAACTCTTTTTGTACATTTTGCTGTTTGGGCCCCTGCGCGAGTACCTAACGCCATAAACTCGTCTGGAACGGCTAAAAGCTGAGTTGGGGGGTTTTACTATTATATAAGACCATTGCCAAGGTAGTTAATCAGACTGTCTTTAACTTTTAAAGCTCGTGAAACTTATCTTTCCATTCTATCAGTACAAAGTTCTTTTTAGAACTGTTAATTGCCCATTTATTGACTCAAACTTTTTCTTTGTGAGCTTCGCTGGCAAAAAGTTGTTCAGAGTCCAAGCTTGCTCGAGGCTCAGCCCGATCTACTGGGAAGTATAAAGGATTTTAATTTGACAAAGACCACCGAGTCTTTTCATTTCCGTGTAAGCTCGACAAATTTTATTTTTCTTTACTGGGAGATTACTTGGTTTGTATACTCCTAGACTCAGGAGAACAAAAACCAAAGGTAATAGTGCTAATGTAAAGCAACACCTAATGTGAGTTGTGGATAGATTAATTTTAAATATAGTTAATTTAGTAAAGCCTAGAGGTTAGTAGGAACATTAATTACATTTTTTTACTCGATAACAATCAGATTGTGATATTAAGAAATGCATATATGGCGTATTTTTGAAGGAAAAAAATATTTAATCATTTTTGAATCGATCAAGTTGATTTTTTGGCATAAAGGGAAGTATAAAAAACAGTCGTCTGTTTCTCCTACCAGTCGCCAGAGAAAACTATACCTGAATATCAAAATTTATTTTCTTCATAACTTTTTTTTGATGATATCCCTCATTTTGAGGAGAGCATCAAATAATACACTTTTTAATTGACAACAATAAATCTGTTTTTATACATGAAATATCTTAATTTATCACTTTGAAAGAAATCTCTTCATTTGGATCATATCTGTCAAAATGAAAATGATATGAAAGATAAGGAAAAAAGAGTGTTACCAACTTCATCCATCCAAAAATAAATTTAATACAAAATTAAAATAAAGTAAAAAATTTACCTCTAAATACCTGTAACTCGAAAATATAAAAATTTCGACATTTTTAAAATAACTTAAAACCTGTTTTGTAATGTTGTCACCGGTCACACAGTAACGTACTTTAATGTCAACATTATACTAGCTGTCCTAATTACATACAATTCATGCCACAGTAATTATCTCGAGAACAACACTATCCATAATTAAAACATATCTAGCCTAAATGACACTTATAGATTAAAATATCATACTTTATCGCTACCTTACCAATTAAAAGAGCCACACACCTTAAGACAGCAATTTAAAACCATTAAACCGTAAATAAACACCCTGTAAATCATGTGATTTAAACTGAATTTTCGTTCTCGAATTAACGGGACCCAGACCGGATGGTAAAATCCCAAGACACCGGCCGAAACCACTAAAGCGAGAGAGAAAGGCAAATATGCTAGAAAGATAAATAAAGGGAGACGGAAGAAGGTTGTAAATTATAAACCAGGGACGTTGAAAGAGTACAATATGAATTCAATTTAATACAGCACGATCGTTGAATGAATCAAATTAGGTCAGGAAACGAAGCGATTTTTGGGAGGTAAAAATGACTCAAATACTGCCTGCGATCTGATTGCAGAAATGGATAGGGGAAGGTAGTAGGAATGACGTCTCATCTCGTGTCTCAACAAATTTTGGTTGGAACATTGTTTTTTTTTTAACAAATTGGTCGAAAAATGATTTTCCCCCGTTTTTTTGGATTTTACGGAAAATCTAAGGGATTTAGAGAAAAATGTTCCATAGACGAATTGTACGTGTTGAAAATATCTTCAAAATGAGTTTTTGTTTGTCCAAATCGGTCTGTAAACAAAAAAGTTATTGCAAATTAAACATTAACAATGGCTTATTTTTCAATTGTTAATAACTTTCTTAATATTTATTGAATTGTTTTCAACTTTTACCAAAATGTGAGTTTTAAAGTGCTTAAAAAGTGTGTGGAAGTTGTACGCTGTCGATCCAATAGTTTTTGTAAAATTGCAATTGTTTATCAGAAAAACGAAAAAAGGGATTGGCTGTACCGTTGTCTAGGAAACTGCTACAGAGTTCTGTTAGTGCTCATTCTTTTCGTAAAAACTTAAGCTATCATGTAGTAACAAAACTGGATATTTTTCATATTTTGTTTATGCAAAATCGTCATGAAGATATCGGTAGTTTTTCGCTTATAAATAAATTAATTAACAACCGCATTTTTTGTCCGATTTGTTAATGAAGCATATCATTGAAAAGCTGGTAAAAAACACGAAATTTGAAAAAAAAAGTTGATGAAAATGACATTGTACAAACAAAAAAAATGAAAATATCTTAATTGTTTTGTATTTATAAAAGATTAGATAATTTAAGGTGTATTATTTATGTATTTATAATGATTTTTCTTTCTGTATAATAATAAACGATAAATATTAATACATATGTAACTAATTATTTAAAACTTCGTTGTCTTGTGTAATATAATTTCAAAACTTCCCAGACTCCTGAAAAATATTGTAGTAATTTGTATAATTGATCACCTGTATATGCTGTTGAATATATTATGCAAGAATATTTATCATTTATATGTTTCATTTTTACTACATTCATACAATATACGTTATTTAACGATAATTATGATATAATGAATTATTGTATAACTTTTAATACAACCTTATTTTATAACAATAACATTATTCAAGGAATGTTATTTCAATACAATAATAAGAAAATTCAAATTTTAGCACGATATTATTATTTCTAGTTCATACATATGTAATAAAAGCAAAAAATGCGAAATCTTGAAACAT
The DNA here is from genome assembly GCA_034092305.1 of Diaprepes abbreviatus. Lineage (NCBI taxonomy): Eukaryota > Metazoa > Arthropoda > Insecta > Coleoptera > Curculionidae > Diaprepes > Diaprepes abbreviatus. The sequence continues at coordinate 493,261 of JASJET010000343.1, read as the reverse complement.
ATAATTTTTTTTTTGGGGGGGGGGGGTGAGAGAGGGCCGAATATAATTGTTCATAAAGTGTATATATATATATATATATATATATATATATACAGGGTGTCCAAGATAAGGATCCTAAGCATGGGGATCTCGGAAACAGTTGGAGATACGAGGTCGGTTAAATTAGAGAAAAGTTGCGCAATTTAGTGCTAAATTAAACGCAGTTAAAAAAATTTAAAAATTTCAAACACTTCCGGAGATTTCCGGAAAAAAACGAAATTTGGCAAAATCGTTTTTAATTTTTGCAGGCTTTATTTAAAGAGATATCCGAAAATAAAAGGTAGATTCTCATTGCCACTTTTTATTTTTTATAATTTGGTCTAAACAAAATTTAAATCCGACGTTTCGTTTCTGAGATACCATCATGAACTTTCATTTTTTATATGGAACAAAAAAAAGTATCCCATGTATTTGATAGCATTTTTTATTACAAATTCAACGGTGTATCACACTTGCATATCAAGTGTGTAGTTCATTGGCTTTTATAAAACTGATATACCTTTCTCTCTCGCTCTCACGGAGCTCTTATGGAAAGTACTTGAACTACGTATTCGATATGCAAGGGTGATACACCGTTGAATTTGTAATAAAAAATGCTATCAAATACATGGAATACTTTTTTTTGTTCCATATAAAAAATGAAAGTTCATGATGGTATCTCAGAAATGAAACGTCGGATTTAAATTTTGTTTAGACCAAATTATAAAAAATAGAAAGTGGCAATGAGAATCTACCTTTTATTTTCTGATATCTCTTTAAATAAAGCCTGCAAAAATTAAAAACGATTTTGCCAAATTTCGTTTTTTCCGGAAATCTCCGGAACTGTTTGAAATTTTTGAATTTTTTTAACTGCGTTTAATTTAGCACTAAATTGCGCAAGTTTTCTCTAATTTAACCGACCTCGTATCTCCAACTGTTTCCGAGATCCCCATGCTTAGGATCCTTATCTTGGACACCCTGTATATATATATATAAAGGTATGTAATCGTTTTCAATGGAAAAACATGTAAAACGAGTAAAAAAATTTTTAAATGTAAAAAATGCAATTTGGGGGGGGGGGGGTCCGAGAAGGTTGAACATGCGCCCAATATTATTTTTTCGATGAGCTACCTCAAAAAAAATCAAAGAATGAAAGCTCTACGTTATTTAGAAGCGGAGATATTGCTAATTTTTCAAACGCGCACCGATTTGAAGACGCGCTCTCACTTTGTACTCAGTGAGATTCGGTTACCCCCTCCAACCGGCGTCCAGCACGTACCCTCAGTTTAGCAATCTCCTGAAGAGTTGATTGTGTATAAATTAACCTCAATTGAATTATTTTATATACTTTAGGCTCTTATTAATGAACTAAAAAATTCAGCTCTTAATATAAACAATCGCTCTGTGATTTTTTTGAAAAAAAATTGCTAACTCGACTCCTATCGGTCGTAGAGACTTTTTTTTTCAAAATTCATGTTTTTTACCAGCTTTCCAATGATATGCTTCATTAACAAATCGGACAAGAAATGCGGTTGTTAATTAATTAATTTATAAGCGAAAAACTACCCATATGTTCATGTCGATTTTGCATAAACAAAATATGAAAAATATCCATTTTTTTTTAACTACATGATAGCTTAAATCTTTACGAAGAGGATGAGCACTCTGTAGCAGTTTCCTAGACGACGGTACAGCCAATCAAAAATAGTCACTTTTTTCGTTTTTCTAATAAACAATTGCAATTTTACAAAAACTATTAGACCGACAGCGCCCAACTTCCGCACACTTTTTAAGCACTTTAAAACTCACATTCTGGTAAAAACTGAAAACAATTCAATAAATATTAAGAAAGTTATTAATAATTGAAAAATAAGCCATTTTTAATGTTTAATTTGCAATAACTTTTTTGTTTACAGACCGACTTACAAACTCATTTTGAAGATACGTACAATTCGTCTGTGTGTGTCTCTAAATCCCTTAGATTTTCCGTAAAATCCAAAAACACCGGGGAAAAATAATTTTTCGACCTATTTGTTAAAAAAAAACAATGTTCCAACCAAAATTTGTTGAGACACGAAAAGTCATTTCTACTACCTTTCCCTACCCATGTCTGCAATTTTTTTAACACTCCATTTCCTGGCCTAAATGACATAATATTGTGCAAACTTGACCTTCTGGTACAAATTTATATTAAAACACACAAAATATAATGTTTTTAATTAATTTTAAAGTACAAATGTTGCGGCTAATAATGAAAACTTTCTTTCCCCAAATGTAGATTACATGTTTGCAGATATTCTGTCCAATTTCTCAAACAAAAAAAACACAGATGTAGAAAAATAATTCTTATATAAATACCTCGGTAAATACATAATAAATAATTAAAAATAAATTTAAAATACTTTTTTAGAACCGCCAAGTGCAAACAAAACAAACACGACCGCCAAAATAAAATAAAATAATGGCACCCATCACCCAGTAACAAGTGTGTTTTTTAAATCCCCCCCCTCCCCCCAAGCTTTGCGAACTAGCGCATACAGCCTCTGCCCCAACTAAATTTAATAATGATCAATTATTAGAGCAAAAACTTTTTATTCCATGCACATACAGAAAAATATCCAAGGTAACAGCGGGAATCGAACCCGCTCCCCCTTGATCACACACCTCTACACCAATCCTACGCCAAACAAGGATGTTTATTGTTCAGTTTATTTAATAGCATTCCAATTTTTTAGCGCCTGTTACAAATTTTGTTTAACTTTAAAAATAGCTGCATACGGAAAACATTAATACATAGTTCCCCCTTTCTTGCTCACAGATAAGTCCCGTTAGATCTTCGTTTTTCAACTGAGACGTATAGACAAATGGCACTATCTCATATTGCCGATCATAGGAAATCCACGTGAGTTCAAGTTACTGCTCTGTTGCGACTAAGTAATTAATATGAAAAATGGAAAAGCATTTGGGAAAGTGGAAAGTAAGAATTATATAAAAAATGGCTTACTATTCTACTACCCGCCACTGTAGTTATATTTTTCTTATTTAAAGCAAATGTAAACATGAACTAATTGTTTTCTATTTATTATCAAAATATGTTTCAAAAATTTAGAATTTAAAAATAAACTAATCGTATTTTGCCACCAGATTTAAAAATATGAAATAGTTTACATACAAGTATATTGTATTTTTTAAGTATATTGCATATTACATTTGACCAATGTGCATTAAACCCGATCTGGTGGAGTTTTGTTTTGCTTCTGAAATTGTTATAAATTGTATTATATATGTCAACAAACAATATATAGGAATATTAAGGTAAACAACCTAGGAATAAGGTGCGCTGTTTTTTGCTATATTGGAGGTTATTTTTCAGAATAACATGAAACTTTTCGACACGACACGATGGGGCATCTAAAAGTATCACTCATTGTCTTCAGAACTCATTTTCAATCGTCTCAAAATCTTTTTTCCTCTCTGAAGTATCGCTTGTGGAAATTTATGATTTTACCGATCATTTTGCACCCTATCGGTAACGCGAAAAATTCACAAAATTGAAGAAATATAAATTTTACAAGCAATACGTAACAGGAAAAGTCGTCTGGAATGACGTAGGGAAATCGGGGGATTTTGGGATCGCTAATCATATAATTTCAATATCCAAGATGGCGGATTTAATGTGGCGGATGTGAAAATCGCAAAAACAATAAAAAAAAATCGATGATTCCGGCTTAATCTTATCACTCGAGGTTTAAGTAACAAGATTCGGATGGAATCATCGATTTTTTATGGTGTTTCGATTTTCAGATCCGCCATAATGAACCCGTCATTTCGGATATAGAATTTGTCGAGTTCTGACTTCAAATTTGTGATCAGCGACCCCAAAAACCCCGATTTCCCTGAGTCATTTCAGACAACTTTCCCTGTCACATATTTTTCGAAAAATTAATATTTTTTCAGTATTACGAGAGTTTTTTTGACTTACCCATATGGTGCAAATTGTCAACAAAACCATAAATTCTCACAAGCGACATCTCAGAGAAGAAAAAAGATTTGGAAACAATTTTAAATCAGTTTTGAAGGCAATGAGTGGTACATTCCGATGCCCCCTCGTGTCATGTCAAAAAGTTTCATGTTACACTGAAACATAACCTCCAATATAAGAAAAAATAACGTTCTTGGCACTTTCAGCATGTCAAAAACCTCCGGAAAAGTATATAGTCTCATTTCTGGGTTTGATATTAGAGGAAATTTTGTCGGCCTGTGTTATCTTCCAAACGTAAACAAAATTTTCATTTTTTGTCGATTTGGTGAAACAAGGCGTGGTTTTACTCTTTCCTAATTTTAAAGTTCAAAACTTAGTAAAATTATTGTTGCACTTGTCAAATTAAGCCGTGAACTGTAAACTTAAACCACTATGAACCAAAACCACGGTAGTAAGTTAAGGGTACGATTTATTGTGATTTCGGTCATAAATTAAAGGTTATTCGGGATTTCGATACTCAGAATTATTCTTTCTAATAAGATGGATGAGATATATGATTATAACTGTTAAAGTATAATTGTGACATTTGTTATGTATTAATTTTTTCGCGGAAACATTTCTCTCACCTCCTGTCAACTTTAGTGTATTCTACAATACAAATATGAGAAACAAATGTCTTCAAGTCTTCAATTCAAGGATTGGTTTGACACAGCGCCCACAGCTAATGGGTTCTTTCCACGATCAACGGAATGAGAATCATTTTCTGACATATTAACTTGTTCACAGTGTAGAATTTTCACATCAATCAAAAATCCAACATCCACCTAATTTTTGTAACTCAATAAAAAAACTCTCACTAAAATAACAAAACTCTACAGATCAGTCAGTTATTGCCCGACCCTCGTATAATCTAACTAATAACATACAGAAAAGGAATGCAAACGAAGAAAGAGATAGCCAACAAGGGCAAAAGGGCCCGACGCAAACCCAAAGCAAACCGGAGGGTCTCGTGACTAATCTCCTTTCACACCGCTAAAAACGTCATAATTCACGTGACGAGATCTTGTCTTGTTGCACTCACTCTGTTATGGTAAAGTGTCGAGTCACTGAGTGTAATTTATAGTCACCGATATAGGTGAATGGAGAGGCCATTTACTATACAAGATATTAAGTTTATCTCTATCGATTGATTGATTTTGACAGTTTATTTACCGAAATGTTTAGGACGTCGTTTAAAATTTAATCTCCTATTTAAAATATACCTTTTTGACTAAAAATTGACGGAAAAGTATTAAATAATCCATCACAAAATCTCGTATTTTAAAAATACAATGACAATATAATAATTTAATACTTTGCAGAATTATAGAAAACCTTTTTCTCAATGAGGAGAAAGGACAGGTATAAAAAGCATTTAATCCATAAATTGATTTCAAACGAAGAGAGGAGGATCGTTCGCATTTGATTTGAGGACTGAATAAATGCACGCTCATTTGAAAATAACAATTCTGGTTGCAAATCCGTGACTTTAGAAATGGGGAACTGATGCATATTTAAACTTGTAACAGGCTCGATCTGAAACAAAGAATAATGACTGTCAACCACAATTTGAATTAAATCCTTTACACTATGTTTGATTTCACATTTTCAAAATAGATATATTCCGACTGATTGATATCAACATAGCAGATTGTTCAATAAGTTTTGTCGTTTGATAAGGAAAACACAATTTTCTGGTTTGAAATGCATTTTATTATTCAATATAATCTCCCTGAACTTCAATGCACTTGTTCCAGTGATTGTCTAATTTATGGATTCCATCCCTGAAGTGAGAATCCGTTTGCCATTACCGCTTCATTCGACGAAAATCGAGCCAGAAGTCAGAGGAAGCTAAATCTGGCGAATAGGCTGGATGTTACAACATATTCGTACTTTAATTCACTGAGTTTCGCGATGGTTTTTGTAGCTTTGTGAGAAGGTGCGTAAACCAGGTCTTTTTTCACGATTTTTTACATCCAACTGATACAAAAGGTTACCATAATAATCTGAACTTATTGTTTCATCAATTTGGAGGTAATCCAAAAATAAAATTCCTTTTGCATCTCAAAAAACTTTCTTGGTCGATTTCTGGACTCTAACTCACTTCGGAGCCGAAGAATCGAGTTTATACCACTCCTTAGCCTCTTGTTTTGATTTAAGATCATGGTGGTAGACCCAAGTCTCATTCAGAGTGATGAAATTTCTTTTATACTTTCTACAATGCTCCAAATATTGCATCCGAATGTGTTTTTATTCCATTGTTAGCGACTGCGGCACCCATTTTGCAGACAGCTTTCTGAAACCCAAAACTTTAGCCAAAATATTGCCCACACTGCCTAATGAGATCCCTAGAGCTTCTACTAAATCTCTCCTATATTTTGCTATGATTTCAAGTGGGCTGTTTTTTAACGATGGCCCACCACTGGTTTAAATATAAAACTATGTAAATCTTGTAATAGTCTTTGTTTTTTACTTTATTTCTCACAAGCAAAAGCCACTATTTTTTTTAAATTTGTAAACTCCAAACTGACCCGCTACTGTTTTCTTAATTAACAAACTCAACCCAGATTATTAATGTCATTCCAAAAAGACTTGGGATCATTATGTATATTTTGTTGACCTTTATTTATATAATTTTTATGCGCCCGTATTACACTTTGTTTAATTTTTCTTCTAAGTCGTGACAACTCTAGGTTCTGGGCATAGTTATAGTTCTTTTTAAGTTTCTGTCTTAGTTGATTCTTTCTTTTTAGGTAATTTATTATTATTTTGTTATACCAAACAGGATATGATCTGTTACACACAACGGTCTTCGGCACGCATATTTCAAATATATTATATATTTCACTATAAAATAATTCGACTGCTTTATTAACATCCACAGACCAATTCACATTAAGAAACATGTACAGCAAAGTCAACCTATCTAAAGTTGTAGTTACTCGTCATACTTCACTTAAGTTCAGATTCCCTCACATAACCAAACCCAATTTTAGTCTCTAAGGTCGGATGATGACTGTGCTCAGACACAAGGCTGCACGTAGCTCTCGAAATCGTACAGTTTATCGTACTTATTATAACATCCAATATATGTCCCAAAGGATTAACGTTTCTATTGTGCTGAGAGCAGTCATAGAAATCCAGAAACCTAGTCAATTCAGTTACATAAGAGTCTTTAATACCTATTTTATAGAAATTATTTAAGTTTGAAATATTAAAGTAGCCAGCAATTACAAAATTTTGCCCAATTACATGCGATAAACTCTCAAAATAATTAAACAAACATTCGTAAACCCTCAGCCCACAACCTGGCGTAATGTTAACAAAAAAAAAGTATATTTGAAAATAGTCATGAATTGTTACCCTGACTTCAAGTAGCTTAATGTCATTATTAGTAAATTCAACAAACAGCCTGGCACTTACAAACGTTTTTTTGATACCCAAAAACACTGTACTTCCACTGTTTTTACCACCCTGCTCATGTTTACGATCTTCCCGGTACACACAGAAGGTTTCTGGGAGAAGCTCCCCATCAAAAACTCCTTCAGATAGCCAGGTTTCAGTCAAAAAACCACATTGAATTCGTCCTAAGTCGCACATATGGAGTTAAAAATCTCTTGTGTTTTGGTGCTTAGGCCTCTTACGTTTTGATATGGTATGGTAAATTCATTTTTAGCCCTGATACCCCGACAATCGGCTTTACTAGAAGTGGTCATCTATAATTGCTACCCAAGCCAAGCATAGTCAATCCTTTCACGATGTTTTTCCGGTAGATCAAGGTATGTTGGACATTCTATATCCTATGAAGTATGAAATCTTCAGTGACATTTTAGACTTTTCGTTCGATAGTTTACAGTTAATACACTTTTGAACGGTGTTACTACATTCCTTTGCGTCGTGGCCTAAGCTATTACATTTTCCACATATTTGACTAAAATGTGGTAATCGGACTTGCATTGTCTTTATTTTTATTTATTTTTACGACCTTACATAAAGCTCCAGAGGATCTCCAACAAATGCACTGGCGAAGTTTCTTTTAAAAATCATACAACCTTTAGAAGGTAAGACCAACACATATGTTAAAAATTCCACACATTTCGTGAACATTATTAGTATCATGAATCTAAAGCCAGACGACAGACTAATAGGCTTTGATATGGAAAGTCTGTATATTAATGTACCATTAGGGGAATCACTAAAGATAATCAAAACTAGACTTTCAAATGATACTACTTTATCAGATCGAAACACGTTACCACAGGACGGGGTGATGGATCTTTTGGAGTGTTGCCTGCGTAGTGCTTACTTTCAAGTAAAGGACAGGTTCTACGCTCAGGACGACGGGCTTCCGATGGGTTCTTCACTCTCTCCAGTCGTCGCCAATATATATATATATATATATATATATATATATATATATATATATATATATATATATGAAATGGTTCGAAACTCACGCTATAGAAATGGCAACAGTAAAACCGAAAGTCTGGTTGAGATATGTCGATGATACTTTCATCATATGGAAAGGCAATGATTAAGAACTTAATGATTTCTTGAAACATCTAAATAACATTCGACCTATAATTAAGTTTACCATGGAAAAAGAGGTATATAATCAATTGCCTTTCCTAGATGTCATGGTGAATCGCTCAAACGAAACTATTAAAACTTCAGTATGCATAAAGCCAACACATACTGGATAGTATCTTAATCATAGTTCCAATCATTCTGTTGTGACAAAACGGGGAATTATACGCAACCTCTATAATCGCGCTATATCTATATTCAATAATGCCGACTTATTGAAAAAAGAAGTAGCAAATTTAAATCCGATTTAGAACAGAATGGTTATCCTTTGAAACTAATTTACGATGTTATAAATAACTTTAGAACAACGAACACTGGACAACACACATTCCTTCTTCACAATTCCGTACATTAAGGGAACTTCGGAGAAAATAAGACGAATTGCCTGTAGTTATAATATAAAAACAGCGTTTAAATCAGGAAATATCAGGAAATACACTTAGAGCTCATTTAACAAAAACAAAACCAAAAAGTACCGATAAGAAAGAATATGTTTACAAAGTTCCATGTGAGTGTGGTGAAATGTATATTGGAGAAACCAAACGACCACTAGAAGTTAGAATTAAGGAACATCAACCTCATACATAAAAAGGGGAAACGTCGAGATCAGGTATTGCAGAACACGCCTAGGATAAACAACACAAATAATAGTCTGAGACTGCGGCAATATATATGGAACCCGACATGAAAAAACGAAAATTTACAGAACGAGCTTACATTAAAAACAATAATGGAATCTTCAGTAAACCGAGTATTGAAAGACCTAATCTTTGGCAACCACTACTTTGTAACACCAAATCATTGACGTGTGTACAGTGAAGCGAAACTTTGCGCTTCAGTAGACACAGTCCCTATATAAGCTCGTAGTCTTAAGACAAAACATTCAGTTTATACTTGATAACGATTAGAGATACAACCTAATCGAAAGGTCGTAAAAATAAATAAAAATAAAGACAATGCAAGTCCGACAACCACATTTTAGTCAATCTTCAACATTGTCTACAACCTTCAAACAAACGTTCCACATATTTGTTGTGATGTACACTCTCTAGACATATGGCTATAACCACCATAGTTATAGCACCCACCTTACCAGGCCGATGTATTCAAAACAACGATATGCTCTACAAGCCAAAAAACGTCTCCCTGCCGCTCGTGTCATGTAACTTATTCACGATTTAAGGTACTAAATCATTAAATTTAATTTAGAAATTTAAGGTTATTTTTAACAATGTACTGAATAAAGGAAACGTAGTAAATAATTCATTATCCAATACTTTTAGATAACGATTAATATTACTTTTGAAAATGATATTTACATTTTTATTCTTTTAAAATTATAAAAAGCCTACTTTTTGTGTCACTTCAATGAAAACACATTACCTTTCCAAGACGTCACTTTAAGGAAAATATAGGTATGAAAAATGTTTTATTTTCCGTTTTTTCATGTTTGTTTTCAATTTCCACATGTGACAAAGGCACGATCCATAAATCTTCAAACTTAAATTTAATAAAACCACCACGCGGTCCGATATCAATCCTTCACAATAAACCGGGCAGCTTCTGGCTTCTGGTTAAATTCGAATTAGATGAGTCACTTTTCAGTGGCAGAGGCATCCGACCAACACGCATTCGCTTTCATTCAATCAGCCGAATCAAGCGGAGTGTAATGGGCAAACGACGAAGAGATATAAAACAGGACCGATGGAGATAATAGATTAACTGGGTATTGTTCGGATGGATAGGCGGGTATAAAAACAGTTTTTTACGTTCTTTTGAAGCTTTTGCCTCGATTAAATTTATCACACGTTAGAAGTTTAATCTAGGACATGACAGGCGTGGAAAATGTTACTTCTTAATACTTATGAGAGAAACGTTGAAGTAAATAGAGGCAACACCTATGGTTAGTTTTCCAAGCGTCCGAGTTAATTTTCCGTGGTTAGATTGGATAAAAAAGCAGAAAAAATGTTTATTGTGGCTCACACGTAGTTAAATTACTCCCAACGAATAATGTAACTTCTTAGTGAAGCCGATTATCGCACTGGCAAAAAATTCTTTGAAATTATCTGGTTATAATGAAGAGTAAGAACCTAATTCTAGAAATGGCATAATATTACTCGACCATTTCTTCATCCCCCATATAGAGGGCGTACAAAATCTTCCTCAATACCATTAAAAAAATAAAAGTTACAAAAAAAAAACACGAATATGAAAAAATATCTTTCTAGAGTTTATAAAAGAAGATTAGAAAGTTAAACAGAAACAAACGAGGAAAGAAAAAGGGAAGCGGAAGCGGAAATACTCTATTTGCTTAGCTCATATAACGTTTGTTTTGATGTCAGATTGCGTGCTGAGAGTTATGATGACAACTGTACAAGCTGCAGTGATATAAAATCACGGCAATGCGGTCTCAGTTGCTTGAGACCGTACATAAATTCCTCAACAGATCATGCTCTATTTTTCGAGGTTCTTATTCTGATGAATATGAGCGATAACCAATGAGAAAGTCGCGTTTTGTCACGGGGAAATTATGCCTTTATAATGATCGTTAATGTTTTTTTAAAGATAATAACTGATTGTTATAAAACTCTGAAATTTATAGTGAATTTTGGAAGAAAATTTGCTGTAATCGTGTCTTATTTTCCAAACTGTCACTATCGTGTACGTTTATAAGGCGACAACTCCATCAGCTCAAATATTTACCATTATTTTGGCTCTTTTTACCTTATTATCTATTCTATTTTTGATATCGTTTAGGTAAGATCTGTAAGAATACAGAAAGGAGACATATGACGAAAATTTCGAAATAATGTGAAAACAGAAATTGAGAGAAGGAAGACAATAATATCTACTTTTGCTATACCCAAGAACATTCTCCATAGATATTAATAAAACGTAACGACCCTTGCTCCAACACTTAACAAACATTCTCAATATAGACGTTGATTATTTTTCGGAAACTGTTTCAAAACATGCTCTTCTTCTTCTTCTTCTTCTTCCAGGTAGAACCAAGTTCTGTTATCTACATAATGTCTCATCGATCCTCGTTTGAGGTCGAAATTCAGCTGTCTCTCCATCTTATGGGGGGTCGTCCAGGCGGCCGTTTGGTATTTGGTTTCTCTCTCATCACGGTTTTTGCTAGTCTGTCATCGTCCATTCGTTCCACGTGATCTCTCCACTGCCTACGACGGTTTCGAACCCACTTCACAACATCCCCCACTCCGCTGTCCTCGCATATTTTTGCGTTTCTTATTCTATCTCTTAAACTTGTTCCCGTGATCATTCTCAACGTTTGAATTTCTGTGGTTCTTATAATTTGTTTTGACTTTGTTGTTTTATTTCTTGTTTCTGCGCCATAGGTCAGTATCTGTCACAGACCTTGTAAATTCTTGCTTTGCTCGCAACCGTCATATGTTTATTGTTGCAAATTATGTCTCTTAGTTGGCCTGATATCATGACCGCTTTATTGGCTTGTGTGCGTACTTCTTCCGTTACTGCCCTGTTACTTGTTATGTGCTCCCAGGTATTTAAACTTCCCAACTTGTTCGATATGTTTGTCACCAACCATTAGTTTGCATCTTATCGGTTCTTTTGCTATTACCATTGCTTTGGTTTTCTCCACAGATATCTTCATATTATACTGTTTGGCTGTTCGATTGAGATGGAAAAGCATTCTTTGTAAGTTGTCCTCGCTATCTGCTGTCAAGGCAACATCGTCTGCAAAGCATATAATCTGAACGGTGTTGTGTCCCATTGGGTACCCAATATTTGTGCTTTTTATCTCATCAATGATTTCGTCCATGATTACATTGAAAAGTGTTGGACTTAGGCTATCACCCTATCTTATTCCTATGGATAGTGGGATTTCCTCTGTTAGAGTGTTATTTGTTTTAATTACCATGGTGTTTTTTGGAATTCAGTTCGTATATTGTGCGTATGATTGCTTCGTCTACTTGTTTTGTTCGCAGTAGTTCTGTTATGTGTTCCAGTTTGACTCGGTCGAACGCTTGTGTAAAGTCCACAAAACAAATGAACAGCGGTTTATCGTATTCGATAGATTTTTCAACCAGCTGTCTGATAATAAATATACCGTCGATAGTAGAACGGTTATTCCGGAAGCCCTGCTGTTCTCGGCCCGCGTAAGTACCTAATGTAACCCAAAATATTTAATATTATTTTTTAATACAACTAATACTTTAAAAATCATATTTTTTAAATTCCGTTTCAAATGTCGCTCCTAAAAGCTAAAACTTGTCACTGGACCGCTATAACGTCATATGTTACCAAAGACTGGTAAATTTAAAAGGAGATATAAAGTTTTTTCGTAATTTCTGTAAAAAAAGATAAGTTATAAGTTTTATAAGTGTTGTGCAGTGCCTCAGTGTACAAGTACTAGAACTAAAATACCTGAAAACTTATTTATTCACGTTCTACGCTCGAAAAATAATAGGAAAATTCTGCTAGCCTGCAGGGATCCGAGACTTATACCTACACAGTCTAAAATGTATTTTTGTGACGATCATTTTGATGTAAGTTTTCATAATATTTGTTCATTTTTCTTATATTAAACGATATTTTGTCTCCGTTTACGTTTTTTTGGGTTTTAGACAGAATAACACACGAATATACACACACAAATTAAAAAATGAGTATATCAAGAACGACATTACTGACATCTAAATAATAAGATTGATGAAATAAAAAAGAACATGACTGATGTAAAATTGAAATGGAATGCTGTCAAGAGCATAATTAAAGAAACTGCTAAAGAAAAACTTGGAACAAACACGAAAAAAAAGAAACAAAAATGGATGATAGATGAAATTTTAGACAATACACGAATAAAGATCAAACAAAATACAAGAATGTCCACAACGAGATTTGAAATAAAATAAAACTAGCAAAGGAAGATTGGTTGAATAAACCATGTGACGAAATAGAACTGTTAAACCGTCAGCACGATTTGTTTAATCTACACAAAAAACTGAAAGAAACTGCTGTCGTCGAAAGAAAAACGGGTAGAGGGATTATTACGAACGACAATGGACTAGTCATTGTAGAAGCCAAGCATAAGGTTAAGAAAATGAAAGAAGAAACTAATCCAAGAAGAACATTTAGATATCTTAACCGACCTTTTTAATCATGTTTACAAAACAGGAAATATTCCTGATGACTGGGTAGTTTCGTCCTTTATTCCTATCCCCAAAAAACCCACAGTCAAAAACTGTGAGGATTATAGATCTACCAGTCTTATCAGTCATGTTCTAAAAGTATTTCTTAATATAATAAATGGATGAATATACCCGAAACTTGAACAAGACATTGTCGATACGCAATTTGGCTTCAGGAACGGCTTAGGTACAAGAAAGGCGCTATTTAGTTTAAATGTTTTAATTCAGCGAAGTCGTGATGTAAATTGCGATGTATTCACCTATTTTATTGATTTTGAAAAAGCTTTCGACCGAGTAGATCATCAAAATCTCATAGAAACACTACAAGAGCATCAATTGGATGATAAAGATTTACGACTTATTTCCAACCTTTATTAGAAACAAGAATCATTTGTTCAAGTGGAGGAAAAGGAATCACAAAAATTCCAAATTCGTCGGTGTTCGGCAGGGTTGTGTGTTATCTCCACTACTCTTTAACATCTATTCAGAAAAACTATTTCGGGAAGCTCTTGAAGAGGTAAAAGATGGTATCTCTCTAAATGGGGTTTTGATCAGTGAGATATGCAGATGATACTGTCCTTCTTGCAGACACAGCTGAAGGATTTCAAAGACTGATAGAAAGGGTAGATAAGATCTGTGAAAAATACAACATGCGATTAAATATAAGCAAAACAAAGGTTATGATAATAAGCAAAAACATACCCCAAAATGTACAATTTCGCGTTAGAGGTTATCTAAGTGTATCATCCATCAAATATCTGGGCGCATAACTACATGATAAGTGGGAGGAAATAAAAATACGTATCGAGAAAGCCAGAGCCTATTTCAATCGCATGAAAACACTATTATGTAATATGAAACTTAATCTACAATTAAAAACTCGCTTACTAAAATGCTACATATTCTCTATACAGATGTACGGTGTAGAATCTTGGACATTGACGAAGGCTGCATGTAAACGACTTAAGGCTTTTGGAATGTGGTGTGAATATCTTGGACACATCACGTAACCAACGAAACTGTTCTGCAACGCATACGAAAGGAGAGAGAAATCATGAAGACCATTAAAGAAAGGAAATTAGCATCCTTTGGACATATAATGCGTAACCAAAAATTCGAACTCCTAGAATAGGTTATGCAAGGCAAGATGGATGGTAAGAGAGGCCCCGGAAGACGACGAATTTCATAGCTACATAATTTGCGACAATGGACCGGAAAGACATCTACTGAATTATTTAGAGCCGCTGTCAATAAAGCAATATGGAGCAGAATGATCGCCAACGTCCACTGAGGATATAGCACAGGAAGAAGAAAAAGATATTAAAAGTTATTATTTTTCAAGTTTTCAAAATAAAAACTGGAATTTTGAGGTTAGAAATAAAGTAATCAAAATTGGGTACCAATGTTTTGTACTTGTTTTATTTTAGTTTTAAGCTTATAAATACCTATGATTGGCAACCGTGAAACAATCAATTCTCGGCAAATTCTTAGAATCGTTTAAAAAGGCTGTAGTGAGCAAATTTCGAAGAAACTGTACGAAAATTACGATAAAATATTGTTAGCCAAACAACGTAGACTTTGACAGAGATGATGTTCGCCAACAAGTGACGTCATGCACTTTGATTGGTGTCCGTTGTCACGTGACTTGAGACTGATTTAATTACATTTTGATTATTAAATAAAAATTAAATCCCTTAAAAATAAAGAAAAATATTGTGTTTTTTTAGCATTTCTATTATGGAAACTACCGTGTAGCGGCAAAATTATATTTTTATATGAATACAGTCAACATCCCTCTTCATTGATAAAAAATACAATACAGAATACAATTTGCCTCGGAATTTATCGTATAAAAGCGCGAGTCTGATACGAATTTATTTCATACAACCTCATCCTTACGTCACGTAAATCAATACACAAATCCAGTCTAAAAACCATCCAATCCAATATTTGACCGTAAAAGATACAGAAGATGGGACACCTGATAATTTATTATTCAGTTCGTTCACGTTGGGGTTGGTAAAAAGCTTGTAATGACCCTATTTTGTCGTACTTACGCTAAAGCCGCGTGCACGACAGGTAAAATATGCAGCAACGTTTGGAAAAAAAATGTGATACGTCATTTGGTTAAATTGTTATATAATGAAGTTGGAATAGAGGAAGACGGGGTTTTTACCAGTGTTATCTTTTGGTTTGTTTTTGCTACGGGGTCTGATTTTGGAAACAAATTAATAATTATCATTTCCAGTGGGATTAATAAAACGGAAGAAAGATTAAACAATGTTATTTACTCCGGTTGATATGAACTATATGTAAATAACACTAATTCCTTTAATACCAGGTTATTTTGGATTGCTTATTACATCTGTTTCCATGAGAGTATATTGCATTTACTAATTACTAATGCAGGGTACTCGTATGTATATTACATAGCGTTCTGCTGTGAACATACGGGGTGTTTCGAAAATACGTGTACAACCTCTAATGACAGGCTCTTGACATCAAAATAGGTCAATTTATAAAGTAGTGTAGGCATTCTAAAAGTAACGTCACTTGTAAATATCGGGTCTGATATTTTATGTCATCAACGCTATGACAACCTAGATATTTCTATCGGATAACCACATGTATTTGAAAGCTTTTTTACTACTTAAAAAAATTTTATTGGATAAGGGTTTTTGCCGGGGAAAAAAACATTTTCAAAGGCTTGAACTTCACGGTTGCTCCGAAAGAGGTTCCTATTCTCGATACAATTAGCGCCGCGGATTCAGCAAACATCGAAGATTTTTTTGCAGATGAGTTCAGGTGGAAAATAAGAGAGACTCTACAAAAATCTGAATCAACCAAACCAAACATCAGCAAAAACGAGAAAACTGCCCTAGATAACCTACAGAAGAACTCCAGTATTAAAATTCTACCAGCGGATAAAGGGAATGCCACAGTCGTAATGAATGCTGAGACATACAATCAAAAAAGTAACGAAGTTTTAAAGAAAGGAAATTATACATCTTTTGCTAAAGATCCCACATCTACAATTGAAGGGAGAATTTATCGCGTTCTTAAGAAACATGAACGGTATATTCCTGAGAGAACCCGGAATAAGTTGACGCCACACCACAGCAAAACTCCACATCTTTATGGACTCCCAAAGATACATAAATAAGAAATGCCTTTACGACCTATCACGAGTTCCCAGAACTCTTCGACTTCTGAGTCTGGATTGGAAGTTTATTCTTCCAATCCTGAGACCATTACAGAGAAATACATCGTCCTGAGTTAAGAACTCGCAACATTTCGTAGAAATTATATGTGAAATAGAAGTACAAACAGAAGACCATTTTATTAGCTTTGACGTGGAGTCACTAAAAATCATAAGAAAGAAACTTGAAGAAGACCATACCTTAGCAGAAAGAACATCTTTACCGCCGCACGCTGTTATGGACTTGTTGGAAAGTTGTTTGACTAACTCCTATTTTCAGGAAAAGGATAAATTCTACATCCAGGATGATGAACTACCGATGGGATCCTCACTTTCACCGGTGGTCGCAAATATTTTCATAGAATGGTTCGCAATTGAATCCGCAACTAAGAAACCAAAATTATGGCTTAGATACGTAGACGATACCTTTATTATCTGGAATAGAAACGACGAAGAACCTCAAAACTTCCTTTCTCATCTTAACAAAATCAGCCAAACCATTAAACTCACCATAAAGAAAGAAGTACAAAATAAATTACCCTTCTGAAATGTTTTGGTTGAAAAAAATGGCAGACAAATTCGAACGTCAGTTTACAGAAAAACCACATACACAGAAGAATACTTAAACTACTCATCCAATCACTCCAACAGCACCAAACAAGGAATTATAAGAAATTTCGTAGGTAGAGCTTTAACTCTCTGAAATTCTAATGAGAACTTGATGAAAGAGATAGATCACATTAAAAATGACCTGACAGTCAACGGATACCCATTGTATCTAGTGGATAAAATTCTGAAACAAAGCAGAAATAGGACAGTCCTCCTTTTGAACAATCCAGAAATTTCTCTAACCTTCTTATGCATGTCGAACGTATCATGTTTTCTCTCTGGTGTTAGAACACACATAGGTACCACGTTTTCCAGAAATTTGGAAAAAATCAATTAAATTCAGTAACTACGTTTTCAAGAAATTTGGAAAAAATCAATATTTTCTTAAAATTCTGATGCTTTCTACCGCCTAAGAAGAGTCTATCATCAAACATTGTACATGTATTTTCCAGACACTCCGTATATTCGTAATACACACCTTTTGTTCGAAAATAAACACAACTTTTTTTGACTTAACCGCGCGCGTATATAGAATGGCACGTGTTATTTTTTTTTAAGTTGGAACAAATATGAGTTACACCATTAGTAACCAAGCTACAACAATGTCCGTCTCAAACGTTATCACTGTTTTGCAGGAGCTTTATTTTTATTTATACTGTCAAATCAGATATTTTCACTCAAATACGATCTTACAAAACACACACAAAATATGAATTACATACAATTAACAAAAAGTAGATATTAATTATTTATTTATTTATCAGGTACACCTTACAAACACAGCAGTAATTACATGTAAGAGAAAAAAAGAACAACAAAAACATATAATAAAAGTACGGAATACTAAACTAGTTACAAACTACATAGTAAGTAAAGTCTGACATACATATAGATACATACATACATGCATACGTACATACATACATACATACACACAAAAAGCAACAACAGACGCAGACATTACCAAATAAAATATCACATATATTTGAGTTCAGATTCAATATCTATTTTTCTTAATTTGATTTATTGATATATTAAACATATCAATGTCTTCCCCCGCCAATAATAACCAATTATAATCTAGTAATATTCTATTTAGAATTGAGCAACTTTTAGAATTATTTGTAAATAAATTGTGCTGCCTCGGCCTTAAATTAATTTTAGGGACATTAAATTTGATAAAGTTTATTAAAAATTAATCTTTGTACTTTATGCTGTGCAAAATAAAATATATAAATAATGCAGGCTGTATTGACCTGCATGCATGCAAATATTGCATATTGAAAGTCCCCATCATGCATTTATAAGATATTAACAAAGGAAAGTTTGGAAAAACATTGATAGCCAGATGCACTAAGAAGGTTTAAAACTTAGACCCGATCTAGTTGCCTTGGAAATTAGATTTTTTAGATGACCAGTTTTGTTTTTCTTATGATATTGTTTTAAATGTATTTTGACGGTTCAAAACTTGCTTGACGTATTGTTACCCTTATCAATTTAAATCCTGTACTGTCAATCTAGACCCGTTTTAAAGTTAAACCATGTTAGTGAATTAGGGGGTGAATTTTTTGAAATAAAGGTTTCTCAAGAATCGTTTTTGAACTTTCTCTATGGAATCGATGCTGCTTTCCACTGTGGATGACCAGATTACTGAGGCATACTCTAGGTGCGGTCTTACTAGAGTATTATATCGTGTTTTTAATGTGGTGATATTCTTAAATTCCTTGGTATTTCTAATTAAAACTAACATCTTGTGTGCTTTCTTTATAATATGATCACAATGCAGATTAAAGTTAAGATTAGACTGTAACATAACTCCGAAATCCTTGCAGTGGTCTTTGCTGTCCAATTCTTTACTGTTAATATTATATTGAAAATCAATTACGTTTTTGATGTCTAGAAAAAGTTAGAGTAAAACACTTGTCAATATTCCTCGAGAACCATGACACTACACTGTTAAGATCCTTCTGTAATTTTATACAGTCCAAGACAGAAGAAACCACTCTAAAGATCTTAAATTCATCCGCAAACAACAGACATTCGGAGCCCTCACTCAAACAGTTAGGCAGGTCATTTATAAACATTGAAAAGAGTAGTGGAGAAATATTACACCCATGCGGAACTCCTTAAAAAAAGACAAGCATTGCACAAAACTGATATTTTTTAAATAAGAGGGGAAAAATTAATTCTATTTAATTATGGGCATTCTATTTTCCTGTGACAACAAGCTAAATTCCAATCAAAAAACCCAGATATGCTTCAGTACATAATCCTATTCGTATTATTTAATATCAAAATTATTAATAAAAAACCATTGATATTTTCGGATCAAAATTTTCCGAGAATGCATAACATTCCAAATGCACGTCATTATAAAAACAACGAATAGAAAAGGATAAACCAGAATAAATTCTGTCTTTCTTTATCTTTTATACAAGAGATCAAATCGTTTCCCAGACCAATGAGTTGTAGCGTTGTTACGTCAATGAAGAGTTTTTGCATAACAGCTGTATAGACTTTTAATACTTATGAATGAATTAGTTCTATTGATATAAAGAAAAAAGGGCAGGTAAAGCAGTTATTTTGTTCCAATATTGGCTTGAAATGGGCAATGGGACAATTCTCAATTCACGGGTAATAGGAAATAAAAAATAGGAAATGCGATAATTACTGGGAATAGTGGAAATACCCCTATTTTGGGGGGTCGTAAAGTTCGAATCTCGTTCCTTTTTATAGTCGTAAATATTTTGCTCTGTATTTTCAGACTTATTTTTTTATATTTTGCCTCTTTCATTAAAACACATTTGGAAATTATGAAATACGAGGTGTGACAATACAATAACGAAACTGATGCTTCTACAGAAACAGTACACATATGACAAAGGCGAACGAGTTACAGCTGTATAGCGTAAGGCCTTCTCTTTTCAATGCGGCGCCTCCCGTGTCTGTATACCAATTAGTCTAGCCGTGGCCTTCAATGCATAAGAGCTGTTTTCTTTATTTTACCCATTTATTTACAAAGAAATATCTTAAACACAATGACATATGTCATGTATCTTTTAAGGACAGTCTATCATACCTCGAACAACAATGAGGAAAGCCAGGTTAGTTTAGGTTTATACAATATGTATATATGTAAAAATGGCTTGTAAAGACGGAAAACAAACAAAACTACAAAAAATAACCATAATCAATCGTAGCAAACTCTTAGAATATATTTTAGAACCTTATATATATATATATATATATATATATATATATATATATATATATATATATATATATATATATATATATATATATCATACCATAAAATAAAAAAAACTTCATTAAATAATGACAGTCCAATAATACAGGGTGTGCCATTTATCTTGACACAACGGAATATCTCGGTAGAATCACATTTTTTCGAAAAATGTTTTATACACAAATTATAGGGTGGTAGGGGGCCTAACTAGTAGTGACCTTAAATATTACACTCACCTTACCCTTCTAGATCATTAGAAGGTCAACTTGGGAATTTTAAATGAAATCCCCCAATTTCGACCATGGGAATTAAAAGGGCGGAAAATTTTACCTTCAGATATGACCTTGACCAAAAAATAAATGGCAAATTTCAAGGTCAGTTCAAGGTCAAAACAAAAAGATCTCCGTAGTTCGTGAAATGTTTCGTACAAAAGTTGTTGGGTGGCACGGAGGCTAAGGGGCAGTGACCTTCAAAATACCATTGACCTTGACCTTCCAAGCCATTTGAAGCTCAGTTTCAAAGTTTTGAAAAGAAAACCCCTAATTTGACCCCCGGACATGGAAAGATCGCTCAATTTCACAGTAATTTCATCATCAGATTTAACCTTGACCTCAAGATTAAGGTCATTTTAAGGTCAAACGTATATCTTCAACGTCATTATTTTATAAAAACGTTTCATACTAAAGTTATAAGATTGCAAAGTAATAAGTAATACTTAGTATGACTATGTGCATGATTAACTACTTTTAGCACTACCCAGGAACAACGACGCGCACATAGTAGTTTTTGTTCTCTTCGAGTCCTTGTTTTCGGTGAGACTCCCGCCTCTCACCATCGGGGTGATGGTTTTCCATAAGTCCCCTCGTCCCTCATCATTCTGTATGATTATGTTAAAAGGTTTCATCAGAATTTATTTCAATAAGTGCTCAAAATAATTACCTTCAACTTTAATACATTTATTGACGAGCACATCAAGAGATTGCACACAACCGAGGAGCATTTCAGGTGTTATTTTGGCATAAGCATCTCAGATTGTCTACCTCGTGTTCTCATCAGTTGTTGGCACGTCTTTATAAACTTCGCTCTACAAATCACCCTATAAACAAAAATCTGGTGATGTGAGGTTTGGCGCTCTTGCGGGCCAATTTACTGAAACTCTTCTACCAATCCACCGTTCGTTGAATTGGCGATTCAACACTTGACGAGCTAATTGAGAATAATGCGCTGAACATCCATCATGTTGAAATTACCTTTTCAAATTTTGAAATCGCGCTTCCAATGGCCTTGAAGACCAAGATTATTTTCAAGATCACTACCACTTAACCCCCGGGCCATTAAAACAACTTTTGTACGAAACATTGCATGAAATACTGCGATCTTTCTTGCTTTGACCTTGAAGTTTGCCCTCCACCTTAGGATCAAGGTCATATCCAACGGAAAAAATTTCCCGTCCATTTCATTCCCGGGGTCGAAATTGGGCAGTCCCATTTAAAATTCCGAAGTTGAGCTTCGAATGACCTTGATTAACACGGTCAAGGTCATTTTCAAGGTCACTACTAGTTAGCCCCATGCCACCCTATAATTTTTGTATACTTTTTTCGAAAAAATATGGTCCCACCGAGATATTCCGTTGTTTCAAGATAAATGCCGTACCCTGAGTATATTATTAAAAGGTGTCCACTAACTGTACTTGTAACATTTTATATCACAATAAATTTTTCTTCCAAATGAAATTAAAAACAAAATGTAAACTTTGCAACACCGCATTGCACATATACACACTTTGAATAATAAATATTTGTTGTTTTCCTTATTAAAAAGACAAGTATAAAATTGAGAAAAATTGTTCAGACTGGCCGCTTTTCTTGGTCATATATTCTTGGATTATTTAAATAAATTTTGCTAAATATAACTAAATACTGTATCTTTTATATATATTTTACTGAAAATGGCAAAATTTAAGAGTGAAAATCGGAAAAACAAAGAAGACAAAGTGTGATTATTTCCAATAATTTAGAGAATTTTTTTCTCCTAGAGGAAGGGGAAGAGTTATTAGCATCTAATTTAAAGAACTACATATGCCCAACGAACAAATTATAGGGAAACATACTTACATCTTACAAGTTCAATTGTTAAAGCTATAGAACTAGTTCTAAAATTTCCCAAAATTATATCACCTAGCTTTAATCACAAACATCACAATTTCCTTTTTAGCGTCCTCTGCCGCCCCTCGTTCACATTATCCCATTGAATCTCTCTTCCAACCGTCATCTTTAATTATCGTTTATTGTCTTCTTAGATAGAACCAGGTTCCTCCACCAATTTTACATTCACTTATAACAAAAATCTAATTCTTAATACTGAACTAATATTAAGTCATTCATATACATTATTTCATTGCAACTGTTATTTTTATTTTACCTAGTTTAGTTTTGACTATCCACCCCACTCCTGTGTCTCTTTTGCCGTCCAAAGGGTATGGGCGAGTTCATTCATCAGGGTAGGTCCGGTATAGAGCAATTTTCCCTTACAATCAATTCTGAAGTCAATAGAATTTATCATAAAATAAATTATGTTTATATTTTGTTATATATATATATATATATATATATATATATATATATATATATATATATATATATATATATGCCGCCATTATTTTTTAGTATACGACCAATCGAATTTATTTTAAACAAACGATTTGTTTTTTCTTTTAGTAATAATCTGGGCATCGGACTTTTCATAAGTTGATCCGTAATCTTCATTTCAGTAACTCAATTGTAGGAGTAGGCATTTTTGCTCCTGATATTATTCACAACCTTCGAGCATGTACTAGTGAAGGCAGCCTGCAATGATCCGCACGCATTACCCGGCAAAGAGAGAGAGAAGGAGATAAAGCGGTCGTGCTATCTCTCTTACTCCGAAAGCGATTGGTCGGCGCGCGCTTCAATGAGAGGAGAACAAATACATTTTCGGAGCCAGAGAGATAGAACGACTCCCTTAATCAACCCCTCTTTCTCTCATTGCCATGTAACGCACAATGTAATTATAATACATTTTCAAATTATAACCCCATCAAATAAGGGGTGAAGCCGCGTCGGGTAACGACCAGTTGAA
Organism: Diaprepes abbreviatus; assembly: GCA_034092305.1. Classification (NCBI taxonomy): domain Eukaryota; kingdom Metazoa; phylum Arthropoda; class Insecta; order Coleoptera; family Curculionidae; genus Diaprepes; species Diaprepes abbreviatus. The sequence goes on along the minus strand of JASJET010000343.1, from coordinate 469,289 downwards.
TATTATGCGGCAACACATCAAAGAAAGATAATGTTCTCCAAAGCAAATAGTGTTAATTATACGATGAACCACAATGGTCGGTTAAATCAACGAAACACCTTCTATAAAATGGCTTTTAGTTAGTTAGGAATCTTCAATCAGAAGCATCATTTTTTTGAGTACAATTCAATAACATCAAAATATGATTGAGAGTAACGCAACCAATCTGAAAGTAGAATTCCAGTGATAACATAATGGACAAAAAGACCTTCCAAGTTTCTGAAAGGTTGATCTAGATAATTACGACACTTCCAAAAGAAACTTTTCAGTGTTATAATCCACTTGGAAGTCTTGATTAAGTTTTAGAACTTGGTATTTTCCGCACAAATTAGTATTGGCGGCTGATGTTCGAATATTCATAGTAAAAAAACTATTATCACCACTAAAATTATAAATTGCATTCAAGTGCCGTCTCTTTACAGAACGTAGGCAACCTCTCGCACATATGTGTTGCCTATCAACCAGACGCGGATACAAAGGGGGGCGGGGGGCGACCCCCCCCCCAAGAGCTTTGAGTTCAGGATAATAGACCCGAGTTTGCCTCTTATACTATAGTTTATTCAAGAACTAGAGAGAGTAATAAATCATTTTTTACCCTTTTTTTTTCTTCGTTAACTACCTGTGTTCTTTAGTCCGGTGTTTTTGGCAAAAGCTGTCAGATACATATATTTTTCATAAGAATGGGTTAGAAATGTTATAATCAAAAATACCGGTCTTTAATAATGGATTATTTGCGTTGGATAACAATAGATATTTGTATGTGTAAAGTGTTAAAAAGGATTTTTGTCGTAAGTATCGGAAGGAGGTTTATTTTATCACTAAGTATTTATAGCATAGAATATTATTTCGGTAATAAACTTAAATTAAAAAGATTTCTTAATTGTTCACATTCATTAGAAAATATAGATAATTTTGATATATTCAACACAAATCACAACTGTATTTTTATTATTTTTAATTTTGGCATAGATACCGTTTTAGGCACATTCAGACTAAAACGTGGCCTTTTTCTCTCAAAATATGATAGGTTATAATTTAAATACTTATAAAATATCCATTGTCAAAAATACAAGACGTTAAACATATATAAAAAAATAAATTCGTCCATATAATATTAAAATTTTTTTGGGGCTATCAGTCGTTTTATTATTAATTAAAAACATTTTTAGATCATTTGACGTTTCACTTTATTTATTTCTTAAACCATATGCAGAATTACAATTAAATACTAAAAAGGGATTCAAATGTATAAATACTAATAAATTGTGTTTACGCTGGTAAACATTAAGTATCTAATTCGTAATCAAAGTCAATGAAGATATCTTCGCTCAAATTAATTATAATTGGTTCCTCTATCTCATCGATCATGAGATCGAGTTTCCACATTTTCTTTTATTATGTGAATTTTTCCCAATTTTCTGCAGTAACTTTATTCAAAAAAATCTTTCAAAAGTTCAATTAAATTACTAAATTTGTAAGTTGTGTTATTTCTAGCAACTCTACTTTTTACTTGAGAGAGATTTTCCTTCTCCAACGGACATTTTCCGAACGATCTATAAGAACAGATTACCTAACTGGTTTTTCCCAGCAAAAATTAAGTTCTCTGAGCAATTTCCAGGTAAATTCCGATCTTCATTGATTTTAGTTAGAATTTTGTCAACGGTTGGGATCTGCTTCTCATAATAATAATATATATATATATATATATATATATATATATATATATATATATATATATATATATATATATATATATATAACTCCTTTTATTGCAGTTCAACGAGGATTTTCGTCTGCCTGTCATCAAATGTGGCTTGGGGATACTAACAATTCCAGTCGTTTTTTTCTCCTTCAGTATTCGGTACATAGTAGATTTTCCAACTCCTGTTATGTTGGAACAAATCTCAACTGAGCTTTTAACATTATTATCTAGATACTGATATCTTAAGGCACTATAAATATTCATCGTAATAAGTTTTTCGTTGATACAAAAATGCCCTGGTTTAACGACTTTGGAATAAATATAGATGTGGAAGCCATATCTTTTGGGTATCTCTCTAATCTCAAATAATTTATAAAAACATGCACAAACAAGATAAATCACTAAGGACACACTATAAGGTGTACTTTGCTCACTGAAATTAAATTGAACTATCACAAAATTTTATTGCTGCAGTAAATTTATAAAAACTTATAATATTTAAATATAATTAGATTTACGGCAGTCCTCAGTTACCTGCGGCACTGGAGCAGGTACGTTGGAGGTTTTGGTAACAGTTTTATTACTCTCACTAGTTCTTGGATAGAGTATAGGAATGTGTACGCTTGCGTCCCTCCCCTTCCCAAGAGCTCTGAGTTCAGGAAAATAGAACCGATTATGCCTTTTATATTAGGAATGTGTATGCTGCTGGCACTTCCCCCCCCCCCAAGAGCTTCAGGAAAATAGACCCTATTCTGCCTCTTATATTAGGAATGTGAATGCTGCTCCCCCTGTCGGCAACCTATTTTTCTTGGGATCGCCCCTCCCCCTCTCCAAGAGTTTCAAATTCAGAAAAATAGACCCGACTCTGTCTTTTACACTAGAAATGGGAATATTGCTGGTGTCCCCACCCCCCGTCGACAACTTGCTTTCGCTTGCCATATTGTACTTTTGTGATATCACCCTCCCCCCCCCAAAAAAAAAAAAAGAAGGCGGCTGAATCCGCCCCTGCTGTCGACTATATGGTACAGAGAAATGCGGGAATATTTATCGGCTTCAGTGAGGTAACGAACGTATAAATTAATTCGGTGTTCCAGCCGAGATACGAACTCGGATCATTTGATACAAGGCTGACACGTTAACCATTGCACCTAGCTCGCCGCCCCCAGAACGACAAAATAATGTAGCGACGCGATTTACATACAAAATTTCGTGCTAAAACTCACCAAGACGTATAATGAACGGAACAAGGCCTTAGGGCCCACACCACCGATATAGCTTCGGATCGTGTCCAGACTCTCGGACGCAGGAAATTATCCTCGGAATTATCGGGACGTGATTGGACTGTTACACAGGTGACTGAACGGCCCCACCCTTACGTTTCACTCGGGATTATTTATTATTTGTTAAATGGGTTAAAACGGACACGAATCCTCGTAATGGGGAAAGTTTGTAACGTACGCCGTGCGATATTTGCGAGAATATATGTTTAATTTATGATGTTAACATTCTGCAATTAATGAGGAGTGTCGTACGGATTTTTACCTGCAATTTTTCAAAAATATTTTTAAAACAGGACTCAATGATGCTCCTATAACATAGCACAACGTGAAATTTATACAATGAATAGTAATAGTATTTTCTAGCAGATTTTGCTCAATTCCAATCCTGCCTCAAAATCTATCACATCAGTTTTTTTTTTAAAATTCTAACCTAAAAGTGTAGGCCATTTTGGCCTGTACTTGAGATTATATATCATCGCGACATTTTTTGTTGTCAAAAAACTATACATAGCATCTCTAAGTATAAGTCTTACTCTTTCAAATGCCGCTGAGTTTGCTCAAATATCTTTCTGTTTCTTCGAGATACTCAATTTCCAAAATTTCAAATTACATGAATTTTTCAAGCTCTGAAAACCTTCAACTTTTGTGACCAACAAGCTTGTAAGCGATAATTCTGATAAACCATGGATGTTTTAAGGCTATCAAAGCATCGCTCAATCCAAATTTATCATCACTTTGTCAAAATAAACTTACTTAAACAGTTTGTTTAAACAAATTATTGCAAAATTCATTATTTTTTTTTAAATAAATGCTTTCATTGCCTTTTACAAAAATAAATACGTTCAGAGGAGTCGTTATCGTTAAAACGATATATTTTGTTATAAATAAAGAATTAAATAAAAAATTTTGCAATTTAAACATAATTAAATTACATGAATATATCTTGTTCTGAAAACCTTCACAAATATATTTAAATTACATGAATTCTTCAAGCTCAGAAAAACCTTCACCAATTCTGATAAACCATAGATGTTTTAATGCTATCAAAGCATCGCTCAATCCAAATTTATCATTAGTTTTGCAAAATTAATTTGTTGAAACAAATTATTGCAAAACTCATTATTTTTTAAATAAATGCATCGATTGCATTTTACAAAAATAAATGTGTTCAAAGGAGTCGTTATCGTTATTACGATATATTTTGTTATAAATAAAGTATTAATAAAAATTTTGCAATTTGCAAATTTTGCAATTTGCAAATTTTGCAATTTAAATACAAACTCTTTAACGATCTACATTTGTGGACTTTGTATTTATAGAATATGGTTTTGTGAATTCTAGATATACATTCTTAATTATTTGCTAATGATCGTTTAAGTGTTTTTTTTTAATTACAAAATTAATTATTTATGAACTTGTTTACAGCAAAATATATCGTAACATCGAAAACGACTCCTATAGACGTATTTATTTTTGTAAAATGCAATGGAAGCTCTTATTTAAAAAATAATAAATTTTGCAATAATTCTGTTTAAACCAATTTTTAAAAAAATTTATTTTGCAAAACTAATGATAAATGTGGATTGAGGTTTCCAAAACTTGAAAATACATGCAATTTTAAAACTGAATATCTCGAATAAAAAAAAAGATATTTATACAAACTCAAAGACATCTGGAAGAGCAAGACTTAAGCTATAAGAGGCTATGTATAGTTTTTTAAGAAAAAAAAAATATCGCGATGATACATAACCGCAAATATAGACCAAAATTGTTTTTTGCCCCTTTTAGGTCAGGACATTTAAGAAATCTGATATGATGGAGCAAATGTACAAGAAATTAGTATTCTTATTCAATGCATAAACTTCACGTCGTCCTATGTAATCCTTACAATATTTTGTTGCAGATTCTTGGGAAAGGTAACAAATGTTGAATTTTAGCCAGTCATATCGGATTATTCTTACTCTATGAACAGGTTCAATAAACAGGAAATGTTTTTGTCTTTCACTAATGCTCTTATCACCTCTCTCTGTATTTTATCTCACTCTAGCGTTTTTCTATTCTCTGTTTTTGAGAAGGCATTGTTAAATTGCTCGATGGTAGCGTACAGGCTATTTAATTAAATTATGCCATGCTCAGGTCTTTGTTTATCGTTAAACAAGTTTATGACATATATTCTCCACTCAGTTAATTTTTTATTCGATACTAAAACTAACTGTTTGCTTAACTTTCTTATACATATTGAAGAAATCATGCTTGTTTTCTGATTCATATATCTCTTTACGTTGTTAGTTTAATTATTTTCCCTTGGCTTCTGTGATTTTACGCCGGATTTCATAACGAGTTTCCCAAAATTTCTCCAGATCTCTATTTTTATGTTCCTCGTAGCTCCATCAATTTTAGAATGTTATCGTTTATCCGTTCCTTGTGTTAGGTTTTATTACCTTTCAATTTGCCATCATTTACCTCCGTCAGAGCTTCTTTCATCTTATCTCAAGTCAAACCGATACATTTCTTAACAGGCTGCCCTAGAGTATTTTTAAAACAGCTACAAATCTCATGATGAACTTCCTTATCTATTCGACATTACAATTTTCTCATGTTCAGTAATGACTGCTTTTAAGTGTTGTTCATTTTCTTTAGTTCAGGTTAATTTGACTGCCAGAAGCCAGTGATCACTAAACACATCAACAGTTTGATAGGTTTTTATACCTCTTGTTGATAACAATATAGTCGATTTGATTTCTTACCTGTCCGCGTTCGATATCCAACTACAACGACGTCGTAAATGTGATATATACCAAAGTCTTCACGTAGAATATACTATAAATTAAATAAACCTTGTCGCCTAAATTTTCGAGAAAGACACGATTAGACATAACAAAATTTGAAAAAAAAAGAAGAATGAGCAGAAAAAGACTAAACCAGCTTAAATTTTGTTTCTCTTCCGGAGATAATTGTTACCGATTCCAAGTCTCTTTCTCGCAATTATATATATATATATATATATATATATATATATATATATATATATATATATATATATATATATATATATATACGATCTTGGAGAACCTTGGGTTCTATTTTCCTATAAACATCATGATTGTTTGAACCTGACAATTATGTTCCTTTATTAAAAAATTGATGACACTGTGCCATGTTTCGATTTAACAAAAATCATTTTTTTGTTGAAAAACATTTCATTAAACACAAAATAAAGGAATTGAACTCAAATTTGATACACAAGTTTGTCAATATTGAATGGTACTAAAATCCGCAGTCAGATTTTTCTATCATGGGCAGGTACATATTTTTTCCAAGTTCCTCAGTATATTATTTTTGAATCCTGCTCAAGATGAGAAATAATTTGTGCTCAATAACCAAGAAAACTAAATAAGTATATTACGAAATAACAATACAAAATGTGACGTGTGTAAACAGAAAAGTCAAGGTCAATATCTTTAAACGTTTTGTTAGATATAAACAAAAGACTAAAGTTGTAAATTTACTTTTTAGAAAAGCCGCAAATCAGACAAATATTGACATATAAAAAAATGAAAACGATGTTAAATTTTCGTACAATTTAAATTGATAAACATATCACTCTGGCGTCAGTGTAGCAACCTCTACCCGGTTCAAAAATTAAAAATACCATAAATATCGTTTAACATCTGCTAACGTAGTATAGCAATTAAAAATTTGTACATAAATTTAAGTATACATTAAGAAATAAAATATGCAGAATTAATAAAAATCTAAAAGATGTAATAACCAACCATTCAATTCCAGTAAGGTTATAGATAAGATCTTATGCGCTCCGAAGCTACAGTGTTGCCAGTTATTATTTTCCTTGTAAAGATAAAATTGTTCGAGTTACACAAAATAGCACATGACGCATCCTTCCAGATTGGATCGAATTAGTCGTTCGGAAACATCAAATATTAATTCAAGTCCTCACAAGATAGATGCAGTTTGAGGTTTAGCCAGCTTCCTTATTACCTTGTCTTCAAAAACCTAACATAAGAGACACTTTTTCGTTACGAAAAAACAGTCTTTCAGGATGTCTTCAAACTGTCGGATGACTAACCTAACCTGAACTAACTACACTTTCAGCTTAAAAAACACAGGTCTACAAAAAATGTGGTTATGATTGTTGTTGAGCAGCTGGGGGCCATTTTATAAGTAATTTGCTGCGTACAATCCGAATCAGAGAAGATAATTGGCCCGTCCCGTCAAGATCTTGAAATATTTGATATTATGTAATCGAAAAATGATTTTTTGTCTTCTTTTGAGGTTATGTGCAGGATGCACAAAATTTTATTGGCCTTTTTTCCAGGTTGCATCATTTAATAGTACTCTTATCCTTCAAAATAAGCTATTAATCGATCACCTACGGTGTTTTCTGCAAAGTTACGGCCATTTTAAGTACAGGTTAGTAGGTGTTTAGACACCAATATCGTTTTTCGCAACTTCTGAGTCCGCCATCTTAAAAATAAAAATTTCGATTTTTTTACAAATATTCGTAATCAGCGACTCCGAAAATCCTCAAGTGAGATTTTTTAATTACCAATATCATTTTTTTATAAATTTTGATGCGCCATTTTGAATTCGCCATCTTGGAAATGATAATTTCAATTTTCTGATTTTGCATTCATACTCATGGACTCCAAAACCGCCAAAGTACAAATTTGTATGCTTCAAATGGTTAATGTGAATGATCATGGCTTTACGAGGATGGTTCTATAAGTTCTCGGCCTGAAACAGAGAGGGCGCTAGTAGAATCAAATAACTATAATATTTTGTAAGCATTAACCCTAAGATGACGCCCTGCAAAGTTTGAGATGTTGGCGTTCAGTTGCTTGTTTGTGGCGATCGAGTGAACACACAAGGTACGATATTTTGTGAAAGATAGATAAAATTGAAGTTCGAGCGGTTATAAAGTACTTTGTTTTAAAGGGTTTGACTCCTACGGACATTAAAAATGAGTTAGATTCTACTTTAAAGGGTTCTTCTCCTTCGTTTTTGACAGTAAAAAAATGAGCTGCTGAATTTAATCGTGGTCGTACATCAATTCAAGATGATGATCGCTCGGGACGCCCAAAAACCACTACAACTGACGAAATTGACACAAAAATTCACAATGTCATACTTCATGATCGCCGACTGAAGGTACGAGAGCTTGTTGGTATAGTAAACATCGCGATAGATCGTGTCCACTACATTTTACATGATGTTCTGGGCATGAAAAGCTGCCTGCGCGATGTGTGCCGCGTTTGTTAATTGTAGACCAAAAACGCCTTCAAAAAAACACTTCGTAAGAGTGTTTAGATTTATTCAGACGCAATCCTGCTGAGTTTCTTCGACGTTTTATAACTGTTGATGAAACATGAATTCACCATTTTACGCCAGAGACAAAACAGCAGTCTAAACAGTGGGTGGGGGTAGGTGAAAGTGCGCCAAAAAAAGCAAGAACGGTTCGGTCTGCAGGAAAAGTCATGGCAACAGTTTTTTGGGATTCACAAGGCGTGGTGCTTATAGACTATTTAGAACAAGGCAAGACCATCACCGAAGAGTATTACGCTTCACTACTGGACCTTTTGCAGCATGTCATTAAAGCTAAACGTCAACATCTTGCCAAAAAAAAGAGCTCTTTCATCAGGATAACGCGCCTGCACACAAATCTATGATTGTTGCTGCAAAACTCCATGACCTATGTTTCGAAGTGCTTCCACATACGCCATATTCGCTGGATCTAGCTCCCAGCGATTACTTTCTCTTCCCAAACTTGAAAAAATGGCTCGCTGGACGAAAATTCTCTTCAAATAACGAGGTCAGAGCAGCGACAGCCGCTTAATTTGCAGAGTTGAACAAATCGCATTATACTACGGGTATTAAAATGTTAGAACATCGCTGGTCTAAATGTATTGAAGTACAAGGGTTGAAAAATAAATAAAAACATTTTCAAAAATCTCTTTATCAGGTCGAGAACTTATCGAACCATCCTCGTATTGAGATATATTTCATAAGTTAAATGGCCGCAATTTTGCAAGAAAAAATTGTAAGGAGACCGCTGAATAGCTTATTTTGAAGGGTAAGAGTAATATTAAATAAGGCAACTAGAAAAAAGACCAAAAAAAAACATTTTTCAAATACATAACCTGTGAGCGACAGTAAGATTTGGACAGGAAATATCCGGAGATGTGGAAATACAAAGGGGAGTCAGACAAGTTTGTATATTGTCACCTTTACTATTTAACGCTTATTCTGAAGAGGTCATATTGGAAAGTCTTGAATCTGAAATAGCAGGGATAAAAGTGAACGGAGTTTTAATCAACAATATTAGGTATGCAGATGACACCGTAATAATAGCCGATAGTTTGAAAGACCTAGAAAAGATAATGAATAAAATATTGAAAGTCAGGAGAATATGGACTCTCTCTTAACGCGAAAAAGACCAAGTGCATTATAATTAGTAAAAACAACATCAATAATAATGAAATCCTAATGGTAGGAGGCCAGCACATAGAAAGAGTTAAGAAGTACACTTACTTGGGAACCCTAATAACAGAAAATAATGACTATACCGTCGAAATAAAAACCAAAATCGAGAAAGCACGTGCCAATTTTATTAGAATGAAAAAGGTTATCTGCAGCAAAGATCTAACGTTAGCCCTGAAAATACGACTGACTAAATGTTACGTATATAGTGTTCTATATTATGAAATGGAAGCATGAACACTGAATCGAGAGGCAATGAGAAGACTTAACTCTTTTGAGATGTGGACCTATAGAAGAATTCAAAGGATTTCGTGGGTGGATCGAGTTACGAACGCCGAAGTGTTGAGAAGAATGGGGAAAGAAAAGGAAGTCGAGATAACAGTAAAACAGAGAAAACTGCAATATTTCGGACACATTATGCGAGAAGAAAGGTACAGCATCTTACGGTTCATAATCCAGGGCAAAATAAGTGGCAGAAGAGGCGTGGGACGACGACGAATTTCATGGCTAAAAAACCTAAGGGAATGGTTTGGATGCAGTTCAAAGCAACTATTTAGAGCAACTGCCTCAAAAATTAAAATAGCTATTATGATTGCCAACCTCCGCACTTGAAAAAGAAGATAACCTTAAATATCTCAAAATCCTGACATGATGGGCCAATTCTGACCGATTCGGATTTTACACTGTGATTACCTAGTGGACTTGTGTAATCTACTAAATCAACTTCATCAACTAATAAAAAAGTTTTACTTTTTGTCCCCAAAATGAATCTATCTAGGAAATACCCATAAAACATATAATCAGAGACAATTTGGCAACTCTGTTTAGTCGTATGTTCCGTCGGCATATCAGTCTATATATTAATTCAGTGCATTTTATTTCATTGCCTCGGGTCACGGCATCCGTTTATAAAATGAGTTTTTGTCGATTACATTTATACGAGAAAGTTTAACTCTTGGTTTATCTTTTAGATTTATCTTGTATTCTCAGTAAGCAAGTTCATACCAAGTTATTTTAGATTATTTCTAGATATGTTTACGATGGTATTTTCTGTAATAAACGCATGAAGATGAATTGTTGCGAAACTTTAGCAATTGATTGTAAGAAATACACGCTGGTTTGACGACCTCGTACTTCATTTACAATTAGTTCTATAAAAACGTGTTGCTTTGTATTTGAATACCATACTTGTTTATTGACTCTAAATTAATCCGCGCAATTTATCAGACATATTCATAATAAGTGCGAAATATCGTAAAAGATTCAAAGCAATGTTTTCCGGGTAGACGCGAAAAGGGCTCAACAAATGCTACTGCTGCGCTGCAAAATATATGAAAAAGTATTTATCTTTCAAACGGAAACTAACCATTACTTAATCTCGTAACAGCTTAACATAAGTCCTTAACTACTAAAGTAAGTCCAATGATGTCTCTTAGTTTGCTCAGATGTATACCCATACATATTTACACACAGGGGCGGATCCAGCCCCTCTCTTTGGGGGGGGGCGGGGGGGCGGTGATATCACAAAAGTACAGTATGGCAAGAAAAACAAGTTGTCAACGGGGAGGGGGGTTGCAAGCAGCATACTTATTCCTAACATAAAAGGCAGAATGGGTTCTATTTTCCTGAACTCAAAGCTCTTGGGAGGGGGCGGGGCGATCGCAAGCATACAGATTCCTATACTCTATTCAAGAACTAGAGAGAGTAATAAAACCTCCAACGTACCTGCTCCAGTGCCGCAGGTATCTGAGAACATCCGTAAATCTCATTATATTTTATTATATTTAAACATATTTTATAAATTTACTGCAACATAAAATTTTTGATAGTTTAATTTAATTTCTGTCACTGAGCAAAGTACTCCTTATAGTTTGTGCTTAGTGATTTATCTTGTTTGCGTTTGTTTTTATATATTATTTGAGATTAGTGAGATACCCAAAAGATATTGCTTTCACCTCTATATTTATTCCAAAATCGTTAAACCAGGGCATTTTTTCCTCAACGAAAAACTTATTACGATGAATGTTTATGTTGCCTTAAGATATCAATATCTAGATAATAATGTTAAAAGCTCTGTTGAGATGTATTCCAACATGGCAGGAGTTGGAAAATCTACTATGTACCGAATACTGAAGGCGAAAAAACGACTGGAATTGTTAGTACTCCCAAGCCACATTCCATCACAGGCAGACGAAAAACATCGTTGGAAGAAGAGAGGAAAACTGCAATTAAAGGGGTTGTATATACATTTTATTATGAGAAGCAGATCCCAACCGTCGACAAAATTCTAACTAAAATCAATAAAGATCGCGATTTACCTGAAATTAAAAGAACTGATCTCTGGAAATTGCTCAGAGAACTTAATTTTTGCTGGGAAAACCCAGATGGAAAATCTGTTCCTATAGATAGTCCGGAAACTCTTCGTTGGAGAAGTAAATATCTCTCTCAATTAAAAGGTAGAGTTGCTAAAAATAACACAATTAACAAAATTAGTAATTTAATTAAACTTTTGAAAGATTTTTTTGAATAAAGTTACTGCGGAAAATTGGAAAAAATCCATATAATAAAAGAATAAAACGAAATGTGAGAACTCGATCTCATGATCGGTGAGATAGAGGAACCAATTATAATTAATTTGAGCGAAGATAGTTTCACTGACTTTGATTAGGAATTATATACGTGATGTTTACCAGTGTACATAATTTATTATTTAAATCTTTGTTTTTGTTGTATTTTATTGTTTAATGTTGTTTATATGTTTTTTATTTTTTTATATATTTTTATTTTAGTGTGTCCCACTCTTTAATTTTATATATATTTAATTCTAATTAGCCGTAAGTTTTTTATTATTTTATTATTGTATTTGTGTCTTTTTCTTAAGCGTGTACAATTAACATGTTTATCTTATTTTTTTGGGGCTATCGTATTTCCATATAATAAAGTAAATTAAATTAAGATATCAGTACAATAGAAATAAAAATAAGTAGGTCTAATTTTAATTACAACATTAAAAAAGTAATTACATTTGAATCCCTTTTTAGTGTTTAATTGTAATTCTGCAGATGGTTTAAGAAATAAATAAACTGAAACGTCAAATACCCTAAAAATATTTTTAATTAATAATAAAATGACCGATAGCCCCAAAAATATTTTAATATTATATGGACGAATTTATTTTTTTATATATGTTTAACTTTTTGTATTTTTGACAATGGATATTTTGTAAGTATTTAAATTATAACTTCGAATTTTTTGAGAGAAAAATGCTACGTTTTAGTCCATTATTACAGACCGGTATTTTTGATTATAAAATTTCTAACCCATTCCTATGAAAAATATATGTGTCTAACAGATTTTGCTAAAGACACCGGACCAAACAACACAGGTAGCTTGCGAAGAGAAAAAAGATAAAAAATGATTTATTACTGTCTCTAGTTCTTAAATAAACTTTAGTATAAAAGGAAAAATCGGGTCCATTTTCCTAAACTCAAAGCTCTTGGGGGAGGGGGGGGGCGATCGCCCCCCCCCTTGGATCCGCGCCTGTTTACACATCACCTGCACATTGTACTCTGCTGTGCACAACATATTACGCAAGTTTTAATAGCTTGGTCCTCTTAAGTCTTCGTACAGGATATTGGTTGTCTAGCAACTGAAAAGCTTCTGCGTTGGAGCCAGGCTTCATGATTGCCTGCATATACTTTAATTTCTTCCTTTACAGTTGGTATCTGGAGAACTCTATGAAGACCATTGTTACCAAAATACTAGAGAGCATTCAAAATGTTTCATAGTACTTTGTGTTTAAACGATTGAATACAATTAAGGTTGCAATCACTGATACAAACACATGGCTAGATTATATTATAAAGCCACACCGGTTTTAAACTCGACTCAGTCCTTTTCTTTTTATCGTGCTCTTTCCACCTATATATGTGCGTAAAATTGGGAATCTGTACACTGCGACCTAATAGATCTATTGTGTTCCCCTACTGCTGTTAAGTTGTAAGAAATACCTACAGGTCCTACAATCCTATTTCCCTCAGGACCCTTAGAATGTTGGACGGCTTTAAAGTGGATGGTGTGCTCTAAAGAATCACATTCTCGGGTTTTCTAAAGCATTGCACTCTGAAAGGATGTAAATAGGGTTTTCGTCCTCCTCCTCGAAGAATCTGCACTTCCGATCTGAGTTTCTTGAGGTGTCCTTTCAGGTAGCAATACTCCACCAGGATTCCTGTCCGAACTATGAGTTCGTTTTTACTCAAGCATTCTTTGAATCTCTTCTGGTCGTAGTCCCCAAGTATATTCGTTTTTCTCAATCCTTGCAGATTCGTCGAATAATTGGATCTCCTACTCCCTTCCTCACTTTTTAGTTCTCAGCATAACACTGCTACTGATTCCACAAAAAGGCTCGGATTCCAGAAATGGTATCTTTTCTCGCGAGCTTGTCCGTTTTATTTCCCTCTACCCCGGTGTGTCCCGGTATCTATATGAGGGTGACTTTATTATTTTTACTCAATTCATTTAATTCCTCTAGGTATTCAAAGATCATCTTGAAGCTGATTACTTGAGAGTTCAGCGCACTGATGGCTGCTTGACTGCTGGTTGCTAGTTTTAGAATGAGACCATAAAATTTCTTGATTTTTCTCTTTACCAGGAGTCTGCTAGCAACAACTGTTTTAAATTCCAAATTTCATGATAATGTCTAATGTAGCCTCAAACTCTCCAGTAATTTCCTGAAAAGAATGTGCATCAAAACAATTTAATTAACTGTTGACGCTTTGAAAATGTAAACAAAAACAACAAAAAATTGAGTGAAAACGTTTTATGACGAATTAAATTTAATTGGCCTTTTAACTCTTTTTACGTCAGCTATGCCACCGTTTTGTATTGTGACACATTTGAAACGCTTGATTAACCAGGAATTGATTAGAATGTTTTGAACAAGGTGCTGTACTTTTGCCAAGATTCTAATTTGTATAAACATCATTTAGAAGTGGAAAGAATTAAAAAGTTAATATAGAAGTATCAAAAATGCAGGATTCTTAAATAAAGGGTGTTTTTTATAGAGGTATAGAACTTTTAAATGGAATAAAACAAAGATGAATTTTTTAAATTGACATGAAATTTACTTTATTCGAAAGACAACCTTCTGGCATTATAATTTAAATATGACTTCTGGCATATGACCGCCACGGCTGGCTCGGACGTAGTCTAATCTGGAGGTCCAATTTTCGATAACTTTTTCCAACATTTGTGGCCGTATATCGGCAATAACGCTGCGAATGTTGTCCTCCAAGTGATCAATCGTTTCGGGCTTATCGGCGTAGACTAGCGACTTCACATATCCCCACAGAAAATAGTCTAGCGGAGTTAAGTTGCACGATCTTGGAGGCCAATTCACGGGTCCGAAACGTGAAACAATGCGGTTACCAAACGTTTCCTTCAATAAATCAATTGTGGCACGAGCTGTGTGACATATTGCGCCGTCTTGTTGAAACCACAGCTCCTGCACATCATGGTTGTTCAATTGATGAACGAAAAAGTAAGTAATCATGGCTCTATAGTGGTCACCATTGACTGTAACGTTCTGACCAGCATCGTTTTTAAAGAAGTACGGACCAATGATTCCACCAGCCCATAAAGCACACCAAACAGTCAGTTTTTCTGGATGTAGCGGTGTTTCAACATACACTTGAGGATTATCATCACCCCAAATATGGCAGTTTTGTTTATTGACGTATCCATTCAAACAAAAGTGAGCTTCATCGCTAAACAAAATTCGCTTATGAAAATCGGGATCAACGACAATCTTGTTTTGGGCCCATTCACCGAATTTACGCCTTGCTAGGTGATCGTGTGGCTTCAATTCTTGCACGAGTTGGATTTTGTAAGCATGCAAACCAACATCTTTCCGCAAAATCTTCCATAAAGTGAATGGACACATATCCAATTCCTGTGCACGATGGCGGATAGACTGATTCGGGTCTTCCTCTACGCTACGCTCTACAGCAGCAATGACTTCTTCTGTACGCACTGTACGACGTCTCTGTGGATGCGTATTATCTATCATTTAGAGTAAATGTGGTGCGAAAACGTTCCATAGTTAATCGAATTAATTGCTCTGATGGACGATTATGTTGACCATAAAATGGACGTAGTGCGAGATACGTATTTCGAACAGAACCATGATTTTCAAAATAAATTTGTACAATTTGGAAGCGTTGTTCAGGCGTCAGTCTATTCATGTTGAAATGCCAAACTAAACTAAACATAAATCACTTGACAGCTGACAAAATGGCCGCCAGTTAAAAAAGTGTTGCCAACTTAAAGTTTTATACCTCTATAAAAAACACCCTTTATTATACAAAATGCTACTAATAATCTTAGAGGTTCTTTTGTATTTCCTTGAAAAATAAGTTTCGGGATGTAAATTAAGCCAAATGACCCATTTTGGATTCCCTGTTTAATCTTGTACTTCTCCTACAAAAACCAAGTAGATTGAGTTCAAATTAAAACAAAACATTTAAATTCAGTGATTATTTCGTATTTTATGTTGTAATTCTCTTGTTTTCCTAGAAGAGTTATTATGAAAGTATCGAAAATGAAGAATGTTTAAATATTATACAAAATAAAACCGATAATCCTAGAGATCTTCTCGCATTCCCCTCAAAAACAGGTTTCGGAAAGTTAATTAATACAAACGGCCCATTTTTGACATTCAAACTCTAATCTAATTTCAGAATCTTGGATTTCAGAAACCAAAACCAAGAAATGCGACCTAAATTCAATGATTATTTCGTATTTAGTGTTGTAATTTCTTTGTTTTCCAAGAGAATTGATAAAGAAATATCAAAAATACAAGACTTTTAAATATTATACAAAATAATACTATTGATCTTAGAGATCTATTCATATTTCCCTGAAAAATGAGTTTTGGAAAGTAAGTTAATAACAACGACCCATTTTTGACTTTCAGTCACTAATCTAAGTTAAATTTAGTCCAAAAGAGAATCTACAGAGTATTTGGAAGAACCATTAGAAAATTTGGTGAGTTGATTTTCCACATGCAAACACTAATAGTAGTTCACTAATAAATATATCGAAGTCACAACCGTTGTGTTCTTAATATTATTAGAAATTACTATTGGCAAATACTGGTATTTCTGTAAAACAGCGGAACCACCAGTATGTTACACCTGCGATGTGGAATTTTTAACTTCGATACTACAAGTTAAAAGTAACATAAATTAATGAAACTAAAGCATTGCCAGCTGTTATAAGGTGGTCGTAATTATTTGAGGTATTTAGATTTAAAAATTCCCTACATATTTATTGTAGACCACACTAAAATTGGAAAAGGAAAGAAGAAAGTATATATATATATATATATATATATATATATATATATATATATATATATATATCACTACATAGTATAAAACAAAGTCGCTTTCTCTGTCCCTATGTCCCTTTGTATGCTTAAATCTTTAAAACTACGCATCGGATTTTGATGCGGTTTTTTTCAATAGATAGAGTGATTCAAGAGGAAGGTTTATATGTATAATAACATCCATTAAATAGTGGAGAAATACTGTTATTTTTGAGGTTTCTAATGTGATGTCGTTAATTATCATATTTTTTTCCGCTTACATTGCAAACGCAGGCTGAACCCTACGAGATTTATCAAAATAATGTACTAATTATTTGTACACGTTGAAAAGGTCTACAGAAAACTCCGCGATGGTATATGTCTATCTCTCATGGATATCCCACAATAACATTTTTTTGTCATTTACTTTTTACGACAAATAATGGCAAATTTTGAAGCGATTTTAACCAATACAGCATTAATCCTTATCCAATTAAATAGTTTAAATACATTGTTGATTTAATATAGATCTATATGGTCCTTTACAGCACAAGATTTAAATGAATATTTTCGAAGATATTACAGATTTAAAATTGCGGGAAGTAGCGCTTGCGGCGGTACTGGCCGACCGGGGCGGCGGCAGCGTGCCTATAAATAGCGCGTCGGAGGCCGATGTAATAATTGTTGTAAAAATAAAATAAATAGTCACAGTTTTTCTATAGTGTATTTAGTATCAGCATTGCACCCGTGCGAAGCCGGGGCGGGTCGCTAGTATATATATATATATATATATATATATATATATATATATATATATATTATTTATTTATTTTCATAAGTTCTTTAATAGCTGACATGATTTCAACTGATTAAATTTATCATAAATAAAGAATTTCACGCTCAAGATAGCACCTCGTGCAACTAGAATACCTATCTCCGTAATTTGAAAGTAGTTTTGTGAATAAGGAACGTAACATCCACACCGTACATTTAACGAATCGCATTTTTATTTTACAAGTTTGAACGATATGTTATTATGCAAATTTTCATAGAATAACTTAAGATTGTCGGATATAAACTGAACTAACCTAAATTAAAAAGCAAGAGAGTAGAAATATTACAATTTCAATAACAAATTCACTATTTGTCAATCTTTTAATTGTTATTAAGCAAAGCTACTAGCGAAGGTCTTTCTTGACAGTATTTTAAGGCTACGGCTACAATGGGTCCGCATATGTTATTATGCAAATTTTCATAGAATTACTAAGATTGTCTGATATAAACTGAACTAACCTAAATTAAAAAGCAACAGAGTAGAAATATTACAATTTCAATAACAAATTCACTATATGTCAATCTTTTAATTGTTATTAAGAAAAGCTACCAGCGAAGGTCTTTTTGACAGTATTTTACGGCTACGGTTACAATGCGTCGGCATTCGACGGAATTTTTAACACCAATTTTTTTAGTTTAAAATATGAAGAAACCTCGTCCCCATCATTCGTTCGTAAATATTTTTTGGACAATTATGTCTCTTCATTTAAAATTTGACAACTCCTGCGATGTTCCTATTTCATAAAACTCATTTTTTGTTTTAACCACTTCATAAAATACAAAATAAGAAATAAATTGAGATCAAATTTATTAAACTAGTAGAAAAAGTTTGTCATTACTGAATGTTGTTAGGCAACGCAGAGTCACTTATTAGCATGGGAGAGTTTTTGGGATCGCACATTACGAATCTGAAATTATTTTAAAAAATTTAAATATGGCGGATCTAAGATGGCGGATTAAGGATTCTACATCTTTCGATTTTGTCTAAAATCTTCGATTTTGTCTAAAATCAGTATTGGGGGATTTTTATTAGTGTTAATTACAAATTTAAAATATTTTTTGAAAAACTCAATCTGACAGATTCAATATAGCGTCCTAAAAATTTTACATTTTTCGATTTTCTCCAAAACTGATATAGGGAGTTCACACACTAGAAAAATATAATTTACTAGTATCCCTGTAATTTTTTTCATACTATGTTTCAGACTTCATTCTAAAATATTCAAAGAATATTTTGAGGTTGCAATAAGCGTCGAAAAAAGGTGCAAAATTCGCCATATTATTTACTCATAAATGGGACTGGATAATTTTGATTGACTGATTGAATAATACTGCAACCTAGTTGAGACAAATCGATTCATGTCATTAAAAGAGCTTAAAAAGTCCAATCCATTCCGTGAGAAACAAGCCAATAGAGGAACGCTGATTTTACCATGTTTAACTGTGGGTGAAACATATTTCGGATTAAACCTCGCCTTTCAGGTTTGATTTGATTATTTATTAGGATCTGATTTAACTTTAATATTTAAATTAACTATTATTTAACCCTAAATCTAATTATTAACAATTTTACGAGCAATAAAATATAATTTTTAAATAACCTTCAACTTGTAATACCTATTATTTACACATATTTGTAATTATCAGAAGAAATGAGGTTTCAACACTGGATTTAAGTTATCGTATTTCGGTCCGAATGTTTTGTTTATCTTTCGGAAATAAGACACATTTAAAACCCGGATAAAATTAATTTCGTTATAGCGTTTTACGAAAAATAAAAAATCTGGCATTTTACATTTTTTATCCATCTAATGTCTGATAATTTTTATCTTCGGCTTGAAAATAATTATGGGGATGTTTATACGTTATTTAAAGTTCTGGCGAAGTTTATTCGAAGACTTTAACGCATAACCGGGGCTAATTTACTTAACTGTAAACACAATTTTAAGTATGAGTTTAGAAAACTATTAATAATTAAAATCTAACAGCTAAGGTACTATTCTGCATAGACACTTTAATGTTCGATTAACCTGCGAACTAAGTATTTCTGAGGATCCATTGTTAAAAAACTACCTGAAGACTTTGTAAGCAGATCTCAATCCTACACTTTATTTTATAAAGGGAAAACCTCGGAATGTTTTATTTAATGTCACGACCAGGTTTTCTATCTTCGAAAAAAGCCTGCTTTTCAGCAAACGGGGTGCAAGTCTTGAACTACTCATAGAACGACAGACTATTTTTAAGCAGGATTGGGCTGTTATAGAAAAATTCCCCAATTTTCGCGCCTAAGAATATTTTCGTCGCTTTAGGTTATGGTGTCTTAAAGTTCTCGAAATTCTCTGATACCTTCTACATATATTTTGATCCAGTTCTATTACGTGTTAGGAAACATGGGAAATTGGTTGCTAAAACAACCTTTGTAGAAACTAAACCAAAATAACAAGAAAAGAAAAGTTACCTTAAGAAAGGAAAAACTGAAAATATCTTAGTCGTGAAGTTTTACGCAAGTCTTAGTAGTTTTAAAACCACGACTCAAAATCAGATGGCACAGCCAATGACTTTTCACTCAACATTTTTCAACGTTAATATTGAAGTTTTAATAAAAATTTTAAGTTAGTCCTTTGTTTTCAGCTAATAACTATGTATTATATCAAAACTTGTAAATGTTTCTTACATTTACAATACTATCTAAACTGACGTTAAAAAACAAGCTATGAATGTCCCTAATTTAGCTTCAAACGTCTCAATTAGAAGAAAAAATGTCAAACCCGACAACGTCGACTCACATTTCAGCGTCAAAGGAACCCTCTCACAACCTTTAACCACCATTGTTAGCACTTCTTCGCAGAACTGCACTCGATGTGGGATATTTCCCTTTAGTATTTCTCCCTCGCTCGCACCAAGTGACTAATTGCATGAGACCGTAATAATGGGCTCGTCTATCTCTTTCTAGCCTAGCGGATATCGGATGTCCGAAGGGTGGTTTAACGCCGCGTTAATATAGTCTGTTGGGTTAGCTGAATTTGAAAATTGTATAGCAGAAACGCTGTACCGCCGAGGGAGAAATTTGATTCGAATGACTAGCTTTCAGATAACTAAATGGCTTTTATTATAATTTATTAGAAAACTAGTGACCCGCCAGAGCTTTGCATAGATGCAAGTAAAGTTACAAATGAGAGCTATTTAATAATATTTTGTTAATACTTTTGACATATAAACACTATGACACTTTTCAAAACTGTTTTTCCTAATATGTGACAATTCCTAATCTGTTACATAAATTATTATTTTGAGATATACGTAAAATAACTGAGCCTGAGTGAGCTATCGATCCCAACATTTGCGTTAAACAATTTTTCAATCAATTTTTATAAATTATAATTGAAACTAGAGAATTTAGCCGACCCAACTTCTTGATCGCGACACAGTAAGGAGCGGAATCTATAAAATTTGAATAGAAGAACAGTACAAAACTTTTCGTTACCTATAAATAATTATTTATTATCAACAAAGCAACAATATTATTTACCAAACATGAACATTAACGATGCAGGTGTTATATATTATAGATACTCAAGAACGCCGAACACACAGCGTCACTGGGTCATACCTAAAGTTATCTTACATCCCGTTTTCAACGGGACAGTACAACCTCTATAATCGCGCTATATCTGAATACAATAATGCAAAAGAGGTAGCAAACATCAAATCCTATTTACAGAATGGTTATCCAATAAAATTAATTGACGATGTTGAAAATAACTTTAGAACAACGACTACTGGACCGCAAGAAAGACATTCCTTCTTCAAAATTCCTTACATTAAGGGAACCTCAGATAAAATAAGACGAATTGCCAGTAGTTATAATATAAAAACAGCTTTTAAATCAAGAAATACCCTTAGAGCTCATTTAACAAAAACAAAACCAAAAACTAACGATAAGAAATAATGTGTTTACAAAGTCCACGCGAGTGTGGTGAAATGTATATTGGAGAAACCAAACGACCACTAGAAGTTAGAATTAAGGAACATAAAACTCATACACAAAAAGGGGAAACGTTGAGATCAGGTATTGCAGAACATGCCTGGGATAAACAACACCATATAAAATGGTCTGAACCTGCGGCAATATATATATGGAACCCAACAGGAAAAAAAGAAAATTTATAGAAGCACCTTACATTAAAAATAATAATGGAATCTTCAGTAAGCCCAGTGTTGAGATACCTAATGTTTGGCAACCACTATTTATATATATCTTTTTTTCTTTATCTTGTCTTTTCTTGGGTTTAGGTTTTTTATTTAACAAAAAAATGCAAACAATTGACGTTTCGCCCTTTATTTAAAAGACATTTTCAAAATTTTTAGTTTATTTTCCTCCCTAAAAATATTTTTCATATAATTAAAACATTCACACAAAAACATATCTACAATTTTAAAAAACAAACAAACACTTTAAAACATTATTTAAATTTAAAAAAAATATATATTTAATTTTACCGGTACACACCTTGACGTTTTGTTTATTAATTAATAATGAAATTCAACCTTTACATCGTCAATATTAGGTACTGAGGATACATGGAATGCGAATGTGTTTTATTGTTAATATATTTTTCATATTTTACAAAGCACAAAAAAAAAAACGCATACATTTAATTTTATGTTTAAGAGGATATTCAATTTTTTATGCTTATTAACAGGCTCGAATACTTAATAGTTTTGTTTAAATTAAGCTGGTATAAATGTGGCTCAAATTTCCTATATTCGTTCTGTCATTAACTGTGTTTTCATCTTTTTTAATTTCTATCATTTTATTTATCAACAATTTTTAGTACATCATATCTTTGTTTTTAATTATGGTACTGTCTGATCGTGCTATCTCCCTAACGTCTCCAGAATTCCGACCAAGAATACTGCGAAAATACACTAATAAATAATAATTTCAATGAAAAGACTATCACCAAAATAATTAATAAACGAACATATAAATTTTATAATAACGTAATAACAAAAAACATAGAACATAAACAGCAAAAATATGTAGCATTACCTTACACTAGTGTGCTGTCAGAAAAAATAAAACACATTTTAAAAAAGCATGATATTATTGTATGCCACAGGTTTCATAATAAATTAAATACACTGTTCACTAATTTAATAAGTAAAACTCCTCTCATGAATAAATGTAGTATATTCGATCCCTTGCACAAATTGTCCCAAAAAATATATAGGCATGACGAGCCAATTGCTAAAGAATAGATTGAATGGCCATAAATATACGAAAAACGCCGTAACAGCGCTAAACAAATACACACAGGACGAAACACCTACTTTTGAGTATAACAGTACCATAATTAAAAACAAAGATATGAATTACCAAAAATTGCAGATAAAGGAAATGATAGAAATTTAAAAAAAATAAAAACACTGTTAACGACAGAATGGATATAGGAGCCACATTTAAACCAACCTAATTTACACAAAAATATTAAGGTTGAAATTCATTATTGATAAATTAACAACATGTTAGGGTGTGTACCGATAAAATTAAATATTTTTTAAAAAAATTTAAATACTGTTTTAAAGTGTTTGTTTGTTTTTTAAAGTTGTAAATATGCTTTTTTGTGTGAATGTTTAATTATATAAAAATATTTTCAGAAAGGAGAATAAACCAAAAAGATTGAAAATATCCTAAATAAAGGGCGAAATGTCAATTGTTTGGTTTTGGTATTAAATAAAGAACCAAAACCCAAGAAAAAAGAATATAATCTATGATTCAAGAATCAGGAAAATATTATTTATATATATATATATATATATATATATATATATATATATATATATATATACGTAACTTTATACTTGATAACGATTAGAGACACAACCTAATCGAAACGTCGTAAAAATAAATAAAAATAAAGGTAATGCAAGTCCGAAAACATTTTAGTTAATCTTCAACGACTGTCAAACAAGCGCCAGAAATTCGTGTTTAGCGCGTCAACATACCTAAAAAACTTTTTTTTTTCCATTTAAAAAAGGCAGACTAACGAAATCCTGTTGGTCCCTACACTAAAGAGTATAAAAGCTTTTCGCAAAATCAATACAAATATAGGCCAATTTACTTAATGGCCGGAAGATGAAACGTCAAGCTTTAAATCTGGACTCACCACCAGCTAGGCGAAATTACCATATTTTCGGAAATATTTACTTTGCCATATATTTCTTAATTTTATTAAGACAACAGCAGTAACCATCGAGTTTGTTTCACCCAGTATTCTTGAAACATAAAACAACGTTGACTATATTGTTTTCTTTTTGGCGCGGATAAAATTTTAATACAACTACAATTTTATAGCGGTACAACAGAAATGAGCCCCGTTACTGTAATTCCATTTTTTTTCATAAGCCAATAAAGATTAATAGATATGAAAGAAATAAATATAAACAGTATTCCTGTCTAAAATTAGGGGAATTTCCCGTTATCGCCTATCAGTCACAGACAAAAAGCACATTAGATAAATCTCATATAAATGTGTGTTACTATGAGGCGCGTAAACACGTATCACAACAAATGAGAAAAACACAGTGTAGAATATTGAGTACACGCTAGTTGAACGCATTACCTAGGGCGACGGTTCATGCGTGAACTGCCTCACTTTATACATAATGCCTTCTGAAATATAGATAAGGCAAACGGAAACGATTTTCACATATTGTGGATTTACCCTCGAATTTAGACGCAGATACGAAATAACGCTTCCTAAGCCCGAACATACAAAGAAATTTTGATATTTCTAAGTTGTGGATAAAAATTCACAATACAGGACTTTTTCAATAAATTCGAACCACGAACGAAAAATATAACAGATGAAACAGCATTTTATTTATAAATTCGTTTTACATGTTTACGATACCATAGATACAATATCATAGACGAAAGACTATGAACTTCTTTTTAAGACCGTCTAACAAGAGAGAAAATTGTTATTTTCTGCGAATTTCACTCAGGTTCTGTCTCTCGTAATTCGATTTCTTCAGAAAAGCGGCATTGAACTCTGAACTGAAGAGGGAAATTCACCCAAAACAACGGCTTATTTAAAATCACAATTTGGAGATTTGCCGCCAGGATATCGCACCTGCAGACAATTCTTCACTTTTGTAAAAACACTATACTGACTCTGATTCTGACAACTTCACCGACAAAAGCCGAATCGTCCAATGAAGTTGTTAAAAGTTGGAATCCTTGCGATTGGCACCATGTGACTCTTCTTGTTCCTGAAAGACAAATCACCACTGCGAGGACATCGTTTGGAGGCCAGTGAAGACATAAAAAGAAAACTGCGTCAACTGAAGGCTATATCACAGATTTGATGATCTTCCAGATGCGACAACTTTGGCGGCGCCTTTGAAAGTGTAATTGAAGGTTCCAACTTTCGTAACCTTGCTTGCCACACCCGCTATTTCAGTGTGTGAAAATTAATTTTTTTTTAAAACAATTAGTAAATACATTACGCAATCTTTTACAAATATGTGTAATAATTTTTTTAGACTACTTCGTATCCTATATTCTTAGTCAGTTTCTAGACAAACATTTTTACACAAACGAGGAATCTTCAAAAAATATCCAATACATATTTTTTTACGTCCTGAATTGCATTTTTAGGATGTAAAGACTACTGCCAAAGTTCATCGCTAAAAATGGAATATTAATAATATCCTGATTATCTTATACGAAGAAGTCGGCCTTTTACTTTATAACCGAGAAAAAAATTGTTCCTAGAGGTAGTTGAAACCCCCACAGAAATGCAATTTAAGACGTAACAAATACGTGTTAAATATTTTTTGGTATACACCAATTCATCGCAAAATGAGACAAATTTGAGGAAGACCCTTGAAAAAGTTTTCTTGTTAGTTACGGTTAAAGATAGGTTAAATTTTGTTAATATCATTTCAGACAAAATTTTCATATGCTTAGAAACTTTTAGGGAATTTAAGCAGGCGATATTTGGTTCAGTTTGCCACATGTAGTTGCGGGAACTATATAGGAAGTCCCTAAGTACTATTTTCAAGCGAAGATATTTTATCTTTATCCGTCAAATTTTAATTTTTTTCCAATAATATTCAAAAGTAGGGTTATATCTCAAAATATCGAAAAAAGTTATTAAAAAATGTTTTTCTAAATGCAATTTTGAGCCCACATGCAAAATATCAGCTGTATAAAATAATTTAGATTTTTTGCCCATTTTTTGTAAATTGCACCACTGTTGCAAAATAAGACTCAATGAAACTTACATAAAACTTCCTAGTTTTGACAATGATTCATCCCAGCCATATTTTGTTTAAAGTAGCGCCATATCAAATGTGTGTTTTTCTACAAAATCCAACTAGGCCTATTAAAATTTGGTCACATGTGATGCAAAGTTTATTTGTTTTTGGCCCTGTATAAGGTAACTTCATAAAATAATTATTTTTGAAAACGTTATTTGTGTCTAAAAGTAATACACATTAATATTAAAAAAATAGTGTAATTGCAAAGACTCAAATTTTCTAATAAAAAAATCATAATATAAAAATTAAACGCATTTAAAATTTATTTTCCGCCTAATGCAGACTTTACCGATGTACTTGTTTGTCTTAATTATAATGTGTATTGTTTTAGACGCAAACTTCGTTTTCAAAAATAGTTATTTTATGAAGTTACCTTATACAGGGTCAAAAACAACTCTGTGAGCAAATTTTAATAGCCCTATTTGGTAGAAAAACACACATTTAATACGGCGTTACTTTAAACAAAATATGTCTGGGATGAAGCATTGTCAAAACTAAGAAGTTTTATGTAGGTTGCGTTGAGTCTCATTTTGCAACAATGGTGCAATTGACAAAAAATGGGTAAAAAATCTAAATTATCTTGTACAACTGAAATTTTGCATATGAGCTAAAAATTGCATTTAGAAAAACTGTTTCTAATAACTTGTTTCGATATTTTCAGATATAATCCCATTTTTGAATTTTTTTTTGGAAAAAAAAATTAAAATTTGACCAATGCTAATCACGTGACTACTATTTTTTTTTTGTTAATTTTTATCTTGATCGATGCCAAAGTCAAATTTCCAATAAAGCTATTAATAAAAAAAATCGCATACGATGCGGACTTTACTGGTCACTGTATAAAACATAAAATACCAATAAAAAGCGACACGATGAGACATAAACAATAAAGCTAAGTTCAATTCAGTTGAAATCTGCATAGAAATTTGATTTTAACGAGATCCCCTTTTGTATATCAGGCTAAGATGAAATAATCTGTATTTTATTCACATTTTAACATTTCCTTCCACTGTAATAGCGGCTCGCGAGGATAGCACGATTCCAAAATTTGGTTTTGGTGAGAACGCCATCACACATCTGTAAGATAAAATAATTTGTGGCTAGATTGCAAAGAACGTACACAAAGTTAAACGCGCCTACAGTTTAAAGTAGATTCCGAATCACTGTCACTCGGTCTCCCCAAGCGATTACCCATCCAAATACTAACCCAGCTCTGTGGCCATTAACTTCGGTGATCAGGCGTGGAATGGCCTTGCCACCGAAGTGAACCGTCGCCTCAACAAGGGATACTTTAAAAGAGAAACAAAATAAATATTGATGAATGAAATGAAATGAAATGAAATAATTTATTAGCCATAAGACTGATACTTCAGCATCAGTTTCGTCAACAGTATACAATTAAATAAAAAAATATATACATAACATACCTTAAAGCTAGAAAAAACAAGAAACAATTAGTATCTTAAGATACTTGTTATAATATGGAAAATATAAAATAACTTAATCTAATATTTAATAATAAAAACCACAGATTATAATTCTAAAACAACTAACAGGAAAGAAAAAAATAAAACGACAAGAACACAATCCGTCGCACTGGTCAGCGAAGGATGCATCGAAATAATCACTCAGTACACAGTAAAAGAGTCAGTACATCCTAGAGGCTTAAGTATTCGTTAAAAGAATAAAATGATCCCTGAACAAGACATTTTTTTATTTCTGTTTTGAATTTATTACTGTTTGGTATGCTTTTTAATTTTGCAGGCAATTTGTTAAACAGAATGCCGTTCTATGTTTAGGTATATTAAAAATGTCACTATTTCGTGTATCATATCTGTGACCCTGGCCAAGAGTTTTAAACTCTGAGTAATTTTGTTTTACATATAAAACACATTTTAGAATATAAATAGAGTAAAAAGTCAAAATGCTGTTTTCCTTAAAAATGGTCTACACGAATCCGTCGGCTTAAGACCAAATATCAACCTAAGTATTCTTTTCTGGGCCAGAAACACTCTATTCACCTCACACCCTCTTCCCCAAGACATGAAATTGCTTGACAGATGACTGTATACCAGAGAATAATACACAGTCAGGAATCCAGCCCGGTCTAGAGATGACCTCATCTGCAAAATAGCAAAGAAGGCAGAATTTAATTTTTTACAAACATGTTCAATATGGGAAAAGAAATGCAGCGATTCATCAAGCCACGTGCCTAAAAATTTAGCATAAGCTGAGGTTTCAATATTATATGTTACTGTATCCTCTACAAGCAATGTTTTTTTAATATTGAAATTTATATATATACAGTCTTTGTCGGGTTAAGTATTAACTGATTACGCTGACACCAAATCTCCAACTCCTCACATATCCCTCCCGCTGTACGCAACAGCTCCTCTGGGGCATCCGCAGATATAGCTATCGTGGTATCATTAGCAAACATAACCAACTTTCCCCTACTAATGAATTTAGGTTGGTCGTTAACATAAATCATAAACAAGAGCGGCCCCAAAACCGACCCCTGCGGCACACCCAAGGCGACTTTTATGCAATCCGATTTACTTTTTTGGTCTTATACCCGAAGCAAAGAGCTTTCTCAATAAGAACTCTCTACTCACAGTATCAAACGCACTTGTTAAGTCGAACATTAGACACATCACATACTTGCACCTGTCGAGCTCTGTATATACAAAATTAAGTAAATCATAGCATGCTGTCTCGATGGATTTGTTCTGTCTGAAACCATGTTGGCAAGGAGTAATAATTGAATTCTGCTTAAAAAAATTTCTCAAATTTTCGTTGGCAAGGAGTAATAATTGAATTCTGCTTAAAAAAATTTCTCAAATTTTCGTATATTATTTTTTCAAAAACTTTAGAAAATACACTCAGTATAGCCTGTAATTGGCTGGGTTGTGAGGATCATCCTTTTTATATATTGGCGTAACGGCCGCCTGCTTTAGTATTTGAGGAAAAATGCCCTCTAAAGTGATCTGTTTATTAAATATGTCAAGGGAAGTGCGACAGATTCTGAAATTAATTTTAAAATTTGAGGACTTATACTATCGGAACCTGAGGAGCGTTTGTTCTTTAACGAATTAATAGTCGATACTATCCTTTCTTGAACCACCGCAAAAACTACTATTGTTTAAGGAATTGATTCTATAGTTGTTGCTGGTAAGGACATGTTTCGACCGTAAGCCTCAAACAACTGAATAAATAATAACGTTTTATGTGTGTTGTTTTTCACAAGCTTTCCCTATTTCCATTAAAACGACTACAACAGTTTATTATTAACCACAGGGCTGTTGTGTGAGATGAAATTTTGAAGTTACTGTAAACAACAAAAATAGCATCGGTATGTCAAAACGTTCTTAGTACTTAACCATCTAAAATGTCAAACTTTAAAATGGATATGTCGGATGGCACCTAGCAATGCTAGAATTGCTAGTTCCCGAAATACCAACGCTTACCGTTATAGGATTAACACTATACTGCTAAATAAGAAACGATTAAAAATTTAGGAATTACAAGCCTCATTATGGGCCTTTGTTTTACTTCCTATCCAAGCCTTCGCACTTTTATTCCATCCCTAAGTGCATTTTAATGAAGTAAAAAGGAAAGAAACAAACAGTTATTTCAGCTGACAGCGAAGGATTTTGTTTTTCTCCCCTGAAGAATTTTAATTACCTTAAAAGTCTTTTTGCCCCAAGATATACTTATTTTATACATTTAATTCACTGTTCCCCTGGCTGTGTTGTTTTTTCTGTAAAACATGAAAAGATAATATAAAAGTTGTTTTTATCTATATACATCTGTATAAATTTATACAGGGTGTTAATGAAATAAGTCTATATATTTAAAAATATAATATTTTGCAATGAAAGTACAAATATATCACTACACAGGGTGATTCTCCGGGAATTTTATCGATCGATTGTGGGAAAACTATAACTAGGAAGAATCTGAAAATTTGTCAGTGTACTAATGTGTATGGGGGACAGCCGGCTAAAATATTTTCAAGATAGCGGCATTTTCACTTTTGCCGGAAGTAGATGTCAACTTGCTTTTTTTAAATGAAACACCCTATATATTATTGCATTTTTGATTTCTACGTAAAATTTTAGACATTTTTAAATTTTTATATCAAAAATGACGTTTGCGGATCAAAACTTAACTATAATTTTTTTCCTGAATAAAAAATATTCATGTTTTGCTATAAGGTAGCTTTATCAAGAAATTTTTCCTATGAGAAAGTCTTTATTATTTAATCTGGGCTAAGTTTCTTATAGACGAAGATCGATTTTAGTAGTCTTTTTCATGATATTTTGAAAATTATTAGTACAGAGTGGTCAAAAAAGAAGATTTTAAATTATGTTTAAAAAATCGTCAAAAGTCAATTTTTTCAAATAGAAAGCACCTATTTTTATAATTTTATCATATTAAGCATTAAAAATAACGGTAACTTTTTATAAGGTTGTCTATTCCACAAATTTGTAGTTTGCAAAATATTGGCAATTCAATATTTTTCTATTGTAAAAATGCTATACGGCTTTTAAGTTTTGTTATTAGTTGGCTATAACGGCGAGGCGTGACGAAACTAAAACAATAGAACCCTACAGAATTGTCACTATTCCTTGCCATATGACATTCATTAAGAATAATCATGCCGGAGCGATTAAATTACACGCACAAAAATTATTTAAACTTATTTATTATTTATAGAGAATGTGATAGAGGTATTTCAAGAACATGGGATACATTCGCAATCCGATATCCGCAGAAACAGAAACCAATACCACCAACTGTTAAAAGGATTATAGAAAAATTCAAGAACTTTGGATCCATAAAAGCAAAAAGAAATAGAAATAAACCAGTTGTTAATAATGAAAATATTGAAACCACAATTTTAAGGTATTTTGCCGCATATCCGACAATATCTATAAGGCAAGTAGTATTAGAGTCTCGATTATCTCAAACATCAGTTTTAAGAATTTTATGGAAACACATTTAAAAGGCACTGATTTTCCACGAAGAGTAGAGTTCTGTCAATTTATTTTACTTCAATGGCAAAAAAAAACTGCTGGATTGTTTAATCAACGCATTTCCCACTATTGGAGCGACTCAAACGTACATCTATTTAGAGAATTAAATTTTCAAGGGTCTTGGCAGTTTAACGTGTAGTGTGCTATAAGAAATGACGGCGTCGTCACCCTAGAATTCTACCAAGATAATCTGAATGGTAAGTTAGCCATTTTTGAAGAATTCCAGATACAAAATACGTTTTTTAACTTATGGGTGAGCGCTACTTCGTCATGTTGAAAAATTTCGAAGTGAACTATTTAGATAACTTGCCGCTGGTTGATTATAGAAATCTATTTTATCAACATGATGGGGCGCCTCCACATAATAGTCATTTAGTTAACAATCATCTGCCAAACTTGTTTTATGGTAAATGGATAGCCAAGAATGGGCCACATCTTTGACCATCTCGCTCTCCCGACCTAACAGTACTTGATTTTTTTATTTGGGGGACAATCAAAAATGAAGTATACAACACCACATTAACCAGAAGAACTTAATCCTCAGTCAATAAGAAGAGCCACCCATGTAGAGTTCCTGCTTAGGTGCGAAAAATGTTTGGAAGTTTAAGGGCGTCAATTTCAACATTTTCTCAAATAATTTTTGTAACTCTGTTCTATTAACAACTGGTTTATTTCTATTTCTTTTAGCTTTTATAGATCTAAAGTTCTTGAAGTTTTTTATAATCTTTTTAACAGTTCGTAGAGTTAGTTTCTGTTTCTTCATATATCAGATCGCGAATGTATCGCATGTTTTTGAAATAACTCTATCACATTTTCCATAAATAATAAATAAGTTTAAATAATCTTCGTGCGTGTAATTTAATCGCCCTGACATGATTATTATTAATTAATGTCAAATGGCAAGCAATAGTGACAATTCTGTAGGGTTCGATTGTTTTAGTTTCGCCACGCCTCGCCGTCATGGCCAACTAATAACAAAACCTAAAAGCCGTATAGCATTTTTACAATAGAAAAATGTTGAATTGCCAATATTCTTTATTCTTCTTTTTTGACCACTTTATACTAATAATTTTCAAAACATCATAAAAAGACTACTAAAGTCGATCTTCGTCTACAAGAAAACCAACCCAAATTAAATAATAAAGACTTCATAATAGAAAAAATTTACAGTTAACTTTTGGTTAGCAAAGGTCATTTCTGATATAAAAATTTAAATATATCCAAAACGATGAAACTTAAATATAGATCATTACACAAAAAATATATCTAGAATTTTACGTAGAAATCAAAAATGCAATATATAGGGTGTTCCATTTAAAATAAGAAAGTTGACAAATACTTCCGGTATAACTGGAAGTGCCGCCATCTTGAAAATATTTTAACCGGCTGTCCCCCATGCAGGTTAGTACACCGCCAAATTTTCATATTCCTCCTAATTAGTTTTCCCACAATCGATCGATAAAGTTTCCGAACAAACACCCTGTATACTATAAAAGAAAGTTCCCCAGCTGCATCGGTTATGTCCTGGCTAGTCCCGAAAACTACTCAACGAATTTTAAACAAGTTTACCTTTCATTTAAACTATCTACAGAAAGTTTTCGGTATATAATATATCCGATATACAGTGTAAAATAATCGAGCAATGACGATGGTATCAAATTAAATTGAAGACAAAACATTTGAATTTCCTACTAAAAACTATTTCACTTCCTATTACTTATTATCAAAATTATGGAAATAGTTGTGAGAATCAGTGCATACACCTAAAAAAGACGGTTTAACCCTTAAATATTGCTTATTTATACAAAAACTATCCTCCATAATTAAATCTCCTTTCACTTCGCTTTATACAAAACAAACATTGCATTAAAAAGCGGCCATATGGCAGTTAATAAGCAACCTGACAAAAACACGTGAGACGGCACCAGTTTGGGGTTATCGAGGGGCTTGACACTCAAAAGCCAGAATATCGAAACCTTATATCCAATATTGGTGGATTGATGGCTTGAAAGGGCGAGGAGAAATCGGACAAAAGGTGAAATATCGATTTGGTTATTTGCCCTCTTGTGTCTAAATCTGAGATTTGAGGCTATTTTTGTATTCAAATCATGATTCGGCCGTCCGAAGTTTTATATGTAAAATTCTTTTGTGGGATTTTCGATAAAACTTTGTCGTATGGGAATCTGTT
Organism: Diaprepes abbreviatus; assembly: GCA_034092305.1. Lineage (NCBI taxonomy): Eukaryota > Metazoa > Arthropoda > Insecta > Coleoptera > Curculionidae > Diaprepes > Diaprepes abbreviatus. The sequence goes on along the minus strand of JASJET010000343.1, from coordinate 436,012 downwards.
ATCATTAAGGACTGATGCAAAATCAACAAGTGAATAATTGATTTGTTAGTAGTTGCTTTATTGTGTACTAACTTTAAGTGTTCTCCAAAATCCAGCAAAAATTATAAATCTGCTATACTATGTTTCGTCAAAGAGTAGAATAACAAATAAAGGGTGTGTCAGAATGTTTTTCGTTTTTGATTCTTAAAAAATAAAACATCAGGATAAATTCAGACTTGGTTAATTTCTGTTAAATTATAGAGTAGTTTTGGGATTTTTATTTATGAAAAACAACCATCCTTAAATGGGCACCAACCGCTCCTTCACAATCATTTAGACTCGAACTGACATTTTCAATTACTCGCTGGAGCATCGCTCTTGGAATCGCGTGGATTTAGTCTGTAATTCTTTGCTTTTGAATATTAAGTTGGGTATTAATGGATTGAAAACCTTATTTTTTAAGTAGCCCCATATAAAAAAAATCAGCAGGTGTTAAATGTGGACTCCGCAGTGGCCAGTTGATGTCCTCTCGGCGACTTATTACTCTTTCAGGAAATAAATCATGAAGAGCTGTCAAACAATCATTCGTAACGAGGGAAATTGCCCCATCTTGTTGGAAAAATGTATTTCGGTTGTAGCCAATCTGGTTTTACATTTCTGGAGTCAAAAAAGTTCGGATCATACGGCAATAACGATCGATCCTCAAAAAAATAGGGACCAATTATTGCCTGGCTTGATATGGCAGCCCAAACGACAACCCTAGGCGAGTGTAGGGATTTCTGATGCAGTTCCAACGGATTGTCAGAAACCCAATATATCCAATATTGTTTGTTGACGTAGCGGTTGACGTGAAAATTCGATTGATCAAAACACCATATGTTTAGCTGGATTATCGGGCTTCATTTCCTGCAAAATAACAATTTTGTAGGGTTGAAAATGTAAATCTTTGCCAGTTTTGTAGGGGTAGAAATGTAAATCTTTGCGTCAATAGTGTAGGAATCGCTGTTTTATAAAACGCTCGCACGTAAAATGTTCGCTGTGGTCCCCTGAAACATTCCATCACTACTAAACTTGAAAAACCAATCAAGCGTTTGACACTACTCCTCTCCCCCTGTTATCGATATTTGGCGCGTAACAGTCAAAACAAAAACGAAAAACATTCTGACACATCCATTACAATGTTTTATTTTTAGTTCCAACAAGCATCCAATTAAATAAAACCACAGAAACTCTTAATGATCAAAGATTATTTTTTAAATAGGGTTACAAGTCCGTCTGTTAGCGCGTAGCATAATAAAATTTTGGAAGAGCTATTTACTTTTGTATCTCTTGCGTTATAAAGCCGATCCTTATATCTGTAAAAAAACTGAGTAGGTCACCAATAAAACTTAACAAAACAACGTAAGTATATATAATACTTTTCCGGATAATTACTTACTACATCCATTATTTAGGAGTTGTTTTTATTCAAGTAGAGGTTAGTTATAAAGCAGCTTATTTATTTATTAATTTTTCGTAGGATTCAAAAAAAAATTAGAATAGAAACAAATGTATTTAAATGTATTCAATAAAGAAAAATCTTTTATTAAATAACTTATACAGCAGGAAATATCTCCAAAACGGTTATTCACAGGACATTTCGAAAGTATACCTTTTCTTATATAGAGGAGATAGAAACAATTGTTTTTATTAAAAAGAAAAATACATTAAACCGCAAAAAAGTTATGACATTTTAACGGCACGCACAAAACGTAAGTGGCGCCCTCTATAACCAACAGCAGAATTGGATTCCTCATCATAATAAACTCCTAATCAACAAATATCTTTGATTAAACATTTTTCTAATTTTTTTTTAAATCAAATTTTAGCTTTTACACCTGACAATCTCGGTACTGTACAGGGTGAGTCAAAGATTGGATGAAGTAGGTTTGTGCCTTTTCGGTGAAATTTACAAAGAAACTATATTTATTGTTTGATACAGTTTATTTTTACGCAGATTTTAAAAATATTTAGGACTCTACAGGGTGAGCCAAAAAACTAGGACAGCATAAAGTTGTATTTTTTTAAATAGAACATCCTATATATACGAATCGTCGTATTTTCGATTTAGCTTATAATTTTAAATCTTTTTTATTAAGGGTTTACTATAACAAAACTTTATAGTTTCTGAGATAATTAAGTTTAAAGAAAAAAAGTCACATTTTCAAGCATCAATTCAATCCTAAATAACGTTTTCAATTTTGTGACAAATATATTCAAATTTGGAATTTAGCAAGGCCAAGGACAAGTTAACATAATTTTTACCTAATATTTGCAATAAAAGCTACAGGGTGTTGAACACATCGGCCCAAAAATTTGAACAAGTTTAAATGAATAAATATCTTTTTTTTTAAATGATACACCCTGTATATTTTCATGTTATTTAATAGAGTAATAAAAACCCTAAAAGTTTTGTTCAATATATCCTATACCTATTTATAATAGTTTTTGAGATATTTCAGTTTTTCTTATTTTCCATACTTTTTTACAGAAATAGTCTTCATTATCATAGTAGCCATGGCAAAAACAATGTAAAAGAACATTTTTCTGTGTGTCAAATTTATAACCGCAATCGCTTCTTTTGGTTTTTATGTAGTGTAGTTTGGTTTTTTTTGCATTCATCTTATATTGTAAAATGAATTTTCCAAAGAATGAGTTAATAGATATGATTTATACAATAGGAGAGGCTCAAAAAAATTGCCTTCTTGCTCAAAGAATTTACAAAATGAAGTATCCTGATCGACGCCAGCCTAATACCCATACTTTTCAAAACTTAATGCAAACATTTGATTCTTCTGGTACTGTTGATTATCCAAAACGTAAAGTGGTCAACAAACCAGTAACTAATGAAGAAAAAGAACTACAAGTATTGTTAAATGTTCAGGAAAATCCTTATATTGGTAGCCGTCAGTTAGCAGCATTATGTGAAACATCACAATCCACCGCTAATCGTACTACCAAGAAATATAGGTATCATCCATATCACATGGAATTGCACCAAGAATTGCATGGACAGGATTTTGAAAGTCGTGTAAACTCTTGTCGTACAATAAATGCGGAGATTCAATTAAATCCAAATTTATTATGCAAGGTAATGTTTAGTGAAGAAGCTACTTTTAGAAGTAACGGTGCCGTAAATAGACGCAACATGCATTATTATGGCCACAGAAAACCCATTTTGGATTAGAGAGGTGCAACATCAAAACCACTGGTCATTAAATGTTTGGTGTGGTATTCATCATAATCGAATTATTGGACCCCACTTTTTTAATGAACCACTAAATGGCCATAGTTACCTGAACTTTCTACAAGAAGAACTACCCCAACTGCTTCAAGGTCTCGATAGGGATGAGCTCGACAGTATGTGGTTCCAGCACGATGGTGCGCCTCCGCATTACCATCGTGAAGTTCGTGCGTTTTTGGACCAACGATATCCGCAAAAATGGATTGGACGTGGGGGTTTCATTGAGTGGCCACCAAGGTCTTGCGACATCACCCCATTAGATTTCTTCCTATGGGGTTATATTAAAAATAAGGTGTATGTTAATCCACCAACAACAGTGGAAGATATGCGAAACAGGATTAGGGATACCTGTAGAACAATAACGCCACTAATTTTGTCCAGGGTCCGAGAAAATCTGCAAAAAAGACTAAATTTGTGCATTGCATAAGAGGGTCGTTTATTCGAACACTTATTAAAAAGAAATAATTAATCTCAGTATTTAATAGGTAATTTTTTTGTTTCAATTTAGTATAAAAGTAAATATGTGTTTGCCTTGTCGTTATTGTTGTGTTAATTTTTTCACATTATGTTTAATTAAACTATTGCCGTTGTAATATAACGAATAATGTATTTCATCATATTTAACTACATTCTGTTTGTTTCTGTAGTTTTTTTTTATTATTTTACATGGCTACTATGATAATGAAGACTATTTCTGTAAAAAAGTATGGAAAATAAGAAAAACTGAAATATCTCAAAAACTATTATAAATAGGTATAGGATATATTGAACAAAACTTTTAGGGTTTTTATTACTCTATTAAATAACATGAAAATATACAGGGTGTACCATTTAAAAAAAAAAAGATATTTATTCATTTAAACTTGTTCAAATTTTGAGCCGATGTGTTCAACACCCTGTAGCTTTTATTGCAAATATTAGGTAAAAATTATGTTAACTTGTCCTTGGCCTTGCTAAATTCCAAATTTGAATATATTTGTCACAAAATTGAAAACGTTATTTAGGATTGAATTGATGCTTGAAAATGTGACTTTTTTTCTTTAAACTTAATTATCTCAGAAACTATAAAGTTTTGTTATAGTAAACCCTTAATAAAAAAGATTTAAAATTATAAGCTAAATCGAAAATACGATTCGTATATAGGGTGTTCTATTTAAAAAAATACAACTTTATGCTGTCCTAGTTTTTTGGCTCACCCTGTAGAGTCCTAAATATTTTTAAAATCTGCGTAAAAATAAACTATATCAAACAATAAATATAGTTTCTTTGTTAATTTCACCGAAAAGGCACAAACCTACTTCATCCAATCGTTGACTCACCCTGTACTGATCATGTGATGTATTCGTAGCAGCGAGGCCCCGGGTTCGATTCCCGATTGATCGTGAGTGTTGGTATTTGTGTAGTGTTAATAACACGAAAGTATTGGTTCTAAGATATTGATTATATTATTCAGTAGTTGTTCAGGGGCGGATCCAAACTCAATCTGTTACGAGAGCAAAAAAATATCGAAATTACTTCACCCCATTCGTATACAAGGCAGTGAATTATGGCACTACCAAAATCGGTCAATGTGAAGGGGGGGGGGTCAGCGAGATCCACGTTCCTGATGCAGCAAAAAGACAAGTCTATTTTTCTGAATGTAATACTCTGGGAGGAAGCAATTGCCCCCCTCCCTCCTGAATCCGTCCCCTGTTATAGTAGTAGCTGATATGCTCTAGATTGCAAAGTCGGAGTAGGAAGGGAGGAGGAAGGATTTGAAAAAGGACTTTGACACCCTTCATTTTGGTTACTTTTCATTTTGGACCCATACAGCTCTGACCTGGCATCATCAGATTACATTTTATCTGCATATTTGCAAAACGCTTTGGATCTCACTTGGTTCAATTTCTTGTTGATAAGGACCAAAATTTCACAATTTTTCCTTTTTTTTTGCGAGTATGATGTGGAAAAATCTTATATCGCATAAGGCACATACCAAGAAGACTCATCACGCAATTCGGTTATTTTTAACTTTTCTTTTAGTATTATTTTTATTTTTCGATTATTTTCGTAATATTAATTGTAACTGGTATTTATTTCTTATCAAATACTTTTTATATTCAATATAAATCAATTTTAAAGTACGTTTAAGTGTCAATACTTTATTCTGATTTGCTCAAGTTCATATATGACCTAATTTGCACACAATGAACCTCGCATACAAATGAAATTAGCGACGGTGACGGGTTATCAGCAGAGAGAAAACAATAAAATAAAAAGAAAATAATATTTTATTACTAAGATAATGTAATTCATTATTTATCAAATAAATATTTTAAATAGTCATGAAATATAGATAAAAATTCCTTTGCTACTTTTCCGGGTATTCATAAAAGGTGTCTCTGAATGTTTTTCGTTTTTGATTCTTAAAAAATAAGACATCAGATAAAATTCAGACTTATTTAATTGCTGTTAAATTATAGAGTAGTTTTTGAGTTTTTATTTATGAAAAACAACCTTCCCTAAATGCGCTCCATCCGCTTCTTCACAATTATTCAGCTTCGAGCTGAAATTTTTAATTACTTGCTGAAGCATCGCTCTTGGAATCGCGTGGACTTCGTCATTCTTGGCTTTAGAAAATTTAAGTTGGGTGGTAATAGGTTGAAAACCTTTCTTTTTAGGTAGCTCCATAGAGAAAAATCAGCAGGTAATAAATCTGGATTTCGCAGTGGCCAGTTGATGTCCCCTCGGGACTTATCATTCTTTCAGGGAATAAACCATGTAGAGCTGCCAAAGAATCATCTGTGACGTGGCAAGTTACTCCATCTTATAGGAAAAATGTATTCTGGTTGTAACCAATCTGGCTTTTCATTCCTAGAGCCAAAAAGGTCCGGATCATATAACAATCACGATCGGAATTAACAGTCTGAGTGCGACCAAGTTATCCTCAAAAAAAAAAAACAGATCGATTATTCCTTGACTTGATATGACAGCCGAAATGACAACCTTAGGCGAGTGTAAAGCTTTCTGATGCAGTGCCACTCGATTGTCAGAAGCTCAATGTCTGCAATTTTGTTTCTTCAAGTGGTTGTTGATGTTAAAATTCGATTCATCAGAGAACCATATGTTATTGACGCTCCCAAAACGGTTTTTCATTGTCCGGAAGAATTCGAGTCATTAAGATGGATCATCAGGCTTCAGTTCTTGCATAATAACAATTTTGTAGGGGTGGAAATGTAAATCTTTGCGAATAATGCGATGGGCCATGGATCTGTGCAAATTTAGAAAAGCTGCACGCAGCAGTAGAGACTGTCTTGGATCGTATCTAACAGACCGGCGAACGCGATCAACATTTGTGCTCGTTCTTGATGTCCTTTTGCATCCAAATGATGACTCTTCAATTTGATTGAATAATTGATTAAATGACATAGCAGGCCGGAGTTGAAAAGCCCTTACACTGCCATCTTCAGACTTATTGCCTACCATATCCATTCTAGACGAACAGGTTGATGGCCTTGATCGGGTTTAATAGTCTGCGCACTAGTTTTTCGTCTGGGTATAAGCTTTTCGGATATATTGATCCAGTAAGCTAAAGCTTCGCACTCGAAGATGATGTGTGAGGCCATCTCGTCCTCTTCATCACATAGTCTACAGAGTGGTTCTTCGTTGAAGATGTCCATTGTATACAGATGTTTTCTCAAGCTGCAGTGGCCAGTCATAAGTCCTGTCACCAGCCTGATTTGTTGTCTGCTTAGACGCAGAACTTTATAGCTTAGTTTGCTGGATGATCTGCTTGCTGTTCCTGTGGTCAGCAAGACGGCCCCAGTGGGTCTGGTGTTGTTGATTTGTCCACCAGGACAGTCACCCACGAATACCAGCCTTTGTAATTCTAAATGCTAACTCTGGTCCAACAAATGGAATGGCAAACCCTTGTCTTGCAAATTGGTCCCCTTTTCATTGCCCGAGAAATCCTTGTACCCTGGTACCCACGCAAAGGTGACCCTGTTGTTTTTTACCAGAGCGATAAGGTTTTGAAGACAGTTCCAGACCTGTCTTGATGTTATTTGATATCAGGCTAGAGCCTTCAGCGCTACCTGACTGTCAGAAAAGATGAGAACGGTCCTGCCCCTATAACCCTTTCTCAAATTCCCCCAAAGGCAGACATCCATAGCGTGAATTTTCTCCTGAAATACTGTGGTATATTGCCCAGTGCTACATTAATGTTTGGGTATATCCCCGTGTATTCAGTTTTGGACCAGGCCGGGTACCAGACGAGGTTTCCCGGCTGACTCACTGCTCGGTCAAACCGCGCCTTTTAGTCAAGCTGTATGGTGTGTAATCTTGTGCAATCGAACTTGGTACATTTCTTATGGTCCTTAAATGAAATGGGTCCTGTACAGATGTCGAACAATAGTGTAGGAAACGTTGTTTCATAAAACCCATGCACGCAAAATGCCCGCTGTGGTCTGGTGAAACGTTCCATTGCTATACTAAACTTGAAAATCCAATCAAGCATTTGACACCACTCTTCTCTACCTCCCCCCCCCCCCCCGCTCTCAGTATTTGACGAGTAACAGTCAAAACAAAAAACATTCTAAGACACTCCTGTTAAATCTAATTTAAAGTGATTAAAATGAATAAGCAAAAAGAATTGTAGCGCCTCTGGCTTTTATGGCTAATGCATATCTGCATTATTTATTACTCTACTGTTTAACGAAACAATATGTAATGATTAGAGTCATTTTTTGTAACATAAAAATCGAATAAAAAGTTTTTTATTACACTGTGCAGGATGGTATAGTATATTTTTGAAGTGACGGTGGCCAGGCCATTCCAAGTCTGATCACCGAAGCAATTCCCTGTCGAGCTTAGTTATTACTTGAATGGGTGACCGCTTGGGAAGACCGAGTGAGAGTAGTTCGAAACCTACTTTAAACTGTAGGTACTGTAGCCAAATGGTCTTCGTTATCTATGCGACTTGAATCCAAATTATTTATTAATTTTTATATTTTTGACTACTTTTATTTTCAAAAACAGATCAAGTCAAACTAGCTTTAAAAGATCTAACAATCAAGCCTACACTTTGTGGTGAAAATCCTAAAATACTTCTGTCACAGCGTGAGAACCAAATCCACTAAAAACTTTTTAAAAAATCACTTTTTGACATCGTGAATATCATTAAAAAGCAATTTATATGTGAAAGGAAAACAGTATTTCGTCATAACCACCTCACGCGAAGTGCCTCAAAAGATTTTCTGTAGTGTTTTTTAACAAGCCCTTAAAATTATAAATACAAAAGAATATTTTTACTTTGTTTATATGTAACAAGTTCGCTAAGCGGTATGTCGACGTCTGTTCCCTTTGATCAAATAAACGTGAAAATTGCGAAGGAACTGTGGAAATTACATTTGCTTGAATATTACACGAAAATGTTCAAGAGTCTAATAAAAAAAATATTCAGTGTTTACACTATCGTTAGCGAATTTAGCTGTATTCTTTTAAACACACTGTTAAAAATAACCTTAAATTTAACGCAAATTTATTGACCATTCTACATTTAATGATTTTGCACCTAAAATCGTGAATAATTTACATTTACTTTAAATCTAAAGCAATTCGTTCAAATATCAGTTCGTTGTACATTAAATTCGATTAAATAGTATCTTAAATTTCAATAAAGTAACTGAAAAGATATTTCAACTTTCTGTACATTAAAATTAATTCACATGTACCTTAACATTAAAGGAAATTACATTAATATTCATGGTACATTGCATGAGACTCCGGGAGATGACACAACTTGTATTGTAATTTTTATTTTGTATGATATAAGTTGCTTAAAGGACTCAATTTTCTTATAATGAGGTGTACGTGTCTGCCGGTACTGACGGAAACCAAGGAGTTCAAAATCGGTCTACAGATGACGGTACACTACCTATGGGAAAAATTTCCACCTTTTCCTGGTAGCAGAATTTTTTGATCTCATATTAATGTTGATGCATTACATATGTGATAACATATCTTAAATTCAATGAACACTAGCTATATATTTAATGTACATAGTCACCTTAAAAAGCAATGATCAAAACTTTAAATTTAATATATGATTAAATTTAATGCATTTCCTTTTTGAAAATAAGGAGTTTTAATTAACAAGTACAACAATCTATACTTATAAACGGTGTTGTCCTGACTGGCATATCTACGCACAGCTCAAGCTATTAAAGATAGAATCAATACCATTTTGGGAAAATGTTGGCAACACTTTGTAGGTACCCACTATGAAAAGATTTTGTAAATTGTTATTTGATACTTTTATCGATATCTCTTGATCAAATTGAGATATGGAATCGATTTTAGTATCAACAGATAGCTCCTAGCAGTATCTAAAAAACTGATTTCTTGATTTCTCGATATTCGCATTTTAAAAAGGAAAAAAAGAATATGACGTCGGTTTACGATTGCTCATTAAAAAGTTTTTTTTTGCGATACAAACATATTTCCCTTCAAATATTCTACATACTATTATTTAAAAAGTAATTTCTGCGTTTTTCAAAATTCCTTTTTACAAGACCGAAAAGGATTAAAATGTACTATTTTGCAAGATAACGCTAAGGCTATTGTATCGATTTTCGTCAAACCTCATTATTATGTAGTAGTAATTTGAAAAAATAGAATAAAATTTACTTCACATTTAAATTATAAATAGAAGCAGAATGACAACGAAAAAAGTAAATTAATTATTGAGGGTAATATATTAGCCTCGCGAAACCAATCCCTCACTATCTTCGCGAGACAAGCAGCGACGGATAACTGCCAGTAGTCGATAAAGCTTAAAACCTTAACAAGATAAGAATAAAAAGTAGTTTATTAGCAAATTCAACCGGCAAAAAAAGGATATTTAGTGTATTTTTAACCGACTTCCAAAAGAAGGTGGTTGTAAATTCGACGGTTTTTCTATATGTACAGGGTGTTTCATTAAGGGTGGCCGAGTACCATATCTCAGGAAATGATAGTCCAGGAACTCTGGGAAAAAAATTTCGTTAAGGAAAACGACCAAGAGAAATTGCCAGAAATAATTCTTCAGTTCCTAACTCTGTCTCTAGGGGGTCTAATTGCTATAATCATGTAAAAAGACATTTTTCTGGAAAATATCCCTATACAAACTATCAAAAAAATATTACACTGATAATTTTATTACAATTCTACATCTTTATGGTTGATTATTTCGTTTTAATTGTCAAACCTTCCTTTCCTAAACGAGACCAAGTTTATCATTTTGGTTCAGCCAAACCAAACTTATGGTCATTTTTATCAGTAGACGTTCCCCCCTTCTCTCCTGCCCTAAGTTTACATCTTACACCAAAAAGTATCAAACCAAAAAGATGTAGAATTGTAGTAAAATTATCAGTGTAATATTTTTTTGATGGCTTATATAGAGTTATTTTTCAGAAAAATGTATTTTTTTACATGACTAATTACGCCCCCTAGCGATAGAGTTAGGAACTTAAAAACTATTTCCAACAATTTCTCTATCACTTTCCTTAACTGCATTTTTTTCCCAAAATTCCTCCACTATCACTGGCGCTGATAACATGACGGACAAAAAAATCAATTTTGTCCGATTTTCTCAAAAATTGGTATGAGGGAGTTACATTACGAATCTGGAATTATTTTTTAAAAATTCAACATGATGGAAACAATATGGCGGAAATTTAACATCTCTCGATTCCGATGTTAATATAGAGGGGGAGGGGGGTTAAAGGTATAAATTACAAATTTAATATCATTTAAAAAAAAACTCATTATAGTGGATTCAATATGGCGGGCAAAATATTTGCCGTCTCTTGATGTGGTTCATAATTAGTTCTGGGGGGGGGGGGGGGTTCTTCTAAGAGCGTAAATAACGAATTATTTTTAAAAAAATCAATATGGGGGTTTAAAAATTTTATATTTTTGTATGGACGATTTTTTAGGGTGTAGATTAAGATGAGACTAAGAGTATAAAATAATTTTTTTAAAATTCAATATGGCGGATTAAAAATTTAACATGTCTCGATTTTGTCCAAAATTAATACAAAAGGGGGGAGGGGAGTGAGGCTAGAGATTACAAATTTAAAATTGTTTTTAAAAAAATCAATATGGCGGATCCAATATGGCAGGCAAAATATTTAACGTCACTCGATGTTGTTCAAAACTGGTTCTGGGGAGTTTCTGAGAGTGCAAAATATAAATTGTTTTTAAAAAAAATCAATATAGGGGTCTAAAAATTTTATATTTCCGTATTACGTACAACATAGGTACTGGATGATTTTTTTTAGGGTGGAGGTTAAGAGTTAAAAATTATTTTTTTAAAATTCAATATGGCGGATAAAAAATTTAACATCTTTCGATTTTGTCCAAAAGTGATATATAGGGGGAGGGGTGTTAAGGGTATAGATTACAAATTTTAAATTATTTAAAAAAATCAATATGCCGGATCCAATATGGCGGGCAAAATATTTAACCACTCGATTTTGTTCAAAACTGCTTCTCAGGAGTTTCTCAGAGTGCAAATAACGAATTTGTTTTTAAAAAAATCAATATGGCGATCTAAAAATTTTATATTTCCGTTTTATGTACAAAACTTGTACTAGGTGATTTTTTAGGGTGTAGATTAAGATAAGATTAAAAATGAATTTAAGTTTAAAATTATTTTTAGAAAATTACATTTGGTGAATTAAAAATTTAACATCTCTAGATTTTGTCCAAAATTAATATAAGAGGGATTTTGAAGCTGTAAATTACGAATTTAAATTTGTTTTTAAAAAATTCAATATAGTGGATCAAAAAAGGCGAACTAAAAATTTAACATCTCTCCATTTTGTCCAAATTTGGTATATTTTTGAGGGGGTAGATTACGAATTTAAAATTATTTTAAAAATTTCAATATGGCCAGTACAATATGGCGAACTAAATATTTAATGTATCTCAATATTATTCAAAATTGGTTCTGGATCGCGGTTATAATAACTGAAGTTTGTTATCTAATGTATTGTTTATTTTATGATTAGATGCATATAATTGATAAATAAAAATAGATACATATATTAAAATGCGTTTAAAGTATCAAGGCAACACTCAGAGGAAGCTATAATAGATTATGTGCATTAGGTGAGGGCCTGTAAGTAGACTAATACTACCCTTCATACATGGCCACGAGTACGTTATAACTGATTAAATACTATTTATTTATAGCGTTAAAAGCAATAAAAACATTACATTTTCACACTGCGATTAATCCCAGCTTAGAAAATATTTATTTAATCAAAAATTATTAAAGTAGAAAATTAGCCAAAAATGACATTTTTCATATATTCATTTTTAACTCAAATATCAAAAATATTTGTTTTTTTTTCCTGACCATTCTTAGAGAATTCCACCCTCAATATTGTAATCAGGGGTCAAAATACATATAAAAAATTTTGATCATGTGCCATGTTTCTTCATGGGCTACAAAAATTCAATAGGCTCCCGGACTAATCAGCAGCCATACAAAGAACAGCATATTGCATAATTTTAAGATAAAAATGTATTTTACTGCACCCTATGAGCATATATTTAGAGAGTACTTCGTTAAAAAAAAAAAGAGAAATAGCAGAGTTTCACAAAAACGTAAGCCACCGATACCAACATGACGCCATAACAGTCAACGGCATCCCTTTGGCAAGAAAGCCCATAACCTATAATCTAAAGACATAAATTTCTTCCGCGGTCGCATACGGACACCGGAGAATGGTTATTCTTTTCTCTCTCCCTCTCATTAGTTAGTTCCCGTGCATCTCGTCTTTTATCATGATGTGCTTATGCAGGTACGAGTATATATTCGACAAAACGACGAAGAATGGCATTAAATGGAATATTTTGTTTTATTTAGCGAGGGATGAAAAGAAACTGGGAATAAAAGTTTAAATAAAAGGGGCTTTAATGAGTGGCGGTTACCCCAAGGGTTATACGACTCGTGGTCCTCTTTAAATTAAGTAATTTAGTACATTGGGTTTATATACAATGAAGTTTATCCATTTTTATGCAGTTACTCCTCTAAAACTTTTCAGAAACGATCTTTACATAATTTTTTTTAATTATCACATTTTAATTATTTTATTAACGACGAAAAAACACATGTTGATTTGATTAGCTCTCATAGACTTAAGACTGTCACTGACGTTCCAACTCGAGTATCTGCGACAAAAACTAGTTGCTTAGATAATTTTCCAACTTTTAAACATAACTCTAAATATGACACCCGCGTCTTAAACACTTTATACAGTGATGGACGGAAGTATGGAAATATTTTTATTTAGCACATTTTTTCAGCACGCCTCGTATTCAACAATAATTTGTGCCGTTTATTTTACATATTTGTTAAAGTGTTGAATATTATCACATATTTTGGGCTATAGACTCTTTTAACTGCCTTTTTTATTTATGTTTTGGACATATATTATAGAAACATTATTTCTTCTGTGCATTTTTAAAATTTAAAATCATTGGATTAGTATTGTTGTGCCACTGTTGTCACCAACACCGCATTAAGAATGGGCAAAAATTGTTGTTGAGTTAAAAAGACAAGGTGTAAAACAATGCAATATAGCAAAAAATTTAGGTTTAAGTGAGGGTGTTGTTTCGAAAATTCTAAAGAAGTTTCGGTTACTGGGGAATGTTAATCTGTCAAAGTCAGGTCATCCTAGAAAAACTACCCCCATGTTGAAAAGTGCATTAAAAGAATTTCGATAACTGATCCGCATAAGTCATCCGTCCAAGTTAGTGCACAAATTCGCGAACATATGTCTTTGTGAGGTTGGATTGTTTGGAAGAGTTGCTGTCAAAAAACCCTTACTCTCCAAAGAAAATCGAAGGCCGGACTTCAGTCTGCTCAAAGGCATTTAAATTGGACACTTCAAAACTGGGGTAAGGTGCTTTGAAATGACTAAGGTAAATTTAAAGTATTTTGTTCAGACGGAAGGTAGTTTAATGGAAGGCCTATAGGGAAAAAAATGATAATAGGTATCAAAAACCTACTGTGAGGCATGGGGGTGGCAGAATTATGGTCTGCGGATGCTTTTCTATATCTGGGATGGGCATGATAGTGAAAATAAATGGGAAAATAGGTGGAGTTATATACCGCGACACATTACAGATTACTATATTGCCCTATGCTGAAGAGGAAATGTCGCTTTTATAGAGACATCAATAAGATAATGACGCCAAACACTCATCCCGTTTAGTAAAAAATTGGTTTTTAGAGAAACACGTTGATTTACTGGAGTAGCCTTCTCAATCGCCTAACCTAAATCCGATTGAGAACACTAGGAGCGAAAAATAAGGAAAATAATTTATAATGAAAATCATCTATGGGAAGATTTACAAGATGTATGGCGGAAGATTCCAGTTGATGTACGTCAAAATCTTGTCGATTCAGTGCCAAGATGTAAGGAAGTCATTAACGCAAAGGGATTTTCAACAAAATATTGAACTTGACTTCTTTAATTTGTACAGACTTAATTATATTTGTGGAAATAATATTCTTTCCATACTTTTGTCGCAAGTGTTTTTTATTCATCATAGGAGAATTATGTTTTATTTTGGATTTTCATTTGTTGAATGAAAATATATGAATTAAATAGTGTATTGTTTTGTTTGTTTTTTTTTTTCAGAAAGGAAATGAAGTGGTCTATAGACGATATTTTTCTAAAGAAAATATACCTAATTTTTTAAAATTTCGTAATGACCAAGACTTGGGACTCAATATATAAAGGTATTTATTCTAGTAAATGTTTTGATATATTTTTGGAAGTTTTTTACACTACTTTAATATATGCTCGCTATACTCGCTTGAACTTAAAAACTAAAAGAAAAACGAATACGGCCTGAATAACTACTAAAATTTTAGAGATAATGGATATGGTTTTGGCAGCCTCTGATTTCTCCAGATTTAACCCTAGCTACAGTAATTTATATGTAACTTTGAATAAATCACAACCGCACTGTGGAATCTAAAAAATCTTACTTTGATAATTTAATTTGTTCTTAAACAAGCAAAAATCAAATAATGTGACAAATAATAAAAAAAAACAGAAATAGTAGAAACAATGCATAGATTGCTCTATTAAAAAAATAATGTTGTTCTTAATAAGAAAGCAATGGCAGATAACGTTAACTCTTTTTCTCAATTAGTAAAGAACTTAAAAGTAGTTTTCCTCCTAATATAGATAATGATTTTATAAATAATAATATTAGTATCGCCGAATAGTCGTTTTTTGTAAAGTCCGGTCACTGAAATTGATATTTTTGATTGTATTAATGACTTAAAGTTATCATCCTCCAGTGGTTTTGACAATATATCAAGCAACGTTCTAAGATATAAAAACCAGTATTGCTAATCGGCTAACTTATCTCATTGAAAAACTCTCTGAAATTGGAGTTTTTTCACAAAAGTAAGAATTTGCTTTATCAAAACTTTCTTTAAAAAAGGGCGATCAAACAGATGTCTCAAATTTAGGCCAATTCTTCTCCAAGATTATAAACAAATCTCAATACGGTTTTACTAAGGATACTGCTTTATTCTCATTCGTAAATGAAATTGTCTCTTGCATTGACCAATATTCTGTTGCTGGAGCTCTTTATATTGATTTGAGTAAAGCTTTTGATTGAACAAACCATAAAACTCTGCTTTACAAGTTGTCGCGATACGGAATATGTGATGTTGCACTGGAATAATTCCGATCTTATCTAAAAGGGCCTTCTCAACGGATAGCATTGAATTTTGGTTGCACTTCGATTGCTTCAAAGTCATCGGAGGTGGAAGTGGGTACACCTCAGGGTTCGATTCTGGGACCGTTATTATTTACATTTTTTTTCCAATGATCTGTACAAAGTGATTTCCGATCTCCCAGTTCTCCTTGTATCATATGCGGATAATACAAACATTCTCCTTAAAATACCGGATATTTTCGGCATGGAGGTGCTCGCTAACAACGTGTACTCTCTCACATCGGAATGGATGTTTAAGAATAAACTGATCATTAATGACAAGAAGAAAGTAGCGATGACTTTTATACTCCCCGAGTGTTCTCGTGATGTTGAAGTTATCACTATTAATGGGGCAATTCGAAGGATTTTAAAAGAATTTTCATATTGCATACGTTTGCAATGAGAATAAGGTTCGGACTTACGAGAAGACAAAGCTGCCGATGAGTATTTAGGGAACTTTCTGTATTAGCTTAACCGGCAGTCTATATACGTAAGACTGTCTATTTTGTGAGACATAATATCCATATATTCCAGCAAAATATTATCGACCATATTCAAAAAAAAGGCGATATTAATATGTATTGAATGGCCTACAACACAGAACTGTATTCTATCAGAGAGCAGCTTTTTTAATGGTTATCGTTTTTAATATAATGTCGAAAGATATTTTAAACGCCAGGTCTATTAGTTATTTTAAGAAAAGAATGAGAAAATATCTAAATGTTTTAAGCCCAGATACGGAGGACGAATTTTTTTTGGCTCCCTAAAATAATAATTTATATATTCTTTTTTTAAATTGTAATGAGCACATTAACGTTATATTGCTTTAAATCTTTATTATATTATTTTATTTTTTTAATATTATCACTTCATGACATGCTTTTGAGTTTTTTTTTAAATATTATGGACATATATTAACTTTGTAATTTGTGACTGTCTTTAATTTTAATATATTTGTAATTTTAAATAAACTTGATTTCTATGTACATCTCCAAAATTGTTCACTCCCGATATGAAAGACATATTTCAATATTTAAAGTGGGATGAGAAAAAAATACATATAACCTGAAATACGATGACGATAAAGTTTTAGAAAATCATGCAAATCCATACCCTATACTAAAATAAAAATCAGAGGGCGTAACTAACAATCAATATGGACAAAACAAAATAAAGATACTGTAAAGAATTCAGAATAAAAACCTACAGGAAACTATTAACACTGGATGACCAACCACTGGAATAAGTGACGAGTGTGCTTATCTGGGACAAACAGATAATAGATAAGGACTTTCAAACTGCAGGCTTGATTGGGAGTAGAATGTCATAAAGCGCCTTCGGATAATTAAATTTTAAACTAATAGAAACAAAAACAGATGAATTGCTATAAAAATGAAGGCTCAAGTACTTAAAAAATGTGTATTTCATTTACTACCTACTACACTGGTGACGTGGGCTTTAGCATCCTATTGTATACATAAACTGCAGGTAACTCTCAAAAGAACATAGAAATACCAACGCAGAATAAAACCTTGGAAGATAAAAAATCGATGAAGTGAATGACGTAGAAGAAGCTAAAGGACGGGTAGAACATATCGCTCAAATGAAATAATCCAAGTGGACAAGAAAAACTACATAGTGGAAACCATGGAGAGAAAAAAGACGCTGATATCATCCGCTAATACACAGGGGGTGAAAATTTATAACAAATACCTACCTAAAACAAAGTATTTAAACTGACTCTTTCTGGTATCTAATTGTAAGTATATTTTTTGTGTTGCAAAACTTTCATCATAAAATCAAAGACTTACCTTCCTACAGCTATAGCGATTTCATTGATAAAACTTCTTTAATCAATTGAAGATTTGAAACACAAGAAAATTATTTTCCAGCTAGTATATTCAATAGATTGTTCACAAATTGCATTATCAACTCTCGAAAAAGCAATTTTATCCTACTTTTTTTTGTTAAAAAAAGCAGAAGCAGATGTCATTTAGTAGAACACTAGATTTTTGCGCATGCGCAGTAAAAAATAGAGAGTACCCTGAGTGAAAAAATTTGTTTTCCACATTTTAATATACACATATGAACAAATATCTATATAGAGAAAGAAAATACCGACATAAGCTCGTGTTTAAACAAATTTGTCAACAAATTTTCTGAGAATTAATACAAAAGTTTTGTCTTTTGTTGCAAATGTTTTTGACCATCCACTACATAACTAAACACCCTTAACACACAAAATCTAAATTTTAACTTACAACTTAAGGTAGAGAACTCGAAATGCAATAAAAAGAGGCCAAAACGACTTGAACCACTAAACTTTTATGACCGAACAGGGAAAAGTTTTAGGCCGAAAATTTCCAATAGGTAACAATGAATTTTATTTGCATTTAGAACCGTTTTAACCTTTTCAAGAGAACAGGATTCTAAATTAGTTTAATTTGCAATTTTTTCTGTGGTGCTTTGAAACTCAGACATAAAAAAAAAGATTTTGCGAAGTGATTTTTGAATAGTTCAACAGAATTTATCTATTAAGAAGATTTATATACTGAAAAAATACAGAATATGATGCGTACAAGGAAGTTGTAGGGAGTAAAAGGAAGGGGAATACCGTAAAATACTGAATATGGTGCATACAAGGCAGTTGTAGGGAGTAAAAAGAAGGGGAATACCGGAAAATAAATTTGGTCCGGCATGTAAATCTGTACCAAGGAAGTTGGAAGGGGTAAAAGAAAGGAAAATACCGTAAAATAAATTCGGTCAGGCATGTAAAGCTGTACCAAGGAAGTTGGAGGGGGTAAGAGGAAGGGGAATACCGTAAAATAAATTCGATCCGACATGTAAAGCTGTACTCCCCTTAAACGGGCTCTACTGTTGTGCAGCAGGTCAGGGGACAGGACTGGACTTGAGCAACCTTGTATTACGTTATTATATTAGAAAAATTACAATTTAGAGTTCATTATTAAATGATTAATAAAATAAATACTGACATAATATAGATTTAAACATAGTTCTCTGGGTAAAATTTGCATTATAGGAAATCTAGGGAAAACGACGTTTTTTTGAAAAAAATTCTGTACTTGCTCCTATTTCAAGGTCGTAGAACACGATTCTGACCTTCGTTTTCTATAATTTTTCCTCAGTTTTGCGAAAAATAGTGAAAAACACTAATTTTATTACAACCACAAATTTCACACTGATAAGAAGTCTCTGTATTATATAAAAATTCATAAAATTGCACATTTTTATCGGAAATATCAAGTATATTCATAAAAAACAAATTGAAACAAAATGGCTTCCGCCATTAAATATTGGTGTGACTCATTCCTAACACCCGAACAATTAGGGCTGTTGCCAGATTGCCAATACGATTTCTGAGAAATACACATATATTCTTTTCCCGCCTCCAAGTGATTTCTGATCAAAAATTTTGGGTAGTTAAGATTAATTTTACCCCTTTTTATACATTACAAAAATTAAACTATGTTGTTAACTGTAATGGATAAATTTTATAGTTTATATTAGGAAAGTCTAAGTCTAGGTCAATTTCGTTAGTTCAGATTAGTTTCAGTTTTACAAATTAACCAAAATCTAGCTAAACTTGAACTAAACAAAAATTATGGGTTGTTAAGATTAATTTTACCCTGACACTGTATAAAATATTACAAAAATTGAACTATATTGTTGACTGAGATGGTGAAATTTTATAATTTATACCACGAAAGTATTTTACATTTGGCAACGTGTCAAACGAATATTAGGCGTTTTCACGAGTTTGATGGTTGTTGGTTTTTCCGGAACGTGTTTTTGGTTTTTCGTTGAAAATACAAGTTTTTTAAAATTTATTCAATAAAATTTGAGGGAAAATAGCTGAAATATATTACATACATGATATTTTAACTAGTACCATTAAAAATATATATGTAAATTCGTTTTTTTCAGAATTAAAACTGCTTGGTGAAGTGATGCTTGGCGTTTTTTAAGTTTTCCGAGAAAGTACGAAAAAATAGCGAAAAATCAAATCCAAAATGGTGTTCTGCGTCCTCGTAATAGGGGGGTAAGTATCGAATATTTTTCCAAAAACGTCGTTTTCCTACATTTACAAAAATGTAGAAATAATGAATTGACGAGATTTACAAAACAATACCATACATTGATGCATTATTATAAACAAAGAGTCTACACAAATGT
Organism: Diaprepes abbreviatus; assembly: GCA_034092305.1. Taxonomy (NCBI): domain Eukaryota; kingdom Metazoa; phylum Arthropoda; class Insecta; order Coleoptera; family Curculionidae; genus Diaprepes; species Diaprepes abbreviatus. The sequence goes on along the minus strand of JASJET010000343.1, from coordinate 415,785 downwards.
CTTGATAACATACACAAATATAAATTCCGAAATTTAACTAATATCACTTATGACTACATTAAATACAACACGCCGAGATGCCGCACTTTCGCGAAATCCTGCTCTGTTTTCTGTTCTCATATTGCCAACCTCACACAACAAATTTACTATGAAATTTCCCTCTGCGCTTACTCCACATAGCCACTTGATGTCAATTTATGACATTTATTTTCTGCATCTTGGGTTAATTTTTTGTAGTTTTCCATATCCCCTCTAAATTCCTTGGGTGCAAAGCGGCGGCCAGCGTCAATGGAGATAATAAAAGCGTCACCATATTTCTATTATCAGTGAGCAGTGCAATCAAGGCTCGCAGTGATCTACTTTCTATCAGTTTTTAGTGTGAACTCAAAGAAATTTTTTATTCAGTTGGACGGCGTTATGGCACATTCATTCGAAAAAATTGGCTTTGTAGCAAGACTGACGACATGAGAAATATGATGAAATTGGCTTATTGTATCCCAGATGCTTTTATTATCTCCTTTGATGCCGGCCGCCGAAGGCGCAAGGTTTTCAGAAGAATTTCAAAGGAGGTTCGTCAATGGCGCAGCTCGCCATATTTATACGAACTTCTAGGATCTACTGGTCACTGATTACGTCATTTAACTTATTTTAGTTTGAACGTCATTAAAATAATCAATATGCGAGAAAAAAAAGAATTCGATGTTACGATTATCGGTGTGTTAGCCAATCTTTAGGAAAAAGGCATGGGTTATGTCTCTGCGGATAATTGGGTTTTTTGCATAGTATACTGCTCTATAGATTAGTCTTAGTGCTTTGTTTCGAAAGCTTTTCCTTTGGATTCAGCTTAGAGATATACATGAAGGGGGGGGGGGGGGGGCGTAAGATAGTACAAAGCGAAAACAAGCCTTGCGGTTCTGGCTTTGTCTGATAGAAGGTTTATATTAATATGCCAGTGGAGCCTATCGAGAAAATACACCCTGTTTTAGCATGCGGCCTCCAAGCTATCTCGGTGTGGGAAGGAAAACACTACTGTTGAGTGTTGGAAGATGAGATTTGGTGAGTTTCTTGAATTTTCCCCGAATTTAGTTTAATCTTCCAATCGATTATCCTTTTATTTAGATTTCTGAGATGTCTTTGGAGTCTAAGAACAATTAACTGTATATTTTCTTGTAAAATGCAACTTTGGTAGCATAATCGGCAAAGAAGTAGGGTTCGTTTAAGAAGTCTCTTTGTATACCGTTAAGTATAAAAGTAGGAAAAGGAGAAGAGCCCTGAGGATATCTGAAATGTAGTCGTCAGCTGATATTGCGAAATTTCTGTTGTTTAGGAAATTCTAATCTCACCAGGTAATTGAGAATGCTCAGTTTTATTAATTTGATTGCTAAATCGCTATGCCAGACTTTATTAAAAATCTTGCAGTTATCAAGAAAATGACCAACTTGTACTTCATAAAAAGATTGGACGGTAGTAAATTCGGCGCGAAAATAAACCCTTTATCTGTGTCTCTTAAAGGGTATGTCATCACAACATGTAAACCCAGCGCAGATCCTTGCAGTACCATCATTAATTTTCAGATTTTACAATGTGTTTTTAATAACCCATGAATTACGGACCAAAGACGAACCAAATGTAAACTAACCTAAACTACTCCATATATTTCATGTAATATTTGAGTTTAGTTGTTTAATAAACCGATTTAAAATTAATTTCTGTAAAAACTTATAATTTTCTTATTTAAAATAAAAAATATATTACCTTGACCTTGGTTGTATAAAATGAAGTTTAGTCCGCAAATTCATGGTTTTTAAAAGGCCACCGAGAGTTGTCTCTATACAATAATTTATTTTCGAGTCGAATTTACCTGTAGGATTAAAATGGCCCTAAAATTCGTGCACCGAGTTTACATATTCTTGTTATGAAGCAGGTAACCTTCGCGACGAATTTACCGAAAAAATTAATTAAAAAATAAGAAGCGGCATTGGCCAAAATTCAAAATTAAAATGATCCAGACTATGGAATATTATATAGCATTCTAGCTGACGTTATATGGTTTTAGAGATAATACTGAAAATGTAAGTAAAGTTCTCTAACCCGTAAGGTGCAAAGAAAAATGATTGAATACAAATACCATCTTTTAAGATGAAATTTTGCATGTTCATATTCTCAAAGCGAAATTGGAGAAAAAATAAACTAACATCAACAATTACTACGGAACCTTGTTTATATTACCAATTATTTGATATCCAGCGTATAACTTCACCCATTACGCACTTTCATCTCTAATGGATCACCCAGTACAAATTGTTCATCAATAACCATCTTTTTAATTAGCTTTACACCGAACGAGGTGACTTTATAAAGACAACAATTAAATTGAATTACCTTGGTAACAATTAAATCGAGAAGTAGTAGTCTCGAGAATTCTGTTGGACAATTAAAGTCGAGGTTAAATCACATGACTGTTTTTATAGCCAATAAAACGGTAAGTGTAAGTTATCGGGATAGTTTCGAGTATATTTTAGACGACCCAATTTGTAATATAAAAAAAAAATCTCAAAAATTCGCGATAAACTCAGGATATGAATAAAAATTTACATGTTTTGGCAATCATTTTAAGTTATTACCTCGATTGTTTTATTCTAGATGGTATTAGAATAAAAAAAAAGTCGGGAATGTTGTACATATTCAATGTACTAATAAACAACAGCGTGAAATTTTTATATTCTATTAAAGTCAAGAGAAAACTCTTGAAAGATACTTGGAACGTTATTTGTGTGTTGTGAAATATCTATGTACTGTTTAAAAAGAAAGCAGAAAGAAGGAAAACATAATCGCCGATTCTACTGCGGAGGGTTTAAGAATAGCTTAAAATTAAGTGATGTTTAGAGTACAAAATTTGTTTAGAAAAACCTTGCCGCCCAAACATCTTAAAATGACATAAAGTTTGCTTTCTTTATTGGCCACCGATAAATTGTAGACATCAATAGCAGCGCTTTTCCATCTCGCAATTGCGCACAAAAGACCTTGGAAATGAGGAGATAGGTTTATGGAAATTTATATACCTCTGTCCTTTAAAGCTGGGATTAAAGAGTGTTCAACATACTCAGTATTTATTTTATATGTATATGATATTAATATAAACGACTATTATGACAAGTAATATTATTATTAAACTTATTTATTGTTACAGTAAAATATAAATATATCGAGGAATTCCTAGAAATTTATAGAGACAATGTTAGTTCAGATTTCAGTAAAATAGAGTAACTTTAAACAGCATATCTCACTGAATTTTGCACTTAATTTTACCACATTTTCAAAACAAATTACGGTATATGCAATTTCGATTTCAAAAACGACAGAAACAAACTTTTCTGGTTTCTGCGTTGGATGTGTAATGACTTTTAATCGAACTAAGCATTTTAACTCGCACTCAAAATTGGATACACCAATTAAAAAACCAGATTTGAGCATACAACGCTGAGGTATCCAAATATGTAAATGGAAAAATTAACTGATTAAAATAAAATCTTGATTTTATTCTGAACTTTGTCATTGTACCTAACATTTATTGTCAAATTTTAACTCTTGCTTTACTGTGCCAAAAAAATCTCAAAATATACTATAAAAGAGTGGTTTGTATACAAACCAGGGTTGCCACCCGGTTAGTTCTTACCTGCCCAGCTCTGTTACCAAAGAGTTTAAATAGCTTACAATGAAGTTAGGTTTAGAATAAGAACTTACTATTTACTTAGTTGTTAATTTTGTACCTGGAGAATATTCTAACTTTATTCTATGCTACTTGCAAATAATCTTCACAAATAACAATAATTTCTTTGAAAGATAAATATTATCGAAATTATTGGTGAATAGGCACCGCTTTATAAATAATTTCATTGGATTTCTATGATTTCAGCTAAAATCGAAGCACACGTTTTTCCTATTTACACATGAAACTTACTAAAAACATAATTTTGGATATAGAAGTAATTTTGATGTTATATAAATAAATTTTGCATAATTTTAGCAAAAATTTTCGTCTCTTGCATGGTTTTATTTTATTGATATTTACTTGATGAAGTACCTAATTTTTCTGACTAGCTACATCGGTAAGTTACCTACATATATTTCGTTTTCGATATAGATGATATCCTATTCCTTTTCCGTAATCAAAAGGATTACGTTTCATAAAGAAGACACAGTAGTAAATATTAAATAGTAAAATAAAATTAGGCCTAAAACTTAAATAGTATAACAATGCAAAAAAGGCATTTATTGGACAACTGTCACATAAATACAAAGTGAAAATTTAAAAAAAAAAACATTAAAAGACGGACGAAAAAAAGATATTTTCCTGGTATGGGCGCCAAATCACTTTTAAAAAATACCTAGCTACACCTAACATTGAAAAATTCACTCTTGAGATACAAAAAAACTAAATATATCAAAGATACTTTGGTAGAAATATATAGGCATTAAACTAAAATTTACATATTGAAACTGCAACCCTACCCTTAAACTAAATCAAACTCATTCATTCAACTAAAACTAACAGCTAATTGGTTCATACAAAGTTAACTGACCAATAGAATTGCTTGCATAAGAAGGTGCAACATGCATTTACAAAACCAAAATTTTTTATCATAAATATTTAAAAAACACATAATTTAACATAAAACCGTAATAAAATGATGCATTAAAATTAGGCCTAGAGCTTGCTATGAAGCTTTTTAAACATACCGCTTAAAATAAGCTTTAAATTTAAAATACCTTTTTGGCAAAGTGCTACCTTTGACAGCATTCAACTGTTACTTTTAAAGAACCAAAAGAAAAAGCATAAATAAGCAAGGAAATGTTGAATAAAGCATTTTCACATAAAAAAAGTAAAATGGTTACCTGTGTTAACGGTTAATATCCTTTGTAATTCCACATAATCCCTTAATTTGGCGTTTTCACTAACTTGTTCACAAAAAATTCACTTTCACACCGGTATTTTTGTTTTTCACTGTCACTTTATAATAACTCCATGGCTTACTTGGCTATAATTTCCTAAATACCCTTCAACTTCAAAAAATTTACTAATTTAAACAAGCATTTTTGACTTTAAAGAAGTTTTAACATATTTTGACAAAAAATTATATATATTCTGCCAACAACTTTCTAAACAATTTAGTTAGAAATGCTTTTCACTTTTCAAAAGCATTTCTAATAATTAATTGTTTTGTTTAAATAAGAAAACAAAAGCAACTGACAGTAAACAGTCGCTCTCTCGAAAAGTATGCGACAATCGACCTTAAAGGCAAACATAACCTCTAAAGTTACACATTTTACCGGGTTTTTCGTATATTTCTCGGTGTTTTTCACTGAAATCTATAATTAATCATTAAGAAACAACACTTCTCACAGACACCATAGATTTCCCTATAATTTTCCATGTCCTTTCAATAATAAACTCGATTTTTCACAGCGAAACGTTATTCCAAAGCACTCTACGATCTCACTCGACAGACTGATGCGTTTTGTTCACAGATGTGCGACAGAGAGGGAAAGAATACATAGGCCGGTTATGTATTTATTTTCCCCTTATATATTTCAGGTACATAAACCGTTCTACCGCCGGTTCGTATTCTGCCAGCTTTTGTCGGATAACGAGTCTCGAGTACACTGTTAAAATTCTATATTTATTGCAGCTGATGCATCAATAGGCTTGTAGTTTTGTTATGACCTTTTTTCCGAGTTTGTTTAACGCCTTTTCTGGTATGCAATCTTATTTTTCTAGTAAAAAGTGATAAGGAACTTGTCGTTTGCTTTTGAAACTTTTTAAAAGCGATAAGAAACGTTTATAATTAGTTTACATTCTTCAGTCTCGTTGCAGCACAGCTGATTAGTGGGAACTTAGCATAGGCGTGCTATATTTTTTAAATCGACAAAAAAAACGAAAAGTTGTACCAATCATAAGCACTTCTCAAAAATAGTTTGGATTAATATGATGAAAAAGCATTTACATTTTCATTAAGAAATGATAATATGTTAGTAAATTATCTTGATATTTTGTATAAAATTGATTTATTGCTATAAAAGTGTTTTTAACAGATTAATAGGCCTTTCCATTATTAGGTTCATTATTTAAATAATACTAAATGATCCTTCAGTGTTGTCAACAATTGCAATGGTGGAGCAACAAGGCAAGGTTGCCAGATTTGGATAAATTCCGTTAATTTAGTTCACAGGCCCATTTGGCCTCGAAAAAATAACTTATCGGATAGTTTTTACATTTGACTACTTAACACCTTACTGATATCGAAAGTACATTGCTTTTTAATACTTTCAGAGTTTTTTAATTGGCTGATGCGCTCACAACGCATATGTCCTACTCTTGTACAAAAACTGTTACTGAGAAATGTACCCACATGTGCCGTAGATTTACTTACCAAAAATGTTAATACATTATTGCATCGTCTGCCTCTTTCTAAAAGAGTTTTTGCTAGATTAGGTAAATAAAACAACTTTTATTAAATGAGTTTATAGTTATAAACGAATATTTTCAAAAATATAATATAAAGCTATTCGGAAAATTCATGATTTTAATTTTTCTTCTTTTTACCTTGGCCTTGTTACAAAAGCATATGTTATACATATGCCTTTGTAACAAGTATAAAAGAATTTCAATTATTAGATTTCCGTTCAAAACTTGGCAACGTTGTATATTCCTTCTTACCGACCAAAGAGGATAAATTCCTCCTTGTTACCGACCTACAATGCACGGTTGCCACTTCCTAGCGACTTTTTTTTATTGGAATCACAACGTTGCCAATTTTTAATATCACTAATAAGGTTCTACATGTTTTTATAGAAAAACAAGTACAAAGCTACAAACTAGAAGGTGACCTAAATATACTTGTTTTTTGAGAAAAGGAAACATCTGTAAGAAAGATATAATATAGACTTATTGTTAAGGCGGCACCACACATGCGGCATTCGCCAAATCCTGAATATTTGCTAATTTGGCGAACTATTTGACAAACTAATCGCGAATTCCCGAACACAGTGCGCCACACATGCGACTTTTGCTTGCACACGCCGAATGTGTGGTCGACTAAACAAATTTCCGCTTGGCAAATGTTCGCTTCCTTTGATTCGTGTAAATTTACCGACAACCGATGGAAAATGTTTGGTGTTCGGCGAATGCTAAACGTTCACCTCAAACCCTCCATCCACACTAGTAGATGTTTGTCGAATGACGAACATTTGTTGTTCGGGATTTGGCGAATGCCGCATGTGTGGTGCCGCCTTTAAAATAATGCTCACAGTGCTACCTTCATGATATGATCAAATCTTAGTTTCTTCGAAATATGACAACATTGTACGTCCCTTCGACAAAAACGACACCTCTTCAATGTACTCTGGTTGCCTAATTTAACCTATGACTTGAGACCACTGCTCTAAGATAGTGTCTGCTTTTAGTTTAATTTCGATTACCTAGCAGGATTTATTTCATTTGTCTTTTGAGTTCATTAGTACAGACTGCAAAATTAAATTACAAGGGAAGTTTTTATTAAAAACAATAGAGTATTTTTGTGTGTAGTATATACATATATATATATATATATATATATATATATATATATATATATATATATATATATATATATATATATATATATCGCGGATCCAGGGGGAGGGGGCGGTGGGGGCGATCGCCCCCCCCCCCCCCCCCCCCAAGAGCTTTGAGTTTAGGAAAATGGACCCGATTTTTCCTCTTATATTATAGTTTATTCAAGAACTAGAGAGAGTAATAAATCATTTTTTAGCCTTTTTCTCTTTGCAAACTGCCTGTGTTGTTTAGTACGGTGTTTTTAGCAAAATTTGTTAGACACATATATTTTTCATAGGAATAGGTTACAAATTTTATAATCAAAAATACCGGTCTATAATAATAGACTAAAACGTAGGATTATTCCCTCAAAAAATTCTAAGTTATAATTTAAATACTTACAAAATATCCATTATCAAAAATACAAAAAGTTAAACATATAGAAAAAAATAAATTCGTCCATATAATAATAAAATATTTGTGGGGCTATCGGTCATTTTATTATTAATTAAAAACATTTTTAGGCTATTTGACGTTTCAGTTTATTTATTTATTAAACCATCTGCAGAATTACAATTAAACACTAAAAACGGATTCAAATGTAATTACTTTTTTTATGTTGTAATTAAAATTAGACCTACTTATTATTATTTCTATTGTACTGATATCCTAATTTAATTTACTTTTATATATGGAAATACGATAGCCCCAAAAAAATAAGATAAACATGTTAATTCTACACGCTTAAGAAAAAGACACAAACACAATAATAAAATAATAAAAAACTTACGGCTAATTAGAGTTAAATATATATAAAATTAAAGAGTAGGACACACTAAAATAAAAATATATAAAAAAATTAAAAAAAAAACATTAAACAATAAAATACAATAAAAACAAAAATTTAAATAATAAATTGTGTTTACACTAGTAAACATTACGTATCTAATTCCTAATCAAAGTCAGTGAAACTATCTTCGCTAAAATTAATTATAATTGGTTCCTCTATCTCGCCGATTATGAGATCGAGTTCTCACATTTTGTTTTATTCTTTTATTATATGGATTTTTCCCAATTTTCCGCAGTAACTTTATTCAAAAAAATCTTTCAAAAGTTTAGTTAAATTACTAATTTTATTAATTGTGTTATTTCTAGCAACTCTACCTTTTACTTGAGAGAGATATTTACGTCTCCAACGGACAGTTTCCGGACGATTTATAAGAACAGATTTTCTATCTGGTTTTTCCCAGCAAAAATTAAGTTCTCTGAGCAATTTCCAGAGATCCGTTCTTTTAATTTCAGGTAAATTGCGATCTTCAATGATTTTAGTTAGAATTTTGTAAATGGTTGGGATCTGCTTCTCAAAATAAAATATATATACAACCCCTTTAATTGCAGTTTTCATCTCTTCTTCCAACGAGGTTTTTCGTTTGCCTGTGATCGAATGTGGCTTGGGAGTACTAACAATTCCAGTCGTTTTTTCTCCTTCAGTATTCGGTACATAGTAGATTTTCCAACTCCTGTCATGTTGTAACATATCTCAACAGAGCTTTTAACATTATTATCTAGATATTGATATCTTAATGCAGCATAAACATTCATCGTAATAAGTTTTTCGTTGAGGAAAAAATGCCCTGGTTTAACGATTTTGGAATAAATATAGAGGTGAAAGCAATATCTTTTAGGTATCTTATTAATCTCAAATAATATATAAAAACAAGCGCAAACAAGATAAATCACTAAGAAAAAACTATAAGTTGTACTTTGCTCACTGACAGAAATTAATTAAACTATCAGAAATTCTATGTTGCAGTAAATTTATAAAATATATTTAAATATAATGAAATATAATTAGATTTACGGCAGTTCTCAGTTACCTGCGGCACTGGAGCAGGTACGTTAGAGGTTTCGGTAACAGTTTTATTACTCTCTCTAGTTCTTGAATAGAGTATAGGAGTCTATATGCTTGCGATCGCCCCCCCCCCCCTTCCCAAAAGCTTTGAGTTCAGGAAAATAGAACCCATTCTGCCTTTTATATTGGAAATGAGTATACTGCTTGCACTCCCCCCCCCCCCCCCGTTGACAACTTGTTTTTCTTGTCATACTGTACTTTTGTGATATCACCGCCCCCCCCCCAAAAGACAGAGGCTGGATCCACCCCTGTATATATATATATATATATATATATATATATATATATATATCGAATTTAGAAACTCCTTCTTTTCATATTTTACATTTCCCAAAACTTAGGTATATTACCCGTTGAATCTAAAAAATTCATGGCAATATTTACTTTGTAAATTTAAATGAATATAAACAGAGGGATTAAAACTTGTACTCGTATTTTAGATTTACTATCCAACACGGCAACACTGCATCGTCTCATTTCTTGAATTTTTACTACTATTTACTATAACTAAATTTATTAAATGAGTTGGATTTAATACTTAGAAATTTCTCATCTTGCGCTCTCGCCAAAAATAACGAAAGTAGTTGCAAAGGCGCCCATAAGTGTTTGAAGACGCCAAAGAACGCAATACCATTTCAAACAGAAGGCGTTTACAAGCTCTTGTGGTAAAGTGTGTGTAGGTGAAACAGGACGGTCTCTATCCACTAGGCTTAAAGAACATGAAAGATGTAGAAAAAATAAACAAATTGTACAATCTGCAGCAGCTGAACACCAGCATTGCTCAGGTCACACTTTTAATGTAAAAGAACTAAGGTGCTAGCATCAGTGCCTGGTTTCTTTAAACGTAAAATTAGAGAATCAATCGAAATTTGTAAATATCCAAGTAATATTAATAGAGATGCGGGTTACAGTCTACATCACACGTGGAAATCGATTGTAACGCTGGATCACAGTTCACTGGGCACCAGTCGGGTATAAATACCGGCTGTTGCTCCTTGATAGGCATTTAGTGTTTTAATCTCGTGGAGTAAAGATCCGTGAAGATGCCTCGTGCAATCGTTGGCGAAACGTCGGATAATAATTCCAATTTGACACAGTCTAAACCCAAGAACCACTATTTTCGAAATGATCTTGCGTAGTTTGATTTAAACTCAAACTCAACGGACGTACCAAGATCTTATTAGCGTTTCTTAATCAGATATAAATAATAATCCCTCCGATTTGTGGTCTTTTATTCATGGAAAAAAAAACGCATGCGTGTATTCCAGCTACTGGGAACTACATGAAAAATTTCTTTCATTGGCCCGATAGCAATGTCACATATCTTTCGGAACCAATCGACATTCCCACAGTTCATATCATCTTGATAAATTTGGCAAATGACATAAACGTAATAATATAGGCAACCAGAAATTCATACTTTTACGTTATTATCCGGTTACTTTATTCTCGTGTTGAAGTACCGATTAGTGTGTAACGGTAAATTATGGCGAAATAAATAACGCAATTTAAAAAGGATAAGACAGCATCCGCGTGCGTACTAAGAAATTAATTAACTCGCACTATTTTCAACACTTTCCAAAGATAAATAAAAATATTATCACGTTATTTAGTAATTACACAATTGCAGGATAAATTCGTTGGTTGGAAATTTAAAAAATTTTAAAATTTGCAAACTGTTTTTGAGCCTTTGCGCTTGGTGGGTAGGTAGGTAAGTCCCCAATATCAACTAGTTACCCCTATGGGTGAAACATCCCTATAATATTTTTACTACATTAAAAAATATGTACTTTTAATAATTGTGAGTGATTTTATTCTTTCCAACAAAAATAGGGCAAGATATATCCTAAATCTAAAAAGACTCTCGCTAACTTAAAACGAAATTCATTCCTTTTATATCATAATGCATTTCCGACATACTTATATTCCCTCTCGACCTAAATCCCCGCTTTTTTCAGACAAAAGGCCCGAGGGGCCCCAATCCCACACCCACGCCCTTCGAGGGTGCGCGTAATTAGATGAAATTCCTATCAGGGGCTCTCTTTGGGCAATTATTAAATGCTTCTCGTTTTTGTTGTCGAATTGCCTTAGTTAATAGATTGACATATTTAAAAGCAGAGGCGTGGTCATTTTAAAAAGCAAATATATAGGTTCTCCTGCAACAATTATGCCGTGAATTGTAAGAAGATTATCGACAACAAAATTTAATTAAAAAATCACAGGGAATATGCGATACCTCTTTCAAATGGTATGTTTCCCAGTAAATACAGTGACATAGAAATAATAATACATTCAAATTCATTAAAAAGGTTTATCTTTTAAACCCGACCTAGTTGCCAAAAGAGTTAGACCATAGGTTTTCAACAGGAGCGGTATTGCTTCCCAGTGAGCACTGAAACTTTTCAAAGGAATGACAGCGAGAGCATAATGAGCGTTAAGCTCGATTTTCACTAGAGGGCCGCTGTAGATACGCTCTCGATACGCTCTCAGTCCGGTAAAATATTCTTACAGGAGAAACAATGAACCTATTCACACTATCGGTTACGCCGAGATTTCCATATCGTAAACCGTTGTTCATTTAAGAATATTTTATCGAATCGACAGCGTATCATGACGAGTGGTGGCTTTTTATTATTTATTGTTATCGCCTAAATATAATTAATAATTTGTCTGTATTACAGTATTACGCCTCGAACCGTTATCTCTTTGCTGGTGTGCAATTTTAATGCAATCCAAGCTAATCCATTAGAGCGTATATGGAGTTGCCTATGTAAGAAGTGGAGATTAATTTCGTCTTATAAGCTTCATGTAGGTTACAAATCGACGTGCAAACCGGTGTTTAATTTGCCCCATAAAATATCCCCCTCCTAGAAAAATTTCTCTTATGCAACCCACTGGACGAGTTTTTGAACTTTTCTTTCGGTCGCGCGTAGCGCTGCCGGTTTCAAGTAAAGGTTTATTCTTCAAGCAGCAATTAAACCATTCCTTTAGTTCAGGTTAGATTACAACTGTGGTGTCTACTATACCGGTATTTTAATTTTTGTAAAAGGTGACTATGGTTTTATTTTGATCAAGATATTTTGTTACGTTTTAGAGAGGTTAAAAATGTTTGGCGAGAAAAAAACCATCCAAAATTAAATGTTCTGTCCCAAACTGTGTAGACCAATACAGTGGCCGATTTCGATTTCCAAATTCAAAGAATTCCGGGTTACGAAGGAATTTATAAAAACCATCGTGCATTTGTTAGACATTTTTAAGAATCTCTTGTAAGAGATTCTAGAAAAACAGTTAATATAATGCAGTTCCTGTTCTCTATCTTCGTATATCTGTGAATAAAACCTTGGGGCTTGTGTCAGATCCAAACGAGGCGGGATCATGTTTCTACAATAAAACGTATGTGTGCAGGAATGAGAGTGTTCTCAAGAAAATTTGTACAGGAACGATCACATTAAAATATATCCAGTGGTTTTCCTCAGATCTTGTTAGAAAAATAAGATTAAAAAAAAATGAAACCAAAAAAAAAATTATCTCCTAGAGTTTAAGAACTTGAGAACTTCCATTAAAAACAAACAGAATATGAATATTCACAGTACATTAAAAATATAGAGCAAAATGCTAATACTGATCCTAACAGTTTGTAGGGTTAGATAAGCTAAAAAAAAGGAGGTCATTCCGAAAGAGGTCACCTATAGAAAAATTAGTTTCCCCGGTGATTTTGACGTCGCTAACGTATTTGCACAGTTTTTTCAATCTTGAATTATGAAGTGGATACCAATTGCTCAAATGCTATTGAACATTGCGGTACTTTTGAGTTTACTAAAATAAGGAAACTTACTTTAAAGGACCGAAAAGAGTGTTGGAACAATATTCCGCCCATATATATATATATATATATATATATATATATATATATATATATATATATATATATATATATATATATATATATATATATATTCAGGGGCAGATCCAGTCTCTCTCTATGGGGGGGGGGGGGATATTACAAAAGTACGGTATGGCAAGCGAAAACAAGTTGTCGACAGAGGGGGGGGGGGACATCAGCAAAATTTCCATTTCGAGTGTAAAAGGCAGGGTCGAGTCTATGTTTCTGAATTTGAAGCTCTTGGAGAGGGGAACCGATCGCAAGGAGAAACAAGTTACCGACAAGGGGGAGTACCAGCAGCATATACATTCCTAATATAAAAGGTAGGATCGGTTCTATTTTCCTGGACTCTGAGCTCTTGGGAGAAGGGGGGGGGGGGGGGCGATCGCAGGCATACACATTCCTATACTCCATTCAAGTACTAGAGAGAGTAATAACTGTTACCGAAACCTCCAACGAATCTGCTCCAGTGCCGCAAGTAACTTAGGACTGCCGTAAATCTATGATTTAATTACATTTAAACATTATAAGATTTTATAAATTTACTGCAAGAATAAAATTTCTCATAGTTCAATTTAATTTCTGTCCGTGAGCAAAGTACACCTTACAGTGTGTCCTTAGTGATTTACCTTGTTTGAGCTTGTTTTTATATATTATTTGAGATTAGTAAGATATACAAAAGATATGGCTTCCACCTCTATATTTATTCCAAAATCGTTAATCCAGGGCATTTTTTCCTCAACGAAAAAGTTATTACGATGAATGTTTATGATGCCTTAGGATATCAATATCTAGATAATAATGTTAAAAGCTCTGTTGAGACGTGTTCCAACATGACAGGAAAATCTACTATGTATCGAATACTGAAGGAAGAAAAAACCACTGGAATTGTTTGTACTCCCAAGCCACATTCGATCACAGGCAGACGAAAAACCTCGTTGGAAGAAGAGACGAAAACTACAGTAAATGGAGTTGTACATACATTTTATTATGAGAAGCAGATCCCAACCGTCGACAGAATTCTATCTAAAATCAATGAAGATCGGGATTTACCTGAAATTAAAGAACCGAGCTCTGGAAATTGCTCAGAGAACTTAATTTTTGCTGGGAAAAACCAGACAGGAAATCTGTTCTTATAGATCGTCCGGAAACTGTCCGTTGGAGAAGGAAAGATCTCTTTCAAGTAAATGGTAGAGTTGCGAGAAATAACATAACTTTCAAAATTAGTAATTTAACTGAACTTTTGAAAGATTTTTTGAATAAAGTTACTGCGGAAAATTGGGAAAAATCCATATAATAAAAGAATAAAACAAAATGTGGAAACTCGATCTCATGATCGGTGAGATAGAGGAACCAATTATAATTAATTTGATCAAAGATAGCTCCACTGACTTTCATTACAAATTAGATACGTATTGTTTACCAGTGTAAACACAATTTATTATTTAAATTTTTGTTTTTGTTGTATTTTTTGTTTAATGTTGTTTATAAATTTTTTTATATATATTTTTATTTTAGTGTGTCCCATTCTTTAATTTTATATATATTTAATTCCAATTAGCCCTAATTTTTTTATTATTTTATTATTGTATTTGTGTCTTTTTCGTAAACTTGTAGAATTAACATGTTTATTTTATTTTTTGGGGGCTATCGGATTTCCATATAATAAAGTAAATTAAATTAAGATGTCAGCGCAATAGAAATAAAAATAAGCAGGTCTTATTTTAACTGTAACATATAAAAATTAATTACATTTGAATCCCTTTTTAGTGTTTAATTGTAATTCTGTAGATGGTTTAAGAAATAAATAAACTGAAACGTCAAATGTGCTAAAAATGTTTTTAATTAATAATAAAAGGACCGATAGCCCTAAAAAAATTTAATATTATATGGACCAATTTATTTATTTATATATTTTTAACTTCTTGTATATTTTTTGAGAGAATGAGGCTACGTTTTAGTCTAAATTTGCCTAAAATGGTTTCTATGCCAAAATAAAAAAAAAAAAATACAGTTGTGATTTGTTTTAAATATGGCAAAATTATCTATATTTGGTAATGTATGTGAATTATAAAGAAATCATAAGAAATAAAATAATATTATAAAAACTTTTTATTTTTAGTTTATTACCGAAATAATATTCTGCCATAAATACTTAGTGATAAAATAAACCTCCTTCCGACGCCTATGACAAGGATTAAAATCCTTTTTAACACTTCCCACTTCCAAATATCTATTGTTATCCAACTCAAATAGTCTATTATTATTAGACCGGTATTTTTGATTATAAAATTTCCAACCCATTCCTTAAAAAATATATGTGTCTAACTGATTTTGCCAAAGACACTGGACTAAAGAACACAGGTAGTCTGCGAAAAAAAAAGGGTAAAAAATAATTTATTACTCTCTCTAGTTATTGAATAAACTATAGTATAGGAGGCAAAATCGGGGTATTGTCCTGAACTCAAAACTCTTGGGGGGGGGGGGGCGATCGCCTCCACCGCCCCCCCCTATAAGGCATGTGTGAATATTTAGACCAACCAACCCCAGTGACCGTTTTTTTATTTTCTAGAAAACATAAGCGGCTCGTTGCGCAAGCAATTATAAAAAAAAAACCTATGAATATGCTGCTTACGTGCCATTGCTATGCACATGAATTAAATTTGGTAATATTAAACGCTGCATCCGCCAATAAAAATGTCCGCATATTGTTTTCCAATTTACAAGGGATTTGTTCTTTTTTTTCAAATAATCCTTAAAGAATCATAATACTAGATCAGATTGTCAACATTGTGTTTGAATACAAAGACAGCATTCACAAACAATGGAAAAATTCTTCGATGATAGTAGAAAGGTTAGTACCACGAACCAATCATCAAGGTATGCCAAAATTCTAAAAAGCAAGAGTTTCCTTGCTTGGTTAAACTTATTTTACAAAATAGTGCCTCAAGTTGATTTGTTATTTGGTAAGTTTCAAACAAAAATATATTAATCATTTGAATCAAAATTATCAGAAATTAGAAATAATATTACCTCAAACGACGTTAAGCCATCTCCATCTAGTTCAGAACGACATAAGCTCGATGATTTTCGAGTTTTCTCGGAAAGCAAAAGAAATTTGCAATTCAATTATTTTTCAAGCAAAATAATGAGTTTTACAGGTCACTTGGTAGCACCCAGTCTTTTTTTTTCGGAACAGAAATTTTACCCCCTTTTTTATCGAACAAAAACTCCGTACAGAACTAACTGTCATATATGAAACTGAAGAATTTAGATCAATTTCGGGACTTCTTGTACTTTATGACTATCTTTCGCAAAATATCGAGCTAAGTGAGACATTTAGCGAAGTTCTACAACTTTTAGGAATTTTAATTACTATTCCAATGGGATTGGCTAAAGCAGAACGGTCCTTTTCTACCCTCAAACGGATAAAAACCTTTTTACGGAATACTATGAGCCAAGAAAGACCTTCTCTTTGGGAAATGCTTTCTAAAGAAAGGAATCTTATCGAAAGCATACCTGATTTCAATCAGCGGGTTATTAATAATACCAAAGATCGACGAATGGATTTTCTTTATAAATAATTCACACAGTAAGTGAAACTTTGCCAAAATTTATCACCATCTTTATGTTTAGTTGTTTAAAATACACTGCTTTGTTGCATACTAACTCAATTTTTAAAGATTTTTATTTTTTCATTCACCTGTGCCTATGACAGGTTTTATTCATATCTATGTTTTAATGTACAATTAGAACTGCAACTCCTGCTTTTTTAATGCATCAGCCGGCACTGGATATATGTCGTTAATCATAATAAATAATATAAAAGTGAAGAGTTAAAAAGTAAACCGGCTGAATCCGTGGCAAGATTTGTCTGTCATAATTTCTGAATCTGAGAACAAACGCCGACACTACCCAGTATTTAAAATATAGATTTATGTATTCTTCTATAAAATGAATATGTTAAAGTTGACAAAGAGTTTTTTGAAATAAAGCCGTGAAGCTTTCTAAGCCACGAGTAGTCGGGAAATGAACAACAATATAATTTAAGCGCAGTGTATCCCCTTAATCACATCAAAAAGGGTTTTATCCCCTTCAAAGCTGAAATAAATTCTTTTTATTTTTTTGGTCATCATGTTGCCAAATACAGAATGCATGTCCCTGAGAGGTTATTGATATTAGCAAAGATTATTATAGCTAGAGCAGTAGCTATTATAATTTTTGATATTTGTAATAATTTTGACGAAATCTCAAGGTGCGTAAATTGTACTAAATATTACCTTTTATATAATTAATCTTCCAGTGTTTAGTTTATTGTTTTATATACGTAAATTAAAAATAATTATTAGAGAGAATTATTTCTCATAATAATATTTTTAATGTGTGCCATTGTTCATATTGATATTCATAAATCGTTTTAAATTTTAGACAATTTTATTTTAAATATTCTAAATAAAAAACGAAACGTCCAAATAATAAAAAACATATTTTATTGGGAGCCTAATCCCAAGAAAATAAACAAAAAATGAAGCTATATCTATCTATCTATCTATCTATATATATATATATATATATATATATATATATATATATATGTATATATATATATATATATATATATATATATATATATATATATGAAGTAAAGCGAAACAGTGAATGCAAACTTCGCTCCATCATATCCTTTCTGTGTTAGAGGTTGCACAGTTAGAATAAATTATAATAAAACACAATTCATCCTATTCCACCACCATAGAGATGGTGGCCTACCTGTACCACCATACCGAGAAGAAAGTCAAAGCTTACCCACCCCGCCACAGTGATAAGGCAGAGATACATGTTTCGTCTCTCACTAGACTCATCAGGGTACCGACATGCACCTGGCTGTGCAAAGGACAGATCGGAAGGAAACATGCAACACTGAACGCGGCTTCGCCGACTTCTCGTCGAATGGCTTATATATGTTTATACGGCTTTCACGGATTCCTCCATGTGAGATGCATTAGCAGTGGTTATATCCATATTATGCTGTTGTGGTGGTGGTGGAATAGGATGAATTGTGTTTTATTATAATTTATTCTAACTGTGCAACCTCTAACACAGAAAAGACATTCACTGTTTCGCATTTTACTTCATTTACATACGGAGTTGCATATAGTTGTACGTTTGCTGAATGTGATTTCAGCACTACAACAGCATAATATGGATATAACCACTGCTAATGCATCTCACATGGAGGAATCCGTGAAAGCCGTATAGACATATATATATATATATATATATATATATATATATATATATATATATGTATATATATATATATATATATATATATATATATATATATATATATATATGGAAAATTATATACAGTAATGGGTTCAGTTTTACAAGTGCGCTTAAAGTCAGGATGTATACCCACAAAATTTGAATGCTAATCAGGCAGAAGCAAACGAACTTCTGACATCGCTGAGTGTCCCTATGCTTTCAAAAAAACAAAGAAGGTATCTAATTGAAGAAAGTGAGGAAGATGTAGCACAAACAAAACCACCTACAAATCATTTAGAACTCACAGGCACTTCATCAGAAAGTTCAGGTACGTACCCATTACTTTTTTATACCGGTAACCTGTTTTATTGAATTCAAGTGTATATATTTTCTGTTTAATCATAATAATAGTTACAGTTTGTTTACAAGAACTTATTTTTATTTTTTAGCTTTGCACACAATTGAAGATCTAGAAGCATCTACCACCTTTCCAAAATCAGATGATCAATCAGTACAAGTATGTATATATATATATATATATATATATATATATATATATATATATATATATATTATACAAATTCGGAAGTAAAGCTGTCCAGACTGAAGTTAAAACTATGCACCAGTTAACCTCGCTCCCAGCATCAAGGAGTCAATTCTTGGCAAATTTGAGCTATTGCCTTGATAAATCCTTGTTCCATGACGTTATTGTACTTTTAGTAACACGAAACTGACACACTTGATAGTTTTATCCATAAAATATTTGATTAACGATGCAAATAAAGACAAATTCGAAAGATAACGGCGATAAACAACGATGATTGATGGGATGTTTACGAAAGTGTGACGTCACGAGCTTCTGATTGGTGTTTGATCTAATATGGCCGATTTCTATATTTTGTGTTTTTATTTTTATTAAAATAAATGTGATTACATTTCTGGCTTGTAATCTAGAAATAAGTGTGTTTTTTAGAATCCGTCTATCCTATATAATTACTTCATGTCATAAGTTCAGTGATTCTTCATTACAGTGCCTATTGTATTTAAAGGCATATTCTTGATAGAATTGCAAAAATTCTAAAAAGTTCGAAAGCAGCCAAACGTTCCACTTGTCTATTCCACCATTTTCTAGTGACACTTGTCAGGTGTCAACAGGGAAGTGTAGTGGGTGGTGTAAGTAGTGGGGGAAAATACGGATACCGTAAACAGTGGCGTAGTCAAGCAAAAGATTTAGCAAAAATAGAAAAAAAAGTTCAGAAATTACTTGTTTGATATTTTTTACATAATATAAGAGAATTTAATAGAAAACCTATTCGTCTGGAGATGGACTATCCAGGAGGCACAAATATTTTTCTTTTTTCAACTTTAAAATTTAACTATAAATGACACTCAGACTCTCGATGTCACTTTTTTTATTCATGGTGTTACTTTCTTGGTTAATGTGCACCTTTTCAAGAAAGAGCCTTCGGTGATAAGCAGGAACTCTTTCCAGAATCTCAGTACCATCCCAGTTAATATGGTAGTCTTGATGAAAAACATGTTTAGCCAGAGCACAAGAGGGCAAAATTCTGTTAATGTCACTACGATGGAAAGTGAGTCTGCCTTTGAGGCTTCTAAAAGTCTGTCCTATATAAACTAGTTGACAGTTTCAACAGGAAACCTTATAAACTATGCAGGACGTCTCATTTAACTGTAACAGCGTTTTGGTTTTAGAATAAATTTTAGTGAGAGTAAGTAATTGTCTTCTTGCTATTTTGATATCTGTATTTTTAAAAATATTCATCAATTTGTCAGTAAGATTTTCTGTATATGGTAATGTGTGAAACAACTGAGTTTGTACTGTTACATTTGAAAGAGTGTTAACTGGGCTTAAAGTTTGAGTATGTAACAGAGAAGGTTAAGAAGGTATTTTAAAAATGTTTTCTGGAATATTGTATTTATTTATAATACTAAATAATTCCACACTTCTCGGTTGACACATGACAGATGTGAATAGAAAATGGTAGAATAGTCAAGTGGGAGATTTGGCTGCTTACGAACTTTCTAGAATTTTTACAATTCCATCCAAAATATGCCTTTAAATACAGTTCAAAAGTGCTAATGTTGGTTTTTTCCCGTTTTTCAAACATGTACTAGTTTTATATTCACACCACATTGCTGAGTTACTTAATAATTATAAGTTAGGTTAATACTCTAACTATTTAATTAATAATTGTAGAGATGTCCTGAAGAAGAAATAAATAAATTATCGAAAGCTTGACAGAATCAAAAAAGGGTTTTTTCTCCTTACTAAGGTCTACAAATTTAAACAGACTGCCGCATCTCCGATAACCCTAGTTTGGCATATTATATATATATATATATATATATATATATATATATATATATATATATATATATATATATACATATATATAAAATAAATAAACGTGCCTGTTGTTTAGCACCACAACATATTATTTCTATTATGTATTTAGCGACTGTGCTCTAAAAATATTTGATCTACTCGGAAAATTAAAATTCCTCTCAGGCCATCTAAAAGTATGTGTAAATAAAAACGAGTTTTTTACCCGTGCTCAAGTTACTAATTTATCTTTGGATATGTACCGTCAAGCGTAGCAATTTTATGAGACAACCCGGGCGAAACACGTTTTGTAGCAATTATATTATTACAAATAATTTTAAGAAGTTTCAAAATACGAACGCGTAAAATTAGAAAAATTTTTAACAAATGCGTCTTTATTACTGAATTTCACTTTTTAAAGTTTGCTAATTATTTAGAAAAATGATTCTCCTCTTAATATTCTTGACCTTGAAGAATGTTTGCAAAAATCTCAAGAAATACTACTACCAGTCATAACCCACTGTAGTTTGAGTATGTATATTAACTATCACAGGTTATTTAAAGATATATTGTGGTCGTTAGGTGAAGAGCCGGGAAAATGTGGGAAATCTCCCAGATATGAAAATAACACGTCAAAGGAATACTACAAATTCATATAAACTTTTTTCGTATAGGCCTCCTCTACGGAGATATGGGCTCCGACAGAACTGCAATGGAATCAAGTTTTTTACACATAACTATTGAACCACTAGGTATATTTGAATTTTTTTAATATGATGTATACCAGGTAAGATCCTTCGAATAACTATCCAAGAAAGTCTTGTGAATTACTCACAGCTGCAGGGACGAACTAGCTGTGACACTCATGACCCCATTTATTTTACGCCCTGTATGATAATAACTTTGGACAACTTTTTTTACATACCTTTAACCATTGACTAAAAATTAAGTACTCTTCATTCTTCCTATAAAATATTCAACCTTCAAACTTATGATAAAAAAAATTCTCATGCAACTATTGTTTCGAATCATCAAGGCGATAGTAGGGAGGAACTTCTGCGGAGAATCACGTTTCACTGTGATCAAATAAGGAACAATACTGAGTTATTGTGGCGGGTACAGTAGTCCTCAATTCGTCGGGCCCGCGAGTTTATCAGACTTCACGGAACTCATGTTGAGTCCTCTTACTTAGTCTTTAACTAAGCAGTTAGTTTAACTTTTTATTGAAACTATGGTGATACAGGATAATTCCTCTTTTTCATATTCAACCCGACAGATGTTAGAGAACTAACAGTGTAAATAAAATGACGTTTTTTCGAAAACGGTTGGGATTACCGACATGAATGGGGCCATGAATGTCCCAGCTAGTCCGTTCCTGCAGCTGTGAGTGATTCACAACACTTCCTTGGATAGTAATTTGAAGGGTGTTATATGGTATACATCATATTAAAAAAAATTGAAATATACCTGGTAGTTCAATAATTATGTGTAAAAACCTTAATTCCATTGCAGCTCTTTGGGAGCCCAAAGCTAACTACAACCCTTATCCAAAATTCAGGGCGATCAACACCCTTCTGTCAGTCCTCAAATTTTAGGTTATAATCTCTACTTTCTTGTCGAGTGGCATTTTGTTAATAAACAATATGGCGCCTAATTTTTTAGTTTTCGGAATAAAAACTAAATTGTAAGTATTCAAACTTGCTCTTATTGTACAGACTTTTTGAAATTATACATGGCACATTCATATGTGAACTAAAATAGAAAAACATTAAACATTTTCGTTGAAACAGGTTGAAAATCCTTTCAAATTAAGCTTTTAGTAAGGTGAAACATATCCGCTTATGAATTACAATGCGGATTTATATGAATTGTTAAGAGCGTCATCGACTTTTTGCCCAGAGCGCAAGACTGGCTAAGGCCGACTCTGATTTCTATTTGATAAATCCAAATCCAGTGTTAGAGTGAAACATTGAAGCTGCTCGATCTTTGTGCTGCCATATTGTATCCACCATGCTGAATTTAGATATGCACAGTTTTTACTATAAGTGTATCCCAGAATTTTAATTAGAAACGATTTGGGATCTATCCCGAAAAAATGTCAGCTTTGTGATGTTTTAGATGCCATATTGTATTTACCATCCTGAATTAGTTTCATTCAAAAGGATTTTCAGCAATTTCTGTGAAAAAAATTATACGTTTTAGCTGTCATATTGGAGCGCAAAGATTAATTTAAAAAAGTTTGCATACATACATATATATATATATATATATATATATATATATATATATATATATATATATATATACATATACATATAAAATAAAATAGAATCAAATATTGGCGAAGCGGACGTGAAAATTTGTCAATCTACATGATTCTCGTGTTAAAAAGTGCGGAGTACTCCAAAATATGGGAAAACTCCGGGTCCGACAGATGGCGACAGCGCTGTTTCGTCCTAATATGGGACTCGTCAGGCCACCGCATTCGATACAAACCATCATCTCGCCTTTGCATCCTATAAAGCTGAGTTTAAAATCAAAAAACAGCAAACAAGACGACAAAGGCGACATCTCGATCGTCGACTTGATAACACCAGAACCACACAGATTAACACAGCTTGTAAAATAACCGCCATATGGTGACGCGACGGTGAACCCGGAGTTTTCCCATATTTTGGAGTGCTCCGCACTTTTTAACACGAGAATCATGTAGATTGACAAATTTTCACGTCCGTTTCGCCAATATTTGATTCTATTTTATTATAAATTACACGAACAAAAACTTATCTATTTATTTATTTATTTGTTTGGCTTTGAAACAAGCTAAACGATGCTCTCATGGTGGGATCGTTTGGTGCGACACGTGGCTTTGGCTGCTGAAATTAGCAGTAGGCTTGGTTGCCAGTACCGAAAAATGCGACCCCTATCCTTTGGGCAGCGCGTTTCGTGTACTCGATTTTACATATTTCTGTTTTAATTCACCGTCGCGCCACCATATGGCGGTTATTTTACAAGCTTTGTTAATCTGTGTGGTTCTTGTGTTATCGAG
Source organism: Diaprepes abbreviatus (assembly GCA_034092305.1). NCBI lineage: Eukaryota > Metazoa > Arthropoda > Insecta > Coleoptera > Curculionidae > Diaprepes > Diaprepes abbreviatus. The sequence continues at coordinate 391,735 of JASJET010000343.1, read as the reverse complement.
TGGACCATCGAGATGTCGCCTTTGTCGTCTTGTTTGCTGTTTTTTGATTTTAAACTCAGCTTTTTAGGATGCAAAGGCGAGATGATGGTTTGTACCGAATGCGGTGGCTTGACGAGTCCCATATTAGGACGAAACAGCGCTGTCGCCATCTGTCGGACCCGGAGTTTTTCCATATTTTGGAGTGCTCCGCACTTTTTAACACGAGAATCATGTAGATTGACAACTTTTCACGTCCGCTTCGCGAATATTTGATTCTATTTTATTTTAAATTACATGGACAAAAACTTATCTATTTATTTATATATATATATATATATATATATATATATATATATATATATATATATATATATATATATATATATAAGCTAGAATATCTTGGCGTATTGGTCCTGGTCGAGCTTTCAAAAGTAAAGCACTTTTTTAGCTTCGCCAAGCTTTTGAATATATTTATTTTCTTGGTAAGGATGCTAGAAATGTATAATAAATTTCAGGACGAAAACTACTATTTTAAATTTTTAAAGCTATTTTATTTCAAAAAATTATTTTTTAAAATCAATGTCACTTTTTCGTTTATTAAAAAAAAATCGAAAATACTTCGTAGCCCGGTTTCCTGATTGCAATGTATACTTGGTTTGAAGGTCACGAACAATGATGCATGTTGAGTATAATTATGATAAACATGACAACATCTTAATTATTCGTTCAGTCAAATAACACTAAAGACTAAAGAATACTCGCCAGTAGAGCATTGACCGTTTGAAAATAGTAATGAAACACTGCAGGAATAAATCAATTATGTGAAAAAATACCTGGTAAATAAATATATTTTGCATGTGAAACAGTTAAATTCACACAAATATTTTGATGTTCCTAACATCAAACGATCTATCAAAATATGTCATGAAAGGTAAAGTGAAATAAAATAATTACTTGGCACCTTCCAATATTGTTAGAAATATCACCCAAATTGCATCACCTGATTGAAAAGTTTATGATGCGTACGCTTGGAGGTAAGTAATAAATATAGAGTGACTCACAAAAGTAGGCGTGCAGTTCACATGAAAATATGTTCACATAATTTTGTTTCGAAAAATTTTTCAATGCCGAAGTATCCACAAATAAACGTAAGGAGTAAAATGTAGTTTTCTTAAAACATCTTTTGTTCTATGTGGAAAAATGTAATCAAAATTTTTATATCAACTGTCAGGTTTGTATTCACCTGCTGTACCCTTTTCCATTTTTTTCACTAAGTTTTAAAGCCCTTCGTATATTTGAAATCTAACATACATTTTTTGGTAATCTATTCTTTTCTGAGAAAAATAGCTACTCTTCTTTGATCACAAAAAAACTAACCACTTTCAAAATAAATGCATTGAAATATTTCACTGCATCTATGCAGTACCGAAGTAGAAAAAAATTGAAAATGTACAAAACATGTCGTATATAAAATACAAAAAGAAAAAAAAGGTAAATAATAAACCTTTAAATTTTATTATCAATATATATATATATATATATATATATATATATATATATATATATATATATATATATATATATATATATAAAAGCCGAGAAAATAAAAGGTAAGAAACGACAGCGACTTCTTAATGGATCACTCAAGAACATAAGAACAACACTCATTAACAATGTTGTATAAAAGCGCCATGTGATGGCGCGACAGTGAAATAAAAACAGAAATATGTTAAGTACGCGACACAAAACATGTTATCTATCCAAAGGATAGAGGTCACATCATTTGGCATCGGCAACCAAACTAATCGCGGGCTTTTGTAGTTCTATCAGGTATCGCACCAACGATTTTTCTTTGAGAGCGCTGCGCATTTTTTAAGCCAACATATATAAAAAAGAGATAAGTTATTGTCTTCACAGTTTTTAAATAAAATAGAAGACTTTTGGTTGTGCGGACATGGATTGTTAGTAAATATTGCCTTCGAATTAAAAAGTAGTCACAGTCACAAGTCGAGAAAACAGAAAAAGAGAGATGAATTTTTGACGCATCGACAATTTATGTATTTTGGCATCTAAAGTTTTTAATTTTATTCAGAAGTTGAATGTCTGTTAGAAAGGAAGTGATATTTTTGATATTATTTATCGAAAGTATATCCGCAGGATTGTCTATGATATATAGTGTTTGTTATGTTGAGTTTGATAATTTTAGCAGTCGAAGATGATGTGTTTGATGGTTAATGGGAGGGTGCAAAAGGGACACATGCTCTAGACTTTTTATTAGATATTCGTTAGCGAGGCATTTGCGGCTGATTCACCATCTTGTTAGTGTTATCGATTCTTTCCTAGTTAGTGAACGATGAAGGTAGTTATTGAAATATGTTAATTTAACGTTATGTAATTTGTTGTCGTCTAAGGAGAGATCCCATTCGAACTGAACGAAGTTATTGATAAGATCTTTGGTAAATATTTTGAGATTATTTTTATAGAAGATGCTATCTACATGGGATTGGGCAGGTGTTCAGCAAGGAAATCGGCATTTCGTTACCTTCTATACAGACACGACTAGGAGTTTATAAAAAGACAATATGTTCCCCTTTAAAAAGGTATTTGAGCTCTTTGGATAGGGGGTGTTTTGAGTTGTAAGAAGCAATTGTTTGAACTGAGCTGAGTGATGGCTCTATATATAGCGTAAAATTCTGCTATTAGCAGCAGTTGAATTGTATAGAAAAAATGTTTTTTGGTCTTAGAGGTGTGATATGTTACATGTGTATGACCGGTTTAGATCCATCTGTATAGATGATCTTGAAGATTTGGTATGTAGTTTGAAGCATTTGATAGAAGGTTTCTAATCAAAGAAGGGGAAGTGTTTTGTTTGTCATATTTGATGAGGAATCGATCGAATATGATTGGGGACAGATTCCAAGGCGAGAAGGTATCACCATTGTTGTGTGGTTTGATGTTGGGTAGTAGTGAATTTGCAGGCTTGCCTTGAGCTCTCTATATCTTTGATTAAAGAATGATGGGTATTTACTTGAAGGAGTGATCCATGGATGTATATTATTCTGGAATAGTTTCGATGTGGAAGGGTTTGGTTTAAACAGCATGGATGGTTAGGTAAGTTCTCGGACTGAAACAGAGAGGGCGCTAGTAGTATCAAAATAAGTATAACATTTTGTAAGTATTAACTTTGAAATGACGCCCTGCAAAATTTCAGATGTTTGCCTTCAGTTGCTTGTTTGTGGCGATCGAGTGAACACGTAAGGTTCGATAATTTGGGAAAGATGGTTAAAATTGAAGTTCGAGCGGTTATAAAGTACTTTTTCTTAAAGGGCTTAACTCCTACGGACATTAAAAATGAGTTAGATTCTACTTTAGAGGATTCTTCTCCTTCGTTTTCGACAGTAAAAAATGGGCTGCTGAATTTAATCGTGGTCGTATATCAATTCAAGATGATGAGCGCTCGGGACGTCCAAAAACCACTACAACTGACGAAATTGTCACAAAAATTCATAATGTTACGCCTTCGAATGAACACTTCGCAAGAGTGTTTAGACTTATTCAGATGCAATCCTGCTGAGTTTCTTCAACTTTTTATAACTGTATATGAAACATGGATTCACCATTACATGCCAGAGACAAAACAACAGTCTAAACAGTGGGTGGGGGCAGGTAAAAGTGCGCCAAAAAAAACCAAAAACGGTTCCGTCTGTAGAAAAAGTCATGGCAACAGTTTTTTGGGATTCACATGGCATGGTGCTTATAGACTATTTAGAACAAAGCAAGACCATCACCGGGTAGTATCGCTTCACTACTGGACCGTTTGCAGCATGCGATTAAGTCTAAACCTCCATATCTTGCCAAAAAAAAGTGCTCTTTCATCAGGATAACGCGCCTGCACACAAATCTATGGTTGTTGCTGCAAAACTCCATGACCTACGTTTCGAAGTGCTTCCACATGCGCCATATTCGCCGGATCTGGCTCCCAGCGATTACTTTCTCTTCCCAAATTTGAAAAAATGGCTCGCTGAACGAAAATTCCCTTGAAACAACGAGGTCAGAGCAGCAGCAACCGCTTATTTTGCAGAGTTGGACAAATCGCATTATACTACGGGTATTAAAATGTTAGAACATCGTTTGTATAAATGTAGTGAAGTACAAGGGGACTATGTTGAAAAATAAATAAAAACATTTTCAAAAATCTTTTGTTTTCTTTATCGGGCAGAGAACTTATCGAACCATCCTCGTATATATATATATATATATATATATATATATATTTATATATATATATATATATATATATATATATATATATGTATTATTATCAACTTTTCTTCAATCTTGGTATACTTTTTATTTTATTTATTGTCTTGGGAATAGGTTGATAATAAAATTTAAAAGGTCATTATTTACTCTCTTTTTTCCTTTTTGTTTTGACATTTACGACGTTTCGCACAAGATTTTGTGTTTTTCAAGTCTTTTCGAAATATATAATCTACTTTGCTATTGCATAGATGCAGTGAAATATTTCAATTAGATTTTGGCTAACTTTAACAGTTAACGAGAAACCCCATAAAAGTATCGAATTTGGGATAGCCTGTGCAATGTAGCTAAAAACATAAATTTTGATCAAATAATTGATTAAACGGCAACTAGATATATAAATACATAAATCATAAAACATTGGTCAGGCACTCTTGTCTCATAGGATTATAATGTACATTGATTAAAATAATATTGAAGTGATAGGTAGTTTACATACTATATTTAATAAATATATCATGATAAGTACTAATAAGCATTTTAATATGTAAATCTGACCTTTAAAGAGCGAAATTTCGCCCTGGGCGCCAGTGACCCTAGCTATGGTGCTGGCACATACATACAGACGTATGTGATCGAGCTGTTTTGTTTTATACTACTGGTATGTAAGAATGTCTCTATAATTAACTTTTTATCAAAAGGGGGTCGAAATAATTTTTCGAATTGTTAATATTAGCATTTGCAAATTTGAAAATTAAATTATATATATTTTTTTATATCCAAACTTTTTGGTAATATAAAAAACTCGCAAAGAATATTTAATATAAACATAAAGTGAGTCTCAGCCTGTGGAGCGCCCACCCCCTTTAGGAATGTGCCTTGTAACAAAATGGGAGATGACGTAATTTTATTATTTCTACGGAGATAGGGCTTGTTTGCAATAATATATAGAGATCCAAGGAAAAGTGAATAAAATAACCTATAACTCCAAAAATATGTTAAAATAGGGGCGTACTTAAAACTATTATGAAAGATTGAGAGACGCTGGTATACATTCATACAAAAAATTATAGACCAAAAACCTTTCAGCATTAATCAATACTGTTTTAAAATCTTTATTTCTTTATTAATTCATCATCTCCTGTCGGAAACACACCAAACAGGAGGTTTCGTTACGTTATGATAGGCTTACATAGTTGCCGGTATTGAAGTGGTTACGAGAGAGAGAGCGAGAGAGAACGAAGGGAATTGTGAGAACTCAGTGGCGTATCAGGTTTATTTTCTTATTTTGGATAATCACCACTAACAGTGGTGTATCGTGAGCGAGTCGTTTGAAACGAACGGTGAGCGTACCTAATTGGCAATCATTGACCTCCAGTGAAAAACATTTTTCACATTTTACACATCTCGGAGATCGACTGCGGCCTGCAAGAGGTTGTCAGTAGGGGGGGATTCACGAAAATAGATCTTATTTCAGCAGATTATTACCATAATTTAGGCGTTCCGTAAATGGTGTAATGTATTTAACAAAGATTGTACCTATGTATTGACATAATACTTAGAATAGGCACTGAAATTACATATTTACATATTAATTAAGAATAATTTATTAAATTATTGTTTAAGTAATTGGGGTCGCAATACTTGTAACTTATAAAAACTTACGCGCGATAGTAAACATGTTTCAAAAAACTAATTGGTATAAGAACTAATGGAGAAATTAAGGTGCAGTTTAGAAATGGATATTAGCAATGTTGGCTTCAAAAAGACATGCCTGCTACTTATCCTCCATTATAGACGATCAAAAGAAAGTTTTTGATAGCTTTTCCATCTTCATCAGAGCTTTTAGCGCGGTTGTCAGTTTTCTTACAAAAAAAAAAGAACCAGATTCGAAATCTCTGGCCTAAGAGATTTAACATTAAACCTGACTAATACTTCGAAAACAATATACTTATTATAAGTTTGTAACATTTTAGTTATGTGTAACAATATAAATTAATAATCATTTAGAGCAGATAAGAAAAGAGCTGTTAAAATCATTATATGTAATGTTCTGGCGTATTAGGCATAAATGTAAGTATATAGAGTGACTAGCTTCATCCTGAACGTCCATTCCCTTAAAACGCCGAGCGTTGCCACACGGATTTGGGTAGACGTGATTTCTCCCGATCATAGTATTTTAAATTCAACGTGACAACTATGGTGGAACGACACGTTACTTTGGAGGTGGAAGTAAAATCCGGTGTTCTGTTTCGAAATCTTGCATTTTTCTTGACAAGCGGGTCAAGTTATGTAGTAGACGAAATTTCTTTCTCATTTTGTGTTTCACAATAGTGTGTTACGGTATCCACATGGAACAGAGGTAAACTTTCATTATTCCTTTCCTAAGGTGAATTAGTAATGTTCTAGTGTTCAAAGTCCATATGGTCCCAAAGAAATTTTTTTCAATTCCACTGTAATCTTTGACATGCAGATATGTTTTCGACGGGAATGTTGTCACTTTATAACAGGGACAAGCTCTGCATCTTGCCTTATGTCTCTGTTGGAAGCTAATCCTCCATTTAGACGTAAGACCTCCTAAGGAGATATACGAATATTCGGTATATTCGTTAAGGTGTTAATTAATTTTTGTACATATACTATTATGTGGTTTTATCCCACCATTTTTTTCATTAATTAGTAGATTGTTGAAATATGTAGCGCATAATATGTGGTGCAGTTGTGATATTATTTTACATTGTGGTCTTTATAACCATGGTGTATATTTTTTTGATCTCTGACCAAACATCATAACGCTCTAATTAAGAGATATTTCTTAGAGAGCTATTTAAAGCTTTGACACATGGGAAGTTGATTTTATTTGTATTTCAGGACGTTGTGAATTTTATTTGTTAAAGTTTATTTAAATGATATGATCAAAGTTAATTTCAATCTTTTTATTTCAATTTTTTAACAACATATACCATTTAAACTACTCTTCTCAATTTAGTGGTTTAACTCAATAGAAGAACGTAGAAAAAATTGAGTGGCGCACTGGTTTAAGTACTCCTTACACACATCATCCGCTCACAGATGAAAAGCTACCGTTCTCTAGCCTAGTCATTTTGAAGTTAAATCGATAATATACTCATAAAACAAAAACAACAAGAAAATATATATCTAAATATTTAAATTTTAAAACGAGGCTACAAGGTTTATCTTCATCCCTCACAGTATTATCGAAGTTAGAGGTAGCGGTGTAAATATGAAATAAACACTTTTTAGTATATGTTCCTGCCATGACAACACTCCCAAGTAATGTAGTACTACTAGAACTTCAGTGATACCGAAAAAGAGAATAATCAAAGATTAAGGTAGAAATTTATTTCATATTTTAAATTTTTGTGGATAAATATTCGCAGTGGTAAGATGGATTACCACATTTTTCGCCTTACTGTTTATTCTTATCCAGAGTTATAAATTGATTCTGTTCAAGTTCTACTTCAGAATGGTAATAACTGCGGACTCAAAACTGAAAGAAGAAGATTCGGAAAACAAACGGAAAATGCAGTTTCAGTTGCATAGGATTTAGGAATGAATAATCACCCAGAAATTTCTATAAAAAGAACAAAGAGTATTTCAGCTGCAAGAGCTGCAGGTTTCACTAAATAGCTTTTCTAGACCAAATATGTGACGAGAAAAAAATTCTTTTAAATATCCATCCGAAGAAAATTTGTAATTTAATATACGTCATATGAGTTTCCATCATTTAAAAATTCGCATTAAGTTCGTATTTTCGAAAAATAATTTTGGCAGTTATATTTTACACCAAAACTAGCGACACATAAATGTTGCTTATCAAACGATGCTCTCACTTTTTATTTGATAAATTACGATATAAAATGGATGGTAAAAAACTTGCAGCTATTCGGAAATCTCCTATAATGCTCCCCGGTAACTTTAATGTTTAAGTAAGGGGCTTAATTTCGCAGTAACACCTAAAAGCATACTTGTTCTAGACATCTCAGCTCTGTAGAAGCGACTAGTTTAGATGGAAAATAAAATTAACCTTGGAAGACAAGAAAAAACCCGTTCTAAATCTCTCCAAGTTAGAAGTATCAGCCTTAAAAGAACTTCGTAAGAATTAATCCATAAAGATTCTACCAGCGGACAAGGAAAATGCAACGATGATCATAGGCATCGTAACGTACGATCAAAAAGCCGGAGATATCTTGAAAAAAGGAAAATATAGACAACTAGCTCGAGGCACAACTAAATATATAGAGTCAGGAATCTACAGAACACTAAGGAAATACCAAAACCTACGATCGGCTCTCACACCACATTAGAGTAAGCCACCACATCTTTATGGACTACCGAAAATTCACAAAGCGAACATACAATCGAGGCCAATAACCAGCTCCAGAGGATCTCCTACAAATGCACTGGTGATGTTTCTTTTAAAAATCATAATGCCTTTAGAAACTAAGACGAACATATGTTAAAAATTCCACACATTTCGTGAACATTATTAGTAGCATTAATCTAGAGCCAAACGATAGAGAGATAGAGAAGTTTTGATGTGGAAAGTCTATATACTAATGTACCATAAGGGGAATCACTAGACATAATCAAAACTAGACTTTCAAATGATACAACATTATCAGATTGAACCACGTTACCACCCACTGAACGGGGTGGTGGACCTGTGCAATGATTACTTTTAAATAAAGGACAAATTCTATGCTCAGGATGACGGGCTTCCGATGGATTCTTCACTCTCTCCAGTCGTCGCCAGTATATATATATATATATATATATATATATATATATATATATATATATATATATATATATATATATATATATATATATATATGTAGAATGGTTCGAAACTCATGCCATAGAAAGAGCAACAGTGAAACCGAAAGTCCGGTTGAGATATGTCGATGATATCTTCATCGTATTTCTTGAAACATCTAAACATCATTCGACCTACAACTAAGTTTACCATGGAAAAAGAGATAAATGATCAATCGCCCTTCCTAGATGTCATGGTGAACCGTTCAAACTAAACTATTAAAACTTCAGTATACAGGAAGCCAATACATACTGGACAATATCGTAACCATAGTTCCAATCATTTTGTTGTAACAAAACTGGGAATTATACGCAACCTCTATAATCGAGAGGATGCAACCTAATCGAAACGTCGTAAAATAAACAAAAATAAAGACAATGCAAGTCCGACAACCACATTTTCATGTTTATTGTGTTACAAATATCTCCAGTTGAATGGCTTAGTTATTAATCTAATAACCGATTATTGTTTCCAAATAGCTTCAGAGAAAAAAGTTATTTTCAGGTTAGTTCATGTATTTTTTTACAAAATTTTTTACAAAAATCGGACTGGGTTTAAAATTTTCTCCAATTACTGAAAGTTTTTTATATAAATAAAAATACACTGCGAGTTTGAGCATAATCACAAAGCATACTCTCCAAATCACATTGCTAATTCTCTGTAACTCCCTTTTTGCTGTAACTTCTGTGATGCGCAGTGTTGAGCCGCGACACAACAAAACGTGTCTGTGATAAATCTGTTAAAAGGAAAGGAAACGCAATTTTTATTTTCAAAAATATAAAATATTTAAAATAAAGTATAAAATGTATCTTTATATGACTTAATAAATCACATATTTCAAAATAATCAATTATTTTTATTGTTTTGTACATTTAATAAAAAAAATAATGTACGCCACTGCTGAAATAATGCACAAGCCCCGACTGCCACGACCGGCTGCAATACATAACGTGGGCAGTTGAAGCAGATATAATGAAATTCCGGCTAAGGCCCTCCGGATCGGTCTATGTATAGCGGTAGGGGACTAAGGCCCGTTCTCCACTACACAGAAAGAGTGGTGAAGAAAAGAACGTCGTATATTTTTTTCAATAATAATGACTATTAACTAATTAATTGATTTAGAACATGTGCAAGCAGAATGTAGGTACCTGGACATTGTAACCTTACTAAATACATTCTTAACATTTTAGTTATTTATAATAACCTCTTTTCACTAGATTTTCTTAAATATAAGCTAGATTTATATCTCCCAGAGAGTTACGGTTGTAAACGAGAGCTATATAATCATGAACTTTTATATGCATGAAAGCATGTGATGTACTATATAAGTATGCAAAACAACTGTGTCAAAATTCCTGGAAGATGGACCTGTATTTATTATTAATTTTTAAACGACAAATAGAGTTATATATTTGTATTTTTTCGTTCTTCTGAAACTAATTCTTAATCCCGAAAATCGAAATTTTTTTAGTGTATGTAAAGGAGCCAGATTATTTTTCATCTTCTCTTCTTCTTCTTCTTCTTCTTTCTCAGCCACTATTTATCCAGCATTGGATATAGGTCTCCTAAAACTGTTTCCAGGTTTCTTGGTCTCTAGCCCTTCCCTCCCATTCTCTACTTGCTGTGATTTTAATGTCGTTAGGTCATCTCTTTTGTGGTCTGCCCACACCTCTCCTGTTTTCCTTCGGCCTCCACAAAGTTACCCTATAACTTCACCTTTCCTCTTGTAGTTTAGCAATATACCTGGCCCACTGCCACCTAACAATCGCCATACATGTCACGACACCTGTTACTTTTGTTTTTTTCCAATATTTTTTTATTTCCTATCTTATCCTTCAATGTGATTCCCAACATAATTTGATCAATATCTCTTTGGGCAACTCTAACCTTCTGTGCTCTTATTTTTGTTAAGGTAATTGTTTCTAATCCGGTAATAACTGCGTTCTTTCTTTGATTTGCTTTATAGCATTTCAGTAATTTAACGCCTGGTACAAATTTCGACAGAGCAACATGCGGAAAATATAGTTCCATCCTTCTTGCTCACATATAAACCCAATTAGATATTCTTCTTTCCTCTGTGCCTTATCAATAAATAGCAAAATTTTATATTGCCGATTACCAAATATCCGCGCATTTTAAGTTGTTGCTTGTTGCAAGACATCCAAATAATTAATATGGAAAAGGAAAAAGTATTTCAAAAATTTAATAATAAGTATAATAGCAAAAAAAGTTTTTAGAAAAAATCAATGGTGCCATGGCAGTACAAAACGACCCTACGAGCTGCCACTCCGCCTAAAGAAGAAGCCGTCGATATTTAGACCCATATTTTGCCAATTTTAACTCTTAAAACATTTTCCAACGCTAGGGTAAATAATTTTGGTAATATAACATCGCCCTGTTTAACACCTTTTCCCAACAACTTTCTCCGAGTTATTTTTCTTACCAAGGAGGAATTTTTATTCGATAAGCTTTATTGGTTTTCTTTACAAAAAGGCGAAGGTTTAATATTGCTACTATATCCGAATATACTTTAAATTTTTGTATCACGGACAAACTTACAGTTGGTCCAGCGACAGAATACCTATGCGTCATCAATATTTGTCTGCACTATATCAAAATTCATTAGTCAATGTAACGTTTATATTCATAAAGACGTGCTTATTGCACCGATGAACGGAACTAGATAGTATATTGAAAATTCCGTTAAATTTTCGGATTCACCATCAGTTAAAAGGAAAAGTAGCAGCATTGGTTTAGGTAAGTGAAAATATCAGTGAAATAATAATGATAATAAATTGATTTATTGAGAAGACAAAAAAATCATCACAAAACGCAAAGAAGATTAAATTTAACACAATAAGATGTACTTCAAAATACTTAAAAAAATCATTTTTTCAAAATAGTACAAACTAAATGTATTTAAAAAATATATACCTAAAAAGATTTACCTATAGACAGAGTCTCATTGTTGGTAAGTTCAGTGTGTAAACTTTTTAGCATAATATGCTTATCTAAAAATAAAAAAGACATGAAGATTGTTAAATATAGACCAATGATACTTGCAAGGTTAGCTTGTATTATAATAGAAATTATATTTTCTTAATACATGTTGTAAAGTGTACTTCGAACCTCCATTTTGATTCCTTCGGGAAGATCGATGGTTTTTTTCTTTTCGGCGAGATCTATTTTTTCCAGGAGGGGAAATAATTGGATTGTTTTCTTTCCTTTTCCTAATGGCATATAGGATTTTCCTTGAAAGTTGAAAATATTTATTTCCAAAAATTAATTTAATTTTTCTACCTCTTGGACGGATGAAACAGATTCCACGGGACCACAGTTTTATATAAAATAATACCTGCTTATTAGTAATAAATTATAAAACCATAATTAATAGCTTTTATATAAAAACTCTCTCCCAATTCACCTGTTTCGAAAGTTGACATTTAAGAATTGCCGAACCTCGGGATGATAATGAGGTAGAGCTCCATCCAGTTGAAGCCACATAGTTGTTCTAATTTTTAAAAGGACATTTTCTAATTACACTGGAAGTTGATGTAAAAGAGAATCGCGAAACATCAAACCATTTAAAGGTCCTTCAAAAAATTAGGTTCCAATTAAGTATGGACCCAGTATTCCTCCCCACACATTAACGAACCACCTTCTGGTTTCTCAGAACTCTGTATTCATGCGGATTTGAATCAGAATAGTAATAGAAGTTGTGTCTATTCACGAAACCATTGTTATGAAAAGTACATGCATCACTAAACAATACATTATCAAAAAAGTGTTAATTTTCTGCCACTTTATCTAACCCCCACAAGCAGAATTCAGTTCGGTTGCCAAAATCATTTCCGTGAAGCTCTTGACAATGCTGGATTTTATAACGATGAAATCTGTATTCGTTAAGAATACTTGCTTTGCTAATGTTAGTATTTTCGCATATATTGGAATTTTCGATCACTGAGCCAAGTATATTAAAAACATTTCCTTTATCCACAGTGACAGGTTTTCTTATAACAGGTTTTTTATAACTGACACTTCCACTTTCCCGAAACTGGTTTAATAGTCTCATAAAAATGGCTGGTTTAGGATGGTTTCTTTCAGGAAACCTTTGAGCATAAACTTGAGAAGCCAACAAACAATTTTGATCTTCCTTTGCACAAATCTTCATTTTGACAAAGCAATAACACAACAATATTCAATTAATTCAGTTCAATAAATGAAATTTCACAGTTACAAAAAATAATACCGCTATGCTATTATATCAACAGGCTTTGCAGACTAAACTGACAGATTAAATGAATTATCTGACTTTTTTAACTACCATAGGCAACTAGATACATTAGAACATCTATTCAGAAAACACAAAATGGTGCAGGAAACGATTATTTAGCGTATTCTGTGAAAACGCAAAGACTTAGCTATAGAACACCCTTACACCATTCCATAGGTATTTAAAAGGTACATTTTCTGGTAAGGTAAAAAGTATAGCGTTCTATTTAAATTTATCAAATTATAGCCACCTAAAGTTCTTATTTGATTAGTTGTAATTTTTGAACACCCTGTATAATATAGCAAGTTTATTATAATTGGGATATAACATGTGATTTATTGTTACACTTCACTGTAAAATTCGAGTACATAACTGAAATACTTTTAAAGTATTTGAAACATGCAAATTAGGTTAGATTTTGTCAAGATTCAAATTATTTAAAAACTCTTACCCCCTAATTCACTAACATGGTTTAACTTTAAAATCGGTCAAGATTGACAGTAAATAATTTAAATTAACAAGGGTAACAATAAGTCAAGCAAGTTTTGAACCTTTGAAATACAATTAAAACAATATCATAAGAAACAGCAACATTCACATACCTAGTGGGGGCCATCGCAAGCAAAAACAAATTGTCTACGGGAAGGGAGATGTCAGCCGCATACACATTCTTAGTATAAAAGGCAAAATCGGGTTTATTTTTCTGAATTCAAAGCTCTTGAGGGGGGGGGGGGGAGATCGCAAGCAAAAACGAAATGTCAACGGAGGGGGAGATGCCAACAGCATACACATTCCTAGTATAAGAGGCAAAATCGGGTCTATTTTTCTGAATTCAAAGCTTTTGTGGGGGCGATCGCAAGCAATAACGAAATGTCGACGGGAGGGGAGATGCCAGCAGCAACACATTCTTACTATAAGGGAAAAAACCGGGTATATTATTCTGAATTCGAAGCTCTTGGGGAACGATCGCCCGCATCGCCCCCCCCCCCCCCTTGGATCCGCGCCTGTGTACACCGGATAATATGTTTTCTTAAGTAAATTGTCCAAAACATCGGGTGACGGAATAAATGAAAATCAATAATTCTAGTAATAACATCTGCCCTCACATGAATTAATTCATCAATATTGTTCTTGTATTCACAGTTAGAGGTCTTCTTTTACAAACTACTTGAGTTCAAAATATGGTAAAGTCAAGATCCTGTAACATCAGTGACACAGGCTGGTATGCTGACAAGAAACGTAAACAAACTCCTTAAATCATGTCAAAGCTAAAGCAAGATAAAAAGACTTCTTTGTCGAAATATCTCACTTCATAAAGAAATTTAAATGATATACCTACGAACTAGCTTATAAAAAGCCATAAAATAAAGGCCTTGTGTCACTAGCCAATTAAAACCAGCTGTAAAAGAGACTTAAGAAGATATCCCGGCTTATGTAAAGCTGAAGTAGGTATGTAAGTTGGATTAAGGTCTACCTTGCCGAGTATATAAATAATTGCGGGCACGTAATTTACCCAGACCGTCTATATATAGCACAAAAACATTATTATCTAACACGTTTACATGGAGGTCTGTGAGTGGTCAGTTTTAGACGCACTGACAACTATAAACCGACGGCTTATCGGAGAGTGACATTCATTGGTTTTTCACTTAAAATACTGCTCATTAATAAATTCATTTTATATAATGGGTCAAGTTTAAAGCACATTCATATGAAGGTGGTGAAACGAAATAAATGCAAAAATTTTGTAAGTAGTGGCAACAAGTAGATTATGAAAATGTCACTTGCTCATACTTGACAGAAAATAGTGCCACCTATCTATGATAGATAGTTATTCACATATATCACTATCAATTATTACTATTGGAAAGTGTTTATTTCAGCACCTTAAATAACATATCTCGATGTTAACATTGGCAATCCTGTGCTAACAAAATGGTGAACCAAAAATGGTCACTTTTTGGTTTTTTCAGTTTATCTCGAAAAGTAAAGGTTGTAAGAAAAAAAGTTTCAAACAAAAGTTGTAGATAATTGAATTACCTATCCTTTCTTATATATATATATATATATATATATATATATATATATATTGTTGTGTAAACTACATCTCACCGATAATTCCCGCCACAGTTTAAGTTCAAATAGTAGAATCAAAAATTATATAGTACGACAATGGGTGTCTGGGAAGATGTCAGTGGAAAACCCACTGAGGGGTCCTAAGGCTGGCACCGGGACGAAACACCCCAAATTTTTACTTTACAGTTTTTTCGTATTTCTCGCTGGGTACAGGGACCTTAGCAGAATAAGACATGGTATCCCTGGACATGGGAACGTGCACTTGTGGCGTCAAGTAGCATGGGTGCTTAGCCGCACCGAATCCGCGACGGAGTGTTAGTCCCCGCAGTTCTCAGGCCCAATAACAATCAAGCCTTCCTTGTAATCAGAATCTGGAGTGCAAATCTCCAATTCTCAAGGAAGGTTGATTGTCTAGAGGCGGGGGTGTTGTGTAAACTACATCTCACCGATAATTCCCGCCACAGTTTAGGTTCAAATAGTAGAATCAAAAATTATATAGTACGACAACGGGTGTCTGGGAAGGTGTCAGTCGAAACCCACTGAGAAGTCCTAAGGCTGGCGCCGGAACGAAACACCCCAGGGTAGCTATTCTCGTTCTTGAGATAACGATCATCTTGATGAAAAGTGGCCGTGGTTCTTACGAAAAAGTAAGAAACCGTATTCTAAATACGTTTTCGTACTTTTTCGTGAGAACCACGCCCGCTTTCCATCAAGATGATCGTTCTCTCAAGAACGAGAATAGGTACCCAGATAGAATATAGTTATAAGTGGCATAAGTATTATTGAGATATAATTTGTTTAAAATAAAACCATAATTATTTACAAACTATTGTCTCAAAATTCACGGTATAAATAGATATTCTATTTAGAAAATATGCTGAATCCAGAATTGTCTTCAAAGTTGAAAGTTTGACCTTGATTTTCCGCTCTCCTAATAAAGATACAGCAACTATTCTTACAGCAAATTATTAAAAGTGACGTATATTTTTAGAATTTATTTTTAAAAAATATTATTAATTCTGGATCGAGAAATTTTGAAAAAAACAATTTTTTGAGCACAAAAATTGCAAAAAGTTTTCCCCTAGTGAACTTAATTTTTTTTTAATGTTCTTATTAGATTTAGACGCATCATTTGCGATTTTTGAAAAAAAAAAGTTTTATTATACGGTGAGGAACAATATATTTTTTTTTAATTCGAAACGTCACGGCTAACAAATATTAAGGGATAAAACCTAGGAAAGATATTGTTGAACATTTGTACTTTACCTGGCAAATATTTCGTTGCATGAGAGACACCCCTCTGAGATCTTGTGGACTACCAAAAGGCATTCAGAATCTGCTAGGGTGGGAAGAAAAGTTTCCGGCCTGACCTAGAGATGGCGACAGCAGATCTAATTTTTGGCTTGTATTCCTTAGCTTGTATATAAATTTTCAGGTAGATTGCTCTGTTAGTATACATTTGAGAGCCTTCTGATCAAGATACCTTGAATTGAAAAATCAGAGAAGCGTGCGGTCATCAAATACTTCTATTTAAAAGGCCTAAACCATTTCAAATTAAATAAGAACTGGATTTCACACTGAAAGACTCTTCTTCATCGTATTCAATGGTTAAACAGTGGGTTTCTAAATTTAAAATAGGTGGCACGAGCACTTCTGATGAGCCACGTTCAGAACGCCCCGTTGAGGCCACAACTCTTGAAATAATTCAAAAATTTCATAAAATGGTGATAAAGAACCACAAATTAAAAGTGAGTGAGATAGCTGAGACTACTAAAATGTCAACTGAACGTGTAAGTATTATTTTACAAGAATATTTGTGCATAGAGAAACTTTGTTCTAGGTGAGCGCCGCGTTTGCTAACGCTCGATCAAAAATTGACCCGAAAAACTGTTTCAATCGAAAATTTGGCGCTTTACAAGCGAAACCTCAGCGAATTTTTGTGTCGATATATAACGGGGGGTATTCACCACTACATTCCTGAAAGTAAACAACAGTCGAAATAATGGATTGGACCAGGTGAACCAACATCAAAGAAGGTAAAAACAATTTTATCAGCCAATAAGGTTATGGCGAGTGTTTTTTGGGAAGTGAAAGGAATTATTTTTATTGATTACCTGGAAAAGGATAAGACTATCAGAGGTCAATACTACGCAATTACAATACCGAAGGACTAACCAAATCTTAGTCATCTGGGTTTGGTGGTGTGAAGCTCGCTCTCTCTTTGATCGATATAGTTTGGGAGGTCAATTTGCTTACCTTGGTTAAGTAAAGTCATTTTATGGTAGACCGAACTGTAGAAAATATTTATTTAAGGTTAGAAAACAGAACCGGTTAATGCTATGTTTCTCTTTTAAAGAAGAAATGAGTGTTTACATTGTTCAAACTTATAATAAGACACTAATTATGTGAGATAGTTGTGCCAATAATACAATTCCGTTACAATTCACGGATATTTAAATATTTTAACGTTTTAAACTTGTTTTTTAAAGATTTCATTCTTAAATTAATCGCCTGCATTAACCACAGTTTCATATCTATGAGTGTAAAGGACGAAGTGAAAAGTAAACGACCTCACTTAACGAAGAAAAAATCTTGTTTTATCATGACAACGCACCTGCTTATTCTTCGGTCGTTGCGATGGTTAACATCAACGAAATGAAGTTCGATTTGTTCCAACACCCACCATATTCATCATATTTAGCCACCAGTTCCCTAACTTTAAAAAATTGCTCCGAGGTAAAAAATTTGAAATCAACGAGGACTCAATGATGCTGTAAATGAGTATTTTGAGGGATTTGACGAATCGGATTATAAAAATTATATCAATGCATAAGAACACCGTTATGAAAAATGTATTAATCTTGACGGAGATTATGTTGAAAAAT
This sequence comes from Diaprepes abbreviatus, assembly GCA_034092305.1. Lineage (NCBI taxonomy): Eukaryota > Metazoa > Arthropoda > Insecta > Coleoptera > Curculionidae > Diaprepes > Diaprepes abbreviatus. The sequence goes on along the minus strand of JASJET010000343.1, from coordinate 373,422 downwards.
AAAGGAAAAAAAAAACGAAAAAGTTGTTTTTCTTTATCATACCGCTTTGCGTTGCAGAAACGTCATTTCGAAGCAAATATAGTTTTCACAACATTCAGATTATATTAAATAATAATAAGTCGTTTATTATTGTATTAATCATTCATTATGTTATTAAAATCAATGTTTTTACAAAAAGTTACGTGTATAAAAAAATATAATAGACATAGACATAAATCATTACTTTACCTTCTTTTTTGCAATCATTTCGTCATTATCATCGCTTATTTCAGCATCGCTTTGATCATTTACACCGTTATCATTAATATCACTGTCATTTTCATCATTGTCACAATCATTATTTATTTCATCGTCATTTTCGCCATCACTGTTTACAATCAAACGCGTAATATCTTCTAAACAATTGTTACATTGACTGTTACAGTGCTAACATAAATCGGTACATTTTAATCCATGATTTTTACATGTACATTTGTTATTAATGCATCCCAACTTGCATAAGCACGCGAAAGTATTAATTAGTTTGTTCGGAATAATTGACTCAGTTGTATGTACCAGTGGTAAACCAACATAAGATTTTTCCCAGCCCCAGTATATGAATAAATGCGTTTTCTCCAACTAGTGCTGCGCTATTTGCTTATAACATATTTAACGTGTCAGTGGTAAAATTTATTTACAATTTTACCTTATATACCTAAATAAATATTTAAATGCATTTCGAGCGGTAATAATTCGATTTTATTTTAATTCTACTGTTACTGATTTGTATTGGGGTTTGTTATAACAAAAAATAATATTAGTTTGGAGATATATTTGTTGCGTAAATAGGTAATTTTGAGTTTTAAGTATCAATATGCTAAAAATCTGATGTGTGCCTGGTTGTAAACTGAATTACAATAGTGTCCTGAAAGTTAAGGAGCAAATTGTATAGACGTTTAATTTCCCAAAAGATGATAATTTAATTCTGGTTAAAAAACGACTCTTTACCTCCTTCTTTTCATTGTTTACATTTTCGGGAAAGTGATAGTGTTAGGTAGAATAATTATCTTTTACAAGAGAGACCAATAAAAACAATTAAGAAAAAGTTAAATACAGACCCAAGACAATTCTTTTCTATTTTTCCAAATTTATCTGAATATTTGTCCAAAAAAGTACCATACCAAAGCCAAGGTGAGAGAACGAGTGCCAGCATTTCAATTATTTGTTGAAATTTTTTTTTTCATAATTTTGCAGACCCGGTTCTTAATTATAATAATAAAATTAACATTTGTGACAAATAATAATAAAATATACATTTCTAATCTAAATTTAGTCGATCACTTAATTACTATTGTTAGTCAAATTTCAGTTGATGATGATATTGTAGTTTAGTTATTTATAAGTTAAAAAGTGTTAACGTATGATGATTTAAGTAAGAATGAGAAAAAGAGTGAGAAAGCGGTAAAACTGAATCAAGCAACTAAAATATCACGGTGATACAACAGAGCTATGTCTTACATTTGACAATAGCGCGGAGTATCTCTTCATGGTTTGGATCTGGAAACACTCTGGTCGTTGTATTGAATTCGCCTCTTTTTAGTTTTCTTTGTTTGTTTTTATTATTAATTTAGAAACCCAAAAATTTTTGTAATTCATTTAGAATGCTTAAGTTATCAAGAAACGTTACCACAGATGCTGCCAAAAGTTATATACCATCCATATACACTTTATTGTGAACATTGGATTATTTTAGAAAATGTAAAAAAAAAACTACACACATTTAACCAGTTCAAAATGCAGATGGTCTACACGAAATAAAATGAACGTCTACCCGTTTTGAAACCTCAATGTAAACCAGCCATCAATTCAAGAACACGTTCCCCTCGCATTTATCTCGCTCACGACAAACCTCTATATCGCTTTAGTGTTCCTTCACGTTCGAATCTTGATAAAAATGCAGACGAGGGGAGGATTACACATATACGCAGTGGAATATCTCAGGAAATTTTTATTTTATCTGTTTAAAAATTAATTTTCCGACGTACAAAAATCTGTACAGGTACGTAATATAAATTTTCCGATACCTGTTTGAATGTAAATTATAAAAACCATTTCTTAACATTAAAATACAGGGTGTTGGGTAAGTACCTCCTAATTTCTCGGGTGCATATAGGGAAAGTCACAATAACCCTACTTTGTCATAGAAAAAAAACCTAAAATGCCCCTTAACGTAGATAAAGAGCCCTAAACGGGTGCCCAGTGATTTACCTTATCGGCTCTAAGTTTTGAGTCGACATGTATAATTTAATGAAATTTTAATATTTTATAGAGACCATAAAGACTTATTAAACCATACTAAAGCAGATGTTTTAGATCATCAGAGAAGTCAGAAATGGACTTGCAGCCACATTCGTTGGCTAGTTTTTGACAGACGCCATTTTACAGAGCTGAAAACTGATTTTTTAAATACTTTGGTTATTCCTCTTCCCGCAAAAAATTGAAATATAATTGGTGGTTCAATAATTATGTGTAAAAATCTTAATTCCATTGCAGCTCTTTGGGATCCTATATCTCTGAAGAAGAGGCCCATACGAAAAAAGTTTACATGAACTTGTATTCCTTTCACGTGTTTTTTTCATGTCTGGGAGATTTCCCACATTTTCCCGAACACCCTGTATATCCAGAATCCACAAAACTATATTCTATAAATACAAAATCTGCAAATACATATCGTTAAAAAGTTTAAATTTAATTGCAAAATTTGTTATTTCATATTTTATCATCTAAAAAGAACACAATAAATGAGTTTCTTAAAAAACTAACTTTGTTCGTAGTGATAGCGGCAGATCATGACTTTAGTAACAAAACAAATACACATCAACGTAGAAAAAAATATGTAAATACCTCGGTAAATACACAATAAATAAATACACCTAACCTTAAAATATTCTTTTTAGAATCGCCATAACCAACACCAAGGCCGAAATAAAAATAAATGCCACCTATTACCTGGTAATATGCGTGTTTTTTATTCGACTAATTTAATAACATTCCAGTCATTTAGTACCTAGCACAAATTTTGTTTAAATTTAAAGATAGCTGCATTCGGAAAATATTAATACATAGTGCCATCTTTCTTGCTCACATATATACTCAGTTAGATTTTCGCCTTTCTTATGTGCCGTATCAATAAATAGCACGGGATCCTATCTTACGTTAACGATCAAACAAAATCCGTTCCCATTGGGTGGTTGTTCTGTTGCCAGACGTCCAAATAATTTACATGAATAAAGTTTTTATAAAAAAATTGAACCGACTTCTAAAAGTGTGCTAAAAAGTGGAAAATAACTATAAATTTTTATATGAAATTGAACTTTTTGAAGTCGGCGCCAAACTAATACCTGACAAAATGTGATTCGCATAAACAGATTAAAAATACTTTATTTGTCATTGCTTTCTTACCATAGTTTGTATATATTAGTAGTCATTTATTTCATTTACAAATAATTTGGCGCCGACTTCAAAAAGTTTGCATACGCCTCAAGAACCCAACAATATTAATTTTAGACAAAATCGCAATAAGTAAAATTTTCTCTCCCTCATATTTTGTCTTATCAACCTAATAGTTGTTGTTAACTTTATATTCGTAATACATGATCCCAAAAATCCTTTAATACCAAATCCGAAAAAATGGGAATAAGGTCAAATTTTCAACCCTTCATATTGCATCCGCTATATTGAATTTCAAAAAAATTATTTTAGGTCCTAATCTAATCTAAATCTAAACCCTTCAAAGCATCCTAGTACCATTTTTGGATGAAATCCGGAAATTTAAAACTTGTTGACTTATATTCGCTATTTACATCCTCAAAAACGATTCAGTCCCACCTTTGAACAAAATAGAAAAATGTAAAATTTTTAATCCGTTACATTGGATTCGCCATACTGAATCCTGAAAAAATACTTTTAAATTCATAATTTACACCTTAAAGAACCCCCTATATCAGTTAAGGAGAAAATTGAAAAATGTAAAATTTTTAGGACACCATATTGGATCTGCCAGATTGAATTTTTCAAAAAATATTTTAAATTCATAATTAATACTAACAAAAATACCTCAATACTGATTTTAGACAAAATCAGGAGATGTAGAATCTTTAATCCGCCATCTTGGATCCGCCATATCTAATTTTTTAAAAATAAAATCAAATTCGTAATGTGCGAGCCCAAAAACTTCCCTATATCAATTTTGAAAAAATCGGACAAAATTAATTTTTGTCCACCATATTGGATACGCCATATTGATTTTTTTAAAAATAATTTCAGATTCGTTATGTGCGACCCCGAAAACTCAGCCGTACCAATTTTGAAGAAAATCGGACAAAATTGATGTTTTCGTCCGCCATATTGGATCGGCCATATTGAATTTTTTTTAAAATAATTTTAGATTAGTTATGTGCGACCCTGTAAACTCCCTCGTACCAATTTTGGAGAAAAAAAGGAGAAAATTGATTTTTTTATCCGCCAAATTGGATCCGCCATATTGAATTTTTAAAAAATATTTTGGATTCATTATGTGCAACCCCGAAAACTCCCCCACACCAATTTTGAAGAAAATCAGACACAATTAAATTTTTCTGTCCGCCATATTGGATCCCCCATCTTGAAGTTTTTAAAAATAATTTCAGATTTGTTGTATACGACCCCAAAAATTCTCCCATACAAATTTTGGAGAAAATTGGACAAAATTAATTTTTTTGGCCGCCATATTTTCAGCGCCATCTTGGATATTACAGCACCAATTTCGTCCAAAAAAATATGGGACCACCCCAGCAACTTCCTGAACATAACGTAAAAAATTTCATGCAAATCAGTAACGCCGTTCCGGAGTAATCGGTGTACAAACACCGAAAAACACATACATAGTCGACGATTTGAGAACCTCCTTCTCTTAGAAGTCGAGTAAAAAGGAATGTTAATAGATTGGAAAGTTAGTAGTTAAAACTGGCATAAAAAGAAACAATTTTGGCTGTTCTATTTTAAATGTCATTTTTGTCACCGTTTTCAGCCTCACTTAGCAATTTTCACGTTAACCAAACAAAGTTGAAATCCCCCAAAAGACCTGACTCATTAACTCGGTGTTGCGAAAGAATTAATAAAATTAACTTAATTATATTTTGTTGATTGAGAGACAAGATAAACATTTTATAATAATAATACAAAATTGTATCAAATTATCTTGAATTGGTAAAAATTCCTTTTTATAAAAAATGCCTGTGTCGTTTCGTATTTAACTCTGTTGGCAATCATTAAAAAGCAATCGATCCTAGTTAAATTACTGAAGGGACTCCCTTCCACCCTCGCGTCAGTACTGAACACAAAATAAAAAGATAAAAACTGCTAAATCACTTACAATAAATAATTTAATTTTTAATGTTAACCACATTTTTGCAATTATTATAAACAATGGTGAGTTAAAACTATTTTCGTGCTTTTTGTTAAGTTTTAGTGTATATATATGTATATATATATATATATATATATATATATATATATATATATATATATATATATATATATATATGTAATCGAAGGTTTCCGGGCATCCCGTGTATGTGCAGAGTCCCTCGCAGTAAGGCAGCTGACGTTTCGGTGAAATCTCATTCACAATTTTCAAAGCTCACTGTATGGCGTTTACGAGCGAACTGTTCGTTAGGTAGACGTTCCTCTGCCGTTCCCTGCACGTGGCCATACCATATCAATTGTTTTGTTCTTACATCACCTACTATTGTGTGAGTGTCTCCCATTATTTCTCTGATACGGCCATTGGTTTGCCTGTCTTTTCTGGATTTTTAAGCCGATCGTCTCCAGAGGTCCATTTTAGTAGCTAACTAGTATCTTCTCGGAGGTTTCTTTCAGCTGCCAGACTTCAGAGCTGTATGTGACTATGTTTTTAATAATAGTATTATAAACGAGCGTTTTGGTTTGTTTAGATATATTTGGGTCCCATAGAAGTGGATGTAGAAGTGAAATTGCTTTTATGTCCTGTGTGTTTCGTTCTTTTGTGCCTTGATCAACTGTTCCATTTTGTGTGAAGTTCATCCCCAAGTATTTATAATTCGTGCAGTGTTCGATGCACTGATCGTCTTCTAGAATAAGGTCTTTGGTCAGTGAAAGTGTTAACAAGTATTTATTAATAAGATGAAAGAAATTAGTAAAAAATGTCGTATTATTCGAAACCATTGAGTAAATATTGGGAAAAAGAATCCTAACAATTTGTGTCAGAATTGAGGATTATCACTGGACTTCGAGAAAATTTTATTTATGAACCAGAAGAGATATAGAAAAACGGGCTTTATTGTTGGATTATTACATCACCAAATAGGAGAAGCAACTATAAGAACATTGAATGATAGAGGCTGCTCCGCAGTTGAAATGGTAGATGAAGTTAAACAGGATGATATATGGAATGATTCGAAAATCATGCCACAGAAACCGCATGAAAAATAGGTAAATGATCAATTGCCCTTTCTGGATATCAACCCATCCTGGACCAGGCGCGGATCCAAGGGGGGGGGGGCGATCGCCCCCCCCCCCCAAGAGCTTGGAGTTCTGGAAAATAGACCCGATTTTGCCTCTTATACTATAGTTTATTCAAGAACTAGGGAGAGTTTTTCATTTTTTACCTTTTTTTCTTCGCAAACTACCTGTGTTCTTTAGTCCGGTGTCTTTGACAAAATCTGTTAGACACATATTTTTCATAGGATTGGATTAGAAAATTTATAATCAAAAATACTGGTCTATAATAATGGACTATTTGGGTTGGATAGCAATAGATATTTGCATGTGTGAAGTGTTAAAAAGGATTTTGATCCTTGTTATGGGCATCGGAAGGCGTCAAAAGGAGGTCTATTTTATCACTAAATATTTATGGCATAGAGTATTATTTCAGTAATAAACTTAAAATAAAAAGTTTTTATAATATTATTTTATTTCTTATGATTTTTTAATAATTCATATATATTAGAAAATATAGATAATTTTGACATATTTAACACAAATCACAACTGTAGTTTTATTATTTTTAATTTTGGCATAGAAACCGTTTTAGGCACATTCAGACTAAAACGTAAGTTTATAATTTAAATACCTACAAAATACCCATTATCAAAAATAAAAGAAGTTAAACATATATAAAAAAAATAAATTCGTCAATATAATATTAAAAATATTTTGGGTCTATCGGTCATTTTATTATTAATTAAAAACATTTTTGAGATATTTGACGTTCCAGTTTATTTATTTCTTAAACCATCTGCAGAATTACAATTAAACACTAAAAAGGGATTCAAATGTCATTAATTTTTATATGTTACAGAAAATTTAAATAATAAATTGTGTTTACGCTGGTAAACATTACGTATCTTATTCGTCATCAAAATCAGTGAAGCTATCTTCGCTCAAATTAATTATAATTGATTCCTCTCTCACCGAGCATGAGATCGAGTTTCCACATCTTCTTTTATTCTTTTATTATATGGGTTTTTCGCAATTATCTGCAGTAACTTTATTCAAAAAAATCTTTCAAAAGTCCAGTTAAATTATTAATTTTGTAAGTTGTGTTATTTCCAGCAACTCTACCTTTTATTTGAGGGAGATATTTCCTTCACCAACGGACATTTTCCGGACGATCTATACGAACAGATTTTCTATCTGGTTTTTCCCAACAAAAATTAAGTTCTCTGAGCAATTTTCAGAGCTCAGTTCTTTTAATTTCAGGCAAATCCCGATCTTCATTGATTTTAGTTAGAATTTTGTCGACGGTTGAGATCTGCTTCTCATAATAAAATGTATGTACAACTCCTTTTATTACAGTTTACATTTCTTCTTCCAACGAGGTTTTTCGTCTGTCTGTGATCGAATATAGCTTGGAATTACTAACAATTCCAGTCGTTTTTTTCTCCGTCAGTGTTCGGTACATGATAGATTTTCGAACTCCTGTTATATTGGAACACATCTCAACAGAGCTTTTAACATTATTATCTAGATATTAATATCTTAAGACATCATAAAAATTCACCGTAATAAGTTTTTCGTTGAGGAAAAAATGCCCTCCAACTTTTGGGTCTCTCACTAATCTCAAATAATATATAAAAACAAGCACAAACAAGATAAATCTTTAACGATACACTGTATGGTGTACTTTGCTCACTGACAGAAATTAAATTGAATTATCAGAAATTTTATTGTTGCAGTAAATTTATAAAAGCTTATAATATTTAAATATAATTAGATTTACGGCAGTTCTCAGTTACCGGGGGCACTGAAGCAGGTACGTTGGAGGTTTCGGTAACAGTTTTATTACTCTCTCTAGTTCTTGAATAGAGTATAGGAATGCGTATGCTTGGGATCGCTCCGCCCCTTCCCAAGGGCTTTGAGTTCAGGAACATAGAACCGATTCTGCCTTTTATATTAGGAATGTGTATCCTGCTGGCAACCCCCCCCCCTTCGACAACTTGTTTTTTTTTGCGATACCCCCCCCCCCCCAGGAGCTTTGAACTCAGGAAAATAGACCCGATTCTGCCTCTTATACGAGGAATGTGTATGTTGATCACATCTTCTCACCCCCTGTCGGAAACTTGTTTTTCTTGTGATCGCCCCCCCCCCTCTCCAAGAGCTTCAAATTCAAAAAAATAGCCCCGTCGCTGCCTTTCACACTAGAAATGGGAATGTTGCTGGTGTTCCCCCCCCCCCCCCCGGGGACATCTTGCTTTCGCTTGCCATACTGTACTTTTGTGATATCACCGCCCCCCCCCCCAAGGAGAGAGGCTGGATCCGCCCCTGTCCTGGACAACCACGGATCTAATCATTCTGTTGTAACATGAATAAGAATCATACACAACCTTAATAATCGGGCAGTATCTATGTGAAGTAATGCTGATTCACTTGAAAAAGAGATATAAAATATTAAATCCAATTTACAACAAAATCCTTTTTCATGCTAGACACGGACTGTTTTATTTTTAAGTTCGGAGCAGGCCCTCCAAGTCTTTTTATTTCAGCCTTATCACTTAATGACCGACTACAGAGTGACTCTGCAATTAAACTCTGAACGGAATTAATTTTTGTTGTTATCAAAACCAAAACGCAAAACGTAAAAAAATACAATAGTTTATCGCACAACAAACAAACGACAACTACAAAATAACTACGAAATTGACGGGCAAAATGTGTTTTCTGGCAGGGTAACCTGGTTTAATATATGTTTAGATCTGTTTTGAAACACATTTGAAATGTCGTTGCTATTTCCGATCGTTCAAATACGATAATGACGAAGTGCGTATGTTCATTTATTTGAAAGCATATCTATAATTGTTTCAAAACACATGCAAACAATTTTAATGTAACGTCATTATTTCATCGCCAGAATCTCTTTGAAACTGGTTGAAATAAATTGACAGCGAAAATAATAAAACAGGTGTGCAAATCAACTTGCAACATTCATTAAGCTTATGAGAAGAAATTAATCTCCACGTCTTAGATAGGCAACTCCATATACGCTCCAATGTATTAGCTTGGATTTCACTAAAATTGCACACCAGCAACGCGATAACGTTTCCAGGCGTAACACTTTAATGTAGACAATTATTCTTGACATTTGAGCGAACTAAGTTAAATTATTTCACTAATTGACTGATGTTCTCTGATAATCTAGGTAAAAATTGATTTAAATTTAATCATTAAATTATCAGTAGAAATTAATTTAATTTTGAATTTTTTTTGGGTGATGCGCAAACCTGTAAACCCAAGAAAAAGCCACCACTGCTAAATATAAATTGTTTGACAAATCAAATACAAAATATTGCGAAAAACTGGGTAATTTAATTACTATGCAATCAAACCACATAGAAGTATGGAAACAGATCCGTTAGAAACCCATGCTTGCATACAGTGGCATAAATAACGACCCCGCAGACCCCGCGATACGGGGGGGGCAGCCAATCCAGAGACGCCCCAAGTCCCTTGGAATAAATACGATGGATCAAGGCGGGTGCAAAAGAGTAGGGCGCATTCAAAAATTTGTGTGAAGGCGCACATACTCTAAGTTACGCCACTGCTGTCTTGCTCAGCGCATTCACCAAAATTTACATTTCATTGGGCAACACCTTCAAGCAATTTAGAGGCTTATATTTCGGAAATGAAACGTCTAAAAAAAATGCATGAAATTCTGCTGTATGATAAATATAGAAAACCTATATTTATACAGGAATTTATTTAAAAAATTTGTTTTATAACTAATTGAATATATTTAAATTTGACTTGATAAAAATAAAAAATCATGAAGATATTTGCCATGCTCAGAATTAGTAGAGTGAAAGTATTTAATGTAAATCAAAAATAAATTCGTTATTAATAATTATTTATTCTATCACATAAAAGATAGTTTTCCTATATACCCGCTCTTATCCTTGAAACAACAGTATTTAAAAAATTAGAATTTTTTTTGAAAAGGGAGCGAAATTAATCAAATAATATGCATAAATAATAAAAAAAATGTGCTTCAAAGTAATCACGAAATAGCTGAACTTGACAACAGTGATGAGATTGACACTTCGTCAGAGACATCTGAAGAGTCCGCTTTTTCTTTTGAAAATTTTCATATGAATGTCTTTTTTGAAACGAAAAATAAATTTTACATTAAAAAAACTATAAATGAAAAAAACGGGAAAAAAAACGGGAAAAAAATTCGTGAAAATTCCCGAAATGGCCACAACATTTTTCTTGTCCTTACTCCCATTGGTCTGTACAGGGTGAGTCAACGATTGGATGAAGTAGGTTTGTGCCTTTTCGGTGAAATTAACAAAGAAACTATATTTATTGTTTGATACAGTTTATTTTTTCGCAGATTTTAAAAATATTTAGGACTCTACAGGGTGAGCCAAAAAACTAGGACAGCATAAAGTTGTATTTTTTTTAAATAGAACACCCTATATACGAATCGTGTTTTCGATTTAGCTTATAATTCTAAAACTTTTTTATTAAGGGTTTACTATAACAAAACTTTATAGTTTCTGAGATAATTAAGTTTAAAGAAAAAAAGTCACATTTTCAAGCATCAATTCAATCCTAAATAACGTTTTCAATTTTGTGACAAATATATTCAAATTTGGAATTTAGCAAGGCCAAGGACAAGTTAACATAATTTTTACCTAATATTTGCAATAAAAGCTACAGGGTGTTGAACACATCGGCTCAAATTTGAACAAGTTTAAATGAATAAATATCTTTTTTTTAAATGGTACACCCTGTATATTTTCATGTTATTTAATAGAGTAATAAAAACCCTAAAAGTTTTGTTCAATATATCCTATACCTATTTATAATAGTTTTTGAGATATTTCAGTTTTTCTTATTTTCCATACTTTTTTACAGAAATAGTCTTCATTATCATAGTAGCCATGTAAAATAATAAAAAGAAACTACAGAAACAAACAGAATGTGGTTAAATATGATGAAATACATTATTCGGCATTACAACGGCAATAGTTTAATTAAACATAATGTGAAAAAATTAACACAACAATAACGACAAGGCAAATACATATTTACTTTTATACTAAATTGAAACAAAAAAATTACCTATTAAATACTGAGATTAATTATTTCTTTTTAATAAGTGTTCGAATAAACGACCCTCTTGTGCAATGCACAAATTTAGTCATTTTTGCAGATTTTCTCGGACCCTGGACAAAATTAGTGGCGTTATTGTTCTACAGGTATCCCTAATCCTGTTTCGCATATCTTCCACTGTTGTTGGTGGATTAACATACACCTTATTTTTAATATAACCCCATAGGAAGAAATCTAATGGGGTGATGTCGCAAGACCTTGGTGGCCACTCAATGAAACCCCCACGTCCAATCCATTTTTGCGGATATCGTTGGTCCAAAAACGCACGAACTTCACGATGGTAATGCGGAGGCGCACCATCGTGCTGGAACCACATACTGTCGAGCTCATCCCTATCGAGACCTTGAAGCAGTTGGGGTAGTTCTTCTTGTAGAAAGTTCAGGTAACTATGGCCATTTAGTGGTTCATTAAAAAAGTGGGGTCCAATAATTAGATTATGATGAATACCACACCAAACATTTAATGACCAGTGGTTTTGATGTTGCACCTCTCTAATCCAAAATGGGTTTTCTGTGGCATAAGAATGCATGTTGCGTCTATTTACAGCACCGTTACTTCTAAAAGTAGCTTCATCACTAAACATTACCTTGCATAATAAATTTGGATTTAATTGAATCTCCGCATTTATTGTACGACAAAAGTTTACACGACTTTCAAAATCCTGTCCATGCAATTCTTGGTGTAATTCTATGTGATATGGATGATACTTATATTTCTTGGTAGTACGATTAGCGGTGGATTGTGATGTTTCACATAATGCAGCTAACTGACGGCTACCAATATAAGAATTTTCCTGAACATTTAACAATACTTGTAGTTCTTTTTCTTCATTAGTCACTGGTTAGTTGAACACTTTACGTTTTGGATAATCAACAGTACCAGAAGAATCAAATCTTTGCATTAAGTTTTAAAAAGTATGGGTATTAGGCTGGCATCGATCAGGATACTTCATTTTGTAAATTCTTTTAGCAAGAAGGCAATTTTTTTGAGCCTCTCCTATTGTATAAATCATATCTATTAACTCATTCTTTTTACAATATAAGATGAATGCAAAAAAAAACAAACTACACTACATAAAAACCAAAAGAAGCGATTGCGGTTATAAATTTGACACACAGAAAAATGTTCTTTTACATTGTTTTTGCCATGGCTACTATGATAATGAAGACTATTTCTGTAAAAAAGTATGGAAAATAAGAGAAACTGAAATATCTCAAAAACTATTATAAATAGGTATAGGATATATTGAACAAAACTTTTAGGGTTTTTATTACTCTATTAAATAACATGAAAATATACAGGATGTACCATTAAAAAAAAAAGATATTTATTCATTTAAACTTGTTCAAATTTGAGCCGATGTGTTCAACACCCTGTAGCTTTTATTACAAATATTAGGTAAAAATTATGTTAACTTGTCCTTGGCCTTGCTAAATTCCAAATTTGAATATATTTGTCACAAAATTGAAAACGTTATTTAGGATTGAATTGATGCTTGAAAATGTGACTGTTTTTCTTTAAACTTAATTATCTCAGAAACTATAAAGTTTTGTTATAGTAAACCCTCAATAAAAAAGATTTAAAATTATAAGCTTAATCGAAAATACGATTCGTATATAGGGTGTTCTATTTAAAAAAATACAACTTTATGCTGTCCTAGTTTTTTGGCTCACCCTGTAGAGTCCTAAATATTTTTAAAATCTGCGTAAAAATAAACTGTATCAAACAATAAATATAGTTTCTTTGTTAATTTCACCGAAAAGGCACAAACCTACTTCATCCAATCATTGACTCACCCTGTACAATTTTTGCTTCTTAAAGGTATTGCTTTTTTGTTAAATTTAAATTTAAAAAAACGTAGATGTCATTAAGCTTTCCATTTAAAATACCAAATTTTTTTAATTTTCCAAAGTTTCCTCAACTTTTTGGCTAATTCTGACACCGAGATATGAATTTGTAGATTTTTATTAAAGACATAAACAGAATGAAATTTATTAATATGTACATCTAATAATAATATATGTAATTTTTGTCGGACTAGCGATACACTTAATATTTTTATTGGAAATTGTATTTGCTAATCAAAAAATATGCTGCTGTATCATGTACGATTTTTGTCCAACAAATGGTAATTAGGAAACTGATTATCGTGACAATGATATTTTCCGGGCGGCGGACTGCAAGAACGACCCATGATATTTATCGGACAACGTGACTAATGGATTGTTAAAATAATTATTTAATAATCCTACAAATTTCAGCTAGTTGGTAATACACTATCATAATCTCATTATTTTGACATATTGGGGGTGGCCGACTAAGCGATCGCCCCACTATTTTTTTGTTATACTTTTTTTCCAATTTTCTCACAATATTGTCTCATAGTTTAAGTGAAAAGCGAAGTAATAGTCATATACTTTTAATGTACTTTTCGTAAATAAAAAAGTAGGCAAACTCGCCAAAATGAAGCCACTCACGAAGTTTCAGAAGTATGGTAATAAATTTACAAAAGGGTCGGCGTACTGAAAACTATAATGAAGAACTAAAATTTATGTGAGATTAGGTATAAAATAACTGTAATTGTAAAAAAATCGTATGGTTGACGAGTAAAAAAGAAACCAGAACTAAATACAATAAATGTAACGCCACTGGTAGATGCGCAGACCGCACAAACCGACGGCAAGTTAAACTGATTTATCCTCGTCAAGTGGCTCGTCCTCGGCAGAAGAAACATGGGTTTGTCTCGGTTGAAAAACGGGGCCTTAACGTCGACGACGTAAATTATGCATTCAAGTGTCATTCGTTAAAATAAAGCAAAGATGGACATGCAAAATAGACGTTAACTTGCATTTTTGCTTTTTTCTTATTGTCAAATAACAAGTCTTATTTATAGGATACAGTATAAAATAACCTGGAACCAAAGTTTGTGTGCAATAAGAGATTTTTGGGATGCAATTACGGATCAAAACCAACGATAAACTCTTCACAGGGGAAAAAATGATTTTCAGAAATCTCTCCAATTGAGCTAGTCAGTATAATTGATCTTCAGGCTGCTGAAACCAAAAAAAGGCGAAATACAGATGAAAAAATCGGTTGGTCTCTATCGAGCGTCAGCTTTATTTTTCAAAACCCCGTACTTATTGGCGTGCGCACAACGGCTTTTCTATTATCAATCGATCGATTTGATAGAGTCACTTCTAAGCGAAAAGAACCTGTTTGATGACATTTTTATGTTTTGTGATTCGTGTATTGAATTGTGTGGATTTTATGCCTACAATGAGAGTTAATATTGCTGTTTTATAAAGGTGCGAATAAATAGGGCGAGCCAAGCACGTGACGCGTCTATGATGATCTTGCAACGAACCTTCTTTGATATTTACCGGTTCAATTGAACCCTTGTGCTTTAAACGGTTGATGTCAAAGAAGAATTTTTGAAACGTTTGGGCGGTGTAAATCAACAAAGGGTAAAAATAAATAAAAATATATTAATATTTGTAGACAGAGATATTCATCAGTATTTGTAAATGTTGAAAATTGGAGATAGGTGGCGTTTTCGCATCAAATGTGTTTTGTGTCACGGATACTCAAATTTGTTATCCAGTGAGTACCGTAGTTGATTTTTGCAATGACTTTTGGTAAAGAATATGACCAGGTTTAAAGTTATTTTTTTTAAAATCAGGCTTATTGGCGATGAAAAACTAAGGACAGCCTTATTTCGGTTGAAGTGGAACACATCATCCAAATTTCTCACGAATGTTTTAGTTAATACAAAGTGAGCGAAGATAGACCTGCCCTGCCATGTGTGATGACGAGGAATAACGGCTGCTTTGTTGGTTTTATGCGGTCGGATTTTACTGTTAAAAGGTTTATTAAATAAAAAACGAAAACTTGGGCGATAATAGCGCACTACCTTGAATAAAAAAGGTTGAAAATGGAAACTCTAGCAAATTGATAGTTCCAACATATTAGCAGACTAAAAAGAAATTTCAACCAAAATCTTTTCGATAGATTTTGAATATTTGTTAAACAAAGTATAACCAATAATTTCCAAAAAGTAAATTTTTAGCAGTCCATTTTCATTTCACAGACACTCGAAATTTTCTTTCGCAAGATTTCTGACTCATTTCATTTCACACATTCACTTCTTTTCTTTTAAAATTTTTTTTTCCGTAACTCCCAAATTTTGGAATTATTTGCAGGTCTCCTCTAAATTCAACATATTTTCTTCAGACCACTTTATCCATATTCACTTATGAACAACTTTTAATCAATGCCAAGTAGTAAATAAATGTCATTTTATTAACAATAAAATTAAAAAATCTCGTGTCGTCAGTGTCGCTGCAAAACACATTTTTGTGAAAGAGGGAGTCATAAACCCATCCCACTAGATAAAAAAATCCTTTGAGTTCGCGCTTAAAACCGGCACTGCGTGTCTCGGTCAAGCTACTCGCAAACAATAGAATAATAAAAAAAATCGACTTTTTCTAACCCAAATGCATTTATTACCTCCTTGGAGACCTGCCCCCGAAGGTACTCAATATCAATAGAAATCAGCAAAATTCAAAGGAGTCTTGCTGTAAGTTCGTAGCATACTCGTCACGGGCGCGTCACGCGCTCGGCTCGCCATATCTATACGCACCTTAATAAGTTCGGAACAGCACAAGTTTCGATTTAGTCCGGGAGCCAAGGAAATTACGTGGTTCTTGTGAATTTTCCATTACACGCATAGTTCTTGGGTTAAAAATCGTTAAATATGCGACATTTTGATTGAATAAATATCTTCAAATTCTGTGCAGCAATTCATAGATAAAGTTAAAATCTACAAGCTGGAATTAATCACAATGAAAAAATATTATGTTTTTATTGCTTCTTAACGCTATAAACAAATAGCCTTTCATTATTTACAACGTACGCGCCGCCGTATATGAAGGAAAGTGAAAGTGTACTTATAGGCGCTCACCTAGTGCACAGAAGCCATTATAGATTTTGCTCATCGTTGCATTCATACTTTAAAGACATTTTTTTAAATTTTATTTATTAATTATTAGCTTCTACTCATAAAATAAACAATAGATTAGCATAAGGAATTTCAGTTATTGTAATTGTTTTTGAGAGCAGGCGGGTTGATGCAGGGGCGGATTCAGCCTCTCTCTTTGGGGGGGTGATATCACAAAAGTACAGTATGGCAAGTGAAAGCAAGTTGTCGACGGAGGAAGAGACGCCAGCAACGTTTCCATTTCTAGTGTAAAAAGACAGGATCGAGTCTATTTTTCTGAATTCGAAGCTCTCGAGGGGGATGATCGCAAGGGGGGGTAGAAACCAACAGCATACACATTCCTAGTGTAAAAGGCACAATCAGGTGTATTTTCCTGAACTCGAAGCTCTTGGGGAGGGGGGGGGGGCGATCGCCCTCCCCCCTCCCTTGGATCCGCGCCTGGCTTGATGTCTGTTCTACATAATAATTACAATCCCTATTTATAATGAATGAAATATAATATTGTACTATAGTAAGTATATTGTACACATTTTATTAATAACACATTAGTTAGATAGTATTTTTATGCTGAGATTCAGCAATTAGAACAGTTACGATCGCATAATGTATTCTCGAGCTAACAACTAATCAGGTTGCAACTTGTTAATACCGCTACCGCCTGTACTTTCATTCAAGCACATTGTTGTGTTTTATATTCGAAATAGACAAGTGTTGAGGGTAGCAATATGAGTAAATCAAAAAAAAAAATTTTTTAACATTGCTTTGTGCATTATTTGTTAATAAAATAAAAATTTAATGAGTACTGACCAAGGAGGTGTCGAATACGCCACGCTGCCGGTTTGTATCAGGACACTAAGTTTTGTCGCTTAGATGTAACAGTCAAATAACGGTAAATATACGTATTACAAACCTTATGCATATAATTCTAGATTTAAAATATTTTGTTTAGTTTTAAACAATTTTAAATAAACATTAATTCAATTTAAAATGTGATTAGTGAATGCTACTGATGTAATTTTTAGATTTGTTCAAGTACCACATGACCAATGAATGCTATAAAAAATATGCATATAAAAACCTTTGATAGTCTAAAACAGTGGCGGCTGGTGCATAAAAAAGTAGGGGTTGTAATTCCAATGATACATTAGAAACATAGATATGTATAAAACCTGCCATAGGCACCGGTGGATGAGAAAATAAAAGTCTTTTAAAATTGACTTCGTATAAAACAAAGTAGTGTGTTTTAAATAACTAAACATAAAGAAGGTAGTAAATTTTAAAAATATAGCAGTTAAAACAAAATGTGTGAATTATTTATGAAAATTCATACGCCGATCTTTGGTATTAACAAACTTATCTGTAACCCGCTGATTGAAATCAGGTATGCTTTCGATAAGATCCCTCTCCTTAAAAAGCATTGTCGAGGCAGAAAGTCTTCTTGGTTCATAGTATTCCGTAAAAACGTTTTTATCTGTTTGAAGGTAGAAAACCACCGTTCTGCTTCAGCCGATGACTTCAAAATAGTAATTAAAATTTTTAAGAGTTTTAGAACTTCACTATATGTCTCACTTAGCTCGATGTTTTGCGAAAAATAGAGGTAAGAGTACCTAAATAGACGGTGTAAAAGTTTCATTTCGTTATTAATAAATTTTTGACGATGCCTTAAATAAAGAGCGAAACGTCAAATTGTTTTGTATTTTTTGTTGAGTAAAGGACCTAAACCCAAGAAAATTCTCCCTCGTTTTCGACAGAAAAAAAATGGGCTGCTGAATTTAATCGTGGTCGTACATCAATTCAAGTTGAGCGCTCGGGACGCCTAAAAACCACTACAACTGACGAAATTGTCACAAAAATTCACAATGTCATACTTCATGACTCCCGACTGAAAGTACGAGAGCTTGCTGGTGTAGCAGATATCTCTATAAATTGTGTCCACTACATTTTATGTGATGTTCTTGGCATGAAAAGTGTTCTGCACGTTTGTTAACAGTCGACCAAAAACGCCTTCGAATGAACACTTCGGAAGAGTGTTTTGACTTATTCAGACGCAATCCTGCCGAGTTTTTTCGACGTTTTATTACTGTAGATGAAACATGGATTCACCATTGCACGCCAAAGACAAAGCAGCAGTCTAAATAGTGGGCGGGGGCAGGTGAAAGTGCGCCAAAAAAAGCAAAAACGATTCCATCTGCAGGAAAAGTCATGGCTACAGTTTTTTGGAATTCACATGATGTGGTTCTTATAGACTATTGAGAACAAGGCAAGACCATCGCCGGGGAGTTTAACGCATCACTAGTGGACTGTCTGCAGTATGTGGTTAAAGCTAAACGTCCACATTGTGCCAAAAAGAGTGCTCTGTCATCAGGATAACGCACCTGCACACAAATCTATGGTTTTTGCTGCAAAACTCCATGACCTACGTTTCGAAGTGCTTCCACATGCTCCATATTCGCCGGGTCTGGCTCCCAGCGATTACTCTCTCTTCCCAAACTTGAAAAATGGCTCGCTGGACGAAAATTCCCTTTAAATAACGAGTTCAGAGCAGCGACAACCCCTTATTTTGTAGAGTTGAACAAATCGCATTATACTACGGGTATTAAAATGTTAGAACATCGTTGGTCTAAATGTATTGAAGTACAAGGGGACTATGTTGAAAAATAAATAAAAACATTTTTATAAATCTTTTGTTTTCTTTATCAGGCCAAGAACTTATCAAACCATCCTGGTATATCTACGAGATTAGAGTGCTGTGTGGTAGGGTCGTATTACCTGAAGTGAGTGCTTTACTATCATGCCGACGGCATCTGAATTTCCAAGAACCGGAGCGTAAATCTGCTAGGCCACGTGTGGAAACACCCTGGTATGGTACCCTCAAGAAAACTGATCTGCCCTCAAAAGAGTCTAGGACTCAAGAGCCATGCAGGATGCAAAACTAAAGCGCGCTGCACTACCGGGAGGGATCGGGCATTGTATTAAAAACAAACACAATATATTGCTGCGATTATGCCTAAAGTTGGCAAAAACAAGCTTTTGCACCGTCTGCACGGGGATTTGGAGTTTGTATATTGGATGTCCTCTATATCGTTGCTTTCATCTACAGCTGACATAGGTGACAATGGTTATACGTTTCTCACCTAATGGCGCCAGTGATCGATGTTTGCACTTGCACGAGAACCATTGGAGGGGTGAGGCCGTATAGTCTCACTTGAAGTAATTCTCTCTCCAAAAAGATATATTATTTATAAAACCACTGAAAACCTATACGGCAGGTGCAGCAATTTTTGATATGATCTATGACCATTTTGAAATAAATTAGTCTTTTTGTTTGGCTGTGTGCACTGATGTTGCAAAATCAATGACCGGATCATTTTCTGGTCTTGTGGTGCGGGTAAAGAAAATCAGTGAAAATATTAACTGAATTTTGCATTTGTTTGATATTTAATCTGGGTAATTAACGTACAGAGAAGATTTTTTTGGACGATAAAGGAACCTGTACAAATCTCACACGAACCGGTTTCTGTCGATTAAATTTATCCAATTACCCGAAACTATTTTAAATGCGAAACTTGTGAGAAGATTTTTTTATCCATCTTTCATAATGCATTTATTAAGCTTTTTATAACACGCTCTCAAAATTATACGAAGTTTTTGATTTTCGTTCCGTAAATAATTGTTTAAAATTACTTTATTATAATCATAATTCAAGGACGAATACGTGCACTCTATTGTTATTAACCTGCAATGTTCAGAAGATAAAAGGTTCCCAGGATAATTTTTTCGTCGGTCTGGCACGCAAGAAATATTACTGTAATTTGGCGTATAAGTAGAAGCAAACAGTGTAGTGCGATAATACAGCAGTAGTTCGCTTTATAAAGCTATTGCAATGTTTCATTTAATTACAACTAATGTTGTTAAAATCGGATTACTACTTTTCATCAATTACACAACGCAACAAATTTTAATTTATTTGTTATATCTTGTGTGAAAAGTGCATTTTTTTGTTAACTTTGGGACGCTGAACACAAAAATAACAATGAAATTAAAAACTTGGTTGCAATTTTCAAGACCAAGTTTTTTTTTATTTTATTTTCAACAAAAGAATAAAAAATACATATTTTTACACTTGCAGGGACCCCAAATATTCTGTCTTTTTGCTTTTCTGAAGCATCTCTAATAAGAGTCTAACAGTAGTCGTCAAGCATGGGACCATTTCACTTTCCTTGGTACCTTTTCTCCAATATTGACATATCCTTATTAACTCTCTCTCTCTGGCTAGTAGTTTATACTTAAAGCCGCTAATAAACCGCTAATATTATTGCAGAAAACCAAGTTGTTTTCCATGTTAAAAAATGGAACTAGACATTTACGAAAAACACATACTGAAATACCGTCTTCTAATAAGTTCCACTGCTGCAATCTTGATCCTAATAACGCTGCTGTACTTTTTGGAAATTGTAAATCTCTCACAAGATTAGGTTATTTTGTGCGGTTGGCGGTATAACGTGCTGAAATCATGATCTCTTGATGTTGATGGCATATCTTCTTGAGAAATCATTCTATCGTTCTTATCTGATTCGTAACTGAATGTTTCTGGGGGTTCTGGAATAGGAAGTTCGTCACTATGAGGAACAGATCTCATGTTAGATGGTATATTTGGATAGTTAGTAACAGACTTTTTCTTCTTAAATATACTTGTGTCTTACCAAACACGAGGTGTGATGCAGAAATAACATGATTTGAAGGCTTTCTCCAGATCATTGAGACAGCAAACCGCATAGATTGTTTTTTACTATTTAACCAGTTTCTCAGAATTGATGCAGCAGATATGTGGCGCCCATTGTCTATCTTGACCCCAAGATTGCAACCGAAATAAAGCTGATATGCCTTTTTTATCAATGGGGTAATAGACTGCTTTGGAGACGCAAAAGTCACCTCACCACAAACATAACAGAAGTGATCTGGATTGTTTACACATTTTCGAGACATCTTACAATATCAACTATTCGATTCGACTCATTAAGTTCAACAGACTAACACCTCCTCAATGGAGATGCTTGTATACCCAAAAACGGCGTCTACAGTTTTAGGGAATATTCGAGAATTTTCTATTCAAGTCCATAATATTCGCAACTGTGACGTTTGTGATTTGTTTGTATACAAGGGTTGTTCAGTATACAGCAGACATAAAAGCCCATTTACAGGGGTTTAAATTTTATTTTAAGTCCTGAGGGGTTGAGACTTCATATATGGGGGGTCATCCCTAGAGATACCCCATGCAGTGTTGCCAAGTTGTGCAATTTTTTTTTAACTTGGGGAAAACTTATATTCGGCAACGTCGCACCCCTCTATTGTTATAACAATACAAATATACCACGTACATTCTTGCGATTATATTGTTAATGTATAGGGAAGCATGACATCACTTTAACTAATATTAAAAAGATACGTTTAGTTTCGTCTTTAGCGCATCAAAAATAGTAAGATTTAGTCGATTTTATTTTAGATACATTTTGCTTGTTGTCCAGTGTTAGTAAACGACAAATGCAGTTATTGTGCGGCATTCTTAATAAGACATATATGCTGTCGCGGGCTTAAATCTGTTCTTCACTTACCCCGAGTTTTTTTATCCAATGTTAAATATTCGCGATTTTTTTCATTTAAACTTTTGCGTCACGACTGTGGGTGAAACAGTCGAGCTGCCGAGTTTTGGTTGACTCGTTTTTTTGGGAATGACAACAACAAGGACGGTTCATTTCATCGAATTATTAAGCTGTATACAGGGGCGAATTCAGGGTTTATTTATGGGGGGGCACAAGTTGCAGACGGGCAAAAAGTATTACCAGAATTTTGGTCATAAGGGGCTACATACAACAATAACTGTAAGAGATAAACTTGCACTATTAATATAAAGATTTATTAGTATAAATAGGAGAGAAAAATTATATGTTTAAAGAAGATATTTTTCCTGTTTAACCGCCTATGGGGGGGGGGGCAAGTGCCCCCGTACCAGCTTAAATCCACCTTTGGATATATATATATATATATATATATATATATATATATATATATATATATATATATATATGTATATATATGTACTGTCGTAGAAACGGGCATATCGGTACATCTCACCGGTATGTTCCGATCAAAAATAAGTACTTATACAAGTTTCAAGTATATAGAAAGTAGACACAGGGGTGTCAAGGGTGTCTGGGTAAGGCGTCGACGGACCCACTGATGAGTCCTACCGTCGACATCGAGGACGAAACATCCTTTTAGTGGTATTATTAGAGCGTATTTCGTGATATTAGGCCAGGCGTGAAATTCGGCATGGCTACCGTGACAGGACGGTGCACAGCATAGGGTTGCTCGCACCGTCAGGCAGCTAACGCAGCGCCCGAATCTGGAACCACTCGGGATGTCCGTTCCTACAGTTACTTTCAGTCACCCGCTTTCTATATCGAGACTGTGGAGTCTCAATATGCGAAAGCGGCTGCCTTAGGGGGGGCATGTCGTAGAAACGGACATATCGGTACATCTCACCAGTATGTTCCGATCAAAAATAAGTACTTATACAAGTTTCAAGTATATAGAAAGTAGACACAGGGGTGTCAAGGGTGTCTGGGTAAGGCGTCGACGGTCCCACCGTCGACGTCGAGGACGAAACATCCTTTTAGTGGTATTATTAGAGTGTATTTCGTGATATTAGGCCCGGCGCGCAATACAATACACATATATTATAAGCAATTTCTGAATATAAAAGACGTGAGAAGCAAAATTCATATGTTGGGATTTTAATGAAATGGATAAAAAAATGGCTTCTTTAAGAACAGGTACAGACGCACCAGAAGCATATGAATCCACTGTGATGTTTAGAAAACTTGATGTTTCTAGAGGACAATAAACATGTAAGTTTATGTAATTTGGTAAGCTAATAATTAAATAAATTCTGAGTACCAATACTGTCAATACGATTTGATATAGTATTGTTAAATGGCAAAATATTTAAATTACATACTGTCCTAATGGCAAATATAATAGGCATATTAAATTTGGAAAGACAGTATATATATATATATATATATATATATATATATATATATATATATATATATATATATATAAAGTCATTCCAAACTCTAGTTTTTAAAACCTCAATGGAAGAACTGAATATGGATATGACAAGCTCGACACTCCCACAGCCTCTACAACAAAATCAAGGAGTAATATCCAGCACAATATAGTTACATTACTAAGCCATGCAACTGAAATATTGCAAGAAAATCGTAGAAGAGATGATGAGAAAGATGACCTCTATAGTTTTTCAAGGTACTGTTATTATTTTTGCCTTTATTTCTATGCTAAGTAGTTACTAACATTTAAAGTTTTTATTTTCTGAAGTTAATTAGTTGTTATGTTCCTTCGTATGACTTCTATAGGGTAAAAGTGGGAGAGACGCCATACTTTTGGTAATATTAAGTATTAAAATTACAATTAACGAGTTTTAGACTTAAATCAAAAAGAAATAAAAAATAAAACTTTTAAGTTGACAGCAAGCCTCTCCCATAACGTGTGGGACAGACGCCATATAGTGTGGGAGAGATGTCATATATGTCATTATTCCGTTTTTCGTTTTTTTCTGCAGATCATTTCCCTACCATAATTATTGCAATGTGGAACGTACATTGTACATGACTCATGCAGCCATTTGGCATAAGGAACATTTAATCCAATCAGTCTTTTTTTTGTTAAATAATAATTTTCCAACATTCCGCGCACACATTGTTATCATCATCGATTGGGTGGATGCTAAGACAGAAGATGAAGACTTTAATTCTGCACTAGCTAATTTGTGCTTTTTAGCTGCTCCTTTAATTAAATTGACATTGGAAATCTTCTTACAAACGTTCTCAGGGGAAGTCAATACACAAGCAACTTGTTTTCGCTTCACCATCGAGCTAGGTAGTTTTGGGATTGAATTAGACTCCTCAAGAATCTTTGTAGGGGTTTCTTTACTAGTGGATGTTTGTCTGGAAGTTGATGGTTTTTGTGGAGTTAGAGCTGCAGTGACAGCATTTTCAAGAAAAATGGCAGGAGTAGCTACTTTAATTAAATCAGATATGGCAAAGAAATGATCTGAAAAAGCTTTAGGATTGAGTGGGAATATTTCACAAGCTTTAAAACCTGATGTTGCATTTCTCACGGTTGCAGCTTTTCCCCATTAATGACCCAACCTGTAGTCGTGTTATAGTTCTATTCTTATTTCTCAACATCCATGCATTTGATTCTTGATTATAATAGGTTTTCAGAGGTTTGAAAAAACTCCGATTAAGAGGTTGAAGGGCTTGTGTAGTGTGACTCGGCAAGCATATAATTATGACATCATTTTCATTTGCTAGGTCTAACAGATTTATTGAACTGGAATATGATGTGGCCATCTAAAATCAAAATTGTTTTACCGGTCTTTGGTTTTGTGGGTAGAAAATGTTCCTTAAACCAACGCAAAAATAATTCAGAATTAATGTAAGATGATTTTTTATTCATTTAGACATCAGACCCATTTGGCAAGCCATCAGAAAACTCTGACTTTTTATTGACTCCTTTCATTATTAACACTGGAAATAGAAACAGCCTTCAGCACTGCAACATGCAACCAGAGAAATTCTTTCTCCTTTTGTACGAGGTGTGATCACATAAACGTTCTTTGCTCCTTTGGTTGTCAATACTTTTCCAGGTGTATTTATTAGTTGAATTCCACTCTCGTCAACATTAAAAATATTTACAGGTCTATTAGTTAATATCGTGCTTTACCATTTCTTCTTCAAGCAGTTTAAAAAATGCAGCTACTTCTTCTCGGTTCATTCCCTGGGCTCTTGAAACAGATAAACCTTCTTGACGTATGGAGGCATTTTTGTTTCTTTCTAGAAAAGAAGAGAGCCAATGTTGACCTGCCTTCTCTTTAGAAAATATATGCTTAATTCCAAGCTTTTGGGCAAATTGACGGGAAAGAGACCGAATAGTAGAGCTATCAGGTGCAAAACCAGCGTTAACTAGGCGCTTAATATAAGAAGCCAATCGTTTTTCATTCTCTGTCCCAAGTGATGCTGGAACAATAGTTAATATAATTACTTATAAAATCATTACATATAAAAACAATAAGTTCTTACATTAATAGCAAGAGTTTGATAAATACCTGAAGGACCAAGTCCAGACTTTTTAGTATCACCAGTCATGAGACACCTACTCAAGGTACGAATCGGTATTCCATAAAGTTTTTGAGCTTCATTTTTCCATATTTCTCCTTTTTTTACTTTTTCAATAGCCAGAATTAAGTTCTCTTCACTCCACTGCCCCCTGACTACCGTATGCTTCCTCACGTATTTTCTCGGCATTCTAAAAACAATAAAAATAATGAAGAAAATACCCCTTCATTTACACTTTTGCAAAGGTTGGCATCTCTCCTCATTTTATGGGAGAAATGCCATATAGGTATAAAGTACATAGGTATTAACATATATTGCAAAATGTAGTTGAAATAAGATAATAACAAACTAAATAAAATATTAAAACCAGTTCTTACCTTTCGGTGTCTTTGTTTTTAACACTCATTGAAACCGCAGCGACTCAAAATTTTCGTCGAAAAATTCTCGCGCTAAAATAATCTTTTCGTCATACGCACGTCACACTCGAGCGCAGTCGAACAAGAACCGACACGTTGAGAAGGAAGCGTCTATGAGTAGTTAAAAACAGTGAGAAATATAACCATCTCGTTCTTACTCACTGATTTTCCGGAGGTATGGCGGCTCACCTCATATAGCGTCTTTCCCACTTTTACCCTATAATTTCTAACCATGCATTTTCAATATACAATGTAACAATTTTTGGTTTAAATTTTTTGCATTTCTATGATCACATAAATTCTGATCTTTGTAAAACTTAGAATTAAATATATGATGTCAAATAAAATATTAATATATTTTATTTTAAAAGCACAATTAGTTTGGTAATTAATTTAAAACACTTTTTTTTCATATTGAATGAAGCTGAACTTTCAAAAACTAAAAACAAGAGTAGGTTAAGGAAATTAAAATGAGCAATAATGAATTCTAATTTTGAAGCACAAGAAAAGGAAGAAAAAAATCAATTTATCTTTTTTTTTAGGTTTCTAGAAAAAAAAACAAGCTTTAAACATATAATAATTCATTTATTAAATTAACAATATCACAACATGTAGATGCTTGAGAAATCAATTCGTATACATTAAATATATTACATATTAAAGCCACTGGCATATACAGGTTTTTTCCGATTTAACACCATACCAAGAGGCTTTATTATAAGCGGTGGAAAAAAAGGTTTAAAAACGAAAGTTGTGGTATTTATTCGGTATTATCGTTAAGATTTAGTAGAAAAAACCTTGCCCTAGCGTAAAGTTGAAAAGCAAACGCAATTTTAATTTTTTAAAAGGAACATCCTGTATATTCTCTGCTAGAATGGAATCCTTTTTCACCTAATTTCAAAAATGAATAATATGTTGGTGTTCGGGCTACCATTATTTAAATATTTAAGTTTGAATTAACAATAAAAAAATTCCAAATCGAGACATTACAAGACCCAAGGTACTGTAAATTTCGATGGTCACTTCAGGTTCTTCAGGTATTATATCTGATATAGTTAAGTGACCAGCCTAAATGAATATTGGAGGCTTTGTAAGTTACTCGAGAGTAATAATAAGCCTATTTCAAGATTAAATTACTTTGTCTTAAAAAGGTGCTCTTTTTGAATGTTTTGGTATTTTTTTTAATTGTATTTATGGCAAATGTGGCAATTCAGCCAGAATATTTTAGGTTCAATTTTCCTAAGAAAATTTACAAATGCAGCTTTATCCATTCGCTAAAAATTTAAATTTCTCAGGATCTTTATATGTTTTATCATTTAGGCAACTGTTTTATGTCTCTGAAGCAAGGAAGTTGGAAGGGGTAAAAGGAAGGAGAATATCCTAAACTAAATTTGGTTCCTCATGTAACTCTGTACTCCCCTCAATGTGGCTATGCTGCACTTGCGCAGTAGGTCAAGGGACAGGACTGGATTTGAGAAACCTCGTATTTATGTTGTTATATTGAAAAATTACAATTTAAAGTTCAGGTTATAAAATGACTAGTGAAATAAACACTGCCTTAAAAGAAATTTAAACATACTTCTAAATAAAATCTTATCTTATCTACAATGTTAAAAAGGATCTGGCCATAGGGATCAACTATATGTTACTCCTCTTTTATGTTATTATTAAGTAAAGCGTTTTCCAAGTACGTTCTAAACTTTAAAATAATTAATTTCTGATCAAAAAAAAATGAAATGAAAAAAATGATAAAAATTACACACTAGCGCAAACAAAACTTTTAGATCTTCAGTAAAATCTTACATATTGATGTAATACAAAAAACATAGGTACTTACCGAAAATAATGAATTTCCGGGATCGAACCACGTGATTTACAAAACAATACCATACACTGATACATTGTTATAAATTAAAGTCTATACAAGTGTCTTGACAACATACACAAATATAACTTCCGAAATTTAACTAATGATACTGCACCGCACAACAAAGAAAATAAGCGTCGAGGACGATGGCAAACAACCGCATTAAACATAAAGAATACGCAGGGACGCCGATCGTGTCGCAAACCCAGCCCTGGTTTCCCGTTCTCACATTGCCAACTTCATGCAACAAATTTACTACGAAATTTCTTTTTGCGCTTGCTCCACATAGCCAGTCGATGTCAATTTATGACATTTATTTTCTGCATGGTGGAACATTTTCTTACGCATTTAACCTATTTTTGTAGTTTTCCTATCCCTTCCAAGTTCCTTGCTCTGAAGTAGCAAAGGGCGAATCCGCCTTAAAGGTTGCTTAGGTAAAAGAAGAACTGTTAGTCCACAAATAACAGACACAAAACTAATTCTTTTAGATCCATTTTTTTAAAAGTAACATTAACATTACTTAGGAGTTTATTAAAAAAAAAATAAAACAAATAATTCGTCGACGCGTTGGCGTCATGCCAAAAATATCAAAAGTACAAAAAAAACATTTTTATATAATATTTATACATAAGTTCAAAACAATAAAAAAAAAACAAGTTATTTTAAGGAAAACAGAATTTATTTACCAAAATACACACGAAAACATATTTATAGTAATTCTTCTGTACATAACTTTTTTGCAAATGTTGACTTTCGTTTACATTTCTGGTCGCTTTCACTCATAAGAAACCAACAATAATCCCTCATCTTTGCTGGATCCCATCTGCCTTGGTAGCGTTGCTCCATTGCTAATATGTCTTGGTAGAATCTTTCTCCTTGCTCGTCACTAACCGCACCCAAATTTTCTGGGAAAAAAATTAAATGAGAGTGCAAGAAGTGTATTTTAAGGGACATGCGACAACCCATTTTGCAGTAGCTTTCAAGTAGTTCTTCTACAATTTTTCGTAGTTTTCTACTTTTTTGTTTCATACAAACTCCGAAACACTGGTTTTAAAAGAATTCCACGCAGCTAATTCACCATCACTTAATTTTTGATCAAACTGTTGATCCCTTAGTATTTTTCTAATTTATGGTCCAACAAATATTCCTCCCTTAAGCTTAGCATCACTTATTTTAGGAAAAATTTGTTTAAGGTTTTTAGACGCATTTCCTTCTTTATCTAATGCTTTAATGAAATTTTTAATTAGTCCCATTTTAATGTTTAACGGAGGTAACAGTACTTTTTTGGGATCAACAAGAGGTATATTCTTTACGTTACTTGATCTAGAATATATTGATCTCTCGGAAGCCATTCTTTTACTTGGTAATGGCCCTGTACTGCTTTGCCTTCCCAAACACAAAGAAAATACTTCGTAATCCACCCTGAAGCTCTACTAATAGTCCTGTGACTTTTAGGTCACCACATATTAGCCACTTATACATATCATAGCTTATTGCATTTAGAATAAGTGACATACTTTCGTAAGTTTCCTTCATGCCTACTGCATGGCAAGAGGAATAGTTGGTCTTTTGTTGCCCCTATGGAGCAGAACTGCTTTTAAACTTATTTTAGAAGAATCTATAAATACGCGTCATTCGTCAGGGTTATGTACAAATCCTAATTTTTCCATAAAACTATTTGGATTAACACAAGCACTCATTTTATCCTGCAGAGTAAAAAACGAGCTCCTGGTTACGGTTCTTAAATATTGTAACTTTGGTTCCACTGGCTAGTAAATAACATTGTTGTAATCTAGACCCTAACACTTCAGCATACTCTTCGGACAAGTGGAGGTCCTGAACTAGATCATTTAATTCAGGTTGTTCGATTAAATGGGGAGCTTTTCCTTCACTTTCGGGAAAATAAGAATCGTCCTTTTTTGATACATTATCAGATTCTGCCTTATCATCATACGTTTCTAAATCTTCCCCCCATTTTGCTCTTTCTTGAAAAATCAGCCACTTTTGTCGTGCAAAAGTAACAGTCATTAAAATGATTTGTTGGTTCTCCCCAACCAATTGGAACTGCCAAAAGGCATAGACGAGTGTTTGTCATTTAACCAGAAATACTTATGACAAGCTACTTTGGTCATTTTCTTAATCATCCTTTCCTGCGATTTAGGGGTAAACTGACCACCTAGGTAGCAAAAACTATCCGCAGAGTTAACACAGCCACGTTTCTGTACTTTAGATATTTTTCTATTGTTGCGAACGTCGGTTCGGAGATGTGGTACTACGTTTACATGCGTCAACTTTATTTAACACAATGATAACACTATTGGCTTGTTCGCGCACTTCGCTTCTCTATCTAATACTGACCACTACTCGTGCTAGATTTCGTGGTTGACTTGTCATCCTTAGACAACCCCACGTGGTATTGCCCGATTGTGAACAATTTCCCTAACGTATGGAAAACGTAAATTTGGCAATGTGGCGCTCCGGTATATTACAAATTACTTTCTAAAATAATGTGAATAAAATACTCATTCATTTTTGCTCAAAAAATCATAACTTAAAAATCTTAAGTGTTAGGAAGTTTTTACCATCATTTTAGCATTTAGAGACCAAAAATTAACCAAAGACTGCCTTGTACATAACAGTCGCAAATTGGCTGTAAAGTAGTGTTTTCTATATTAGACTTTAAAAATTCGTACAAATACGAAGATATTTGTATGTATAGCAATACTCCTCAGTTATAAAAGATGTACCAATGTAAAAGAACGAGATGATCATATTTACCTACAGATACGGAAATTCTTTTATCAACGAAATAATTAAAAGAAATTCTAGTCAAAATAAAGTGTTTTTTTTTTAAATTTTGCCGCCTCTAGCAAAGTGCTGCCCAGAGCGAGTTCCCCCCTGCCCTTCACGCAACCCGATTAACCTTTATTAAAGAATTTTCTCTCCTAATTCATCATTCACCAAATAACGCTGCCAAAAAATCTTCAAGTATATCTTGCTTAAAAATTTCCAAAAATACTTTTTCCAATTAAATTATGCACTTGAAAAAATGTACACTCTTGACTGTACAGCATGCTTTTAAGGAATAATACATTACTGTTAACTATAATAAACCTTTGCGCTTTAAGCACATAAGTGGCTTTAAAGCACTAAACTAATAAGAAGTAGGTATTAATAGCTTTCCACACCCACACCACACACGACCATTTTTAACTTTAATGGCCACCCACCCGTTTTTATGGCCCATCGAAATATCGACCTTCTGGCCAAATAATCCGCCGCCTGCGACCAACCAGGGCCATTCCCAAGACATGCCGAGGTAAAACCGATCGACAAGGGACCCTTTGTTTCTCTTTTTGTCGCCTTATGGTAATTCACTCGGAAAATTTCACTTCTCTCACTAGTTTACCTGCACTAAGAAGAGATAAAAGAGCAATACCCGAGCGCAACTGATATTCTCATAAGCTCTTCTTTTTGTGTTGATTTCGAGGGGAACGAACGCAATCGGTATAAACGCTTTTCGTATAGATGGCACTAGAGGTGATGTTGGCAATGTTTGATGTTAAAAGTATCAGGAGTACGCAATATAGAAGTATGCGTATTGCACGCAGAATTTAGGAGGTAACAGGCGTTAGACTTTAGCTTATTTCTCCTCTAAAAAGTTATTGATTTAAAGCGAATTCACGCTTCTAATAAATATTAACACGAAGATGTTGTTTGTAAAATCAATTAAAAAAATATGTTAAGAGGGATAATTTGTTGTAAATTATTGTGTAAAAAATATCTTATTAAGAGATTAAGGAAATTAAGGAAAGTATTTTGGTAACCAAATAATAGATGGCGTTGTTGGTGTTATCCAAATTTGAAAGAGAAGTTTAATGCTTTCATTCTGGCTGATCTAGCTTCTATGATTTTGTTCCTGTATTGACAAAAACGCCAACCATAGAGATAAATTGTTTGATTGTCTTTCTACCGAAGAACTTTAATGATATATTAAGCATATCAATAAAAATTTAAAAAAACGGTATACAATACACAAAACAATGGATGCTGTTAAAAAATACGAGGGATGCTAGAAAACATATATTTCCAGCCAACTGTTTAGGCGTTGGCTGGTAACGTTCAATAGTGGCAACTTGTATAACAATGTGTTTTGCAACATGATAAGATGACCCAAGTAGCCTTCAGACGCAACCAATTCTGATGTTTGCAGAAATATGGAAACAACGGTTCTCGAAAATCGTCATTTGAAAGTGTCTATTACTGCTAACATTAAATATATCTGGTGCTAAGCATTTTAACAATGTCATGTGATATATTAGGCATGAAGTAATGCTTCACCAAGTAGAGTAGTAAAGTTTTACAAGATTTTTAACTCCTGAACATAAAAATGCATAGACAGCAGTTAGAAATCATTTGTAATCTTTGTATGCAGACTCTAACTATTTCTCTGGAATGTTGACAGACAATAGAATCACAGCGATTTAAAAACAACATTTAGAGTTCATGAAATGAGCTGGATAACCCGCTGTTCACTCCTGATTTAGCAGCGTCAGACTTCTTTTTGCTATGAAATTTGCTTTTTAAAATTTCTTCACTGGATGTGACTTGCAGATAATAACCAGTCGGAACAGTTTTTTTGTTAGAGATCCGTGGCGTAAATAACGACCCCGCAGACTCCGCTGTGCGGGGGGGGGGGGGGGCTCAAGTCCCTTGATGAAAATGAATAAATACGAAGACTCAAAACGGGTGCAAAATAGTAAAGAGCATTCAAAAATCTGGGGGGGGACCGCACATATTCCTAGTTACGCCACTGTTAGGGGGGCAACGTGTTTACAGCCCTCGAACTGTTTTATTACTTACCTTTTATTGAAATGATGATTCATTTAACAGAAGAAGCCATATCACTACGTAGTATAAAAGAAAGTTTCCCAGTAGCTTTTGTCTGTATGTTCCTTATCCAGTTTTAACCATTAGTTACACTGTTT
The DNA here is from genome assembly GCA_034092305.1 of Diaprepes abbreviatus. Lineage (NCBI taxonomy): Eukaryota > Metazoa > Arthropoda > Insecta > Coleoptera > Curculionidae > Diaprepes > Diaprepes abbreviatus. The sequence goes on along the minus strand of JASJET010000343.1, from coordinate 340,282 downwards.
TCCAAAATAGGTTTCCAAAAATACGCAAGGGCACATATCTGATGTGTCTAAAGAATTAAAACGAACTCTTGTTTGGTGAAAATTTTTTTATTTATTATGTTATTTCATGCAAACTTTACTCTGGGTGTCTCTCTTTATATGCATTTTGAATGCCTAATGGCATCGTCAGTGAATCTGTAACGAACCAAGGGCAAAATTTATCTTGTACTGAAAACGTCTCCAGGTAATATATCGCTTGTTTTTTGTGCATTTCGCTCTTTAACTACAACTCTGGTCCTCTCTCTATATGACCACTTTATGATGTCGTCAGTAGAACTGTATAGAAACAAACTGTTTGTATATATTATTTCCTTTTCTCTGCATGAAAGGATAATACATATAACGAACTATTTAAATACTGCAGATAGATTTCTTTATTTCTCTTTGAATTTTGATTTTGAAAAATTTCACACTTCTCCGGTGATTGTATAGATGTCGTTTGACTGGCGATATTTTTCAGTCTGGCATCGAAGTCGGTAGGTTTTTAAAATACTACCGACATACTTTGGCATTTATATTTTATATAGTAGTTGTTTCCTACAAATTGCTTTTGGTTCGATACAGCTCCACTGACTAGACCACAACGTGGTCGGAACGCGTATGGGGGGAGGGCCAGAGTTGTATTTGGAGAAAACAAACTGTTTGCATATATTCTTTCCTTTTCTCTGCTTGAAGGGATAATAACTATAAACAACTATTACAGGCTTTCACGATATAAAAAGGAATCAACAACATAGATGGTGAAAATTATACTTGAACAAAAACAAACAAAATCTGAAGTAGTACTAAGAAAATAATGCAAAATACGGCAAATCTAAAAGAAGCCACATTGAATGATTATAATGAATGTTCTGAATTAAAAATTTTCCTCATCAAGAGACTTTATTTTCCCTCCACTGTCATTCCCTCAACGTTCGTTAATAAGCGGTTATCTTAAAATTTTGTTTTTGCTGTATTAAGGTGATTAAAATATAATCCGATTCTAGCACTAAAAGACTCTTCAAATAAATATTTGTTTTTAAAAAAGTTTTTCAACATACGTTTTTAGAAACGTTTCCCATATGCTAAACATTGTCACAACTCTACAGAACAATTTTCGAGAAATGACCGGATAGCGAAAGAATGAACATCTCATTTCATGTGTCACACAAACAGAAAGACCCACGCGAACACAGAAATAAAGTTCAAGAAAAATCGAAAATTCCCAATCGAATATCAAAAGAAATACAAGAAAAAGAGCAACAATTCTTCTCCCTGAATAAGGAATTGGAATGTATCAAAATCAAGCAGCACTATCACATCTAAACTCACTCAACAGAGAATCTAAAAACATTATGCCTTTGGAAGTAGATAAAGAGATTAAGAACAGTCCGCAGCAATTAAAACTCTCAACAGAAAAATACAGTAGCTATAACAAGAAGCAAGAAGTCAAATAGATGCAAGCATCATCAGCGAAGAACTGACTCACTCTCTACAACAATCGCTAAAAGAAAACGACCAATTAAAGGAAATAGTCACTCAATTCCAGAATCAAATACAAGTACCAAAAAAGCGTCACACGAACGGGAGAAATGGAGACAGAAAGGATAGAATCTCGAGTATTCGTGAAGGATATGGCTTTATACTTCCCAAACAAAAAAAAAGACTTAAACTAGAACAACAGAAAAATGTCCAACCAAGGATTCGGCCAAAACAAGCAAAAGATTCCCCCTTAATCCTGAGAGACAAAAAGGCTTACAGTCAACTCAGAACCAAATGCCAATAAGCAGACATCACGATAGAGCTCTCAAAACCCACACCTGAAGAAGTTAGAATACAACGCAAGAACTTAACCAATCCAAATGAATAATAGAAATTCTGGATGCGATCAAAATTCGGTACCACACCTACTAACCAAGTGAAGAAAAACACATCGTCTTAAGAGAAATACTCGAAACACTATCATAGTAAAAGAACATTGAAAATTAGGACAGGGATGAAACCAAATTGAGATAAGATGAATTTTCTTACCCAGTACTCTATCTTTGCAAAGCCATCGTCTTAAGGAAAAAGTAATGTCCTCCAAGAGGTTACTTATTCTTCAGCGAGTTCAATCACAATACAGACCTGCTCTACCTTTTCTGAATCATCGTCTTAAGGAAATAGTAATGTCCTTCAGAAAGTTATTTAGTCTTCAACAAGTTATCGCAATACATACATCTATAACCTTCGGACATACTCCTGTAGAATCAGCATAATGTCAGAACTAGAGCCCGGTTGTCTGAACGCTGAATTACGTAATAATATTTTTATTTATATTTGAAACAGTGTCATATGATAATCAGTACTTCAATTCTAGAAATGAGTTTATGGTTGCCTAAATTATTATTATTGTTATTTTCAATATGTAAACAATATCTAACAATATTTGCCAATAAAAATAAGTTTTTAAATCATCTTTTTATTAATATTAATTGCAAACTTCGCATTTATAGTAATTTCTAGCACTTAAAAACACTGACAAGAGCCACTACAAGTAATTAAAATGAAAGAAAGGTAAGTAAACATGTTTCTGTCCGTCAAACATCAAAAAAGCCTCTCCCCCACCGACCATAAACAGCCTTCAAACAAATCTATTGTTGTTTAAATCTATAGGGTATGATCGAAACCTATAACAGAAATGAACAAGAGTTTTTATAAGATTAACTTTAATTTTCCACCTTTATTAAGGGATCTTCTTAAAGATAAAGTAATAATATAGTTTTGTTCCTTGAGAAAGCTTAAGACCAAAACGAAAATCTCATGTATCTCTCAAAAGAGAGAGATAAAAATCCAAAAACAGACTGTTCAGAACTCAGATAAAAATGGAGTGAGTTCTGTTTTATTCACATCCTTGATTGAAGATTACGTTCTTTCGCATTGGGGCAGATAAAGATGCTAACAATGGTAAAAAGTATTGACATAAAGTACAGGGAAAAACACTTGTATTTTATGAAGTTTCAGTTTTACGACTGAGTGAAAAACTTCTGAGAAAATATCATAATATTCTTCTCATGATTGAATAAACTTGTAAGTATGACGCAGGGGCGGATCCATCTTCTCTCTCTTTAGGGGGGGGGAGCGGTGATATCATAAAAGTACAGTATTACAAGCGAAAGCAAGTTGTCGACGGGGGGGGGGGGGAAGACACCAGCAACATTCCCATTTCTAGTGTAAAAGGCAGGGTCGGGTCTATTTTCTGAATTTGAAGCTCTTGGAGAGGGGGGGGGACGATCACAGGAAAAAAACCGATAAGGGGGAGGATGCGAGCAGCAGACACATTCCTAGTATAAGACGCAGAATCGGATCTATCTAACACCGTGTGTGTGATTTATCTTGTTTGTGCTTGTTTTTATATATTATTTGAAATTAGTGAGATACCCAAAAGATATGGTTTCCACATCTATATTTATTCGAAAATCGTTAAATTAGAGCATTTTTTCCTCAACGAAAAACTTATTACGATGAATGTTTATGATGCCTTAAGATATCAATATCTAGATAATAATGTTAAATGCTCTGTTGAGATGTGTTTAAACTTGACAGGAATTGGAAAATCTACTATGTATCAAATACTGAAGGAGAAGAAAACGACTGGAATTGTTAGTACTCCCAAGTCACATTCGATCACAGGCAGACGAAAAACCTGGTTGGAAGAAGAGATGTAAACTGCAATAAAAGGATGTACATACATTTTATTATGAGAAGCAGGTCCCAACCGTCGACAAAATTCTAACTAAAATCAATGAAGATCGGAATTTACCTGAAATTCAAAGAATTCATTTCTGGAAATTGCTCAGATAACTTAATTTTGCTGGGAAAAACCAGATAGGAAATCTGTTCTTATAGATTGTATGGAATATATCCGTTGGAGAAGGAAATATCTCTCTCAAATACAAGGTAGAGTTGCTAGAAATAACACAAGTTACAAAATTAGTAATTTAACTGAACATGTGAAAGATTTTTTTGAATAAAGTTACTGTAGAAAATTGGGAAAAATTCATATAATAAAAGAATAAAAGAAAATGTGCAGACTCGATCTAATGATCGGTGAGATAGAGGACCAAATTATAATTAATTTGAGCGAAGATAGCTTCACTGATTCTGATTACGAATTAAGTACGTAATGTTTACCAGCGTAAACAAAATTTATTATTTAAATTTTCTGTAACATATAAAAATTAATTACATTTGAAGCCCTTTTTGGTGTTTGATTGTAATTCTGCAGATGGTTTAAGAAATAAATAAACTGAAACTTCAAATGTTTAATTAATAACAAAATGACCGATAGCCCCAACAAAATTTTAATATTATATGGACGAATTTATTTTTATATTTGTTTAACTTCTTGTATTTTTGACAATAGGTATTTTGTAAGTATTTAAATTATAACTTAGAATTATTTGAGAGAAAAAGGCTACGTTTTAGTTTGAATGTGTTTAAAACGCTTCCTATGCCAAAATTAAAAATAATAAAAATACAGTTGTGATTTGTGTTAAATATGTCAAAATTATCTATATTTTCTAATGTATGTGAATTACTAAGAAATCATAAGAAATAAAATAATGTTATAAAAACTTTTTATTTTAAGTTTATTACCGAAATAATATTCTATGCCATAAATACTTAGTGATAATAAACCTCCTTCCGACGCCTATGACAAGGATTAAAATCCTTTTTAACACTTCACACATCCAAATAGTCCATTATTATAGACCGGTATTTTTGCTTATAAAATTTCTAAATCATTCCTATGAAAAATATATGTGTCTAACAGATTTTGCAAAAGACACCGGACTAAAGAACACAGGTAGTTTGCAAAGAAAAAAAATGGTAAAAAATGATTTGTTACTCTCTCTAGTTCTTGAATAAACTATAGTATAAGAGGCAAAAAATCTGGTCTATTTTCCTGAACTGAAAGCTCTTGGGGGGGGGGGGACGATCGCCTGATATGATGAAAGGGACTACAAACCAAAATAAATTCGAAAGTGATTTTCGACTGTTCGGTGGACCGCAGTTTATGTGTATGTGTGTTCTAAGTCAGCCAGCTATAAAGTACATATATCGATAATACTTTATTCTAATCAAATCATAATAGTATCTTCAACTGTATTAGATACCTTCGATGGAAAAAGCTAGAAAATCTTCCGTAGAAATAAAAACAAATCACCAATTATGGTTTGTGATTACGTAAGAATGCATACAATGATACGATGTTATCAGATTAGTTTCATTAGAAAAACCATCCTTAAACCCGATTTGTAGAAATTCGTATCGCTAATTGATTCAAATATTCTCAGCAATATAAACCATAGACAGAAATAAAAGGCAGATTGAATCACAGCTAAAATGAGACAGTTTCTGTTTAACATAAGTAATATTGATTTAGCGGCTTAATAATTATGCGAAACAAATGCCATTTTGCAAATAAGACAATATAAGTGTACGCATAACAGTAAACAATATATTAACATTGAATTAAATGTAATTGTGATGTCACTTCACCAAACTAACAGAATGAATAGCAACAAGATCACTAAATCTATTAAAAAAACAACTGTTTTCGGTTCTCCCTCATTCTCAATTACATCTGGATTTTTATTCCTCAAACTATCGTATTCCATTCTCCAGAAGTTTGAACTTTTAATTCATTTTTGTTGGATATGGAGGCACCGTTTACTTTCTTTTTTTAATATTAACCACATATGTTCGACTACATTAAGATCTGGTCACTGCGGTGGTATTTGAACAGTGTTAAATATGCTTCAGGTGGTTGTCTTCATAAGAACAATAATTGCCATTGTTACTTAATTTGACAGCACTTGTCGCTATCTTAGTATGTCCAAATACATGTATTGGTTCGTATTCCGTCAACAAAATGCCTAATATCGACTCCAGCAGACGACACAATAATCATAATTGCTTTTATTGTCGACCCATCACTCTGCTTTTGCCTTGTTTCAGCGTAGCTTAGATATTTTGTAATTTCAGTTCTCGATTTAGCTTTCCTAACAACGAAATTTTTTCATAAGTCCTGAACCGGTTTAAATTGCTCTCATTAGCCGTTTTAGAAGTTCAAATTTTTACTAACATGCTTCTGAACAAACTGTAACCTAAATCCTCGATCTTTTGGCTAATGAAATAGGCAGTTTGGACATAGAAACTGTTATAACGCAAGACTGATCAAACTGATCTGGAGTTACGCCTTTTTCCAAACTGTCTTTCGACCTCATCCCATACTTTTAGAACACTTGTTTTAACTTCATCGGCTGTTTTTCTTACAACACAGGCCAACCAACTTCAGAATCAGAAACCAAAGGTTTTCGACACACTAAAACCCCGCGATATTCTAACCTAAAAATTAAAAAAAATCACCGTTTTTCATAATTTTTGAGATTATATAACAAGGCAAGTTAAATTTTTATCGATCAACTATATATAGTAGTTGAAAGTACTAGTCTTCCTTTAGATCCTACTTGGATTTATATTGACATTTTTTTTATCTCTAAAACATTGCTAAAACTATCGTTAAACTGTCATTTCCAAGATGGCAGATTCATTACAGCGGACTAATATTTTTGAAAAACTCCAATTTGTGTCTGAAACTTTGTACTTTGTAGATTTTTGAGGTTACTGAATATGGAAATAAATTCAAATTTTCCAAATTTTGATATTTAATATGGCGTGTTCACTTCAATTCATAAGATGGCAGATTTCACTCACGTATGGCATCAGATGAAGACTCGAGGCATATATTTTTCAAATGTGACTGAAAATACCCCTTCCTCCCAATATGGCCGATTCAATATGGTGGATCAAAATTTTGGAAATTTAAAATTTGTTATGGAAACTTTGTACTTAGGGGTTCTTGGGGTAACTAAATAAAAAAATTAAGTCAAAATTTCATACTTTTTGTATTTGAGATGGCAAAAAATTATAAAGAATTCAAGGTTAATTATAGGCCGCTAAATAGTTAAATATCATTTTTTTAATTTGTAAAGCCTCATCTTTTGACTAAAATAAAAGAGAAATCTGCTATCTTATGAAGTGAAGTGAATACGCCATCTTTAATATTAAAATTTGAATTTATTTCCGTACTCAGGGGCCTCAAAAAAGAAAGTTTCAATTACATTTTCAAGTTTTTCAAAAATTTTATTCTGCCCTATTGAAAATGACAGCTTGAAAATCCTCGACTGAAATTTGAATCTATCCCCGAGGTCGCTAACTACCTCGCTTCGAGCTCACTATCTTTACTGTAGTTTGAATATCTCATTAGGAACCCTAATTTTGAGTCGCGATATTAAATTTGGTCGATTGTACGAAAAAACTGATACCACCAATCGATAGAGCACCTCTTAAACTAACCCGAGTAACAAATAGAGATGAAAACATCAGCTCGTTTAAAAAGGACATCAATCTATCCAAGATTGGACGGTTTGCCGTTGACGGATTATTATACCAAATTAATAAATTGACCATATTTTAGAGATAAAAAAAGATATCGTAACAAATCCAAATAGGTTTTGAAACTTTAAACTTACTCTATTACATGACTGTAATTTTGATTTCAAATCAGAATGCAGCATGTCGAAAACCTTCGGAAAAATATAGTCTGGTTTCTGGTCCTGAGAGTCGGCAAATTTTGTCGCCCTATATGATAATGTTTTTTCTAGTTCGTCGAAAATGTTGTGGGAGCTACTCTAAATTTATTCAAGACTCTATTTTGATTAATGTACGTTCAATTATGTGATGGACAGTTGTGGACCACGTATTTACTATTTTGTCTATGTTTCTTCGGCTATTCTCCTTGCTGAAGTGAGTAATGATTAAATTTTTGCTTCAATAGCAGTTCTACGACCAATTGTTAAAGAAACAATTTCTTTTTACTGATAAAGAAACGCTCATATAGCATCTTTAAATAACGACTGCCAACAAAAGTTATTGCAACAAAAAGCCAAAAGCCCGTATTTTACAAATTTTAAGTAAATAGCTTCTGTTTCATATTTAACATAACGTACCCAAATAAGTTGATAATATTTCAAGAAGCTATATTTATTTCAGGTACTTAAAGCGAGCTAAAAATATATTTATTTCTGACGCAGCCCAACATTAGATTTAAATATAGGGAGGGGCAGAGCAACTTGCTAATTTGAATTTGGCGCCCTGAAACAATAATTGTTCCGAGGTGGGTGGGGGTCGGTATATTCGAGAGGATTGGGTGCAAAGTTGTAGCTCGGCTTGGTTTAGTTAGCATCATAGAGTGGACGATGATGCAGCGTACGTTCGCTGTGAAGGCATACTTTTCTAACGGTCGCTCAATCATCGCTATGCAACATGTACTCCATACCAATAGCAATATTATTCTCCGTGGTCGTGTTCCTGACTTTCAGACAAGCTGATGATGTGAATAAATAAAACCTGATCTTCCATGAATAACAACGTCACCCCAAAACATAGACATGGTAGGGCCTTCTGTTTTGCGATTCCCTACGCGCTCAAATATGTAGCTGCTGTTGAATTGTCTGCTCGTTCTGTGAGGCGAATCCTTCATGAAGAACTAAAATTTCATCTCTACAAATCGCTGTGATGAGGCTCACTTCCAACTTTTGGAATCTGTAAATAAGCAAAACATGCGGTATTAGAGCCCTGATAACCTCAAACAATTCCATCAGCATCTTCTACATTCACAAAGTGAAACTGTTTGGTATACACTATTGCGAGTTGGAATAATTGGTCGACGGTTTTTTGAAGAAAACGAACGGGCAGTTTTGGTGAGTTCTGACCTTTATGTCCACATGATTCAGGAGTTTTTTCTGCCAACACTCAACGAGATAGATGTGGGAGATATATGATTCCAGAAAGACGATACCATGGAACACACAGCGCGTGTCAATGACTGTTTTGGGTAGCACTTTCTAGAACGCTTCATCTCCTTGAGAAGCGATCTGCACTGGCCAGTACGGCCGCCTGATTTAACCCCCTGTGACTACTTTTTATGGGGCTATCTAAAATCACTTGTTCACAACGATAATCCTAGGACCCTGGCTCATCTGAAGAACAGCATTTGTCAAGCGTCGCCAATATACCCGTCGATATGCTGGAAAGAGTGGAATGGAGTTTATGAGTTCGATTAACGCAGTATATTGAGAATAATGGACGCTTTCTGCCTGCTATCATCTTTAAAACAAAATTTATATATGGTAAGTAATGTTTCTTCTTTTGCTTGATTCTTCTTTGACTCGAAGAACCAATGTTTCTTATCCGGCTCAAAGGACCAATGTTTGGCCCGTTTTCTTCTTCTTTCTTTCTTTTACTTGATTCTTCTGTGACTAATGTTTTTTTATCCAGCTCGAAGAACCAATGTTTCTTCTCCGGCTCGATGGACCAATGTTTCGTCTTTTGCTCGAAGGGCCAATGATTCTGGCTCCCATTTCTTTTTTCATTCTTCTTTGCTCGAAGGACCAATGTTTCTTCATGCGGCTCGAAGAATCAATGTTAATTTTACTAATGTTGGCAGCAACCCTCTCTCTCTCTCTCTCTCTCTCTATATATATATATATATATATATATATATATATATATATATATATATATATATATATATATATATATATATATTTAATTTATTTTTGTATCTTAAACCTTTTGTTAAATATTTTTTTCTAATATTTTCTTGGGTATAGATTTTTCCATTAGAGAAACAAAGGACAACCGTTTTTTTTCTGACGTTTCGCTCTACATAGTGAGCTTCTTCAAAAGAGCTAGGTATATTTATTTTACATCTTGAAAGTAGTTTTGTGTGTGAGTGTGACACTACTCAACAGGTTGTAATAGATAATGTGGTGAGTAAAACTCTTTTGATTTAATACTAATTTAAAATCACTTGTTCACAACGATCATCCTAAGACCCTGGCTAATCTGAAGAACAGCACTTGTCAAGCATCGCTAATATACCCGTCGACATGCTGAAAAGAGTGGAATGAAATTTATGAGTTCGATTAACGCAGTATATTGAGAATAATGGACGCTATCTGCCTGATATCATCTTTAAAACATAAAATTTACATATGTTAAGTCATGCTGTTCAAAGAATTAAATATATATCTGCATTACTTTTTCTTAAATTGCATTTTTAAATCAGCAAGTTGTTCTGGCCCACCCTGTACACCTGCATCTTTTAGGCTGTAGTCTCTAAATTCGTCAAAAAAACAACAATTTTCTCTCTAGTAAAATTGTTCCTGCTAAGTAAGCTTAAATTAAGATTTGACACAAATATTGGCTACAACGACAACAAAAATTATTTTCTTACTTGTAAATGATGAATAATTATTTTTTCCTTTATCCTCTTTTTACGCCAATAACAATATTTTCACTTCCAATTCAAAATATACATTAAAAGCCCCATTGTCACTAATAGTTTTCTTCCAAAATCCAATAAATCTTTACAAACAACCAAAAATATTTTTGCATTCTATATTTTATTCGTCTTTTAACCGTTTCGTTCCCAACAGGCCCCTCGTTACATGGCCTTCTGTGACCCTGTGAAACTCATGCGCAGGCGTAAGAGCATATCGTATCGATCGAATGTTCGGAATACGAAAGCGTCCAGTGGACCAATCAAATCGTATCGTTAATAAGCCGAGTGTATAAACAGATGCATTTTGCAGTTTATGATACAAATAGTCTACAAATTGCTAGGATTTCTATATCTACATAAAACAAACCTCTCTTATTATGTAGTTATGTAAAGTTTTCGTTCTAAAACACGAATTTTCTCACATAACTTTGACAAAATCCGAAAATATTTAGTTAATGCAACTTTTCTGGTCGACTGTAAATATATCCTGCTTGGTAGCGTTTTGTGAATTCTCTAGACTCGTCATTTTGTATAAGTATAGGCTTTGAAAAGTTTAATTTAAGTCGAGGGGAATTTTTATTTTTAGAGCTTTTTGTTTAGACGGGCTTTGCGAGCTTGGAAGCGATGTATTTTATGCAAGGAAGAGTTTGAAAATTATGTAATTTATTATTTTGGCTCTTAACGTAAGTACACACCAAGTAAGTAAAAAAGTATTTTTAAGTATTGTGCATTTTAACACGCACATTTTAAACCTAAGTATAAAAAATGTATTAAGTAGACACAACAGTTGTGGTACAATAAGACTAACTTAATATCTAATCTAACTCAGGGTTAGCTAGGAAACTTCGTCTGGTTTACAGACGAGCCCAAAACTGATCATGACACTGAAACTGAAATACATGGCGTCACCTCAAACTCCATGTATTCCTGGCAAAAATACACGCAATTAATGCATGCCTCCGAAAGAATTTCAAGAAAGGTTATAGCGGCTAGATCATCTCCATCTCCCCGACAGTCAGGCAGCGCTAAAAGCAGCTGTATGTTATCAGATAAAATCTAAACTAGTCTTGGGCCTTATTCAAAACCTTATTGCCCGGGCAAAACACATCAAGGTTGCACTTTCGGGGGTACCAGGATATATGGGTATCCTAGGCAATGAAAATGCAGACCAACTTGCAAGACAAGGGTCTGCTACAACATTTATTGTAATTGATATTCCTCAAAAAAAAAACAGCTGTTCGTAAGTGAATATCCTGGTGGATAAATCATCAACACCAGAATCACAAGGACAACATTGCAGCACACAGGCACAGACAATTATTGCCGCATTTTGCTTGTGTGTGTCTAAACAGACAGCATATTAAACTCGTAACAAGTCTGATAAGTGGCTACTAAGGCTTACTTGAACATTTACACGAAAAGGACATCTATAACGAAGAATGAATGTTTCTTCTTTTGCTCGAAGGACCAATGTTTCTTATTCAGCTCGAAAGACCAATGTTTCTTCTGTTGCTTGATTCTTCTTTGACTCGAAGAACCAATGTTTCTTATCTGGCTCGAAGAACCAATGTTTCTTATCCGGCTCGAAGGATCAATGTTTCTTCTTTTGCTCGAAGGACCAATGATTTTGGCTCAATTTTCTTTTTTTTATTCTTTGCTCGAAGGACCAATGTTTTTTCATCCGGCTCAAAGGACCAATGTTAGTTTTACTAACTAATGTTGACAGCAACCCTCTATATTTATGTATAGTAGAATGGTTGTACTAAACAATTGTTTTTGTGGTTGTTGTTTATAGTAGTAGCAACCCTTATAATTATTACTCCATAGGTTGTAATAGATAATGTGGTGAGTAAAACCCTTTTGGTTTAATACTAATTTATTATCAATTATCAAGACTTATATATATATATATATATATATATATATATATATATATATATATATATATATATATATATATATATATATATACACAATATACAAATTAAATCTCTAGCCTATTTTCCTAACATAACAACAATTAATATGATTACTTGAGCAATTACTGACCCAGTTTGTCAATGTGCTGATTTAACGACATGTGATGGAATACTGGGTGGTAATATTTTTGTATTTTATGTAAGATAAAGAAATATGTATAATCTTAGATCAACTAACCAACGTCTAGTGTGAGATGAGAAAGAAACCGTCTCACTCATCTTCTTAGAATCCGATACTTTAATCTATTGGAAACATCTTCAAGGATCAGTTATCCTGAAGATGTATATCTAAAGGACAAATTAGTGAATAGGCTCCGAAATATAAACCAACTTGTTTACATAGAATAGATATAATAAGCATCATAGGAAGCCTTCAGATTGCAATGTATGGGCTTCTCAAGCGTAACCTGCAACCCTACAATTATGCAATAAAGCTCAAAACAAAGTTCTTTTAGTGCCAAAAATTATTTAAACTCTTATAGTGAAACCAGTCAGAAACGTGCTAAATGATGCACAAAAATAGATCATTTATTAATTACAATATTGTGTTTGATTTGCATTGTGCTTATTTTTATTAGTTTGTAGGTCATTTCGATTAGATATTATCTATCCTAAGACTACTAACTTATTCGTAAGGTATGATCACTGCAACGTGAGGTTTCACGTAACTGCACACACCTCAGTAAGAGGTGGGACTGAAAATTTCATTATTTTTGGAATGAACTGCTTATATAAATTTTCTTTTTGACATATTAAGTTCCCTATAAATTGTTAAGAGCTTCAAATAACTTAATTTTTTTTGTCTCAGAAGTGTTCCACAATACTATGTGTCGATTCATTTTAAATCCCCTAATTCTAGTGGATGTTGGGTTTCTCCAATCTATATTTCACCGCACTCGGATGAAAAGTACTCATTCACATTATATCTTGTGGGTAATTATAAATTTGGTTTTATTAAATGTCCCTCCTACAGGATTATGAGAAGAAAATGTGCTTCTTGTTGCCAAGTGATTTTTATCTGATGATTGATTATGACATGTCTTAACTTGAGAGGGTAACAATTTTGTCGTAAACAGGGTTAATATTTTGTACCCCATCAATGAATCGGCAAAAAGCAATATTTTTAGCTGTATCAAGTACGTTTATGCACAGCTTTTGGAGCCATGGACAACATGACAGAGTTGAAATCTTTGTTATTGTTCTGTGTGTAGCCATCTAGACAGCGTGTCAATACATCAACGTTCGACACTTCAATTTTTCCTATCCCGGCTTGACAGCCCTAAGAACTTCATCTGTGTACGCAGATAAAGTGTTGGTAGTTTTCTCCTTTTACCAGGTGTGCCAGAAATCTTGATCTAAGAAAAGAACGTGTTTTTGATTTCTCTCACTTTTAACCTTGTAAAGCACCTTTAAAGCCAAGAAAAAAAAGTTGAAAATTGCAAATTTCTAGAGTGGCCTTGCCCCCAGTAGATTTTTGACCCGTCATTATCCTTCGCATTTATTTATTTTCAGGAAGGGACTGGAGGGCGCCCCTGGCACCGCGGGGTCTGCGGGGTCGTTATTTACACCACTGACCTTACCACTTAAGAAAATTTTGAAATTACAGAAGTAAACATGAAATTTATAAATACAATGTTTGTCACAACACCTGAACCCAATTTTTAAACGTGTTTATTGGTAAACACTAAAAACATCTTCTTCTACCACTCTAATAATAACACATATTTTATCATAAATCTCCAGCTGGCCCTTATCAACTTACAAGTTTTCGTCATTCCCTTTAACCGACGTTCTGTAATTTCCGTAGTAAAATATCCCCTTTATCGATCGGCCTGTTAAAGCCACAACCGTCGCCTACGCGCGGTGGCCCCAAAGACTCCCCATCGTGCCGTATCGCTTGCCTGCAGCCACAGGTTCATCCTTTACGCTTGTCGAGTCACGGGTGAGCCGTTTTATCTCTTTCATTCATTATTTTCATTCTATTGATTTGGAAATTTCATATGGACATATAATACGCATTCCAGTAACGTAAATAAGTTCTAGCGATGCAGTCTCAAAAAATTGGAAACCAAAGGTCTAAGTAGAGACTTCTTATTCCAAAAAGTTTTTTCCTTTGTTAGAGCGCGAATCCAGAACTTCTTGCATTCCAGATAAACGCCTCTTTAATAAAGCCGCAGAGGGTTGTGGTTTTCATCTTTCGGCTCCAGCTTTGACGTTTTCAATTTTACGTTGATATTTATAGATTGCAAACCAGGGGAGGATATTAGAGGGAAAAGATAATTGCTTTTATAATTACTCTTCATTAAAACCTAAGCCGGATTCATTAGTAAAATTGAAATGCATATCAGTGACAGTTTATGATACATACATATTTTGTAGTTACTACATTCAAATGCTAAATATTAATGTTATGCCTATAACACTTAACTTTAGGTGACCTTATTTGTAAACAGCCCTTAATTCCTTGTAATACAGAAAGTAAATCTACTTATCAATAGTTCAAAATATTATAAAGAGAAATTTTAAAAATTAGTGCAGTGATTACAATGTCATAAATATCAGTATGAAAGTGCACAGTGGTTCTTTTGGCACACCCTGATCCGTTCATGCTAATTTTCGAAAACTCTGTGCAGCTTTTCAGGTGGTATGGTACCTATGGTGGCTCGTATGTTGTCTCAAATTTACCTGTGGTCTAGTTCGTTAGCATCAACTTGTGCTTAACATTGCCCCTATTGTAGTAAGAACATCTTACCGGTTAATTTCGATGCAAAATGATTTCAAATAGAAGTTCCAAATTATAGTTAGCACGACAAGAGTGTCTGGGAAAGGTGCCAGCGGACCTTCTGACGAATCCACCGCCGATTATCGAGGACGAAACATATTCGTATGTCCTTTTCATCAGGGGCATTATTACAATATGACGCCCGAACAGAGACGACGCAACGGAAAGCTGTCAAAGTCGTGGCTTTGGTCTAAAGTCATACCCGACCTTGTAAAGACCACCCAGGATGTCCGTTCTACAATTTCTGGATCAGACCCATGCTTCTATAATTTGGGATTACTGCGAAGTCAAGTCACATAAGCAAAGTGCCTTAGGGATGGCATATTGTAGTAAGAACATCCTACCGGTTAATTTCGATACAAAATGACTTCAAATAGAAGTTCCAAATTATAGTAAGCACAAACAAGGGTGTCTGGAAAAGGTACCGGCGGACCCACTGACGAATCCATCGCCGGTTACCGAGGACGGAACATCCAAACTTTTAGTGATGGTCGAAATTAGTTGTAAATTATATGTCCTTTCCATCGGGGGTATTATTCCAACAACCCATAGAAAATAGTTCAATGGTGTTAAGTCACATGATTTTGGCGGTCCATTGAATGAGTCGTTTCGCGAGATTAACGACCCACCGAATTTATTCCGCAATAAATTCATTGTAACGGTCGCTGTATGACTAGTTGCTCCATCTTTTTGAAACTAAATATGATCGAAATCAATTTCATTAATCTTCGGAAAGTAAAATTCCGTTAACATGCCATGATATCATTCCCCATTCACAGTGACGGCACGGCCATTCTCATTTTTGAAGAAATATGGCCCGATGAAGCTTTTTTACTATAAGCTGCACCGAACAATGATACTTTCCGGATATAATGAACCTTTTAACTCGCACCAGTTACGGCAATTCTGCTTATGGACGAAGTCATTTAACTAAAAATGCGCCTCATCTTAAAAGGGATTTTTCGATGGCTTTGGCTTGAGTTCTTGCTCTAATATCATCTTACATGGGTGCAGCCGACGATCCAATTTCAAAATACGTCAGGTAGTAATCCTGGAAAGCCTAAATTCTTGCGAATGGATACATTTTCGTTTGGTCGACTGTATTCACAGCACTAAGGGCATTACGTCGTCCTTTCGTTAGCTTATTATCATAAAGAGTAAACTCACTTTCTAATTTATTAATTAGCTGACGAATTCGGAGTAGAGATGGATCGGAATATATGTATGTGCATAGGATTGGGGTCTGTACACTGCGACCTGGTAGATCTATTGTAGCCCCCTACTGCTGCCAAGTCGTAAGAGTTATCTTATCGGCTAGAGCAGGTCCTCTAGTCCTACTTCCCTCAGGAAACTAGGATGTTGGACGGCTTCAAGGTAGGTAGTTCTCTTCTTCGATTTGGTATGTTACCAAGAACTTCATCCTAGGATTTTCTAGAGCGCTGCACTCTGAAAGGATATGAATAGAAGTTTCGTCCTCCTCCCCACAGAATCTGTATTCTTCTCCTTCTATCAGTCCTATTTTCTTGAGCTGTCCCT
Source organism: Diaprepes abbreviatus (assembly GCA_034092305.1). NCBI lineage: Eukaryota > Metazoa > Arthropoda > Insecta > Coleoptera > Curculionidae > Diaprepes > Diaprepes abbreviatus. The sequence goes on along the minus strand of JASJET010000343.1, from coordinate 323,571 downwards.
TCAGGTGGCAGTGCGCCCCGTCAGGACTCCTGTTAGAACTTTAAGTTGATTTGTACTTAGGCTTATGCATTCTTTCAGTTTCTTTTGGTCGTAGTTCCCAAAAAGTATCTTCGCTTGTCTCAATCCTTGCAGCTCCGTCCAATAATTGGATCTCCTGCTTCCCTCTACTATTTTTAGTTCTTCCAGCATTATGCTGTTACTGATTCCATAGAAAGGCTCTGGCCCCAGAAATGCTGTCTCAGCCCCTTTCCTCGCGAACCTGTCTATTATTTCATTCCCCTCTATCCCGGGGTATCTTGGTACCCATGGAGCGGAATGACGACCATGTTTTTCACGAAAAGCCCTTTGAATAGCAAAAAAAACCTTTTTGATATTTGATAAATAATTGAAACTGCTTATGAAGAATTGGCAAGTTTTAGTGATGACAAATGACGAACTTCTGAATTTAAACCACGTGTGTATGTTTTTCTCCATATTCTTTAATTTAATTAACTTTTTTAATGAATGTATATTTCCCCCTACAATTATCGTTGTTCTTTCATTTATTTCAGGATTGTCGTAATATATTAAACGATATTCTATCAAACTTTATTTTTAGTCCATAATCACCATTTATCTATATGGAATATCCTTAGCCTTCAAATTATGTTTTTAGCCAGAAAGATAACCCAAAATGTTTCCATACTATCTAGAGTCAAATCATCCTCTATTACAAATTGTTCCAGGTAAATTGTCCCGCCGAAAATTATCTCCCTCCCAACGATTTTAAATCCAATTGCCATGTCTAACATATGATTCCATAATAATTACCCTTGTCAAATTATCGTCTTATATTAAGTTATTTTTAGTTAAATTGTTTTCACTAATAAATTGTGGCACTCTATTTTTCTGCCTCACTGTCTTCTGACAAATTAAGTAGCTCTAAATCGAGTTCTATCTAAAAAAGAAACAAATAGCAAGACCAACATCCAACATACATCAAATATAATATGCGATGATTCTTCAATTTATTCATTGTACGCTTCCCTTTTGGACTTATTATTATTCCACGCGTTTCCCTCTTGTCATAATATGATTAACAGTTGTGTGCAAAACTTTCTTTTTCGCTCGTAATTACCACCATGAATTTTTATTCTTTACGTTCCTTTCTTCAATTTATATTGTGTCAAATTGTCGTTCGTCAAATTGTCCTTAATTAATTTACCGTCAACAAACTGTCCTCTGATGAACTATTTCAGATAAACTGTTCCTGTCAAATTATTTCTTTTGTCCCATTGTTTTGAATTTGTCTTCATTCCTAATGTCCTTCGACATGTTGTTCCTTGTCAGATTATGGTTTTCTACTAAATTATGTCCAATTTTTGAGAAACTGCTTCGGGATACAGCATATTTAACTACAGTTGGAAAATAATTTTATAATATTTTTTATTACATTTAATTCGCACTACATAAATATTTCCTCGAGATTTGCTGTGTTTTCGGTAAAAATCAATTAAAAAGTTTTAAGGGCAAAAAGCGTGCTAACGTGCAATTTGAGTTATGGTTCTGATCACATAACGCGAATGGCATCACATCATAGCAAACAAAGTAAAACTTAACGATAGTTTGTTGTATATTTTGAGATTTTTGTTTGTTTCCTGTATTGAAATTGTTTATAAATAGTGGGTAGTACTATAATGCCCATAGAGATTCATAAGCACTGCAAAAGCAATGGCTCAAACTAGCTCATAAAGGCCCCATACGCAATATCTTAAGGCTGAGCTGTTATAAGTTTTGATCAATGTTCCTTGTCTAAAGATTCATCACGTGTATATAACATATATAGACCACACATTATCTTTCTAGGACGAAAATTTGAATGAAAGACTAAACTCTTGCAAACCTATAAAAAGAAAGAAATAAACAAATCTAGAAGATGTCAAGATGAAATGAAAAAGGAATTCAACTTTGTGAAAAACTTCAACACAAAGTTGAGTCGTGAAAGTATATGGGACAGAAATGCCTTTAAAAAACTTAACAAGAATTCCATTAGGTAGTATACCGGGTGTCAACGAATCTATTAGACAAGTCATAATTTCTAGAGTATTATGTGTATCAAAATGAGAATTGGTACAGGTAAATGTTATGTGAAGAGGAGAGTTTTCGCATATTTTCCACTTTCCGGTCACTTCCGGTTTCACCGGAAATGGCCCCGGATTTGAATTCTTAAATAGAACACCCTGTATATTTTAACATCTTTGGATTTCTGAGACAATTCTAGATCAGAATGTGACATTTTAAAAACTTTTTACGCCTATTTCATTTTTTAGAGCCACTTTTAAAATTGCATCTAGGTGGCCATGATCGGACGCAAACTAATCTAAAGGCCTTAGGTGATGTCAAAAAAATACAATCGCAAAGTTTTAGTGACTAGTATGAAAGACAGGAATTGGATTAAAAATTTAACAAAATTAACAAAAAAACTAACAAAATAAACTAATAACTTAGACGACGCATTTAAAATATTTGAAAGTACAGTAGCTGAATTTGTTAAAAAGTTTAGTGTAGTAAATGTTCAAAGTGCATTCCTTCTTTTTCACGACACATTTCAGCTCGTTCAATTGTTTCTCTCAACACATTTTGTAGCATTTGGGGCGTTATACTTCTAAATGCCCGTAAAATTCTTTCTTCTAATATTTCAAGAGTAGCTGGGACTGCTCCATAGTAAACCCTTTCTTTAACATATCCCCAGACAAAGAAATCGAGCACCGTAAGATTCGGTGAGCGGGCTGGCCACCGTACCGGACCATTGGTTGCAATAATTCGATTATTAAAATGCTCTATTAAATAATTAAGAACTTCTCTAGTATTGTGAGGCTGTGCTTCATCTTGTTGAAAGTAAATTCGCCGTAAAACTGCTAAAGGTATATCATTGAGATGATTTTCGATTTCATTTTGAAGAAAACCTAAGTATCTAACTGTTAACTGACCTTGAAACAATATTGGCCCAATTATTCTGTTTCCAACGATACCAGCCCAGACATTGACGCCAAATCTTTGTTGAAAATTGCTCTCTCTCATTTCATGTTGATTTTGTTGGGCCCAGTACCGAGTATTTTGCTTATTGAACATACCATTATTTGTAAATCGGAATTCGCCGGAAAATAGAATAAAATCGATAAAATTTGGGTTAACTCTATGATTTTGAAGCAGCCAATCACAAAAACACTACCCGTCTATCGCCATCCTCAGTATACAAATGTTGATGTAACTGATATTTAAATGCTCGATATCCATGCTTTTTCAATATTTTTCTTGCTGATCCATAACTTATCTGCGTTCTTGACTAATTTTTCTTAACGAAACTGTTTTATCAACCTCAACCATAGCAAGTACGTTAATCTCAGTCTCTTCATTTATGATAAACCTCTGTTCCGCCTCTTGATTTAATATTTGCCGAAAACGAGTCTCGACATACGGAAAATACTGATGGGCTGGATGTTGCCGATTCGGATATCTATGAGCATACAACTCGGCAGCATTCCTTGAATTTCTATGACACTCTCCAAATATTAATAACATATCCACTTTTTTACTTTGAGTATACATTATTTTAACTAAACTTAACGAAAATTAAGAAACTTTTACGTCTGTTCTTAGAGCGTATGTCACTGTCATTATCTACTTAAGTGAGTGCTTTGTTTTCCAAAGAAGACTTGATAAAAACAGTTGCAAATTATTATGCATCATGGCTGTCCATGGCGCACTTGTCATAAGTAAATAAATTATCCAGTATTTTGCTTAATAATATTTAATTTCTGTTCTTATGTCTAATCCAATCGCAAATAAATTAGTACCGTTAGATTCGTCAAAGAATGCTTTTTTCGAAAAGTAGTTGTCAAAAAGGGGTCGCCATTTGAAAATTAATAGTTAGAAATGAAAACGTAATTTTGTCAACTTGTCTTATTCCTGTCTTTCATACTAGTAACTAAAACTTTGCGATTGTATTTTTTTGACATCACCTAAGGCCCTTAGATTAGTTTGCGTCCGATCATGGCCACCTAGATGCAATTTTAAAAGTGGCTCTAAAAAAATGAAGTAGACGTAAAAAGTTTTTAAAATGTCACATTCTAATCTAGAATTGTCTCAGAAATCCAAAAATGTTAAAATATACAGGGTGTTCCATTTAAAAATTCAAAACCGGGGCCATTTCCGGTGAAACCGGAAGTGGCCGGAAAGTGGAAAATATGCGAAAACTCTCCCCTTCACATACCATTTACTTGTAGCAATTCTCATTTTGATACACATAATACTCTAGAAATTATGACTTGTCTAATAGATTCGTTGACACCCGGTATAGATCTGCCATTTTCAAGGTTAACAATTGGCCAGAAAAGTCCGAGATACATTGGTATAAAAGCGTGCAATCATGATTTGTGCTTCCATAAATGTTTCAATGGAAGTAACAATCTAACTACATTTAAAAACAAAGTGAGATCCTTTCTTATTGATAAGTGCTTTTACTAAGTGGGTGATTTTTTCTCACTGTAAAAATATATTAATTTCAAACTGTTTTATATGTACGTAATCTCCAATTCCTTTTATTTGATTAATTTATAAAATACCTGTATTTTTTTTCTATGTATGTATGTATTGGCATGTACATGTAAGTATGTATGTACATGAGCGTAAATCTATATATGTTTTCAAACAGCCTCTTATCTATACCAAATTGTCTCGAACGAAATTTTATTTCAGTACATGGTCTTCGTTCAAAAAACATACACCAATAACGACAAATACAATATACCTGACACAATATCCCGCGCGTTTTCGATTTATCCGTTGTTTGCTTCCCGCTATCATTTATCAGACTCATTGTTATTCCGTGTGTTTCGGCCTTGTCGGGAGAATATGGTGAATTAATTGGGTGTGTTATGCGGCGAGACTTGTGGGAGTTTATTGAATGGCACGTCACAAATTGCCGGGAATAATTAATCGTCTGCGCGTCTACATTGTTGCAAAGAAATATATGATAGTTATTTATAATGAAAGGAAATTAGCGATAAACCGAGACATTTAAAAAATACGTCATCATTCATTTGATAGAGAAGTTATCAGTATACAAATTATATAATAAACAACAGTGGCGACTTTTTCTTAGGTGTGCGGATTTGCGCAACCACCAAAAAAATTGTAAATTAAAATAAAACATATTAATAAATATAAGTGTATTTTTTTTAATTTCTACTGATATATATATATATATATATATATATATATATATATATATATATATATAATTTATTTTACTTCACCTAAATATCATTAATAATTTGTCTGTATTACGCCTGGAAACATTATCGCTTTGCTGGTTTGTAATTTTAATGCAATCCAAACTAATCCATTGGAGCGTATATGGAGTTGCCTATCTAACACGTAAAGATAAATTTCGTCTCATAAGCTTCATGTAGGTTGCAAGTCGACTTGCAAACCTGTATTTAGTCTGCCCCACAAAATATCCCTCTACTAGAAAAATTTCTCTTATGCAACCATTGAACGAGTATTAGAATTTTTGGTTCCAATCGGGTATGGCACTGTTAGTATCAAGTAAAGGTTTCTTCTTCAAGCAGCGGTTAAACTATTCTTTTAGTTCAGGTTATAGAATACAACCGTGGTGTCTACTGTGCCGGTATTTCTATTCGTGATGTCTACTGTACCTGTATTTTAATTTTTGTGAAAGTGACTATGTTTTCACTTTGATCAAGATATTTTGTTACGTTTTAAAGAGGTTACAAATGTTTGGCGAGAAAAAAAAACATCCAAAATTTAGTGCTCTGTCCCAAACTGTGCAGATGAATACAGTGGCTGATTTCTATTTCCGAATTCAAAGGATTCCGAGTTACGAAGGAATTTATAAAAACTATTGTGTATGTGTTAGACATTTTTAAGAATCTCTTGTAAGATATTCTCGAAAAGTAGTTAAATATAATGCAGTTCCTGCTCTCTGTCTACATGTATGTGTAAGTAAAACCAAGTGAGTGCTTTTTTATTTTCTAAAAAATATGAGCGGCTCGTGGTATGGGGTTCAAGCAATTATAAAAAAACCTATGAATATGCTAGAATATTAAATCAAATTGTTAACAAACGCTTACCTCGTTCAGCTCCTACAAGATACAATTTTAATTCTAGAATTGTCTGTACCATTTTTTATATATGTAAATTCTCCTTTCAGGCAGGGAATATGAAAAATATATACACAAACAGTTTATTTCCTTCAAATATTGCTCTGGTCCTCTCTCCATACGCGTTTCGATCATGTGAGTGGAGCTGTATCGGACCGAGAGCAACATTAGCAGGAAATAACTGATATAACAAATATAAATTTCAAGGTTTGTCGGCAGGATATTGCACCTGCCATTCTACCGACCTCGATGTCAGACTAAAAAATATCGCCAGTCGAACGACATCTATGAATCATTGGAGTAATGTGAAATTTTTAAAAAATGAAAATTTCAGTAGGAAATAAAGAAATCTTTCTACCGTATTCAAATAGTTTGTTATATATGTAAATTCTCCTTTCAGGCAGAGAATATGAAAAATATATATACAAACTGTTATTTCTTGCAAATATCGCTCTGGTCCTCTCTCGATACGCGTTTCGATCACCTCATGATATCGTCAACCTCATGATATCGTCATTGGAGCTGTATCGGGCCGAGAGCAACATTAGCAGGAAATAACTGATATAAGAAATATAAATTTCAAGGTAGGTCGGCAGGATATTGCACCTGCCATCTACCGACCTCGATGTCACACTGAAAAATGTCGCCAGTCGAACGATATCTATGAATCATTGGAGTAATATGAAATTTTAAAAAATCAAAATTACAGTAAGAAATAAAGAAATCTTTCTGCCGTATTTAAATAGTTTGTTATACATGTAAATTCTCCTTTCAGGCAGAGAATATGAAAAATATATAATCAAACAGTTTATTTCCTGCAAATATCGCTCTGATCCTCTCTCCATGCGCGTTTCGATCACCTCATGACCATTGCATATTTGCAGGAAATAAACTTTTTTTATATATATTTTTCATATTCTCTGCCTGAAAGGAGAATTTACATAAATAACAAACTATTTAAATACGGCAGAAAGATTTCTTTATTTCTTACTGAAATTTTGATTTTTTAAAAATTTCACGTTACTCCAATGATTCATAGATGTCGTTCAACTGGCGATATTTTTCAGTCTGACATCGAGGTCGGTAGATGGCAGGTGCAATATCCTGCCGACTTACGTTGAAATTTATATTTCTTATATCAGTTATTTCCTGCTAATGTTGCTCTCGGCCCGGAGCTGTAGCTCCACTGACGACATCATGAGGTGATCGAAACGCGTATGGAGAGAGGACCAGAGCGATATTTGCAGAAAATAAACTGTTTGTATATATATATATATATATATATATATATATATATATATATATATATATATATATATATATATATATATATATTTCATATTCTCTGATCGAAACGCGTATGGAGAGAGGACCATAGAGCTTCATATAATTTTTTTTCAAAATGTCATTCGTTTTCGAGTTACAAGCCGTCCAAGTCAAGTTTTTATTTTTTGTTTTTTGAATTACTCGCTTACAGGAAAACCGATTTGACTAATATTTGAAAGATAGGCTAAGTCTTCTGCGCTTCATCATTTTAGTAACAATTCACATTGATTGTTTGCCGCTAGAGGGCACTTTACCTACATTGAAAATTGTTTTTTTGTCATAATTTTTTAGTGTTGACAGCTACAGTAGTTTTTGGCATAATTTCTGAAAGACTGATGCCAGGCCTTTAAAAAAGGTGCTCTTTATTTACATCGCTAAACCCAACGGTTTAGACGTAAATCACCCTTAAAAATTAAGTGGTAAATTTACTTTTCTCATTTCATTACCACCAGCTACCAGGTAAATAGCTATCAAAGTATGCTAGAGCTGTCAGTTTAACATCAAATAAATTCGCTTTTTAAACTATTTAATTTATAATCTTAAAATAACTAATAATGGCTAATCACCAATATTCAAATATCGAATATTGTGATATCCATTTTTGTTATGGAAAAGCAAATGGTAATGCAGAGTTGGCAAGAAGATATTATATGGAGAGTTATCCGGAAAGAAATATCCCTCATGCTCAAACATTTTCCAGTGTGCACAGGAGGCTTGCGGAATGTGGTTCCTTTAAAAGTTATAATGGAAATAGGGGAAGACCTAGAACTGCTAGAAACGTGCAACAAGAAGAAAGGGTGCTTGAAATTATTGAAGATAATCCAGGTATTAGTACTAGAAAAATTGGGAATGAAGTGCGGCTCTGTCAGGCTAGTTCATGGAGGATACTAAGAGAAGAACAACTCTACCCGTTTCATTCAAAAAAGGTGCAGGCTCTTTATGACGATGATCGGCCGAGACGGTTGGAAATGTGCAATCAGATCCTAGCTAAGTATGAACACGATAATCGATTAATTGGCGTCATATTATTCACTGACGAAGCTGGTTTCACTCGTGATGGCATAACAAATCTACACAACATCCACACATATGCTTACGAGAACCCAAACAATGTGGTAGAAACGAAACATCAGCGTAGATTTTCACTAAATTTGTGGGCAGGGATAATAGGAGATTACCTTATTGGTCCTCATTTCTTTGATGGCCCATTAACTGGTGACGTATACTTAGATTTTATCCAAAATCGTTTCCCATTGTATCTGGAAGATGTGCCATTGGAAGTAAGGGCCAACATGTGGATCCTCCAAGACGGAGCTCCGCCCCACTTTAGTATACGTGTCCGACAGTATTTGAATGCAACGTATCCTGAGCGATGGATAGGACGAAGTGGACCATTGGCATGGGCAGCGAGGTCACCAGACCTTAATCCTATGGATTTTTTTTTTGGGGTCATTTGAAACAATTGGTGTACGATATTCCAGTAATCAACGTCGAGGATCTTCGCTTCAGGATAATCGAAAAGTGCCAAATTATTAAAGAAACACCAGGAATTTTTCATCGAGTTAGGCGACATTTTTTGAAGACTGTTAGGAAATGTATGGAAGAAAATGGGGGACATTTTGAGAATCTTTTTTAGTTTGTTTAGTACTGTTTCATTAATTTTTATCAATTAAATGTATATCGCAATAATCCATAATATGAATATTTACTGATTAGCCATTATTAGTTATTTTAAGATTATAAATTAAATAGTTTAAAAAGCGATTTTATTTGATGTTAAACTGACAGCTCTAGCATACTTTGATAGCTATTTACCTGGTAGCTGGTGGTAATGAAATGAGAAAAGTAAATTTACCACTTAATTTTTAAGGGTGATTTACGTCTAAACCGTTGGGTTTAGCGATGTAAATAAAGAGCACCTTTTTTAAAGGCCTGGCATCAGTCTTTCAGAAATTATGCCAAAAACTACTGTAGCTGTCAACACTAAAAAATTATGACAAAAAAACAATTTTCAATGTAGGTAAAGTGCCCTCTAGCGGCAAACAATCAATGTGAATTGTTACTAAAATGATGAAGCGCAGAAGACTTAGCCTATCTTTCAAATATTAGTCAAATCGGTTTTCCTGTAAGCGAGTAATTCAAAAAACAAAAAATAAAAACTTGAACTCGAAAACGAATGACATTTTGAAAAAAAATTATATGAAGCTCTACCCTTATTTTGTCAAGTAGAATCACCCCCTTAAGTTTCGTGATCGATTTTTGAATCACCCTGTATATATATATATATATATATATATATATATATATATATATATATATATATATATATATAAATATATATATATATATATATATATATATATATATATATATATATATATTTCATATTCTCTGCCTGAAAGGAGAATTTACATATATAACAAACTATTTAAATACGACAGAAAGATTTCTTTATTTCTTAGTGAAATTTTGTCTGTACCATATTCGAATACAAAAACAGCATTCTAGAGACAATGGAAAAATCTTAGATGACAGTAGAAATTTTAGTACCACGAACCAATCATTAGGGTAGGTCAAAATTCTCAAAAGCAAGAGTTTTATGGTTAAACTTATTTTACAAAATAATGCCTCAAGTTGATTTGTTAATTGTAAGTTTTAAACAAGACAAATGACGCTGTTATTGTAAATAAAAATATATTATCATTTGAATCAAAATTAACAGAAATTAGAAATAATATTACCTCAAACGACGTTGAACCATTTCCATCTACTTCAAAACGACGTAAGCTCGATGATTTCTCGGAGTTTTCTCGGGAAGCAAAAGAAGTTAGTGTTATAATTATTCGTCAAACAAACGAACGATTTAGCTTTACAGGTCACTTGGTAGCAGCCAGTTTTTTTTTGGAACAGTATGTCAAATATAGTACATATTTTCTTGAACAGAAATTTAAGGATACGATTAACATTTACCCCTTTTTATCGAACAAAAACTCCGTATAAAACTGACCGTTATATGTAAAACTGAAGAATTTAGATCAATTTTGGGACTTCTTGTACTTTATAAGTATCTTTCGCAAAATATCGAGCTAAGTGAGACGTTTAGTGAAGCTCTAAAACTTTTTAAAATTTTAGTTACCATTCCGATGGCATTGGCTTAAGTAGAACGGTGCTCTTCTACCCTCAAACGAATAAAAACGTTTTTACGGAATACTATGAGCCAAGAAATACTTTCAGCTTTGGCAATTCTTTCTAAAGAAACGGATCTTATCGCATCGACGTATGGATTTCTTTATAAATAATTCACAAAGTAAATTACACAAGTCTGCAAAAAAAATTGAGAGCTGTTTTTTTTTTTTGCGTAATTCTTATGTTTTTGGGTGTGCTGAATCCGAAAATGATTTTGTCATAGAACGTCACGTTTTCTGACAATGTAGGTATCTATGTTAAACAAGTTATCATCTTAAAATAAAAGATAAAAGACTAAAAAAAATTTTTAAAATTTATAATTGCATAGCAAAACTTATTTTTTTATCTAAAATACATTCATTAGTAAGCACTAAACACATTTCTTTTTCCTAGTGAGACTCCTTTTGGTACATTTTCGCTTGTAGGAAGCATCTGGAAGGTCTCTCTAAAGCGTCCAACAGTAGTCTGCCAACATTGAGACGCTCCATCTTCCCTGGTATCTTTTTTCCATCTCCTTAATATCTTGGTGAAATCGTTCAACTTGCTCTTCACTAACATCTCCTAAATTTTCTGGAAAGTAGTCGAGGTGGGAATGAAGAAAATGTACTTTTAAACTCCTTAGGCAACCTTAAAGCTTGAAATGCTTTTAACATTCTTTTGACGATTTGTTTGTAGTTAAGGTCTTTGTTATTGCCTAAAAATTTCTCTATAACTTCTTTAAAGGCAATCCACCCTTCTCTTTGAGGATCCGTCATGGTTGTGATGAATTGTGGATCAGCGATAAGCCGTCTAACATCTGGTCCAACGAAAACACGTTCCTTCAACTTTGCCTCCGAGAGGCCTGGAAACTTTGGTATTAAGTATTTGAAGCAATTTCCATCTCTTGGAAGTGACTTTACAAATTGCTTCATCAATCCCAGCTTTATGTGAAGCGGTGGTAGAAGAACTTTATGAGGAGGCACCAAAGTTTCATGCAGGACGTTCTTTTAGCCAACATTAAGCTCCCTCGGAGGCCAACACTTTTTGGTCCAGTGATTTGCTCGGTCTCTACTATCCCATAGACACAAAAAGCAAGGGAATTTGGTAAACCCAGATTGTTGTCCGAGCAACATGCCCAAGATTTTTAAATCACCGCACACTTGCCAACCGTGGTCTTTATATTTTAGTTTGCAAAGAACCAATTCCAGGTTCTTGTAGGTTTCCTTGAGGTGTACGGAATGACCGACAGGAATGGAAGCATAGAAACCGCCATTGTGAAGCAGAACTGCTTTAAGGCTTCTTTTTGAAGAATCTATGAAAATACGTCACTGTGCTGGGTCGTATGAGGTCTTTAACGTATCCATCAAACCTTCAATATTGGTACAATAAACCAACTCGTCTTCTTGGGCAAAGTAGGAAGTGAACTGCTTCTCACGATGTCTAAACCAGGAGGAAGACACTCCCGGCAAAAGTAAGTTCCTGCTTTTGAGCCTTGATCCAAGCAACTCAGCAGCGTTTTTGGGAAGATTCAAGTCTCTTATCAAATCATTTAGCTCGCCCTGAAAAAAAATTTCGGACTGCTGTCATCTTTAAATTCAAAACTTGACTTGTCATCGGGTTCAGGTACAGCACCATTTTCATCAGAACTAGGAATCTCTTCCAAGGTAGCAGGGGCCTTGGGCACTGGTATTTCAGTCTCATGAGGGATGGGACGAATAGCTGATTGCAGATTGGGGTATGAAATTGACTGCTTCCGTTTTGAATTATACCTTTTCACATTACACGAACAAAAGTAACAATCATCACTATAGTTCTTTTGATCGCACTATACCATAGGAATCGCATATCGGAAAGCTTTTTTCTTGCCCTTAAACCAATTTCGAAGATCTTCAACACATCGTTTGCAGACTTTATGAGGTGCCCATACTTTATCATGATCTCCAAGTTTTAAGCCAAAATACGCGAAGTATACTTTTTTTACAAGGTTCGTAATATTAAGTTGTTGCTTTAATACCATATATTCGCCACAAATATAACAGAAACTGTCAGACGAATTCACACACTTCCGCACAGACGCACTATATTGAACAATGACGAGTTAACACGTAATTGTACCGCGCCACTTTCTACACTGGCTGTATTCTTTTGAGTAAATTATCACTGATCAAAGTGAACAAAGTGAAACTGATAACTTCATGTTCTTTTGAATATGCATTTACTTGTCATTGGGTCGAAGTGATCATGATTACTTCAAGTGATAGAACTGAAAGTGATCATTACTCAAAAGAATATACCTATAATCGAAGCGCGCACGTTCAGGTTACAAAATGTTTATGTTTGTTAATTTAGCTCACACAGGGCGTTCTTTATTTAGAAAGTAATGATAGTTATGGCCTGTATATATTTAGAAACAGTAATCAAAATAAAATAGTACCTATTTATTTATGACTTCAAGTTAGCCCAAAAAACCTCTTTCTTATAATAAAATTTTGCGTTTTGCAAAATAACCTGACGTTCTGGAATTTTTGAGTATTTTTTTAGTTTTCAGAACATCTAAATACATAGAAATCAGTTGAAAACATCCAGACAGCATTTTTGTTGCAGACCTGTGTTATACGTGCATTTTGTTTTGACTGCTATATTTTTAAAATTTACTACCTTCTTCATGTTTAGTTATTTAAAGTACACTGCTTTGTTTTATACTAATTAAATTTTTTAAGCGTTTTATTTTTTCATCCACCGGTGCCTATTATGACAGGTTTTATATTTATCTATGTTTTTAATGTACCATTGGAATTGCAACCCCTACTTTTTTAATGCATCAGCCGCCACTGCCAAACATATTTAAAATTGCTATAGACAATGTTGAAGACTGATTAAAATGTTGTTAGCAGACTTGCATTGACTTTATCTTTCCCGTCCAAAATCTCTCAGAAATAGAAATAAAAGAACTTCGTAAGGATGAATCCATCAAAATTCTACCAAGAAAATGCACGGTAACACTTGACTAGGAAATCTGTAATATTTTTGAAAGAGGAAAATATAGACTGCTATTTCCTAACCCAACCAGATTTATAAACTCAAAAATCTACCAAACACTAAAGAAATACAAAGAGTATATTCTTGACAAACTTTGATCAACCCTTACACCACATTTACAGTAACCCACCACACATTTACCGACTACCGAAAATTTACAAAACCTGTCTATTATTAAAACCTATAACCAGCTTTAAAGAATCCCCAGCAAGTGCACTAGCGAAGTTTCTTCTAAAAATCATACAGCCTTTAGAAAATAAGACTAACACGTACTTCAAAAATTCCACACATCCTGTGAATACTATTAGGAGTATTAATCTAACGCCCGGCATAAGTTTCGATGGGGAATCTCTATATGCTAATGTTCCATTAGGGGAATAAGTAAACATAATCAAAACTGGACTTGAAAGTGATGCAACATTATCAGATCTAACCACGTTAGTATTGGACAGGGCGATGGATCTTCTGGACTATTGTCTTCGTAGTGCTTATTTTCAACTAAAGGACATATTCTATGCTTAGATAACGGCCTTTCAATAGATTCTTCGGTCATTGTAGCCAATATATAGGGTGTCCGACATCTAGAGATTTCTATCGGATAATCGGATATATTTAGAAGCTTTTTTACCTCTTGAAAATTTTCGTTGGCATGAGCGGTTTCGCTAAGAAAAAAATATTTTCAGTTACCATATAACAATTAACGATAATAAGAAAAAATACCTGTAACAATAATTTTGCGAGTAACTTTGTCGCTATGGCATTTAATAGTTTGAGTATTGGCACATTAACATCACTGTATAAAACGTCAACTAAAGTGAGATCATCATTCTAAATTTTTAAGCCTATATTATTATTAAACATGTACAACTACACGCGCTCCGACAAAATTGACTTAATCTTGGTGTATGGGTTTCGTAAAGGAAATGGGCGTAGAGATTTCTTAACCGTCGAATGCCAAATCATCCAACATTTGCCAATAATGAGCGTCATCTCCGAGAACCGGACTTCTTTAAGAAAAAAAAAATTAAGGTAGGGGTGGTATTCGGACAACTCGAACAGTCAAAGAAGAAGACGAAATTTTGGATCGAGATAAAGAAGAACCTAGTGTTAGTACCCGCCGCTTAAGGCCTGAGTTGAACATCCCTAATATTATTGTAAAAGATATTTTAAAAGAACAGTTCCATATCAAGTCTAAAATGTTCAAGAACTTCTACCGAAATTTTATTTTTCGATTTCAAGTTTTGAATTGAGTCGAGTTTCTAAGATAGCAAAAAAGTACCCATTTTATTCAAAGTTGTAGACCAGATAAAACTGAACAACAAAAAATTCTTTAATTCTGCCCTAAGAACCTTCAAATATCAATCTGGACAAAACCGGAAAAATGTAAAATTTTAGATTTCGAAAAATACCATATTAAATTTTTTTAAAACAATGTTAAATTCGTTATATTGTTGTGGAACCAACATCTTACCACCGCTTTCCGGCAAAACTGGACTTAAATAGAGGTCCAAGTTTGTGGAAAGTACAAGGATGTCTGGGAAAGATACCGGTGGATCCCACTGATGAGTCCACCATCGGTATCGGGACGAAACATCCGTACATTTTAGGTGGTCGCACATAGTTCTTTAGTTATATGCCCTTTCCATCAGGGGCATTACTACGACAACATATACTCTCAAAACCCCCAATACCAATCTTGAATAAAATCGAGAGACGTAATATTTTTGGCGCACCATATTACATCCACCATATTGAATTTTTTTAAAATAATTTAAAATTCGCAATGAGACCCTCAAATACTACCCTCTATCAATTTTGGAAAATAACTGATAAAATTGATTTTTTTGTCCGTGATATTATCAGCACCATCTTAGATTCTACTTAACCAATTTCGGCCAAAATAAAATGGGAACATTTTGGCGACTTTATGAAGATAACGCAAAATATTTTATTCAAATCAGTGCCGCCATTCCGGAGTAATTGACGTACATATATAAAAAACATAGCGGTCGAATTTAGCACCTCCTTGTTAAAAGAAGTCGGTTCATGTGAGTATGGTGAAATACATATTGAAGAAACCAAGGGTTCACTAAAAGTTAGAATTAAGCCACCTAACACTTATACACAAAAAGGGGAAACGTCGAGATCTGGTATTGCAGACTGAGCTTGGAATGCTTAGCCACACTGAAGCTGGGGTAAAATATGTATAGAACTCAACATGAAAAAAAAAATAGAAAATTTATTGAAGTAGCTTATATTAAAAATAATAATGGAATCTTCAGTAAACCTAGTGTTGAGATACCTACACTACCATCACTACTTTGTAACATCAATCATTAAGGTGTGTACAGTGAAGTGAAACTTTGCTCATCGGTCCTTAAATATAGAATTAGAAGAAGAAACAGGAGATTGACAGAACCAAAAGGAGGAATCCCCCAAGGACAACCCCATCGAATATCAGGGAACATAAGGAGCCCAGGTCAGCTTACCATTTGTACGCTACGAATGAGTGAAGTGCGCATGAATGTGCACAAAACAGGAGAAGACAACTTTACATTGAATGTGAAATGTAAGGGAGTGCGATACAATAGGTGCACTGACACCTGGAGCGGAAACACTAAAGCGTGCTAACTGGAGGTTTATAAGGCTACAGCCCGAAACCAATGAAACACTCACAGTGCGCTCCTGTAGACTGTAGCTTCACTACAGTTTACCGAAGTAGATCATGGGGACCTTCAGTCAACGGGGGGGGGGGATTAGCCGGTAGGAATCCGGCACTACCTTCTCTCTTCGTGTTGGTGTCTATGCAAGATTTCCCCTCCCTATAAATAAATAAATATATATATATATATATATATATATATATATATATATATATATATATATATATGTATATATATATATATATATATATAAATATATATATATATATATATATATATATATATGTATATATATATATATATATAAATATATATATATATATATATATATATATATATATATATATATATATATATATATATATATATATTCAGTTTATACTTGATAGCGATTCGAGATACGACCTAATCGAAACGACATACAAAAAAAATAAAGACAATACATGCCCGACAATAACATTTTAGTCAATATTTAAAATTGTTTTAAAAGGATAAACTTTTTGGCCCTAACTCACTGAAAAATCATTTCTGTCAGCTGTGAAAATGATTAAAAAGGGCAATAAATGTGACTCCGCGAAACAATTTAGATCACAAAAGAAACAAAAAGGAGGGCGTAAAATATAATAATCGGATTACGAGATCTGAATCGAGGGGTGTGTCTCGGTGTTGATATAACATTTTTATAGAAGTTATATTAAATCAGAAATTATCTTTGGGAATGTATCAGGTGTGAAAAAAATAAATTGACAAAGCGCCAAATCAGATTTCAAATCGAAAAATTTTATCCAGTGACAAATACAAACAAAAAGCATGAAGATGGTGAAAGTTTTTTAAAGCCAACAACGAAAAACCAAGATTATAACCAAACTTCCATATTCTCACTCCGAATTATTAAATGTGTCGTAAATTTCTGTCTGTAAGAATGATGAAGTGTTGAGATTACCAAATGAGAACCAAATAACAATTATAATAATAATCCAGCACATAAAGTAATAGTAGTGGTCTAGTTTGGTAGTTTAGTTTAGTTGAGTTAGATTGGTACTGGACGGTTTTGATGGATCATACAGTTGCTCATAGTAAACCAGATATAATAACAGATAAAATTTCTCGGCGAACTACACTAATCGACATTACTGTACCTAACAACAAGAACCTAAGGTCAAAATAAAACGAGAAAATCGCCAAATACAGAGATCTGGAGGTGCAAATTCGAAGACGACGGGCACTGAACAGCGTCCAAACGATTCCCATCATTTTATCAACTGGAGTGATACCAAAGAACCTCCTGTAGAATATCAAGGGACTGGGTCTTAGTGAGTATCGGTATAAGCCGATTCAGAAAGCAGTTCTCCTTGCAACAGCGCGAACCATCTGAAATTTCGTAGGAAACATAGTAGATCACGTCACGTAGGACCCGAAAACATGGAAAGGGTTCCCACAGAGCTTCATACTTTTAGTATTTTTGTATACCTGGTATGAGTCAATATTCCCTGTAAGGAGTGCTTAGCCGTTTGGTTTGAAATCATAAAAAAACCAGCACATAAAATCTATATTGGAGAACAACGAGTTCATACTGTGCTGAAATCGAACTGTGCTTACAAAACATACATTTGCACATAACAAGCCACACGTCGAATAAATTCTGCTCTAGTCCTTAAGAAAGTTTGAAAAAATTTAAAAATAAATAAAATGGGGGTCAGGTACTACATGCCCTATGTTAGAAGCATTTCGGAAAAAGTTAGAAGAATAGAAGAACGATATAACATTATTGTTGTTTTCAATTCAAATGACTCTCTGAGAAACCTGCTTACTAGGATCAAACCAACTCCAATTGATATAAAGATCTGTGTATCAGATATTATGCGAATATGGCACCGCCTATGTTGGCGAACCAAAGGCACCCCTAGACGTAAGGTGAAAGAACACCAGAAGAACACATCTCAAAACATCGTGATATTGAACAATAAATAAAGACAATGAAAGTCCAACAAACATCTACTACTTCGCAAGAAACATCGTTGTGTCTGAGCTGCAAACAAACACTGGTATTGAGATACTTAATCTTTGACAACCACTATTTTATAACATCAAATCATTGAGGTGTGTACAATGAAGCGAAACCTCACGCTTTAATGGACACAGTTCATATATAAACTTGCAGCCTTAAGACAAAACATTCAGTTTACACAGTTCATTAAAAAAGTTCTGAGGTTAATTTTGTATAAGACATACAACTAGCACTATCTGTTAGCGGACGACAGAAATATGTAATATCATGTCTTAGTTATCCACAGTGGAGATATGAGCATTGTAACTCCATTTATTGGCCAACTGCGTTCGTTTGAAGTAGACGGGTTTTTGCCACTGCGTCATAATTTTCGCTATGGAGTAACGCGCCGCAATCAAATTTTCTTTCAAACTGGAAAAAAGTGGTTCGGAAACATCCAAATTGTTGAAAACCGCATATGGTGAGAATTGTTTAAGCCGCAGCAAGATTCGTAGTAATCGCCGAATTACGGTTGCAATTTTATCAGTGAAACTCAACATCTTTGTAGGAAGCGTGCACCATATTTTGCACAATGTTCTTAGGAAAAAAGTGTTTGCGCAGTTCGTTACTTATTTACTTCTTCTTCTTCAAATGCATATCCACTAATGGATGTTTGCGATTACAGTTTCCATTTTTTCCCTACTTCTCGCGGTGTGTATCAGTGTCTGAATATAGTGCAACCCCGTCCACTGTCTGATATTACGGAGCCAGGACATCTTATTTCTACCAATTCCTCTTTTGCCCTCGATCTTGCCATCAATCATCAACTGTAGGAATTGGTATCTCTCATTTTGCATAATGTGCGGTCTTTCTTTTCTTGATTATGATGAGTAGTTCACGTTCTTTCCCAATACGTGAGAGAACTTCTTCATTGGTCATTCTCGCTGTCCATGATATCTTAAGGATTCTTCTGTATATCCACATCTCGAAAACCTCTAATTTATTGATAGAGCTTGTCTTTAATGTCCAACCCTTCACACCATAAAGAAGTATTGACCATACGTAACCTTTTATGAACCTCAGTCTTAATTTCAAGTCAAAATCCGAACACGTAAGCACTCGCCTGAGTTTTACAAATGCCTATCGCGCCTGTTCAATGCGACATTTTACTTCATTGTCAGAAGTCCATTCTTCGAAAATTCATGTGCCCAGATATTTAAATTTGGTTACTCTTTCTATGGGTACTGCGTTGAATCTTATGTTGGCGTTTTGGAATAAATTGGGATTCCTTGAGATAATCATGAATTTTGTTTTCCTTGTATTGATGTTCAAGCCCATTGATTTACTGCGCTCTCCTATTATGTTGATGAGTTTCTGAAGGTCGTTTATATTGTCGGCGATTAGAACTGCGTCATCCGCATAACGGATGTTATTAATCCATATTCCGTTAACTTTAATTCCCATTTCAATATCTTTCAAAGCCTCCTGGAAAATTGTTTCCGAATAAAGGTTAAACAGGAGAGGGGACAGCACACACCCTTGTCGCACTCCTCTTCGGATTTGTATCTGGTTGGATATATTATTGTCTGATTTTATCTGCGTGGTTTGACCCCAGTATAAGCTTTCAATGCATCGGATGTCTTTCTGATCTATGTCGAGTTTTCTAAGAAGCAGTTTATGATGTTGTACACGATCGAATGCTTTTTCATAATCTATGAAGCATAGGCACACATCTTTTCTCTGATCGTAACAGTTCTGAACAAGCACCTGTGTAGCGACTATCGCTTCTCTCGTACCTAGGTCCCGCCTAAACCCAAACGGTGAGTCGCTTATGTCTCTTTTGCATTTATTATATATTCTTTGATGTATTATTTTTAGAAATATTTTTAGTGTATGACTCATCAAACTAATGAGTCTATGATCTTCACATTTTCTTGCGTTGGTCTTCTTAGGCAAGGGAATGAAGGTAGAGCATAGCCATTGTTTGGGGTAGCAACCCGCTTCGTAAGTAATGTTAAATATTTTATGAAGCGCCGCGATGCTTCTTTCATCCAAAAGTTTCAATATCTCAGACGGTGTCTCGTCTGGGCCAGTCGTCTTGTTGTTTTTTGAATTTTGTATAGCTTTTTCTATCTCTTCTTTGGTGATTGATGGGCCCGTTAAACAGTCGCTCCTATTACCCGATTCCAGAGATCTGTCGTCATAGAAGAGTGCTTCTACATACTTTTCCCACACATTGTTTTTTTTTTCTTTTTTTTTTGCTTTTTTTTCTTTTTTTCTTTTTTTTTTTTCTTTTTTCTTTTTTCTTTTTTTTTGTACTTATTTACGGAAGAGCTGAAAAGGCGCTGTGTGGGCAAATTGGTTACAGGAGCAGCCACGCATGAAAATTTTTTTAAATAGAAATGTAACTGGCGACCAAATGCCAAATCGCTGAATGGCAAGGTTGGTCCATTAAAGTTCGAATGACAAAGTCGAAAATCAAAACGATGCTCATTTCGTTTTTCGATTCTCGCGGGATTATCCATAATGAATTGGTGCTCCCGGGCCAAACAGTGAACGCACAATTCTACAAAAGTATGGATCGATTTTTGAAGTGGAATCGGCGTCTGAGATCGGAATTGTACCTTACCGGTTACTGGTCTCTGTTGCACGACAATGCGCCAGCTATTCAATACTCATCATATAATTTTTGGCCCAAAAGATGGTCTCCATGATTCATCACCCACCCTTCTCGCCAGATCTGGTTCCGACAGACTTTTTCCCCTAAATTGAAAATGGCGATGAAGGGAGAACTTTTTGAAAAGGTTAAGGCGATTCCAAGGAATGTGATCAGGTTCTGAAAAAGAGGAGTTTTCCAGCTCATTCCAACAGCTATATGAGCGCAGCAAAATTTGTACGGAACAAGGAGGAGATTATGTTGAAAATTAAATTTTTCTAAACTCCTGTTTTTATTCGAAAAGAAAATTAGTCCCGGAGGCGTCGACGTTATTAGTCTTTTAGCGTGGAACCCTGGTTGTTTTGAATATTATTTCCACTTCTTCATAATTTGGTCAGCAGTTGGATGTCCTTCAAGAAATAGATTACGTTGCTGATATTTTGCAGAGAGAGAATGTTAGTACGGCTACCTAAGATTTTGTACCTACTGCGTTGATTTTGATAATTGGGGCAGACAAAAAAAAAGTATTTTATAGTCAAGGGAAAAGCGCATGTAGGACACAGAGGTTGATCCAGATTTTTTATCAGATATTTGGTTGTAAGGCGCGTATGACCGATGCGCAGTCTAGTAAGTATGACAGATTCTCTTTTAGTAATGAGTGGTGTGTTGTATTATTGAAGTAGGAGTGTTTGATGTAGTTTAATTTATTTTGCTCTGGGGTTAAATCCCATTCAAGTTGTATGAGATTGTATACTAGGTTGTTGGTATAGGTGTTAAAATCTTTGATATAGAAAATATAGTCTATGACAATAGGATTGAAGCGGTGTTTGGCGAGGGAATCTGCCCTTTCGTTACCTTGTTTACCTTCAGGGCTAGGGACCCATAGAAGAATTATGTGTTTATGACGTATACGTCCCTTTTCGTGGAGATATCTGATTTCTGTAATTAGAGAATGTGTAGGATTGTAAGAAGCGTTGTTCTGAATAGAACTAAGTGAATCGGTTGCTATTATCCATTTTGTGTGGGGAGATGATATAGTGTACTTAAGGGTACTGTATATTGTGTAATATTCTGCAGTTAGAATACTGGTTGTTTCATGCATTATAAATGATTTTTATATACTTGAAGTGTAGATTGCTGCACTGGTTTGAGTGGCAGTTTTTTGATACATCTGTGTAGATAATATCATAATCGTTATATGTGGTATGAATTAATTAACCGAAGGTTTTCCTGATCAGTTGAGGAGAGGTGTTCTGTTTATCATATATAGTGAGAGAGAGAGAGGTCTTATACAAAGGGGGACCTGCTCCATGGAGTAAATGTGTACCATTGTTATGCGGTATAAACCATGAAGGCAGAGAAATTTGCAATTTTCTGCTCTTGGAATCTTTGATTAGAACTGGGGGGTACTTGTTGAAGGAATCTATCCATGGATAGGTGGTTCTGTGGAATAATTTTGATATAGGGAGATTGGGCCTAGTGAGGAGGAAGTGACCATAGTTGAGAAGCTGTTGTAAACTAAATAATTTTTTTTTCTAAACTCTTGTTTTTATTCTAATTAAAAATTAGGACCGGAACTTTTTGAATGAATTGTGAATACTTAATAAAGATTAGAGATATAATCCAATTGAAACGTCGTTCACAAAAATAATGCAAATCCAACATCTAAAGTTTAATCAATTTGTAACATAGTATACAACCTTCAAACAAACGTAATAGTTACCAAGTGATATATCATTAGCAAGACAATTTTATGTGGACTATGATAATTTAAAAATATATACAATAAAACATATTGGACTGTTTTTGTTCGCATATTTTGGGGACAATGATAACAAAAATAAAATAAATTCGAAAACTGCCAAAGTCTCACAAACGTTTTTCAATTAGCAAGGTACAATAAATTGCCATTAAAGTGTTTTTATAATGATTTAGAGCTGCATTTTTGTTGGTATGGCTTATCTTCTTTTATCGCATTCGTGTGCTCGAAACGCCATATAAGTAGATGTCGAGACCATGACTTGCTCGGAATACTAATAAGTTTGTCCATGTTTAAAAACATATATCGGATCCAGTCTAAAGATACAATAAAGAACTTTAAAGGTTTTTATATGTAAAATCAATTTTACGTATAAAAACAAAATATTTTAGAAAAATTGTTATATAAGTAATAACAATAAAATTTGTCATATTCATTAATTAAATTAAAAAATTAGGGTAATTAGGCATATTTTTATATTAAACTGTTCTTGTCTATGACATATTCCACCCAGTTTTACTTTTAATCGCCTTTTGAAACCCTTTTATTAGCCTAGTTTCTTCGGCTTTTCCTTTACTTAGGCACACAACTAATTTCTTATTCGTTTCTGCTGTTCACTGTTTTGTTAGAAGCCCTCTTTTATAATAGCATAAATACATTATTTAGTAGACAATTTAATTGTGAATCTTCTATTTCCATATGTTTTGCTATAAAATCCATATAAAATATGACTTTCTAAATTAAGCACGAATTGAACAACGGTTTATTTTAAACGGTAATAAAATTTTTGTAAAAAAAAATCACAATAGATCTACAGACCCCCATCTCTACGCAAATACATACGTACAATAGTTGTAAAAAATTAACATCATATTCGTAATATACTACCCCGAAAACCCCCTAATACCAAATTTAAAAAAATGCGAATAAGATAAAATTTTCAACCCACCATATTGGATCCGCCATACTGAATTTCAAAAAATAATTTTAACGTCTTAATCTAATTTAAATCTAAACCCTCCAAAACCCCCTAGTACCAATTTTGGATGAAATCCTTAAAATTAAAATTTCTAAAACATCATATTGCATCTGACATATTAAATTTTCCTAAAATAATTTCGGTAATTACATCGTCAAAAATGATTCAGAAATTATGATGAACAAAATCGAAAAATGTAAAATTTTTAGTCCGCTATATTGAGTCCTGAAAAAATACTTTTAAATTCATAATTTACACCCTCAAGAACCCCCTA
This sequence comes from Diaprepes abbreviatus, assembly GCA_034092305.1. Classification (NCBI taxonomy): domain Eukaryota; kingdom Metazoa; phylum Arthropoda; class Insecta; order Coleoptera; family Curculionidae; genus Diaprepes; species Diaprepes abbreviatus. The sequence goes on along the minus strand of JASJET010000343.1, from coordinate 299,559 downwards.
TATCAGTTTTGGAAAAAATCGAAAAATGTAAAATTTTTTAATGCGCTGGATTGAATTATTCAAAAAATATTTTAAATTCGTAATTAACAGTAACAAAAATTCTGATTTTAAATAAAATTGAGGGATGCAGAATTTTTAATCCGTCATCCTAAATCCGTAATATTTAATTTTTTAAAATAATTTCAGATTCATAATGTGCGATTCAAAAAACTCCCCCATATCAATTTTGAAAAAAATCGGACAAAATTAATTTTTTACCCGCCATATTGGATACGTCAAATTGAATTTTTTAAAAATAATTTCAGATTCATTATATGCGATCCTGAAAACTCCCCCGTGCCAATTTTGGAGAAAATCGGAAGAAATTGATTTTCTCGTCCGCCATATTGAATTTTTTTAAAAATAATTTTAGATTCGTTATGTGCGACCCCGAAAACTCCCCCGTACCAATTTTGGGGAAAATTGAACAAAATCGATTTTTTTGTCCGCCATATTGAATCTTTTAAAAATATTTTAAATTCGTTATGTGCGATAAAGAAAACTCCACCACACCACTTTTGGAGAAAATCGGACAAAATTAATTTTTTTGGCCGCCATATTGTCAGCGCCATCTTGCATTTTATTGCACCAATTTCGTCCAAAAAAATATGAGACCACTGCAGCAACTTCCTGAACATAACGTAAAAAATTTCATTTAAATCGGTGCACATGCAAAAAAACACATAGTGTACTAATTGAGAACCTCCTTCTTTTAGAAGTCGGTTAATAGTGTTTTGGGGCAGTTAAAAAGTTATTTGATCGTTCACTTTTTATTTAATAAAAACAATTTTCTAAAATTAAGTGTAGAAAATAAAGGGAAAAATATTTTAATTTTTATTTAAAGATACAGAGTGAATCACGGCAACCGTTCATTAGAATATCTCGGGAATTATACGATTTGAATCCTGCAAGTTTGTTCAACGGGATTTTCTGTCAGGCTCTCTTCAGATGAGATTAGTTCAAAACCTGATATGGAGGTAAAATTGGAACATGGCATTATTGCTTTTTAGTGCATTTCAAATTTACGCGCGCTTCGTCTACAGTAGTCAGCCATCTTGATTAGTTTGTCAATAAAAGTTGAATGACATTCGCACAAGATCATTGTTACTTTATCTGAAGAGAACATCACCGAAAACCCCAATATACAAATCTGCAGGATTTAAATCACGTTACTTCCCGAGATATTCTGATGGACGGTCACCATGTGACACCCTGTATATCGGTATCCTCTTTTATTTTAGTGGCCATTTTACAATTTTCAGTATCACGATTCCCTAATTACCATTTCTAGCTTCCATTTTTCAATTGCCAGCCTACAAATTACAATTTTTAACTTCAAATTTCACTCTAATATCTACAATTTTAAGTTTGCAGTTTTTTATATCCCTGGGTTTTTGTTGGTGATCTAGAGCATTTGCTAGTTGACAACTGGTATTGTCCACTTCTCATCTGAGTTTACATCTTATGTGCTACAGCTGGCACTTTAAATTTGATCTTCTGTTACGAAAGTTTCTTTTTTATTTGCAATAAGTAACTCCCGCAGCTAAAGAACTATACACACGACAAAGCGAATACCAATACGAAATAGCGAAAAGTTTGAAATCGACTAACACTCTGGAAAAACATAACATCAATGAAATGTTAGATAAAATCCAAACTACTATAAAAAAATCAATGAAAAAAGTATGTGGAAGATTAAGGAAAACTACAGACAAGATGAAAAAACGAATGTTAACTAAGAGAGACACAGAAGATTTTAAACAACTGAATAAAAATATCAAGAAAGAAGTTAGGAAAGACATTAGAACGTTCAAAACAAAATTAATACACGAAACAATAGAAAGAAACGCAAATTTGAAAGTTTTGAGGTCAGGTCTCTCAAGAGGACGAACCAAAATAACAAAATTAAAGAACAGAGAAGCGGTGACAGTAACACATGTAGATGACATCATAAAGGCTGTGGAAGCATTCTATGCGGACCTATACTCCTCGATCAATACGGATCCAGATCCAACAAAAACGGTAAAACAAATAAAAAATGTAGGATCAGAAGATTTGCCGGAGATATCGTTAGATGAAATAAAAAGAGCACTAAAACAGATGAAGGATGGAAAATGCCCGGGCGAGGATCAAATTACAACTGAGATGTTAAAGATGGTTGGAGACAGTCTTGAAAAAGCGATACAAACACTGATGAATAAATGCTTATACGAAGGTAGAGGACCAGAACAATGGTATAAAGTCACCCGCATATTGACAAATCGCCTAACTGAAAAGCTTGATTATTACCAGCCTGTGGAGCAAGCCGGCTTTCGACGTGAATTTAGTACGATAGATCATATCCAAGCCCTACGCACAGTCTTAGAAAAAACCGAAGAATATAACATTCCTATACACCTGGCATTTGTAGATTTTCACAAGGCCTTTGACTCTATAGAAACATAGGCGATCTTGAAATCACTTAATAATGCTAGAATTGACTTCAGGTATACCACTATCATACAGAACATATATAAAAACGCAACTCTACAGGTTAAAATCGACGAAGACACAAAAACCGAAAAAATAAACGTTATGAGAGGTGTGCGTCAGGGAGACGTCATCTCTCCGAAACTATTTACGCTAGCTTTGGAAGATGTCTTTAAAAAACTAAATTGGGATGAGAAAGGTTTGAGAGTCGACGGTTCTTATCTTAGTCATCTTCGTTTCGCCGACGATGTTGTTGTCATGTCTAGCAATCCAGAAGAGCTAAAACAAGAGCTTCAAGATTTCAATGAAGAGGCGAGAAAAGTGGGACTTAAGATGAACTTGGGGAAAACTAAGTTAATGAGCCCTGACGCAAATGTACAAATAGAAATTCAAAATGAAATCATAGAGAATGTCCAGGAGTACATCTATTTAGGCCACGTCATGAAACTGGGCAAAGAAAATCAAACGGCGGAAATAACAAGGAGAATAGGGCTGGTATGGGCTGCCTTTGGAAAGTTGCAGTACGTATTAAGAGATAGAAACACACCAATCAACCTTAAACGGAAAGTGTATAACACGTGTGTCTTGCCTGTTTCTACTTACAGCATGGAAACGATAACACCAACCAAACAAAACGCAAATAGGCTCCGAGTCACTCAACGCTCCATGGAGAGACAAATGTTAGGAATCTCGTTACGGGATAAAATACGAAATCAAGTAATAAGATCAAGAACCAAAGTAGTTGACGTCATTGAACGCATATCACGACTAAAGTGGCAATGGGCGGGGCACATAGCTAGACAACAGCTCGATAGGTGGACGAGTAAATTACTGCAATGGCGACCGCGAGAAACGAACCGAAATCGTGGCAGGCCACAATGCAGATGGGTAGATGATATAAGACAGTTTGCTGGAAAAGACTGGCTCCAGAAGGCGAGAGACAGATCCCAGTGGAGAACCATCGGAGAGGCTTATGTCCAGGAGTGGACGTCAATGGGCTGAGAAAAAAGAAGAAGAAGAAGAAATCCCTTTCGCTAAAATAATCCGAACACTGGGGATTTCTTTTTGAATAAAAAGTAACAACTAAATATCGTTTCTCAATTATTTATTTAATGCGGAATCACACTTTATCGACTTTAAAATTTTTGTTTAAATAAATTTAAAAAAAAAACGAAAATTTGATAAGAATGCTCTCAGAAAATTTCATAATGATCCAAGCAACCCTTCCACATATTTGAGAGCATTATTGAATCGGTGTCCAAACGCTCAACTGAGCTCGTACGTGCTCTTCTTCCACGTGTGCGCGGATTTGATCGTTCTTGAATCGCTGCAGCTTTACAGCTTCCAGAGAGTCCAAAATCCAGCGAAGCGCTCCCAGATCACAAGAATATGAACGTTACGAAGAGGTAGAAGACATCACTGATTATTCATAAAAGAAAAATTTTAACGTGTTGATTGCAGCGTGAAGGAATCTTGAAAACCATTCCACTGATCTTCTCCAAATTTTAATCTCATATTCTAGATATACGAAGTGTCCGAGGAAATGTGGAAAATGTCTCGTGAAAGGAGAGAAAGAGAGAGAGAGAGAGAGAATTTTAATTAATGACGCATCGACAACGAGGTCATTTAGCGTCACTTCTTTGGTTTAGGTCACTGATTGGAAGATTAAACTGTTAAATCATGGATGCCGAATGCGTGCTAACTTTTATATTTTATCAAATAGATGTGTTTCTTTTAAGAAATCGATTACTTTGATTATGTTGACTGGATTAATGGACAAAGAATGATTAATAGACTCATATATGGCTATGTCTCGTAGCAAAGTTGAGGCAAACAATTTTTATTTAGTATTCTTCCCGGCATTGAATATACAAAAAAAAACACACCTCCATTTTGCAACTTTTTGCATAAACATTCGCCATTTGGTTATTTTTGCATTCATAAGCATACTACCGGCATTGACGAATTACACTAAGACGGCTCATTCTTATGGGAGGATTGGAAGCGCTAAGTATTAAAACTCGGTCATTGATAAAAGGTAGTTTTTACTATAAGTAGTAAAACGGCAAGGAATGATGTATATGCAGTGTTGCCGTATTGGATAGTTGATCTAAACTACGGGTACAAGTTTTTTTATCCTTTGGTTTATTATATTTGTTTAAATTTACAAAGGGAACGTTGTAATGGTCAAACCTTTCAGTAAAACTTCACTAGGCTGCGGCAACCTTACATTTAAATCGATAAAAAGTGGAGCTTACCTCTCTTACTCGGTAGGAAGGGATATGCAGAATTGCCACTTATTCAACATAAATCCGAAAATTTAAATCTTTTATACTTGTTTCTAACGAAAGCATGTATATCACATTATAATACTGATATTTAATGATTGACAATATTGTAAATTGCTTTTTATGAATGAGACGGCGTACCAGCTTGCGTACCGTTTAGGAGCGTCAAAATTATAGCACAAGATAGGAATTCTCGGTATATTTCTTCTATGCTACCGGCGATAGTCAGAACAAAGGTAATAAAACTATTTTGTTTTTTTTTCATATAAACCAGCACAGCTAAACTCTTAACGATAGCGAGTTATTTTTTTTTTGATATGTTAAAGTTACAACTTCAGCTCAATTATAAAAAGATTAATTATATCCTCTCAGAAGGAAGTGACATGATCTACAGGATGCGCCATCTTTTATATCGGTATATAAACATTGCATAACTTTAACATTTACCAACCGATTGATTTGGTTATACGTGTTTTTGAAATGTCAATTCAGTACAATTTTAACCATGAATCGCTTTACACCAAAACAACGCGCCGAAATAGTGACAATGTATATTGAAAATCGTTGAAAATATCGTGGCCGACAGGCACCGTTTGACACCACTATCCGTCGCACTAACGAGCATTTGGCCTCAAAAACCGGACAAAATTAATAACGTCGTTGTTTTTGACTCTAGACGTGTCAAAATTAGTATCCGCGGATTTTTGAGGGCACGAAGTGGATTTATCGCATTATTGTACTAATCGGGTAAAGGGGGGGCTGACTTAGGGTGGGGAGGGGAAGGGAAGTAATATCAAAAAAACGTAATGGTTATCGTTTTATATGTTTTTAGGTGATCCGGTTTCATTTCTGGCATTATTTTACCAATCGGGTGAAGGGGCGCTGACTTAGGGTGGGGAGGGGAGTAATATTAAAAAAACGTAATGGGTATCATTTTATATGTTTTTAGGTGCTCCGATTTCATTTCTGGCCTTATTTTACCAATCGGGAGGGGAGGGGAATAATATTAAAAAAACGTAATGGGTATTGTTTTATATGTTGCTCAGGTGTATAATTTTTTACTTTCGGTTTCGGAGCAGTATTTATTACCTTCCTGTACCGTTTGGCTCTTGTTGGTGTTGAAGTTGCATCTATTATAAGTTTACAGGCCGCAGCATTTCTAGACATTCGTTGACTTACGCTGGCTGCATGGGTAAGTGACTCAACAGGTACCTGTTCGCGGAGTTTTTTTGTATTTCGTCGTTTACTACGATCATGTAATTCTTGGAAATGCTTCCTTGGGCGTCTTGTAGAATCCGTGGCCCAGTTATGTACTGGTATTGATGTATTAAGCCATTTCTCGTTTTTTTTTTCAAAAATCTTTCTTCAATATAGTTAGATGATATCCATCTTTTCTTCAAATCACTATTAAAATGTTTTAAATCGTGACTTAAGGTATGGCACTCGTTTTGGGGACATTTCATCATTTCGCGAAGCTTATGTTTCATAAATGATACCTTATCTTCAAGTGTTCTGGATGTGCTTTGTTTAAAAAACATGTATAGCGTTTTCCGATATACTTCAATAACATTTGATGTCAAATCTGTACCTATAGGAATAAAAGTATATATGTAAGTAAAAAATAACTAAAATTATTGCAAAAAAAAAAACCGTGGAACTCAAAGTGTTTTTTAAGAGGTGGAAACATGTGGAAAATGTTTTGACTGTTATGATATAGCTAATGTCTATAGTTTATTATAAAAAAAGAATTGTAGCCCGACCTAGCTTGGAACATTTTCAAAAACACTAATTAGTTAAAAAGAAAAACAAAAAAATAGAAAATTTTCTTGCATATTGTTTTAGGTGCATAAGAATACTGAACAGTCATTATATTTTTGAATAATGTATATTAAAATTAAATACATACCTTGTTTTTCAGATTCTATCACAAAATTTGTTTTTATAATATTCACTTTCCAAAATACCAAGCATCAAACACAAGTCTAAAAAAATCTATCAAGAACTAATGCCTGCGTATTGAACGAAGCGTAGATTGTAAATAACTGTGCGGAGCATAGCTGCGGGGAGGGGCCATTTTGTCATAATTTTATGAGAGTACGGTTACTCAGGTATACAAAAAAAAATAATTTCGATTATTACTTCTATAGTTTGCATTTCTCCGTTTTGTTCGGTTTTTGAGGTCAAATGCTCGTTAGTGCGTCGTTTGGTTTCGAATTTTGTTGATTACGGGAGAGTGGGAGATCGTCAACATACCGTTCATCAACGACCAAGACGTTCCAATGAACTGGTTGAAGCGGTCAGAAAGAGCGTTGCCAAGAACCCAAAAGTGTCGTATCGTCACCGCGCTCAGCATTTTGCGGCGCATTTTGAAGGATGATTTGCATTTGTTTCCGTATAAAGTGCAGTTAACACAAAGAATATTGCTGGCAGACCGTCCACGTCGCTTGAAATACGGCCAAACAGTCGCTCAAATGGTTGACACTGAACCTAATTTTTGGAAGCGAATTTTGATGACCGACCAGGCCCATTTCACACTCTCTGGCAGCGTTAATAAGCAAGATTGCCGCATTTGGAGAACAGAGAATTCACACGAGATCTACGAAACCCCGTTACATGACCGAAAAGTGACTGTTTGGGCCGGCGTTTGCGCCAAAACCATCATTGGGCCATTTTTGTTTCAAAGAAAACCAAACAGTCGATATAAATCGATTATGTCTGCCCACAAATGCGTGAAAAAGGTCTTGATGGTTACGGGTTTCAACAAGACGGTGCGCCATGCCACACTACAAATCAAACAATCCAGTTTCTGCAACGGAAATTCCCTGGACGTCTGAGGTCAAAAAGAGGCGACATTGACTGGCCACCCAGATCTCCAAATTTGACCGCTCCGGACTTCTTTTTGTGGGGTTATTTAAATAGCAAAGTGTACGCCAGCAAGCATCAGATCGTTGAAAAGCTCAAGGCAAACATGCGTGCAGAAATCACCACTATAGGTATCACCCGAGATGCTCGAAAAGGTAATGGAAAAGGCAGCAAAAAGGTAGCATTTTGCTTTGGTCAATAAAGGTGGCCGCTTGATTGATGTAGTATTCAAAAACTAGTCCCAATAAATTGTAAAGGACCAGATTTAATAAAAATACCTCATATATATATATATATATATATATATATATATATATATATACATATATATATATATATATATATATATATATATATATATATATATAAATCAGTTTTTTTTTCAAAGTTATTCAATGTTTACATACCGACATAAAAGATGGCGCACCTCATACATCTATCAGAAAATTTGCCTTCGCAATCAAAAATATGAAATAAAAAAATCCGTATTCAATTACAGTTCCCTAACAACTAAAATAATAAGTAGAGGAATTTAATAAGAAGTATTTTTAAATATAAATCATTTGACGTTGTCTAGAGAAAACAATTTTTATATCACACACACAACATTCTTATGGAAATTTAATCCATTCATTATTATGCCCAGAACAGAACCATTCTAACACAGATTAAGACACACCTATAGTAATACAACATACATTTCAAAACAAATTAGCGCAGCATAAGCAACCGATCAAACGATAAACGTGTTCTTTTGTTCACCAGCACATCCACCAAGAGCAGGTTGTCTTTTTCTAATACCATTTGCTCAACAAAAATAACCTATCGTTCGCCGAATAAACGATCCAACCTCATTTAAGTTCCTACACAAAGTCTTTTAAACAACAATAATTCCTTTTATGCGGCTTGTCTTGTCTGGTTGTGCTTTTATATTAGACGCAGTTGGACTTCTTTCTTGCGGTGAATGTCTTTTTATTCCACGAAGTGTTTATTTATATAACTCCTTGAGATTGCGTTAAGTTTATGTCTATCTCGTAACAAAAACGCTAAAAGGAAAGAGATGAATATCCTCGATGTTAAAGCGGTCAGGTTCAGATAAGAAGTGCTTTCGGGGTCTTGCTGTTTTACTGAAAGAACGGTGCTCTGTCTCTGTTTATTCAAGCGTATACCGCGTGCTTTCCCCATTTAATGACGCCATTTATAATTCAATCTTAATTAGTGAAGGTTTCTGCTTTCTACAATATTACAAGTATAATATTTATTCCGAAATGCATGCTGTGGTTTTAAGTTGAGCAAAACGGATTCTTATTAGTTAATGTGGCAGTAGACAATTATAAGTTTAAGTTTTGTATTATGCTGTTATAAACCGTAACAGCCAGATTCACTAAACGGTTTAACTTTTAAATCTATAGAAGATTGACCTCTTAATTCTCAGTTATGTTTTGCTTATGTATTATATATGTCAACAAACCAAGGAAGTTAAAGGGGATATGGAAAGCTACAAAAATAGGCTCAATGCCAAAAAAATTATCATAACATGCAGAAAGTAAATGTCATAAATTGACATCAGGTGGCTACGTGGAGTAAGCGCAGAAAGAAATTTGATAGTAAATTTGTTGTGCGAGGATGGCAATATGAGAAGTGACGATTGGCGTCCCGGCGTATTCTTTGTGTTTAATGTGGTCATTTGTCATCGTCCTCGACCTTTAAAATTATCCTGATTTTTTTGTTGTGCCGTGCAATGACATTAGTTAAATTTCGGAATTTATATTTGTGTATGTTATCAAGACATTTATGCAGACTTTTTATTTATAACAATGCATCAATGTATGACATTGTTCTGAAAATCCCTTTAATTCATTATTTTCGGTAAATCCATTTTTTATATTTCGAAAATTATTTACATTATGGTAAATCTAGGAAAACAACGTTTTTTGGAAAAAATTCGAATACGATTTTGGCTTTGATTTTTCACTCTTTTCCCTCACTTTTAACTCTGAAGAATACAACTTACATATTTATTTTCAATGGTACTAGTTAAAATATAGTATATGTAATAAATTTTTACACAAATAAATAAATTTAGAAAAACTTGTCTTTTCAACGAAAAACCAAAAATACGTTCCAGAAAGGCCATCGACCATGAGACTCGCGAAAACGACTAATATTCGTTTGGCACGTTGCCAGATGTAAAATACTTTCGTGGTCTAAACTATAAAATTTGCCCATCTCAGCCAACAACATACTTTAATTTTTGTAATGTTTTATAAAGTCTCAGGGAAAAATTAATCTTAACCACCTAAAATTTTCAGATAGTTCAGGTTTAGCTTAATTTTGGTTAATTTGTAAAACTGAAATTAATCTGAACTAACCTAAATTGACCTAGACTTATACTTTCGTAATATAAATTATAAAATTTATCCATTACAGTTAACAACATAGTACAATTTTTGTAATGTATAAAATAGGGTAAAATTAATCTTAACAATCCAAAATTTTTGATCAGTTTTGCTTAGTTCAGTTTTAGCTTAGTTTTGGTTAGTTTGAGAAACTAAAACTAAGCTGAACTAACCTAGATTTATTAATTAAAAATGTTATTGTCTAGCAAAGACCATGTAAAAGCGGGACAATCTGTGGAAGAAAAGAATATATGTGAATTTCCCAGAAATCTTATTCGCAATCTGGCAACAACGCTAATTTTTCGGGTTTTAGGAACGAACCATACCACTTTTTAATGGCGGAAACCATTTTGTTTTGAATTATTTTTTGATAATTTTCTTGATATTTGCAATAAAAATGTGCAAATTTATGAATTTTTATTTAATACAGAGGATTCTTTCTATTAGTGTGAAATTTGTGGTCGTAACAAAATTTTACCGATTTAGTACGAAGAAATTAAACCTGAAGTGAAAAGTGTTTTTCACTGTTTTCCGCAAAACTGAGGAAAATTGATGGAAAAGGCAGGTCAGAATCGTGTTCTACGACCTTGAAATAGGAGGAAGTACTGATTTCTTTTCAAAAAAACGTGGTTTTCCTAGATTTTCCACAATGCAAATTTTTACCCAAAAAATTAGGATTAAATCTATTTTATGTCAGTATTTATTTTCGTAATCATTTAATAATGAATTCTAAATTGTAATTTTTCAATATGATAACGTATAGCTCCTTTAAGTGGAGTACAGCTCTGCATGTCCGACCGAATTTATTTTAGGGTATTTTCCTTTCTTTTACCCCTTCCTACTTCCTTGCAACAATTAAACCTTCATATAGGAAAATTAATAATAAAAAAAAAGATAAAGCCTTAAAATCGATAATTTTTTATTCTTTCCGGCTTGGTAATAAAAGAAGCTGATTATTTATTCTTGTTTTTATGAATTTCAAAATGTGTCAATTTAAATCCTTTATTGCCAACTTAGACCGGTTTTAAAGTTAAACCATGTTAGTGAATTAAAGGATTACCCACACGAAAGAGCAACCACAAACATCCAGTTCGAAAAACAACAAAAGACAGCCCGGAATACCAGAGCACGTACCTCAGGCGATCCTCCTACAACACTGCAAAACACAGTTGAGAAGTTCTTCGCAAGTATGACGAACCAGTTTCAGAGTTTTCTTCTATCGCTGATGGCCAACTCAGTCGCAAGAAACAACCGTGAACCAACTCCACACCCGGGACCAACCCAATCCTAAACACCAACATTACCAACAATACCTTGCTAAGAAGGAAATATTTACTTCCATATATTAATATATCTTAAGTTTAGTTCAAACTGTCAAACTTCGTCATGACAAAGTACACTGGACAACAGCCAAAATGAATCTAAAATAAAATCGTCTAAATCTTATCATTTTTGGTGTGGTAAAACCGAAACTAAACTTATCTTTTTAATATTTGTTCAAGTTTTAGAGATACGTGTTGTCATGTCTCCCTACGTATTAAGAATGTGACCGTTAGAATGCACGTGCTATATTTGTACTGTTATAACAATAGAAGGGTACAACGATTTTCCCAAGTTAAGGAAACTTTGTACAAATTGGCAACACCGCAAGGGGAATCTCCAGGGATGATCCCCATATACGAAAAGTCTCAACCCTCCAGGGCTTAAAATAAGGGACATAGCTATTTAAACCCATGAACAGCTCCTGTATACAAACCAATGACAAACGTCACTGTTGTAAATATCATGGAATTGAATAGAAAATTCTCGAATATTCTCTAAAAATTACAAAGCTGTATTTTGGAATATAAGCAGCTACAAAGCGGAGGTTTTAGTAAGTCGAAAGTGGGTTGAATCGAATAGTTGAGATTGTAAGATGTTTCGAAAGTGTGTATACAATCCAGATCATTTCTGTTACGGTTGCGGTGAGGTGACTTTTGAGTCTCAGAAGCGGTCTATTGCCCTATTAATAAAAAAGGCATATCAGCTTTATTTCGGTTGCCATATTGGGGATCAAGACAAACAATGGACGTCACACATATGCTATAATGCATGCACTTCAAGTCTGAGAAACTGGTTAAATGGTAAAAAACGATCTATGCTGTTGGCTCTCCCAATAATCTGGAGAGAGATTAATGATTAATATTTCTCCATCATACCTCGTGTTGGGCAAAGCACAGGTATATCCAAGAAGAAAAAGTCGGTTATAAATTATCCAACTAAACCATCTGCCATGAGGCCTGTGCCTCATAGTGACGAACTTCCTATTCCAGAAACCCCAGAATCAAGAAGAAGATATACCATCAACATCAAGAGATTCTGATTTCACACCTAGCACGTTATACCGCCAATCGCACAAAATAATCCAATTAGCATTAAATTGTGAGAGACTTAGAACTTCTGTTCGATATGCAGTGCACATGAAAAAATTATATGACAATATGGCTACATCAAGTTTTGCTATTTTTTGTGTGAATGGGACAGTGGGGCAAAAGCACTTCATTACAAGAGAAAAGACTGGTCCGTTCAATAATCATTAGAGCCAGATGAAAAGAATGTACAACATATGCCATTGGTCTACCCAAAAGGTTTCGTTGCCACCACTGCATATCAAATTGAGCCTAATGAAAAACTTTAATAAGCCTCTGAATACAGATGAACCAGCTTTTAGTTCCTGCGTCAGAAATTCATACGACTAAGTGAAGCAAAAATTGAAGAAGGTATTTTTGTTGGGCCACAGATTCGAAATATTCTCTTCAGATATTGAAAAAAATGCTTGGAATGACTTTTGATTAGTGATCACTAATTTCTTCGGAAATAAAAAAGCTAACAATAACGTTCCTCTTGTTTAAAATATATTGTCATCGTATCAAAAAATGGATTGCAATATGCCTCTAAAGATCCATTTCCTACACTCACATCTGTACTTTTTTCCTGACAACTGCGAAGGTGTCAATCAGGATATATCAACAATGGAGAAACGGTAACAGGGAAAGTGAAACGCTTCCATATTGCCGACTACTATTGGACTTTTGTTAGAGATGCTCCAGAAACAATTCACAAAAGAAAAGAAAAAGACAGGATCTTTAGTATCCCTACAAGTGTAAAAATATGTATTTTGTATTATTTTGTTAAAAATAAAATAAAATAAAACTTGTTCTTGAAAATTGCAACTAAGTTTTTAAATTCATTGTTATTTTGGTCTTCAGCGCACCAAAATTAACAAAAAAATGCACTTTTCATATAAGATACAAAAAACAAACTAAAATTTGTTGCGTAGTGTTATCAAACATTTTATGTAAAAAGAGTAAAAGATGTAACATATTTCATAAATCTAAATAAAGAAACTGGAAGAAAGAGCTGCTCACGTACTGGAATATAAGCTCCATAGTGAATACTCCTCAGAAAGCTAGTAACCAGAAAACTCTAAGGAGCCTACTGCGAGTAGCAATAAAACACTTCTCTTTATATGAACTAACTAATAACACGAGATACAATAATACCACGACACAGCGGTGTCGAGGTCCTTAAATCCTCTGAGTAAGGTTAAAAACAAGCAGTCATTTTCTAATTACTTACAATCTAAATTTCTGATTTTCATAGTTTACAATTCGAATTTGCTAGTCAATATACTACGACAGGAATTTCTAAAAAAGAAAGAAAAACATATGAAAATATCGAAGAGTTAGAGAAAGAGGTGAGCATATTGCATTTAAAGAAAAATTTGTCAGGTGTTATTTAAAAAAAAATGTTAACGTATTAATAAAACTTTTGACGGTTCAGGCTATATTTCTCATTTTATTGGGCTTCTTATTTTTATTTAATATTCAGATTATTAAAAAACGATATTTCAAGTTACTTGGTGCAATAAGATGCCGTAGAAGTCTCGTTTTCGGACATCAACCGTAAATAAAGCATAAATAAATTAAAACAGAAATAAATAATGACACAATCTACTTAAAAATCCATTAATATACTCTGCTAGAAATAATTTTTCTCTTTATTGTAAAAATATGTAAATATTCAAAATTATATTTACAATTATCTAAGGTAACTAATTAATTTGGTAACTTTTATCATTATGTAATGAAAGATAACGATATATAATAAACAGTTTTCTTATTTGAAATAAAAAGGCACACACTATAGTTTAGTGTTCATCGTCTATATTCTAATTGGAATGATTTTTTTACTGTTTATTAAAAAAATTCCGTTTCATCAAATTTAAAAAATTAAAATACTGAAAAATTAGTTAACAACCTTGACTCAGTTTGTTAATCGAATAAAAATAATGTTTTATAAATAATTGGTTAATAAATCTTAAAACTTTATAAATTTTTATTTTAAATTGATGAAGAAATTGATGAAATGAAATGAAATGAAATAATTTATTAGCCATAAAACTGATACTTCAGCATTGGTTTCGTCTACAGTATACAATTAAATAAAAAATATATACATAGCATACCTTAAAGCTAGAAAAAACAAGAAACAGTTATATTAGTTAGTATCATTAGATACTTGTTATAATATAAAAAATGTAAAATAACTTAATCTAATATTTAATAATAAAAACCACAGATTAAAATCCTAAAACAACAAACAGGAAAGAAAAAAATAAAACTATAAGAACACAATCCGTAGCACTGGTCAGCGAAGGACGCAACGGAATAATCACTTAGTACACAGTAAAAAGTCAGTACATCCTACAGGCTTAAGTATTCGTTAAAAGAATAAAATGCTCCCTGAACAAGAAATTTTTTTATTTCTGTTTTGAATTTTTTAATGTTTGGTATGTTTTTTTTTTAATTTTGCAGGCAATTTGTTAAACAGAATAATGAAATTATAAATTGGCGATTTCTCAAAGAATGCCGTTCTATGTTTAGGCATGCTAAGAATGTCACTATTTCGTGTATCATATCTGTGACCCTGGCCAGAGTAAAAAGTCAAAATGCTGTTTTTCTTAAAAATGGGTCTACACGAATCCGTCGGCTTAACCAAATATCAACCTCAGTACTCTTTTCTGAGCCAGAAACACTCTATTCACATCACACCCTCTTCCCCAAGACATGACATTGCTTGACAGATGACTGTATGCCAAAGAATAATACACAGTCAGCAATCCAGCCCGGTCCAGAGATGACCTCATCTGCAAAATAGCAAAGAAGGCAGAATTCAATTTTCTACAAACATGTTCGATATGGGAAAAGAAATGCAGCGACTCATCAAGCCACGTGCCTAAAAATTTAGTATAAGCTGAGGTTTCAATATTATATGTTTCTTTATCCTCTACCAACGATGGTTTTATAATATTGAAATTCATATATACAGTCTTTGTTGGGTTAAGTATTAACTGATTACGCTGACACCAAATCTCCAGCTCCTCACATACCCCTTCCGCTGTACGCAACAGCTCCTCTGGGGCATCCGCAGATATAGCTATCGTGGTATCATCAGCAAACATAACCAACTTTCCCCTACTGATGAATCTAGGTAGGTCGTTAACATAAATCATAAACAAGAGCGGCCCCAAAACTGACCCCTGCGGCACACCCAAGGCGACTTTTTTACAATCTGATTTACTTTTTTGGTATTGAACAAATATACTCCTATCAGACATATACGAGTTGATGAGTTTTAGGATATTTCCTCTTATACCCGAAGCAAAGAGCTTTCTCAATAAGACCTCTTTACTCACAGTATCAAACGCACTTGTTAAGTCAAACATTAGACACATCACATACTTGCCCCTGTCGAGCTCTGCATATACAAAATTAAGTAAATCACAGCATGCTGTCTCGATGGATTTGTTCTGTCTGAAACCATGGTGGCAAGGAGTAATAACTGAATTCTGGTTAAAAAAATTTATCAAATTTTCGTATATTATTTTTTCAAAAACTTTAGAAAATACACTCAGTATAGATATTTGCCTGTAATTGGCCGGGTTGTGAGGATCATCCTTTTTATATATTGGCGTAACTGCCGCCTGCTTTAGTATTTGAGGAAAAATGCCCTCTGAAAGTGATTTGTTTATTAAATATGTCAAGGGAAGTGCGACAGATTCTGAAATTAATTTTAAAATTTGAGGACTTATACTATCGGAACCTGAGGAGCGTTTGTTCTTTAACGAATTAATAGTCGATACTATCCTTTCCTGAACCACCGCAAAAACTACTATTGTTTGAGGAATTGATTCCATAGTTGTTGCTGGTAAGGACATGTTTCGACCATAGGCCTCAAACAACTTCAACTTGGTAACAGAGCTGAAATATTCAGCGAAGTGATTAGAAACCTCTTGAGGGTCATCGATTTCTCCATTGTTGAAGCGCACATTACATTCTATTATATAAATTAATGTTATAATAAGAAATAATTTAAAAATAGTAACCCCAAAATATGATTTCGCAAAAATAAAACTTGATTGCTGCAACTTAATTACGAGTTATTTTTGAGTTATAACCACCCAAAATTGAAATTTCTTATACAGTGTACCAGGAATAAATACGGACCCGCACTAATTTCAAAGACCCAGATACCAGTAAAAAGAAGATACGACGGCCTGTTTAAAACCCCCATCAAGGAGTTGAATATGCAAAGCTGGTAATAGATGTAAAATATGTCCCCTCGAAAGTAAGATAGATGTGTTCGAGCATTTTTTGTCTACGTTCCCAGAAAACTGTACAATTGGGTGCCTTCTTTTCTTTGGGACACCCTGTATAATTATCATTGGATTTGTGGAAAAACCAAATATATTTAAATTACCCTTCTTTAATAAAGTTTATATTACACAAAATTCATAGAAATCTTAAATTTGACACTGGTCTCTAAAAAGGCAACGTAATTAAAATTCTCCATAATCGTATATAAGCAAAATGTGAGTCAAATGTGGCAGAGACTCAACTTGGCTTTAGAAGTGGCTTTGGCGCCCGAGAGGCTATTTTTCCCTGCAAGTGCTTATACAGAGATATAGAAATATGAACCGAGATGTGTATATATTTTTCTTCGACTTCTCAAAAGCCTTTGAAAATGTAAAACATGAAAAACTTATAAAACTTCTTAAAGCTAAGGACCTCGATTCTAAAGACATCAGAATCATAAGAAACCTATACTGGAATCACTCTGAAAAAGAAAAATCAATGAAACTTGTCAGAAAACATTCAAATAAAAAAAAGAGTCAGCCAAGGATGTGTTCTTTCACCTACACTCTGCAATATGTACTCGGAAGCGATCTTTGACGAAGTACTTCATGATGCCGGTGAGGGAGCGAGGGTGAATGGAGAACCCATAAATAATTTCAGATACACGGACGATACTGTCATCTTAGCTATTAGCATTGAAGACCTACAGGACCTTCTACAAAGAGTGAAAGAATTTGGGCAAAAATTAAATGACTCAAAAATGAAATGGATGTAAATTAGTAAAAATCAAACATCTACAGAAAAACTTACATTAGATCAAGCAATAAGTATAGAACACATTGAAAAATACACGTATTTTGGAACCATCGTTTAAGAACAATGGGACAAGACGACTCAGATCAGATCTAGAACTACGTCTTCCCAGTCTTATTATATGGGGTGAAAGCGTGGACCATGACAGAACAACTTATGAAAAAGCCTGGACGGATCACATCACAAACCAGGAAATGTTGAGAAGGATTGGCAAACAACAAGAAAATACGCTCGCAGTAAAGAAAAGGAAGCTCGAATACCTTGGCCACATAATGAGACATAATAAATATCGCCTCAGACAACATATCTTACAGAGAAAAATTGATGGTAGGAGAGGTCTAGGCAGAAAAAGAAATTCATGGATGCAAAACTTACGAAAATGGTTCGGACTAACATATGTCCAACTATTTAGATTATCCAACAACAAGATACGAATCGCTATGTTAATAGCCACCGTCCGCAATGGAAAAGGCAACACAAGAAGAAGAAGAATTTATACTAGCAAACTAGCAAGATGTTGCTCAGTTCAAATAATTAATAACAAGGTTGGATAAATCTAATTTTCTAAAAACCAATACCACAGGCGTCCATAGCTGGAAAATTTCTCAAAATAAAAAAAAACTTATCTGATTCCTCAAATGTAATTCTGGTCCATAGAAGCAGGACTTCAATGAATCTTACGCGGACTCAAATCACCATCTTAGTAGTCAGTAAGAAAGAAATTAAACGTGAAGAAAAAACTTACATAAAAAAGATAAATCTATAAACTAGTTTATCCAAATAAAAGCAACAAATTTATTTTACCAAAATGCACGAACCCTATTGTAAAATATGCGAACAATATTGCATAAAATCCCGAATTTTAAATAATATTATATTATTACAAACTCTCAATATGAAGCCAATGCTTAAAGATATCATTACTTATTTATAAGAGACACAGTTTTGGTTTAAAACAAAATTAAGCAAATTTACCAAACAAATTAATCTTTCAAGAAAAATTAATACAGTTACCTCATGGTATACTGACTTCAGAGAAAATCATATATACCTATCAGTACCTCAGAGAGAAAGATAAGGAAATAAAAAAGTTACCCTCTTTAAATCAAAAAATGTAAGTAAAAATTACTAAAATAACCAAACAAGCAGTTGCATAATAATTTCTACATCATAAAACGAGATATTACCTTAAGATTCACAAGTTGTTCGGGAATCTTCAGCAATAATCACAGCAAGGACAAAAAGTAAGGTAATAAAAAACAAAAGAAACCAAAATGAGTAACTTAAAGTGCAACTATCCGAAAAATTCCATCCAGTGGAGTCAAAAATGTCGGCCACAAATTGTTTCTCACTTCACGGCTTCGTTAAGACAAAATGGATTTTCAAAGTAAAAGAATTGCTAAAAAAACAGGTATGATAAAATTAACCAAAATAACCACAATTGCACACAGTACAATACATGATTACAATTGAACATGGCTAAGGTCACCTTATTAACCAGAAAAAGGCAAGTTGATCAGTACAAGTCTCAAAAACTAATGTGGTTCTAAATGAATAAAACATCAAATATTATTTTACTAAAGAATAAAGTCAGAAAAATTGATCCATCCAATTTAAATTTATTTTTGGTACCAAACTTTATACATTAGTCAATAAAGAAAGAACCCTTAGTCGATAAAGGAGTTCATTAAACAGTAGTCAATAAATGCCTGTCCAAATTTCCTCCCAAAAATAACAAAACAGAAATGTATGCAACCCACAACATAAATAACTAAAAGACCGTTGGCGGTGTAAAATTGTCTATCAATGCAAAAAAGAAAGTGACATATACCCTAACATAAGCATAATATAAATAAAATCTTCGAATTTGTCCGAAATAATTTCTGGAAAACTGCCATAAGAAAGGATAAAAGGAAGAATTTTAGTTAAATAGTAGGCAGAAAAATCGAGAAGTTTCTGAAAAAAAAGGTAACACTAAATTGAGCACTTTAATCGCCAGGGTCCTAACATACGGAATTGGAATTCCCAAAGGTAATGAATAGCATTTTCAAATACACATTTTCGGTTTATAGCATAATAAAAGACAAATAATTATTAATTTCAGGATTATTCTAGTAACAATATGTTTAGTAGGTAGGGTGAAAGGTAGTTAAATTCAACAGAATGAAGCAAGTAAACAGAAAGATCCAAAATTTTAAGAAAGTGATCGAATGAAATAGCGCGTTATATCAAAAATATGCCAATTCTACCGGAAAGAAATGAATTATGTGAAATGAATATCAAAATAATCACTGTTTTTGACAATTCTAGAAACTATGAGAGTTTTCTTCATAAGAAAAACGACAAGTTTTACCAAATAAATAAAGCTAAATTGTAAGAATGAAATTAAACCGTAAGCCGAGATTACAACTCATTCAGAAGCCTTCTCATATTAAATGAACACCAAATTTAAAGCTTGGTGTATTTTTCTATCAGACTATGGATGATTCGTAGATGGTCAGTTGTGCTGAGTTTGGCTAGGCAGATATTTTTGTCAGAATAAATCATATTTTTTGTGTATGATGAAAATTTAAATTCAAACAATTTTTTTAAAAAATGTGACTTGGAAAATAATTCAATTTTTGAATAACTATAAATCAACAACTACGCATAGAATTGCGTGGCTGTAATATAACTACCCTTGCTTAAGTTAGTAAGTTATATTGAATAAAATTTGATTGGGAACTATTTGTAATAATTTTGTGAGGGTTTTTAGAAATATGAGCTAAAGTTGATGATCTTCCCTAATATATGTACGTGTAAATCTAGTTTTATACTTTTCAAAATTTCGGTTTTTTTTATAATTCATTATTACTTATTTAGTTAAGATCTAGACTATTTGCGAGCTTAACTTGATTTTACCGGACTATACAGTCGACCTTTAATGTTTTTTTATTGTCCTGTAATTACTATAAACTTTCTTGTCTTATTTTTCTTTTCATTGAATGGATATACCCAATTGAGGACAAGGAGAGTCAGTCAAAATTATTATGCTAAAATTGGGAGGTCAAAAAAAGTGGGTAATGTCGAGTTGTATGTGGCTTGGCATTTTGTGCTAAGCATTATTTATTTTATGGTTTTAAATGTTAATATATTTCAACATGTAATAAAGTGTGTCTGATTGTATTAGATTTTAAAATTATACCAATATAATAAAAATGTTAAAAAGGAAGGACGATAATTCTATTATTTTTTTATATCTTTACCAGTAACGGATTAACTATAAATTAAACACAAGCTCAATAGTGCTGTACGGATCTTAAACCTAAATTAAATTAATCCTTAACTACTTTTATGGTTTAAACCTACTAAATATACCTTCAGTCCGGGAATAAACGGAATTTTTGAATTTAAACCACTTGCCTAATTAGAATCGCATGTGCTTTTCTTAAGTTGGTAAAACTGTAGGTGATAATAATGTGAAATTTTGTGATGCTATACATATTAGGAAATAAGTTACGGTGATTTTAATTGGAAGTTGTTCGTGCGTCATAGCGATTTCTTCCATGCCGAAATCAATTGCTTAAAAAATTCGTGTTTTAATCAAAATTAAATTTCGGTAAATTTTGGAAATGTTAAATAAGACCTACCTGGAGAGTTCTTGAGTAACATGAAGCGTTCATTGAGGGAAGTGAAAAGATTAAAGATGATTCACATTCTGAATGGCCATTAACATCAATTCGCAACGATTATGTCACTTGGACAAAGGCTTTGGTGCTCGACAACCGTCTTATTTCATTTAGAGACATAACATGTGACTTGGTAATTCCAGAAACTAAATTCCATGTGAGTTTGATCGAAAAATTGAACATAAACGCGTTGGTTGATCACTTCCGAGATCGTTTCCAAAGCAATCAGTGACCTAAAATTCCTGAAACGCATCATTACGAGTTTGAAAATGAAACAACGCAACAATCATTGGAGAAGAAGATGGAAGAACAGCAAATAACAAAAGAGCATGTCAAATATCAAAGTCATGACAGGAGAAGTTGCGTTATTGCGCCAACTTGTTACATTACTTCAAATTTAGAATTTTAATAATGAATTTGTGGTTATTAATTCAAACTTTATCCCTAATACAATAAAGTTTAGAATTTTGTGAATGGCATTATTTTTAAATTTGCATCTACTATAAATTATTGATGGTAAAGTTCTGGGAATTCCAATTTAAATTTATAAAATATATGGTTAGGAAGAAAAAGAGTGTATTCAAAAATAATTTATTAACAATAAATATATATGTTGCCAAATAAATGACGAAATACTAGATAGGTTAATAACACCCAAATTCTGCAAAACTTATTACACAACCTGTGTAAAAATTCAAAGTTCAAATTCTGTTAATCATTATCAATAAAAAAGAATTCTTAAAATTAAAAATCTTTGACTATTTAACCTCTTAAAATTAACAAATGTCTTCAGATACTGGAAGTTACCATAGTAATAAACCAAGATAAGAAAGTTGGTCAGATCTTAGCCGAATACAAAGAAGTATGTTTTAACAGTTAACACAAGGCCTGCCCTTTTGCTAGTTATATCAAATACATACTTAAAGATAAAAATGAATTAAAAACATGTTTAGGTAGTTAATATTAAGCCTGTTACTTTAAGACAATATGTTTAGTAACAAATTATTTTGAAGCAGTAGTTTAAGATAAGTTCGTCTTCTACTAGTATAAGATAAGATAAGAAGAACAGTCGAACTCCTTAGACGAGCAGGTGGAGTCAGGGTTCTACAGATGAATTTCAAATAAGCTAAAGATAAAATATAAAAATTAAGACTCGCTTGAAATTCGAATTAGATTGGAACTCGAGTAAACTATTTCATATGGCTTTGATCCAATGTCCTTCGTAGTATATTTGTCAGCCAAGTTCTCTCAGATAAACATTGTCTCAGCTCAGGAATTTACAGATTACACAATGGCAAGTACCCTTCAGATACGTTTTACGCTGGTGATAGTGCCCAAAAATCACAACAAAGTACAACTCTTAACACCATATTAGGTTACAAAAAACACTTAAGCAACAAGTTGTTTAAATCAAGAAAATAGATTATTTAGATCAACAACAGGTCTATAAAATAGTATTCATGAATACGGGCATTACCTCTTAGAGACCACAGGCCACCTTTATGCCTACATGCCAAGATGGCCTACCATAAATTGAGAAAAATTGCTGTGAAGTGAGTAATGAAGTTAAATGCCAAATAAATTTATGACCTGCAAATATATATAAACATGTTTACTCAAAAAGAAAAGGTAATTTGTGTCTCAGAGAAGATAATATGTAAAATTTTGAAAAAAAAAATCTGAATAAAAGGAAGAACGTAACTTTGTCGCTCGCAGTCGATAATAAAAGATTTAAAATTCATTATTTCGGTCTTCTAACAGAGATAACCTTCAAAAGAAGGATTTTTCACAGATTTTTAAATTTAGCGGAGTAAATCAACTGAATAAAAAAGATGACGTTAATTAACAAAAATAATCCAAAACTTTTTAAACTAAATAAGTTAAGTTACGAGTATAAAGAAATTATTACTTTTTTCTTTTCACTAAAACACTCTTTTGAACGCAAAATACTGACAAAATATGAAAAAATTATCAATAAACTGACTTACTTGCGATCGATAATTATTTACGTCTATCAGCTGATGGATGACTAGTTCAAATAATCGGTGATTATATACCCTTGCACGGGCTTATAACAGGTTAATAAGGAATATTCTTTAGTCGTCATCTACCGTCTGCTTACTTGCATCGCAATAAATTTAAAGCGCATAAGTCCAAGAACTAGAAGCAATGTGGGTAAATATGTACCTCCTTGAATGAGGAATATTTTGAAGAACACAAAACACACAAAAGAACACAAAAAATTGCTTTGCCACAAATTAAAGCACATCAGCACACCCTGCGTATTTTTTTTACCTGTTTGTGTTTAACATCAGTAACTTTTGAGTTTTTCGCATAAAAACAGCCAGTATTATCGAAATAAATTAAGAATAACTTTTCTGAAGTAAAGTGAAAATCATGGGTCTTTGGTCTTTTGATCGTGTCAAATTGGTATTATTATCCGACGTTTCGCTCGAGGCATCTTCAGGAATATTTACTCCATGAAATTAGAACACTGAATGACTATCGACGAGCAACAGCGTGGTATTTATACTTGACCGATGCTCAGCGAACCGTGATCCAGCGTTACAATCGATTTCCACGTGTGATGTAGACTGTAACCCGGACCTCTATTAATTTTATTTGGATATTTACAGATTTCGATTGATTCTCTAATTTTACGTTTGATGCTAGCACGTTAGTTCCTTTTACATTAAAAGTATGACCTGAGCAATGCTGGTGTTCAGCTACTGCAGATTGTACAATTTATTTGTTTTTTATACATCTTTCATGTTCCTTAAGCCTAGTAGATATATACCGCCCTGTTTCACCTACATACACTTTACCATAAGAGCAAGGTATCTAGTAAACGTCTTCTGTTTGAAATGGTTTTGCATTCTTTGGTGACATCAAACATTGTCCAACTTACTTACATGTGTTAAAAGTTGTCCGAATGTTTGATTTTTGGAACAATCTGGCAATCTTGTCGGTGGTTCCGTGTATGTAAGGTAAGACAACACTGTCCATAGGAGGTACATTTATGATATTTTGCTGAGGAGTTGAGTTTTATATTTACTAATAGAACGTCTTATATCTTCAGCGCAATATCCGCTGCTTCTCAGAGCCTTAGTCAGTTTTTCTGTTTCTGATTTCAGTGATTATTGGTCACATATTAAGAAAGCTCTATGTACCAAAGAGTTCATGACATGTTTTTGAGATGGATGATGGTGTGACGTTTCATTGAGATATCGATTTGTATGTGTTGGATTTTTGTACACAGAATGTCATAATTTGCCATTATCTTTCCTTTGTACTAGTACACCATAGTGAATTTTATGCTAGGATGTTGTTGGTTTAGATGATCCAGAAAATTATGGAGGTTATCTGTGCCATACGGCGAACGTGTCATCTACATATCTGCACCAAAATTTAGGTTTTAGAGAAGCAGAAGACAAGGCGTTTTCGTCGAAAGCTTCCATGAAGATGTTAGCTAGCCTAGGTAAGAGCGGAAATCCCATGGCCGCTCCCGAAGTATGCTTGTAGAAAGTTCCTTGAAAAGTAAAATAAGTGTAAATCAAACATGCCTTAATTAATTTTAATAAGTTGGAGTCCATGTAGTTATTTCGTAATATGTCCGATATTGTAGAAACTGAATCATTTATAGGACAATTTGTATACTTTAATTGGATGATTTTTTATCTTTGGACAAAGTGTCCAAAGTTTTTCACAAAAGATTCAGTTTTTCTTTTAAACGGTTGTAAAAGTTTGACCAGAAACAGGATAGTCTATATCCACTAACCTGAAACAACATGAAATATGTATAAAAAAGGAACAAATTGTACAATCTGCAGTAGCTGAACATCATCATTGCTCAGGTCAAACTTTTAATGTAAAATAAACTAAGGTCCTAGTATCAGTATCTGGTTTCTTTAAACGTAAAATTCGAGAATCGATCGAAATTTGTAAATATCCAAATAATTTAATAGAAATACAGGTTCGAGTCTACATCATACGTGGAAATCTATTGTAACGCTGGATCACAGTTCGCTGAGCGTCAGTCGGATAAAATACCAGACTGTTGCCTCTCGATAGTCATCCCTGAAGATGCCTCGTGCAATTGTAGGCGGAACGTCGAATAATAATTCCAATTTGACACGCTTTAAACTGAAGAACCATGATTTTCAACCTGACCAAAGTCGAAAAAGCTTTCGTTCGACTGAATGATCAAAGTATTGAAAAAATCAGTTTTCAGCACTGTAAAATGACACTTGTCAAAAATTAGGTTCAATGAGTGTGGCTGCAAGTCCGTTCCTGACTATGATGATCTAAAACATCTTCTGTAGTATGGTTTAATAAGTCTTCGTGGCCTCTATAAAATATTAAAATTTCATTAAATTGTATAAGTCGGTTCAAACTTTAGCGCCGAAAAGGTAAATCGCTTGATACCCCTTTAGGGCTCTGTATTTCCGTTAAGGTGCACTTTAGGCATTTTTTTTCTATGACAAAATAGGATTATATTGACCTCCCCGGTATGCTCCGGCGAAATTAGGACTTACCGGATATAGTTTTCATTACGGCTCTGATTTATTATAGTGTTCACGAGTTGAATTTTTTCTAAATTAATTTGATTGAAATAATAATGAATGGAAACGCCACTGGAGTGAAAGCGTTCATTTGCTGCATTACCAAGTTCCGCTCTCTCGTTATCCACACTTCCGTTTCCCACTTTTGTACTTCGCTTTACGGTATAGTAAATCCTATAATTTATTTAAAACTGTTATTTCTGTTATTCGAACATTCTATTAGTAGTATTATAAATAACACAAAATGATTAAATTTTATTTATAAATAAATTATACCGTGTGAGTCAAATTAAATGGTTACTTATTTTAGATTCTAGGAGCTTTTTTAAATACCATTTCTTGAAGTTATTTAACGTAAAATGGCATATTTTTGTTAACTCTTATGCAGTAGTAAATAAAAATATGAAAAAATACAGGTTGATTATGAGGTTGCTGACTCCAGCGTCGACGTTGTAACAATTTCAGACAATGGTATAAAATTGTATATCAGAATTGATGATGCTATGCTTAAAGCTGCCCATACACGCATAATATTATTGCACAATATTGGAGGTTGTTCAATAAAATTGAACGTGTGTTTCTGGTATTGAAAAGTTGTGCAATATATGGTACGAAATCAAAAAATTTAGATATTTATTGCGCAATGTTGGTGAATGATATTGTGCAACATGAAGTCAGTCGGTGTCAACAAGTGGTGCTGAACATGTCACGATGACTATTAAAAATGCCGATGTAATTCTTTCTTGAATTTATCAAAGTTTATTGTTCACTCCCGGCATTATGAGACACCAAATGCAAGGAGTAGACTAACCGCGGGAAAAAATGGATAGTACGACGAACTAATTGAAAAATACTGTGAAAATTTTCCTGACGCCGACAAACAAGAAGTTATAAAAAACATTAATTCTTTGCGGACAAACTTCCTCAAAGAACTAAAAAGGATTCGAGATGCTAAAAAAAGTGGTGCTGGTGCAGATGTCGTAAAATCTTTACAGTGGTATTTCGAAAAAATGAAAATCGAAATCTGGAAACACCAACCTCTTGAACCAGTACGATGAACGATTCTGGATCTCCTCTTTGTGAAAATGCAGGAAACGAGGGCAGTGATAATACAATGGATGGGCGAGCTACTTTAGAGTTCACTGTCAGTACTTTATTTCTAATCTGCATCAATTGTTATTTTTTCACTTATAGTTACTTGATATTGTGAATACATGTCATCAATTAGAATACAAATACATCAGGTAAAATACAATTAAATTAGAAATCATCAGGTAAAAGTCAACTACTTGCTACAGGTACAATTCAGTTTACTTTATGAAACAGCTTTCAATTGCCAAGATACATCGCCTTCATTGTTAAAGAAATGACAGTAAGTATCTCTTGCAGTCTTTGTACTTGATAGTGAATTTTTGAAAACACTTGCCTGAAGAGGTGTTCTCTCATTGGCAACGGTTTCTCTCCATACTCCTCTTGTGAGAGTACCGGCTTGTAAATCCTCATATCTATAGTTATGCAAATAACTACAAGCGAAGACTATTATTTGATTCTTTTTTGGAGACAGTGATATCTGTTTCTGAGACATTCCAAACCTATTGACCAAAGTACCACAGCCATTTTCTACAACAGGACGAGCACAATTTAATCGATAATTAAAAATTTTTCTATCCAAAGATAATCCTGCTTGAGGGTAGGGTTTCATGAAATTGTCCATCATTATAAAAGCGTTGTCGCCCAAAAAAACGAATGGCAACCTTTTTTCACTGTTCAGCAATTCTGCAGGTTCCAGGATTTTGAGTGATTTATTTGGAATGTTCTCCCAAATTCCGTGTAACTGAATACACCGCCGTCTGATATTCGTCCAGTGATTCCTACATCAACCATGATAAAGTCATAAATTGCATTCACTACTACCATCATCACATACTACAGAATTTCTTGTAGTTAAAGTAAAGCGATTCTGAGTAATGGGGTTTCTTTATTGCAACGTGTTTACCATCCACTGCCCCCAAGCAATTCGAAAAATTCCAGGGATTATAAAGGTCTCGCGCGATTTTTTTTTTCATTCTTCTTCTCTTATTGATACCTGAGAAGGAGAAATAATTGAATAAATATGTTAATGTATTATTTTCTTTTTGCAGGCTCAACTTGGATCTCCCAAGAAGAAAAAGAAGAAAGGAGGTATATCTGAAAAGCTGATGGAAATGGCTTGCAAGCGCCTTCAAAACCACGAATACGATACACTAGCTGCAGCTTAGGCATTGGAACTAGAAAAAATTGAGCAATTGCAGCAAATATTTGCAAAAAACGCTATTCATGATATATTATTCAAGGGACAAATGGGAATATTACACCGTGATTCGGTGGTTATTAATAACCCCCTCACGTATTCACTCCATTCACTGGTCAGTCTCTACCTGCATACAACTATGAAACAGAAGTCAGTGCGCAGAACACAAAATTCTATTTTGCTAATTTTCAATAAATAAAGAAAGTTATTCTCCCAAATGTTCATGTCATAGTTTTCAAGTTTTTATAGTTTATTAAAAAGGTTGCAATTTTTCAACTAGATATGTTGTTAAAAGTGCTTAAGTTTATATATTCCTTGAGACTGTCAATCTGAGCTACGCACGCTTCTATAACAATGTGGCCAATTGACTGCGGTGAAAGGTATTTACGGTTGCGAAAAAACGGAAAGTTATAGACAAAAGTTGACTCGGAAGAATAGCATCTTGCATAATAGTATCCCTTCTCTCAATCTGAGGAGTAACCAAAGCCAGGAGTTCATCAAACATTTCAGCATCTATGCGGAGAAAGTTTCAGAAATCATTCGGCTCAGTCATTCTCAGCTCATTGAGTAATACTTCATGAGTGTACTTCTCTCGGTTCAGCAACCACTGTTTGGCCCACTTCCGACGTTTTCCTGTTTTTTCTTTCTTTTCTTGAACACTTTTGCTCACGGCGATCAAAACGCCGCAAAGTCCAGTATCACTCGATACATTCACACTTCTGTTCCGATAAGTACTAAATTAAAACAGGATGGCAGTAAAATATTGAACATGGGTACCCAGCCTTGCACAATATTTTGCACAACCTTCAAAATCATCTCAACACGATTTAATATCATTGCACAAATCCGACTGTTGCGCAGTAATATTGTATGTTTATATGGCTAACTTAAAAGTGAATTTTACAAAGTTTTTAAATGTAATGAAACTCCAATTTAAATTAATTGTGAAATAATTTAAAGGTTAAAATTCTCTTGAAATTTTATCAAATATGAAGATCTTTTGGTCAATCAGTGAGTCTCGTTACCTCTAAATGACGCCTGACTCAATAGTCATAGATCAGAGTAAAAAAGCCATTTTTTCAATATTGGCCCTCGATATAACCATCTCACTTCGGAATAATACAGGACATTTCAGTGATCTGCTTCCATGTCTAACAGAAACTGTTGAGAATAGTGAAATGTCAGCCCATTTTTTCTCAAGTGGATAACACAATATCCATTACATTTTTCCATGTAAGAACTTTGCACCACGACGCTTCTTGTTGGAAAATAAAGGGTTTTCCAATAAGAGGTGTCATTTTGAAAAGCCTGCTATTTCGGTAGATGTCACTTTTGAAGCTGTAGGTTTTTGACGTTTGACAAGTAGAAACTACGCCATAAATAAAGATGGAACGATACACGCTTCAACAACGCATTGAAATTATTAAAATTCACTATAAAAATGGTGAAAATTTGGCAGAGACGGTTCGTAAAACTCGAACATTTTTGGGTCGTCATGAAGCACCTTGTCGGAGCGCAATAAAGAAATTGGTGAAAAAATTCGAGCTGTTGGGACAAGTTAGTTATGTGAAGAAGAAAACCCGTGCACGTCGTTCAAGAACAGCCGAGAATATTGCTGCTGTAGCCGAAAGTGTTGAAGAAAACCCAGGTTTGTCCATTCCTCGTCGTTCTTTGGAATTAGGGATTCCACAAACGTCATTACATCGTATTTTGCATAAAGATTTGGGTCTTAAGGCTTATAAAGTTCAGTTAACGCAAGAACTCAAGCCGGCCGATCATCAACAACGTCGTGCCTTTGCTGATTGGGTTCTTGAAATGCATGAAAATGATCCGGAATTCCATCGAAAAATCATCTTCAGTGATGAGGCTCATTTCCACCTCGGTGGCTTCGTCAACAAACAAAATTGTCGCATCTGGGGCTCGGAAAACCCAAGAGTTGAAAAGCCTCTCTATCCTGAACGTGTGACTGTTTGGTGCGGTTTATGGTCCGGCGGGGTCATTGGACCTTACTTTTTCGAAAATGAGGCTGGAGCAACAGTTACGGTGAATGGATTGCGCTATCGAGAGATGATTAATGATTTTTTATGGCCGGAATTGGATGGTATTTATCTGGACCACGTTTACTTTCAACAAGACGGCGCTACGTGCCACACAAGCAACAAAACCATTGATCTTTTACGGGAAAAGTTTCCGGGCCGTGTTATCTCTCGAAGAGGTGATCACAATTGGCCACCGAGATCTTGTGATGTGACACCTTGCGATTTCTTCCTTTGGGGCCACGTGAAAGACAAGGTCTACGCCAACAGCCCAGCGTCGATTCAAGACCTCAAAGATGGAATTCGTGAGGCTATCGAGGACATAGGGCAGCCACTTTGCGATTTGGTTATGGAAAATTTCATGAAAAGGATATGGTCCTGTAGGCATGGTCGTGGTGGTTATTTGGCTGATGTTATTTTCCATCATTAACGGCATACCTTCCTCTTTATAATGTAATAAATATCCGATCATTTATCTTAAAAAATGGCATTTTTCTTTGAATATCAAAATAACACCTCTTATTGGAAAACCCTTTACATTGAAAAATATTGGGATATCGCAATCGATCTCTGTCAGTTTGGTTTTAATTGTAGCCATCAGGTCCTTGTTTTGTCCACTCATGTTTCTGCCTCCATCAATTGTAACGCCTACCAATTTTACTCATGGTAATTGTTTTGAGAGTAATGCTTGTTCTAAGTGACGAAATAAGCCTGTAGACGTTCCTTTCAGACTGCATAATTGTAAAAGCTCCTTAAAAGAATTAAAATTCTCATCATCTCTGCGAACAAATATTAGTAGCCGCGCAGTATCTGAAACGTCATCATTTTCAAATAATCGTTCCTTTCCCTGAAGTTGATTGCATAAATTATTACCTAAATCTTCAGTAAGCCGGGTGCGCGTTAACTAAAGCATATTGTTTTACTAGTTCACTGTTAGTAAACGGTCAGACAGACTTCGCAAGTATTTCTGCTACCCTTAAACTTACACGTACACCCAACTAGTTACTTTAAACTTGAACGTTAAAAACATTCTATAGGTTCTTTAATGACGATTTCAGTGCATTACTTTCATTTTTCCGTAAAACACCCACAAGACATGCAGAACAGTCGCGTGCCGCAGGAAACAGGCTCCCAGGCCGCATGCGTCCCGTAAGCCTCTGTTTGCCGACCGATATACTAGAGAATTATTAATTAAAAATATTGTAGTGGAAAAAGGCTTTACTCTGGTTTGATTATTATTTTTAATAACATATCAAAATACCGTTTTTTGGTTATTCGTGGATCGTGTTTATAACGATCATTTTTAACAAAATTTCAAAAATTTTTTCATTTCCGAAGCATATTTGTCGCAATTTTTTTAACACAGTCTAACGCAGAAAAACATTTCCTAGATTAAATCAGGGTCGGACCAGCCATTCTCTTTAGGAGAGGGATGATATCACGAGACCACAGAAAAGATCGAAATTACCCCCACCCCATTCGTATATAAGACAGCACAGTATGACAAGGAAAAGCGAGTTGACAGAATTAATATGCCATAAGCCCAAGCTACTAAAATCCCATAAACAGCGTTCAGCGAAATCGATGTCCCCAATGCAGCAGTCAGGCTAGTTTAATTTTGACTTATGATTGACCTAATAGGGCTTCGTCTTTTTTTGACATGCGTTTTTTCTTTTTTTTTGGAAAAAAAAACTTTTGAACTCCTAGAGTACGATTCTGGCTTTGGTTTTTCACAATTTTTTTTTTGAGTTTTCCGGAAAATACAAAAAAAAACACTTTTTCATTTTAGATTTAATTCTTGCCATTAATCTTTAAAATTTTGTTTCGTTTACAAATTTCACGTTTCTATATTATATAAAATTTCATAAATTCGCCCTTTTTTTATCCGAAAAATCAAGAAAAAAGACAAAAATCTTTAAAAACAAAATCGCGAACTAAATCTATCAGCAATGTCATTTGTTTTAAAAGAGGCATAATTTGCGCTGTTGCCATAGTATATATATATATATATATATATATATATATATATATATATATATATATATATATATATATATATATATATATATATATATATTGTTGTATTATAGGAAGCTACGTGTACCGGTTTTACGCCCCCTGGCTTCCGGTTCCTTATTTGGCTCCCGTGCCTGAGGAAGCAACTTTCATATATAC
Organism: Diaprepes abbreviatus; assembly: GCA_034092305.1. Taxonomy (NCBI): domain Eukaryota; kingdom Metazoa; phylum Arthropoda; class Insecta; order Coleoptera; family Curculionidae; genus Diaprepes; species Diaprepes abbreviatus. The sequence goes on along the minus strand of JASJET010000343.1, from coordinate 267,281 downwards.
ACTTGAAAAATATTGGAGTGTTTTGTCCCGGTGCCAATCGTAGGACTCATCAGTGGGATTCCGACTGACACCTTCCCAGACACTCGCTTGCCGTACTAATATTGTTGGAAGTAATATTTGTAGTGAAATGTCCTCGGAGAAAGGCGGTGAGAAACGTCTTTCTACGACAATATATATATATATATATATATATATATATATATATATATATATATATATATTGTTAAAAATATATATATTCTTTTTCTTTCTATTTAAGCTTTAAGAAAATGACCTGCAGGACATATTTTCTCTTGTTTTTATTTTTATATTACGCATGATTTTTAACCGACTTCCAAAAGAAGGAAAATCTCAATTTGTCGACTATTTATTTTTTTTTATGTATGTACACCGATTACTCCGGAACAGCAGCACCGTTTTGAATGAAATTTTCACGTTATGTTCAGGAAGTTGCTGCGGTGATCCCATATTTTTTTGGATGAAATTGATGCAGTAAAATTCAAAATGACGCTGACAATATGCCGCCCAAAAAAATTAATTTTGTTCGATTTTCTCAAAAGTTGGTATGGGGGAATTTCCAAGATTGTACACAACGAATCTAATTCAATATGGCGGAGAAAAAATCAATTTTGTCCGATTTTTTCCAAAATTGGTTGGGGGAAGTTTTCGGGATTGCACATAACGAATCTAAAATTATTTTTAAAAAATTCAACATGGCGGATCCAATATGGTGGTAGAAAAAATCAATTTTATCCGATTTTCTCCAAAATCGGTAAGTGGAGGTTTTCGAGGTTGCATATAACAAATCTGAAATTATTTTTTAAAAATCAATATGGGGTTTTCAATATGGCGGATAAAAAAATTAATTTTGTCCAATTTTTTTAAAAATTGATATGGGAGAGTTTTTGGGATTACACATTACGAATCTGAAATTATTTTTAAAAAAATCAATATGGCGGATCCAAGATGGCGAATTAAAGATTCTACATCTCTCGATTTTGTCTAAAATCAATATTGGGTGATTTTTGTTAGTGTTAATTACATATCTAAAATATTTTTTGAAAAACTAATCTGGCGGATTCAATATAGCTTCCTAAAAATTTTACATTTTGCAATTTGCTCCAAAACTAATATAGGGGGTTCTTGAGGGTGTAAATTATGAATTTAAAACTACTTTTTCAGGATTCAATATGGCGAATCCAATATAGCAGACTAAAGATTTTACATTTTTCGATTTTGGGTGGTTTTGAATCATTTTTGGTACTAGGGGGCTTTGAAGGGTTTAGATTTAGATTAGATTAAGACATTAAATTTTTTTTTTAAATTCAATATGGCGGATCCGATATGGTGGGTGGAAAACTCACATTTTTTCAGATTTCATATTAAGGGATTTTCGGGGGTGTATATTACGAATATTAAGCTAATTTTTTACAACTATTAGGTTGATAAGATACAATATGAGGAACTGAAAAGTTTACTTTTTCCGATTTTGTCTAAAATTGATATTGAGTGGTTCAATTTTTTTTATAAAAATTTTATTTTTTCAAATATTACCGATTTTTTCCTTCTTTAATTTTACATTAGGCATGATTTGCCCTTCATAATTAACCATTCTCAGGAGAATTAGGTTTAGTGAGGGTTGTTAATAGGGACAATTTTTGCAGCCAAATTGATCTAGTAGCACTTAAAGAAAATTCTAAAAAATTTGATGGGGAAGGAAACACTGTTGTAATAAATAAGCGTAAATTAGACGCGACAAACTATGTGACGGATGGATTTTTGGAAGGATAGAGAAGTAAACAAAGACTGTCTTTCTCGTTCCCATTATGGATATCATTCAAAAATCAATACTACAGAGAATTTTGGTGTGTCAAATTGTTTGAAGATTGTTTATCAAACGAAGGTTTCCGAAATTTAACTATGAATCATTTGCAAAATTTCGTACATCGCGATAGTGGTTCTTATACTCCAAACATTGATAGGGCCTGAAGAGATTACGTGGTAATAATCCGTGATTAGGTCACGTGGCTATATAGAATGATGAAGAACATTAATAATAATTTGCTTTTGTTGGATATTTCTTTGTGCTCCGTAGTTTTTCTAGCGACCTACTGGAAAACAATACCATTCTTCTACCGAATTTATAATCCTAATTCATTTTTATACATCTTAGCCTCATCATTTTTTAAATCATTTTATTATTTGTAGCAGATATTAAACCACCTTCTTCCTCACTAACTCTACCCTTTCCCAATATTCTTCTAGGGCAGAGATTGTCTCGCCTTCAAGTGGTTTCGACTAGACAACAACATTTTTTAAGTAACATATCTAGATCAGATCGGTTAGTGCCAGTTTTAATCAACTCAGCTTTCTGAGATAACTGAAACCAAATTAAACTTGAACTAACCAGAACTAAAATGAACCAACCAAAAATTTCAGTTTTTAAGATTAATTTTATCTTTGTTTTTAAATAAAAAAATTTTGACTGAGATGGCCAAATTTATTAATTTAAGAAAAAGTTTATTACATGAAAATATTTTTCATTTGGATACGTTTCAACACCTCAAAATAGGGAATATGTGAAAAATTAGAAAAAAATTGTTGTCTTTGATTTTCTTTAATCGAAATAATTACCATAAATTCGACTATGTCACATATTATATTCTTATATACCAGAACCAATTGTTCTTGTCAATACTCAAGAACGATTTCCGGAACAAGAACAAGTAAATAAATTTGTAATAAATTTAATCAAGCTAGCATGAGTTTACATTCTTTTCTATTAATATATCTAAAAACAATAATTAATGCATTGATAAAAATATCTAATAAAGAAAGCTGCAATAATTGAAATAAAAATTAATTAATTACTAAAAATAATTACATTAAAAACTAAAGTAGGTAATTTCCAGTGGCCTACTAAAAACAACATTAGATTTGATACTTAATTATATTCAAGTGATCATAATTATAAATATGGCATGTAGTTTTTTAGGACTTTTTTTCTGAATTTATCCGTGGTATGAAATATTGTTGTCACAAATTTCCGGTTACAAAAACGTAATTATATTTTAATATTATACAGTGTGTCCCACGACGAACTATCACAATCGATTTCTCGGATAATAGACTTTGGAAAATTTTTTAAATTTGGCAACTTACTAAGCCCAGTTATACCGGAAATTGATACCGTTTTGCTTATTTTAAATGTGTTATTTCATTTTTAGATTCTTCGCAAAATTTTAGACATATTTCATGTATAATAATTTTAAATTATATGTCAAAAATGGCGTTTGAAGGTCGAAACATAATTATCAATTTCTCCTATATGAAAGTCTTCATTTTTAATTGGGATTGGTTTACTTCTAGAAGTGGGTTGTGTTGATATTTTGATAGTAAATAAATACCGGGTGATCAAAAACTAACATTAAATATTAACTTGAAAAATTAAATTTTTTTAGACGTAAACCCCCTAGTTTTATAATGTTATCTTATTTGGCATTAAAAATAAGGGTGGCTTTGTATAAGGTTGTCTATACCAAAAATTTGTAATTTTTGAAAAATGTACAATATAATATTTTTGTATTGTAAAAATGCTAAACGGCTTACCTACAAAGGGAAACAATTTATTTTAATAAATATTCAAAATTTCCACCCTAAACTTCCAAACATTTTTTACATCTCCGAGTTAATTCGTCATGGGTGGCCGCTCTAACTAAATCTAGAGAAAAACTTTTGAACGCGTCCGTTACCTTTGCCATACAGTCGTCACTGGATTACAATAAACAATGGCTTTTTCATTTTTCATATAAAATAATCCAAGACAGTCAAATCAACAGAACTAGGAGGCCACAAAAAAGGTCCATTGTTGGCAGTCCACTTGTCATGTTGCTGGTAAGAAGTTGGTAAAAAATTTGCTTAGGTTCCGCTAGAGGTAAGTTCCTCAAATATTGATTGTCTAACTTGTCTAGAATATTTAAATATCTTTCTCCTACAAAAGTTAATAAACAATTTAAAATGGGGTCATAATTTGCTTTATATTATTAATGAGCAGGGGCGGATCCAGCCTTTCTTTTTGGGGGGGACGGGGACGGTGATATCACAAAAGTACAGTATGGCAAGAAAAACAAGTTGTCAACGGGGGAGGGGGGATGCCAGCAACATGCAAATTCCTAATATAAAAGGCAGAATGGGTTCTATTTTCCTGAACTTAAAGTTCTTGGGAAGGGAAGGGCAATCGCAAGCATACACATTCCTATACTGTATTCAAGAACTAGAGAGAGTAATAAAACTTTTACCGAAACCTCTAACGTACCTGCTCCAGTGCCGAAAGTAACTGAGGACTGCCGTAAATCTAATTATATTTAAATATTATAAGCTTTTATAAATTTACTGCAACAATAAAATTTCTGATAATTCAATTTAATTTCTGTGAGCAAAGAACACTTTACTTTTACTAAAATCAATGAAGATCGGAATTTACCTGAAATTAAAAGAACAGAGTTCTGGAAATTGCTCATAGAACTTAATTTTTGCTGGGAAAAACCGGATAGGAAATCTGTTCTTATAGATCGTCCGGAAACTGTCCGTTGGAGAAGAAAATATCTCTCTCAAGTAAAAGGCATAGTTGCTAGAAATAATGTAACTTACAAAATTAGTAATTTAACTGAACTTTTGAAAGATTTTTTTGCATAAAGTTATCGCGGAAAATTAGGAAAAATCCATATAATAAAAGAATAAAAGAAAATGTGGAAACTCGATCTCATGATCGGTGAGATAGAGAAACCAATTATAATTACTTTGAGCGAAGATAGCTTCACTGACTTTGATTACGAATTAGATACGTAATGTTTACCAGCGTATAATAAATAAATAATATTATAATATTAAAAAAAAACTTTTTATTTTAAGTTTATTATCGAAATAATATTCTATGCCATAAATACTTAGTGATAAAATAAACCTCCTTCCGACGTCTATGACAAGGATTAAAACACTTTTTAACACTTCACACATCCAAATATCTATTGTTATCCAACCCAAACAGTCCATTATTATAGACCTGTATTTTTGATTATAAAATTTCTAACTCATTCCTATGAAAAATATATGTGTCTAACAGATTTTACCAAGGACACCGGACTAAAGAACACAGGTAGTTTGCGACGAAAAAAAAAGGGTAAAAAACGATTCATTACTATCTCTAGTTCTTGAATAAACTGTAGTATAAGAAGCAAAATCGGGTCTATTTTCCTGAACTCAAAGCAGCGAAATCCGCGCCTGTTAATGAGTTACCATATAAATTTTCTCCACAAAAATGTACTTTTACTATTCCATCATTTCTTACAACACAAAATACGTAAAATTGCTATATTTCTTGAAAATTGCGCAAACTTACTACAAAATTCGTAAAATTGCACTCTTTTCTGCAAATCAGTACTTTTTAGGTGTTGAACCAAAGATATTAAATAAGGGTTGAAGTTGTGTTTCAGCAAAATTTTATGTATTGAGCTCTTCGAGATTCCGTAGAGCCACTTGTTTTAACGATTTTCCAATATTCGTTTAACACTATTCCATGACAGTTCTTGTTTATCTGGTTATCTATCAGCAAATGTCTGCCATGTTCTTAATAAAACTTTGTTACATTCCCCATAGATAATAAACAAATTTAAATAACCTTCGTGCATATAATTTAGTCGCTTCGGCATGATTTTTGTTAATAATTGTCAATTGGCAAAAAATAGCGACATTTCTGTAGTGCTCTATTGTTTTCTTCTGTTGCGTTTCGCTGTCATGGCCAATTAATAATAAAACTTAAAAAGCGTATAGCATTTTTATCATACAAAAATATTAAATTGTCTATATTTCAAAAACTAGAAATTTTGCGAATAGACATCCTTTTTCAAAGTCACCCTTATATTTAATGCTAAATAAGATAACATTGCAAAAATAGGGGGTTTATATTTAAAAAATTTACTTTTAACGATTTTTTTAAGTTAATATTAAATGTTAGTTTTTGATCACCCTGTATTTATCAATTACCAAAATATCAACACAGTACACTAAAACAGATCTCCTTCTAGAAAGAAACTAACTCCATTTAACTAATAAAGGCTTTCATCTAAGAGAAATTAATAGTTATGTTTAAGTCTGCAAATGCCATTTTTCACATAAAATTTAAAGTATGTTAAAAACAATTAGACTTAATTTTGCATAGAATCTGAAAATTAAATAACAAATGGAGTATTCCATTTAAAATAAGCAAGACATCAACTTCCAGTACAACCGGAAGAGCCATCATCTTAAAAATATTTTAGTCGAAGTGTCCCCATCGACTTTAGTAAACTGCCAGATTTTAAAAATTTCCCAAAGTATATTTTCCGAAAAATTGATCGCAACAATTCGTCATGGGACACCCTGTATGTTATTATGTATACACAAAGTATTTACATAGACTTGGCGTAAGTTTTTTCCACAAGAATATGATGTACACGGGCAACAATAAAATAATGAAGCCAGAGAAAGTATGAATATTTTATTTGTACTTATTCATGCAATATAATAAATATCTGATATCTTCATTAGCTTTAAGTCAAATTTAATAATTTCTAATTTATGTACAGTTTTAGATTCAGGGTGGACAGAAATAGATATCTCAGGGGACAGAGATATCTATTTCTCGATTTAAATAAGTTATCTATTTGACTTTTTCATGACATTACTTTCTGATCAGTGGTATTAGACTTTTTATTATCGAGTAAACTCGTACTTATCGAAACAAAATACTCCACTTCAGCTAACAGAACAAGAACGTATTACTCTGCTTATGATGATAGAATACAGGGATAGACAGAGATCCTGCCAACAAGGAACCGATCTTTTCAATCAAACTTTCCCTGAACTAAAGTCCATTTCTAAATAAAATTTCAATAGGATAACCCATAATTTTGAACATATGGGTAATGCACAAAACCTACCAAATAGGGGACTTCCAAAACCTGCTATCAATGACAAAAAATGTTTGGATATTATATTTACTCATCAAGAGGAACGGCGGACTTCCGTACCAAAACTTGCTCTGGTATATGGAAATATTCATTAGAAGGATCTTCAAAGAAAATATGGAACATAGTTTCATAATTTCTTTATTGGTACTAAGTCAGTGTTACACGTTCAACTTCTTTTACATGATATGATACATTGGATTGACAAATGTTACAAAGTTAATTTACAGTATAATATGCAATATCAGAACTAATGCTAACTTAAGATATTTAATGTCCTCCCTGAAGTTGGCTAGGGCTCATTGCAATGGGTCGCTTGAAAGTGGGTACATTCTCCTATGAAATGGACAGGGGCGGAAGGCGTTCCCGATGATGTCATTATGGTGGTCCTGGATCTTGTTGAAAAATTTCTTCTATGTGGTCCTGGCAAACTCCAAAATCCTGGTGGGGATTTGGAGTTCCCTGTGAAGCTGATCTGTCCTCAGGAACCGTGGGGCTTTGACGATGATGCGTAAGACTATGTTCTGTGCCAATTGAAGCATATGTCTCCTTGTCTTCGGGATGTGTGCTCAGGATGTTATTCCATACTATAATGTAACGCTGCGTTAGGAATTATCTAGATGAAATGTTTCCAGGAAGGTGGATAGGCTGAATGGTCTCCTGTGTGGTTTTCATTTCTCGATTTTTTTGGCAAGCAGCGGCACAAGCAAACTTCGGAATTGTTCACTCAAATTGTTGATCAACATCTGGATTGCGTTTCTTTGTGATGTGGTTGGTCTTTCTGCAGTGAGATGTTGACGAAAGAGACTGTTTCCTATGGGTGAAATTCAAGGGCCGACAAGTTGGTTGTGGGATACTTCTGCTGGGTGGATCTGTTGGTTGCGTTTTCATGTAGTTGTGGTTCTTGCTTCCTCGGACACTGATCCTGGTGATTTCTTGTCTTAGTTGCGGCCTTTTAGGGTGACTCCTGAAAGATAGAAGTTCCGTTACGATTGACTCAGTGATCTAATTCGTTTTTAGGTTTCTGGTATTCTTTCCAGTAGTGTTTTATGTCACAACTGACATAACATGATTGGGCTTTGCAGTGTAATGCTGCTTGTCCAAACAGTTGACAGTTATAATATTAAAAAATTCATGTCTTTATTTTGTATTTATAGAGTTATCCGTTCCTGTTTCCCTATCTTAGGACCTTTATGGGATGAATGTCCGACTTTAGAAGTTCTTTTGCTATTTCCTCTCTGATGATTGGGTGTATAAGTGTAACACTGGTACCTCTCTGTGTATATTATTTCTTGGAGTCATCGGTTGTGCTGGGGTTTATTTTTTCGCTTTTGGGTATCCTGCATTGTCCGATTAATCTCTTGTACTTCTCCTTATCCCAGAAGATTATGACGAAACCTGTGACTTTCTGGATGGAGGTGTACTAAGCTGAGCGCCATCCTGTCTAGGGTTTTTTAATGGGTATCCATTTTTCTCGGGATGTATGCCTTGACAATTCCTTTTCGTCTACATTGTATTGTTTTTGGGAATTGAAAACCATCTCCCTAGCTTTCTGTTGTAACTCGGACCTAGCTAATTACATATCGTAGTCTTAGATTCTTGTTGCTTTTCCTGGATCCTATATAGTATGCTTTAGTTTGTGAATTTTTTCCTTAAGTTCATGAATTATATTTTTAAGCTCCTTGTTTTATGCTTGCAGATCCTCGTGTAATGCTTTGCTTTCTACCTGTTTTTATATCTCTACGGTCTTCTTGGTTGCAGGGTCAAGTTGTTCCTTCAGCGTTTGAGTGACATCTCGGAGAATCTTGATTTTCTATTCCATTTCTACGCATCTGTCATTTTTCTGGTTCTATAGTTCTTTTTCAACAGAGATATGGGTTTTAATGGTCGTAAAATCTCGATCCAATTCGGCGGGTTCCTTCCATCTCTGTGATTTTTTTTGTCCATCTGTTTAGTGAATTAACTTCATACTATAGGTTGGCTCAGTCCGAGCGTCGAGATGTTACCACCTCGCAAAATCTCCTAATTTGATCTCTCTCTAGAAAAATCCCTATTTAACATTGACCTATGACTATACGTTACGAACTCATGCAGAGTCTTCATATCTGATGGGATTTGAAAAAGATTCTTACTTTTCAAATCTTTGACAAGTAATAGTTAATACTAATTTAAATTGTAGATCTCTTAGAGTTATACTGGATCGCCAAAATCTGAGTATAGGGATACTACAGCTTGAACAAGCCAGCCTGAGAGTGGTGGCAATCCCTTAATCAACTCGCAAAACACAACAGTTACTCTGGTGTTCCATCTAGCCACACTTTTCCTTCTAGCCATTAATGATATCACTAAACACATAGACCACAGAGTAACATAAGAATTTTTGCTGACGATGTATTAATCTATCATGCATCCACAGACCCTAATTATAGTTGTTTCACTCTTCAATCAGCTCTCAATACACTAACTGCTTGGTCCTCCAGTAAAAACCTCTCATTCTCTTCTGGAAAATCTAACGTTGTTCACTTCTGCCGTTTAAGAAACTGTCCAAGAATATCTAATTTACACCTTAATAACTTCCCTATACAACCCACCACTAACAAATCATTTCTCGGGGTAACCTTTGACCAGTTACTGAATTTCAAACACCACATCGAAAAACTTAAGAACAAATGTATTTCTGATCTTAAAATTATGAAAATGCTAGCAGGTACTACTTGGGTCTCTGACCGACACTCCCTTATTAAAATTCATCAATCCTGCATGCTCCCCAAACTCAATTACGCCTCCTGTATATATATATATATATATATATATATATATATATATATATATATATATATATATTTATGGCTCCACCCCTCCATCTTACCTTTCCAAGCTAAATCCCATACACAATACAAGTATTCGACTGGCTATAGGCGCTTTCCACACTAGCCCTATTTCCAGCATTATGTGTGAAGCTGAAATTCTGCCCATAAATTATATCAGAAATATACAACTCTTAAATTATGCTCATACTCTGCTTTTTAAACCTTTCTTCCCTACATCGAAACCGTTTCACAGAAACCCCTTTCCTTGGATAACTTCTACCCTCATAGCTCTAACCTAAGAGATAACAAACTCAAGGAACGCCTGCAAATTGCCTTGCTTCCACGTTTCAAGCCACAAAATATACTTTCCCTCCATGGAATGTGTCCCCAATTAAATCCAATCTAATGCTCACTAAGTACGACAGACTTAATACCCCTCATCTGTTAATCAGGAAAGAATTCAACCTTCTGCTTCAAACAGCATATAATAATTTCAATGTATACTGATGGATCTAAAACTGCAACTCAGACCATTGCAACATACTATACCTACAATGTAGGAGAAACTTTTCTGATGCATAAAACAGCCAGCATACTAACAGGAGAATTATACGCCATTTATAGAACCTTCAAGTACATTATATCATCTCCACACAAAAAATGGGTTATTGCCACTGATTCACTTAGCTGCATACAGAACATCTCCTCATACCATCCTAAACATCCCTTGTCCGGAGAAATTAAATATCTCCACGAAAGGGGACTCATAGATAACAAACTAATCATCCTTCTGTGGACCCCTAGCCATGTGGGATACCTGGAAATGCGAAGGTAGACTCTCTTGCTAAACACCCCGCTAATCCCCTCTTTGCAGACCTTCTACATCAAGGACATCGAAACTTACACTAACAGACTTTTCCACAATCTGGCTTAACTTGAATGGGATCTAACCTTGGACGATAACAAACTGCATACGATAAAGCACTCCTACTTTGAAAACTCCTCACACCACTCCCTAACAAGGAAAGAATCTGTTATAATTACTAGGCTATGAATCGGACACACGCGCCTCACAAATGAATACTTGATCAAAGGCCAAAACCAACCCCTATGCACTTCCTGTACCATCCCACTAACTATTAAACATATTCTTTTTGATTGTCACAATTACCAATCCAAACGTAATAAACATAATATATCAGGTAACCCAACAAACAAGCTCTCAATACAGAACTCCAATAATATCCTTTCATTTCAAAATGAAATCCAACTGCTAAGTAAAAATATACAAAAAAAGAAAAATGTATGTGTGAACCCGTATGTCGAATATAAGTGTATATAATATAATATTTAAAGTAACGGATATTAAAGAAAACTAAACTGAATAGACGCTAAAAGACTTAAATCGTCGATGCGTCAATAAAGCATATCTCTCTCTCAATTACTCTGGTGTAGATAACGGCTCCCAGAGCAGCAGAGGGCAATGAAATTACTGGGAAAGGAAACACACATTTTCATTTTATGGCTCGAAGTTATTCTATGATACAACTAGATCTCACCTCTGTGAGGAACTGAGAAAAAAACTGAAAAAGAAACCTACTGGAGAAACATATCAAACCAAAAGCAGACGAAAAGATTGATTTTATAATAGCGTAAATACTCTAAAAAGCTTCCAGAACTCAAACCAACTGGAGATTTTCTAAAACAATATGGATGTTGATGGTTTTACCTCGAATGAATGGAATGAAACATATAAATAAATAAAAAACCAACTAAAACGTCTTGCACGAATCCAGCGTTAAGATATTACAAAACTTGCTTTCCGAAATATCTTAAACTTTACAAAATGTAATAAACTACGAAAGATATTCATTACAACGAAGTAAAGTAAGACCCAGCAATCATGTATTTTGCAATATTATACAATAGAGTAAATATTTAACATCGATAAAGTTAATAAATTCACTGTTTATCAGTTCTAATTTAGTTTCAACTCTGCAAGAAGCTCTAAATTCTTTTGACATATCTACTCTATCCTGTCGGCAAGAGCTTTAGAGATTTTAATTCAGAAAATGAGCAAGGTTTTAAGCTCTCACAGGGTAGTTTATTACACTTCAGCGGGATTCTTATTTGACTTGTTTACATTTTATCACATTGCTTGTAATGTATAAACTTTCTTAAATTATGTTTGAAGGTTGTAGACAATGATGAAGATTGACTAAAATGTGGTTGTCGGACTTGAATTGTCTTTGTTTTTGTTTGTTTTTAAGATGTTTCTATTAGGTTGTATCTGTAATCGTTATCAAGTATAAACTGAATGTTTCGTCTTAAGGCTACGAGCATATATAGGGACTGAGCCCATTGAACCACAAAGTTTCGCTTTACTGTACACACCTCAATGATTTGATGTTACTAAGTAATCGTTGCCAAAGATTAGGTATCTCAACACTGGGTTTACTGAAGATTCTGTTATTATTTTTAATGTAAGCTGCATCTATAAATTTTCTTTTTTTCATGTTGGGTTCCATATATATTGCCGCAGCTTCAGACCATTTTATATGATGTTGTTTATCGCAGGCGTGTTCTGCAATACCTGATCTCGACGTTTCTCCTTTTTGTGTGTGAGTTTTATGAGAATTTGCTCTTCACTTGAAAGTAAGCACTACGCAGGCAATACTCAAAAAGGTAGCAAACATTAAATTCGATTTAAAAAAGAATGGTTATCCTATAAAATTAATTGATGATGTTATAAATATCTTTAGAACAACGATCATTCGACAGCAAGAAACACATTCCTTCTTCACAATTCCGTACATTAAAGGAAAATAAGACGAATTGCCAGAAGTTATAATATAAAAACAGCCTTTAAATCAGGAAATACACTTGGAGCTCGTTTAACAAAAACGAAACTAAAAACTACCGATAAGAAGGAAAGTGTTTCATGTAAGTGTGGTGAAATGTATATTGAAGAAACCAAACGACCACTAGAAGTAAGAATTAAGGAACATAGAACTCATGCACAAAAAGGGGAAACGTCTAGATTAAGTATTGCAGAACACGCCTGGGATAAACAACACCACATAAAAGGGCCTGAAGCTGCAGCAATATATATGGAACCCAACATGACAAAAAGAAAATTTATAGAAGCAGCTTACGTCAAAAACAATAATGGAATCTTCAGTAAACCGAGTGATGAGATACCTAATCTTTGGCAACCACTACTTCGTAACATCAAATCATTGAGGTGTGTACGGTGAAGCGAAACTTTGTGGTTCATTGGACACAGTCCCTAATAAGCTCATAGCTTTAAGATAAAACATTCAGTTTATGCTTGATAACGATTAGAGATACTACCTAATCGAAACGTCGTAAAAACAAATACAAAGACAATGCAAGTCCTACAACCATATTTTAGTCAGTTCCTTAAATTACCTGTATATTGAATAAACTTCGTTACAACCCAAATGTTTTGTTATTAATATATTCAATTTTTTCTTCTAAATAGGTGTTTGAATTAATAATCTCTAATTTGGTGTTTCAATTTTTAAACCGTATTTAGTTAAATCCCAACACAAACAAATTAATAATTGTTTTCATAATGAAGTTGTAACATGTTCCTTCGATAAAATATTGTTATTAGTACTATTACCTTATACATGGCCATTCCACATTATTAAAGATATGGAAGATGGAGAACTTATCAACATAAATATAAAAAACTTTTAAAACTTAAAATGACGTAAATCTATAAACACTTTACGAGACATTTACTATTTATAAGGCCAATAAAAGCTTCTAAAAGCCGCATAAAGCCGAGCAATAGCCAAACGTGTCGGACCGAGGGAGGTCATAAAGAATTCGTAATGGACGTCTGTCTGCCCGAGATGCGGAGGACCCTTGAGACCCTCAGGGTCGACGGGTACGGATGCTGCGAGTAATCAAAGGACTATCGGACGCAAATAACTTTGACAGTAGATCCTTGTTCAAATCCCACTGCAACTTCAAATTTGATGTTTTCGGAATAAAGAAAATTAAGAGGCACCAGAAAAAACGTTGCTTTTTATATTCTCAAATCAATTTCACCTTCCAAATATCTGATAACTTATACTCCTACCAACAAAGAGAAAATAATTTAGTCAAAAATAATATTTCCTATAAAAAATATTTTATAATGGAGAAATTTGGTCAAAATAAAACTACACATTTCTACAAATAAGTGTTAAAATAAGTTTTCACGAAGTTTATTCAATTATTTCTTCACAAAATGTTTTAAAACTTTCAACAAAACAGTTAAGAAGCAAGCAACAGTTGTTTCTTTTACATCGCCTTTATTAAAATACTGCGTCATTTGATTTTTCGTTCTATAGTCTGGAAGTCTGGATGAATTCTATACTTGGACGGAGCTTTTTAGCAGTTGCGTCGGTAAAATAGAGTAATGATTTTTGGCATTTCTACGAATGTGTGCAATATTTGCTGTTTTCTAATCGTAAATTGTTTGAATGTTTCTGTTAGGATTTTATTTTTTTCTTCTAGTTTTTGATTTTTTTATTACTGAGATTTTGGTGCTTAAATACTCGTAAATATTACTTTTAGAAGACGTCTGGCTTTTAATGTTTAGGAATCAGATTAATAGGAATATTGCCTCTCCAAATGATGATTAATGAGCTTCAAAGTACTAGTCTAATGTCTTGAATGACTCTACACTAAAGTCATGGGTAAATTTTTAATTTTCGACCACAAACCAGACTTTGCCCTCTATACCACCTGATTTATCTTGTTAACATTTAATGGTTCATTATTGCATATATACACAGTATTACCATTTATATATATATATATATATATATATATATATATATATATATATATATATATATATATATATATATATATATATATATATATATATATATATGAAGTAAAATGCGAACAGTAAATGCAAACTTCTCTCCATCATATCCTTTCTGTGTTAGAGGTTGCACAGTTAGAACAAATTGCTAAGGAACACAATTTATCCTATTCCACCACCATCGAGATGATGGCCTACCTGTACCACCATACCGAGAAGAAAGTCAAAACTTACCCTCCCCGCCACAGTCATACGGCAGAGGTACATGTTTCGTCTCTACTAGACTCATCAGGGTACCGACATGCACCTGGCTGTGCAAAGGACAGATCGGAAGGAAGCATGCAAATACTGAACGCGGCTTCTCCGACCTCCCGCCGGATGGCGTATATATGTTTAAGCGGATTTCACGGATTCCTCCGTGTGAGATGCAATAGCAGTGGATATATCCACATTATGCCGTTGTAGTGTTGAAATCACATTCAGCAAGCGTACAACTATATACAACTCCGTGTGTAAATGAAGTAAAATGCGAACAGTAAATGCAAACTTCGCTCCATCATATCCTGTGTGTGTGTTAGATGTTGCACTGTTTGAATAAATTGCTACAAAACACAATTTATCCTATTCCACCACCATCGAGATGATGGTTTTTACACAAACAGGTGCATGTCGGTACCCTGATGAGTCTAGCAAGAGACGAAACATGTACCTCTGTCGTATTACTGTGGCAGGGAGAGTAAGTTTGGATTCTCTTCTCGGTATGGTGGTACAGGTAGGCTTTTCTTCATGTAATCTATTTGGTTTCTAGTCATATCAATCAGTCATCCTCCTTCTCAGAATGGATTAGGTGGCAAAAGTCGATCTCAGATTTTCCCCTACATTTTCTGATATGCTACGCCATAATCCGGAAAATATATAAGAACCTGTTCTTTGGAGAATTTTCTCGGATAGCGACTGCATTTCCTCAAGTTGTCAATAATTCCTTTTGTGTTTCATAAGAGAAACATCAGACAACTACATCACATATGCAGCATTATCAGGGAGCGGAATTTTATAGATGCTATTTTCACTGCAGGATTGAATTACTGCAGGTGAGTAACTGACAAAATTATCGCCGACAACAATGGTTGTAGCTCCTAATTTTCAGATTTCTTTGATATGAGAAAAATAATTTTAAAAAACTACATCCCGAGAAAATTCACGTTGCATTATCCGCTGAGACTGCTGGTATATTTCGTTCCAATTTACAAATGAACATAAGTGGCAGCAAGTTACTTTCATTTTCACAAAACATGATGCAAATACAGGTGTATGAGTTATTTGGACCATGTCTCTTGGTGTAGTGGGAAACTACGACTCGATCTTCCATAACATTAGTTTAATTTTAGTTAAAATTCCTTTTTAAAGTTTTAGTATGGATGATAGTTTCTCTCCATTAACGATTTGAGGAAATCTTTCCAGAAAATCTTTTTTACTCAGTTTTGCGAAATACTTTTTGAAATGGTTGTCCCCACATTGAATTTACTCAGGAGGAAAACCGTATTTGGTGACAACACCTTTGCTAAAAAGATAATTGTCTTGAAAGATAATGACTGCAGACGTCTTCTGCCACCTGTTTCAAGCCTTTGTTTGTGTCTATCACTGAATACTGCTGTAAAAACATGAGATATATGTTCAAGTCATATTTCAGTGGGCGAATACAACAAGCTAGTAGTAAGAGTTATGAATTTAATGAGATTCTTGTATCATTTGGTGTTCCACATTTCGTAATGTTTCGTATTAAGAACTATTTTTTTCTATAATAAATAAATGATAGGGGAGAGTCCCTCAGTATCGTCACCCTAAGGTTTATCAACGAAAAAATCGGAATATCTAAGGTTTCATGTTCAATAACTCCTGGTATATGTAAAGAAACTCTCATTATATTAATAAAAATAATAAACTACCGGGATGTATAGAAATAATCAACTTTGTTATCTGTATTTTGAAGACAAGGAAAAATCAGACTTTAAAAAACTGGCCTCCAGTACCGGTAACTAAATAAGTAACTATTTATACCATACAATAATATGCACAAGCTTCATGGATCCAAACCATGCAAGTCCCATACTGTATCGAATCCTCTTCAGGAGATTCAAGGCATAAAAAACAATTTGTCTCTTCTTCAACCGATCTGCGAGGAGGAGACAGGTTTTCGTTTTTATTTTTTTGGCTTTCTTGCTGACATATCTTCCTGACAGCCAACTCTTACCTTTTTTAGTGATATCGTTTTCCGGAAACCAAACTCTTACTTTTCTTGTTGACATCTTTTCCTGAAAGGAAACTCTTTCCTCGCTTAGCTGACTCAACACGTCTTTTATCTGCTCTTTTCTCTTTCAGCATCTTTTTTTTGGAGAACTTCTTATAATTTCACTTCTTTCAGCTTTACAACGTCGTGCAGTAGGTGTTCTTTGCGAAGCATTAGCAACCGGCGAGAGTTGTGTAAGTACAACTTTAAAGTTGTCAGTGGATTAGTCAATGACAGCTTCTGTTTCAGATTCGGATTGCTGAAAAGAGGTACGGAATCGGAGGCAGCAGTTAGAAATCCAAGTTGTCGAGAAGCTAAAGATGTTATTTCTAGCTGTTGAGTGTAAAAGTTTGGCAGAATTGACTGTGCAGAAGTTAAAAGTGTGGGTTCTGACAGTTGAGAAGATAAAAGCGATGGTTCTGATATTGATTGACTTTCTGTAACATTGATCACGTCTGAACCAATGATATCTAAATCTAAATCACTAAAGACATATCTATCTATCTATCTATCTAAGGGGTGTATGTTTGTTCAGCGATAGCCACTGACTGCAATATCCATTCGCGAAATTCGATTAAACAGAAGCAACAAACCCTGCAATCTCCTATTCACTGATTGTTTTAGCAGGATTTAATCTCATCCACAAGTCCCATGCATCATTGTAAGCAAATTTAAAAAGCTTCATGAACGTACGGTCAAGTTGCTGTAGCTTGTGAGACGTGTGCTCATCATGTCAGTATAAAGGATAAAAAAGAAATTAGAAAAAAAAACAATTGCTATGAAATCATAACGTAATGCATGTCTAACAAGTAATTAATCGGGTTTTTATCGTCTGAAGAAACTACATTAGCTTGAAGATTTAAAACCGTCTCGTGATTTATGCTGTTGATAAATAAAATTTCTATTTCCGACTCAATTTCTCACTATCTCGAAACTCTCGAAAGAGAAATATATTCGTGACCGGCCAAGCGCAATCATTTGTTGGTTTCCTTGGTTACGCTTCACGAACTTCACCCCTGCAAGACACGTCGTTCAAGTATTTTCCCCTCTTGACTTCGACTTTGCTTTGTGTTTTGTGTCGGAAAACAAATTAACAAAATTGTTTTTATTTATCTGTTCGTCTTTGCAAATAGCAGACGCTTGTTAAAAACAGAGATTAAAGTAGGATAAATAATTAAGGTAAAATAAGGACTGTTTTATGTTTTTTATTTTTGATATTTATATATTTATTTATTATTTAAATAGTTCATTGTTTTCCGGAAATAACATTAATAAATTCTAAAGGTAGTTTGTTTCAAGAAAAAGCTAAAGTCTTTGTGATTTGTTAAATTACTTATCAAGTTTGCTCAAGCAGAGCCAAGGATTCCCTAAAAGTGTATTCCGAGAATCGTAAAAAGATGTCACAGATTAAGAGGAAAAAGTACATACGTAAGAGTAAAATTCAAGATTTCTAGAAGGAATCGTTGTTACGGAAATTTTTGCATTTCCATCACACTATTTTTTTACACCTGTTATAAACCAGTAAGAGGATATATAACCACCTAGTCGTTCCAGCTGTCATTATCAGCTGGTGTAGCCAAGAAGTTAGAGGGGTTATGGAAACCTACAAAAAAGGCTAAATCCATAAAAAATTATCCCAACATGCAGAAAATAAATGTCATAAATTGACATCAAGTGGCTATATGACGTAAGCGCAGAAAGAAATTTCATAGTAAATTTTTTGTACGAGGTTGGCAATATGAGAATCGGAAAACCAGAGCAGGATTTGCAAAAGTGGCGATTGGCATCCTGGCGTATTTTTTGTGTTTAATGTGGTCGTTTGTCATCGCCTTCGATGCTTAAAATTCCATTGATTTTTTTGTTGTGCCGTACAGTGATATTAGTTAAATTTCAAAATTTATATTTGTGTATGTTATCAAGATATTTGTGCACACTTTTTATTTATAACAATGCATCAATGTAAGGTATTGTTTTGTAAATATCGTTAATTTATTATTTTCAGTAAATACATTATTTATATTTTGGTAATTATTTACATTATGGTCAATCTAGGGAAACCACGTTTTTTAGAAAAAATTTCGGTACTTACCCCCTATTTTGAGGTCGTAGAAAACGATTTAGTCTTTGATTTTTCATTATTTTTCCTCAGTTCTCCGGAAGCGTCACTTTACCAAGCATTTTTAATTCTAAAAAAAACACCGAACTTACATATTTATTTTCAATCGTACTCGTTAAAATATCATGTATGTAATATATTTCAACTATTCTGGCACACGTTTTAGTGAATTAATTTAGAAAAGTTTGTATTTTTAACGAAAAACCAAAAATACATTCAGGAAAGGCCATCGACCATCATACTCGTGAAAACGACTAATATTTGTTTGACAGGTTGCCAGATGTAAAATATTTTCGTGGTATATACTATAAAATTTGTCCATCTCAGTCAACAATATAGTTTAATTTTTGTAATGTTTTATACAGTCTCAGAGAAAAATTAATTTCAACCGCCCATAATTTTGGGTTAATTCAGGTTTAGTTTGATTATGGATATTTTGTAAAACTGAAATTAATCTGAACTAACCTAACTTGACCTAGACTTATACCTTCATAATATAAACTATAAAATTTATCCATTACAGTTAAAAACATAGTTTAATTTTTGTAATGTTTAAAAGAGGGTAAAATTAATCTTAACCACCCAAAATTTTTGGTCAGTGTTGGTTAGTTCAGGTTTAGCTTAATTTTTGTTACTTTGGAGAAACTAAAACTAACCCGAAATAACCTAGATTTATTAATTAAAAATGTTATTGTCCAGCACAGACTACGTACAGGCGAGACAATCTGTGAAAGAAAAGAATATATGTGAATTTCACAGAAACCGTATTCGCCATTTGGCAACAGCGCTAATTTTTTGGGTTTTAGGAACGAGTCATATCATTATTTAATGGCGGAAGCCCTTTTGTTTCCATTGTTTTGATTTGTTTTTGATAATTTTCTTGATTTTTCCTATAAAAATGTGCAAATTTATGAATATTTATATAATACAGAGGCTTCTATCAGTGTGGAATTTGTGGTTGTAACAACATTTTAACGATTTAGTACAAAAAATTGAACCTAAAGTGAAAAGTAATTTTTACGGTTTGCTCAAAATTGAGGAAAAATTATGGAAAACGGAGATCAGGGAAAGTAACGATTTTTTTTCAAAAAAAAAAAAACGTTTTTCTAGATTTCCCATAAGGCAAATTTTTACACAGAGAATTATGTTTAAATCTATTTTATGTCAGTAATTATTTTATTAGTTATTTAATAATGAACTATAAATCGTAATTTTCCAACATAATAACATAATAAAAGGGTGCTCAAGTTCAGTCCTGTCTCCTGGGTTACTGCACAAGTACAGTATAGCCCCTTTAAGGGGAGTACAACTTTACATGTCTGACCGAATTTATTTTGGGTATTCTCCTTCCTTTTACCCTCTCCAAGTTCCTTGGACAGGAAAAAAATAATGTGTGGGAAAAATATGTAGAAGCACTCTTCTATGGCGATAGACCTCTGGAAGCGGGTACTAGGAGCGACTGTTTAACGGACCCATCAATCACCAAAGAAGAGATAAAAAAAGCTATACAAAATTCAAAAAACAACAAGATGACCGGCCCAGACGAGATACCGTCTGAGATATTGAAACTTCTGGATGAAAGAGGCATCGCGGCGCTTCATAAAATATTTAACATTATTTACGAAGCGGGTTGCTATCCCAAACAATGGCTATGCTCTACCTTCATTCCCTTGCCTAAGAAGACCAACGCAAGAAAATGTGAAGATCATAGACTCATTAGTTTAATGAGTCATACACTAAAAATATTTCTAAAAATAATACATCAAAGAATATATAATAAATGCGAAAGAGACATAAGCGACTCACAGTTTGGGTTTAGGTGGGGCCTAGGTACGAGAGAAGCGATAGTCGCTGCACAGGTGCTTGTTCAGAACTGTTACGATCAGAGAAAAGATGTGTGCCTATGCTTCATAGATTACGAGAAAGTATTCGATCGTGTTCAACATCATAAACTAATCCTGCTTCTTAGAAAACACGACATAGATCAGAAAGACATTCGATGCATTGAAAGCTTATACTGGGGTCAAATCACGCATATAAAATCAGACAATAATGTATCCAACCCGATACAAATCCGAAGAGGAGTGCGACAAGGGTTTGTGCTGTCCCCTCTCCTGTTTAACCTTTATTCGGAAACAATTTTTCAGGACACTTTGGAAGATATTGAAATGGGAATTAAAGTTAACGGAATATGGATCAATAACATCCGTTATGCGGATGACGCAGTTCTAATCGCCGACAATATAAACGACCTCCAAAAACTCATCACTATAATAGGAGAGCGCAGTAAATCAATGGGCTTGAACATCAATACAGGGAAAACAAAATTCATGATTATCTCAAGAAATCCCAATTTATTCCAAAACGCCAACATAAGATTCAATGCAGTACCCATAGAAAGAGTCACCAAATTTAAATATCTGGGCACATGGATATTCGAAGAATGGACTCCTGACAATGAAGTAAAATGTCGCATTGAACAGGCGCGACAGGCTTTTGTAAAACTTACGAGTGTTTACGTGTTCGGATTTTGACTTGAAATTAAGACTGAGGTTCATAAAAGGTTACGTATGATCAATACTTCTTTATGGTGTGGAGGGTTGGACATTAGAGACAAGTGCTATCAATAAATTAGAGGCTTTTGAGATGTGGATATACAGAAGAATCCTTAAGATATCATGGACAGCGAGAATGACCAATGAAGAATTTCTATCACGTATTGGGAAAGAACGTGAACTATTCAAAATAATCAAGGAAAGAAAGACGGGCCTACCTTGGGCACATCATGCGAAATGAAAGATACCAATTCCTACAGTTGATGATTGAAGGCAAGATCGAGGGCAAGAGAGGAATTGGAAGAAAGAAGATGTCCTGGCTCCGTAATATCAGACAGTGGACGGGGTTGCACGATATTCAGACACTGATACACACCGCGAGAAGCAGGGAAGAAATGGAAAATGTAATCGCAAACATCCATTAGTGGATATGCATTTGAAGAAGAAGAAAAAGTTCCTTGGGTGTAGCACAGGTGATGATTTTTCGATCGCAAGTAAAAGTTAATTTATTGAACCATTTTTTTACATTTGTCGGGATTTTGTATTTAAAAGAGTGTTTTAGTGAAAAACAAGGTAACTATTTTTTTTTATAATTTAAATTATTTAGTTTAAAAGAGTTTAGGATTATTTTGGTTAGTTTAGTCACTATATCTTTGTCTAGTTGTTTTGTTCCGTTAAATTTAAAAATCTTTCAAACATATTTTGTTTGAAGTTTTTTTTTGTGGTGGGAGTCATGAACTCTGGGTGTTCGTTCATCGACTGCAAAAAACCGAGGTACGTGTTTCTTTCTCTTAGAATTTTTTCAAAACTTAGCAGATTATCCTGTCTGAGATACAAATTACCTTTTGTATTTGATTAAGCATGTTTAAATGTATGTGCAAAGTAAATTTTTTTGGCATCTAACGATAACAATACAATTTTTCTCAATTTGTGCTAGGCCATCTTGGCATGTAGGCATAAAAACGGTTTGTCATTTGTAAGAGGTCATACCCAAATGTTGTTGGTCTAAATTACCTATTTTCGTTATCTAAATTACTTGTTGCTAAAGCGTTTTGACAACCTAATACTGTGTTAGGAGTTGTACTGCCTATTTTTATATTTTTAGCCCTATCAACAGGGTAAAACATGTCTAAAAGTTCTTACCATTGTGGAATCTATAATTCCTGAACTAATAGAATGCTTATCCTAGGGAACCTGGCTAATCAATATTCTACGAAGCATAATGGGGCCAAAACCGTTTGAAAAAGGATACCCGAATTCCAACCTACTTCGTCAAGAGGACTGTAGGTGAGTCTATTCAGCAACAGTACTAAGCCATGCAACTGATATGTAAGAAAATCGAAGAAGAGATGACCTCTATTGATTTCAAGGTATTCTTATTTTGTTTTTTTTTCTATGATGAGTGGTTACCAACATTTAAAGTTTTTATTCCCTTAAATTAACTAATTGTTATGTTTCTTCCTATGATTGCTATATAATTTCTACCTGTGCATTTCAATAACAATTTTTAGTTTAATTTCTGTGGTCACATAAATTCTGACATTTGTAAAAAGGAACTTTTTGTAAAACTTAGACATGAATATTATTACTAACCCATTCAACAATTAGTTACGTTACACTTTCGACTATGGTTACATCATAATTTCAAGCCAAACAAAATACCAAGAGTATGAAGTTCAGTGGAAAGCCTTTTCATGTTATCGGGTCCTAGGTAACGTGGTCTGCTGTATTTCCTACGAACTTTCGGACGGTCCATGCGGTTGCAAAGAGAACTGCTTTCTGAATCGACTTATAGAGATACTCACTAAGGCCCAGTCCCGTGATGTTCTGCAGAAGATTCTTTGATATCAGTCCACGTGTTGATAAAATTATGAGAATCATTTGGACGATGTTCTTGGTCCATTATCTTCGAATTTGCACCTCCAGATCTCTGTATTTCGTGATCTTTTTGTTATATTTTGGCCTTCGGTTGTTGTTAGGTATAGCAATGTCGATTAGTGTAGTTCACCTAAAAATTTTATCTGTTAGTCTAATGTCTGGTCTATTATGAGGAACTGATTGATTCGTTATCACCGTCTTAATATAACTCGTTGTTCTCAAGAATAGGCTACGGAGTGTATTTGTAATAAGGCACTTTTCTTACCGGCAATAGATTTAATTTGTCTGCCAACTCTTGGTGGAGTATCTTAGCGGCTGAGTCATGTCTTTCCTTATATTCCGTTGCGGCAAATGCTTGGCATCCTCCAGTTATATTCTGGATTGTCTCTAATGTTTGGCAGCCGTATCTACATTGATCGTGTTCTATTGGAAGATCTCTAATGATGAACTTCCGGTAGTTTTTCGTCGAAATAACCTGGCCTTGGATAGCTAACAAAAAGCCCTCCGTTTCCGGAGGGTGAAGTTCAAATGGCGTGACAGTGGGTTCATTGCAAGGCGGAATCACAATGGGCTTAGTGAATCGCCCTGAAATATTCCTCTTCGGGGTTGTATTACTTTCGATGGTATCGCTGAATGGCACTTGCAATTGGATCCTAGATCTCCAGGTTGACATGATGCGTTCTAAAAAGGAAACAAAATGATTATCAACCCTCTACGTTCTCAATATAGTTTTGAGTCACTAATGTAGAACTGAGTCGAAGGCCTTTTTATAATCCACGTAGACAGCAAAGAGGTTTCTTCGGTTGTTACAGGTTTGGTTACATATGACAGATGCAACAATCAATTGTTTCTTGCATCCCATTGCTCCCCTGGTGCATCCTCTCTGCTGAGTTGCGATAATGTTATTTTGTTCGCAATGTGTTTAGATACGTTGGGTCAAGCAGATAGTGATTACCTTATATAGTGTGGAAATGTAGGTGATTGGCCTATACTTAACGGAGTCATTTGTGTTTTGTTGGCCATTAGGTAAGAGATACGAAATACTTTCTGTCAGAAACAATGGCATTTTAACTGGGTTTAGAAAAACACCATTAATAAGAATAGCCAGTTGATGATGAGTACACCAGGACTTTTTGAGTCAGTAGTTGTAGATCCCGTCGAGACCTGGAGCTTTTCAGTTATGGGATTCCGTGATTATTCCTGAAATTTCCGCGGTGGTAAATGGCTCAAACTGCATCTGGCTGTAGGTTTGGCAGATTTTATGTTCTTCATGAACCCAGCTGGCTGCGATGTTATAATTGGCGGGTGTGGAAAGCTGGCTTCCTCAGAACTCTTCTACTTGCTCTCTATTGAGATATTTATTATCTGTCGTGTTAGGTGGAGAGTTTAGCTTACGGTAGAAAGTATTTTCTGATCGTTGGAACAGCGCATTATCTCGTTTTCGGTTATTTCTGATTTTGCATCTCTTTAGCCATCCTGCAGTAACAGAGAGCTTCTGTTTCAGCGTCGAGGCATTGTTGAGCAGCAGCATTCGCTGAATCTTATTGTGAATTATATCGGACACGATTTATGATTTCCTCAATTCGTCTTCGCAGTTTAGTTGTTCTCGTGCCTCTGATATACTCCTCAGGTGTCCTATATCTTTTCGAAGATTTTCAATTTTCTTACTTAGACGTCTTTCCCATGGTGGTGTGTTAGATTCTGTTCTTGCTGATTGGCTCTCTGTTGTAACTTTAATTTCTAAAGCTCTAGCAAAGCAGTTGCGGCACAGAATATAAGGACTACAAAGTATAGGCTTCACAAATATAAGTTGGCAAAATTCGATTATTTATGTTGTCTAATATGACACCCAATTTTTTATATGAATTAATTTTTTGCAGACCAGCGTCTGCATAACGGATTGGTTCCATTATACTCCAGTACAGCAGCACTCATTTCTGTTGACAATTTCTGAAAAAAGAGTTCAGTGTTTTCCTGTTGGATATTATCATCAGGCTGTTCTTGGACCTGAGTTTCCGGCTGTGGTTCAGATTCAGCGTTCGGATCGTTGTTATTTTCAGTGTCCCTGATCCCACGTTCAATCGCCGCTTTGATGGTATTATGAGTTTTTTTTTGTTATATTCCCGGATCCGTCCTAAAGCCGGATGCACTGCGACCAGAGTATGCCTATTGTGCTCACCCTAGACATTACAGCCACTCTGTCAACCTAGCCCCTTGACTCAATCTGTACAGTCCTGCTAAGGAGTGAGTGAGTATTTTTCCCGGTTCCCATCTTACTGACCAGAAAGTTTGTTGTCTAAATCTCACCAGTGACTTACAGTCACATATGATATGCTTCACTGTTTCCTCGGCTTGTCCACATTGTCTGCAGCCGAGGTTTCCGTTATATAGATTCATTCTATTCAGATGTTTTGACGGCCATGTGTCCCGTCATTATACCCGTAATAGTCCTTAATTAGATCCTACCCATTTGTAGTAATTTCCTTGCCAGTTTCGGGTCAGGATTCCCAATAAATAGCTTGCTGTGGTTTAAACCCTGTCTGGTCATCCAGTGGTTTTTATGTTCTCTTTTGATCCATTTTATTACTGCTTCTCGGGCCGCGCATCGCGGCAACCCAAAAGCCGGTTCAGGACCCATGTATTGAGATGCCGAACCTGCTCTAGCCAGTTCGTCAGCTTTTTCATTTCCATGTATGCCTTCATGTCCTGGTACCCACTTTAACATAACTTTGTTATCTTTTGCCAGAATTTCCAGCTCACGCTGACATTCCCAAACCAGCTTTTAGGGCTGCCTGGCTGTCAGAGTAAATGAGGATTTGCTTCCCTTTGTAAGCTCTCCTGTCTCCTCTCTCGACTGCGCACCGTAAGATTGCATATATTTCTGCCTGGAATACTGTTGGGTATTTCCCAAGGGGAAGGGTTAATTTCTTCCCCAGTTGTAGCCCATATATCTCAACTCCAGTACCCTCACTAGTTTTTGAACCGTCAGTGTACCAGATACTTGCACCCGAGAATGTTTCCGGTTTTTCTCTTTTACTTGTCATTCGATCCTCTATTGTGACTTCAAACGGTATATTATAACGGTAGCTCGAGTTCATATGGTCTGTGTCCATTTCCAACTCAGGGCTCCTGATTTTTTTACATATGTTTTTGTGTCCTGACAACGTATTATGAGTTACAGGAACTAGGTTGTTTCGGGGAATAACTCTGTATTGGTCAGCTATTCTCTGTTGTGATATCTGTATGTTGTAAATTATTAGAAATTAAAACCCTACTGAAAAAGTCGTAAATGTGAACAAGCTGGCGTCTTTCACCCGTAAAGCAAAAACTTCTGAAATCATCCCATGGGTCACCACTAAAAAATCCCGGGGTGGATATCAGTAAGTGAGAACAGGCCACTACTGCCATTTCAATCAAAATGGTTAACTTATCTGAATACATTTATGTAAAATGAATTTTTTCAGACAATTATATATTTGCAATTTTTTTTATAAATATTTTAAAATATTAAATTTATTCATAACTTATAAACATGTTTAAACCTTAGAGTTTTAGACATAGCCAGTAAAATACCGATATAAACTATTTAATTTTTTACAATCATTACTTTTAATTAAGAAGTAAAAAACTTATTTAGAATTTTTTTTCGATTACAAATAATTTAATTTAATTCAAAAACCTACTAGATTCTTACACACTCTTTAGGCGTTTGTTTGTTACCTTGACTACCAACACACCCTTCTGATAACCCCTGAATAAGACAGTTTAAGCTTGCCAAGAACGATCGCCCTATGGAGATCGATTTTGCTTCGGGAGTGCGTATAAAGGAAAACAGAGAAATCATTCGGCCAAATAAATTATTTGTTTTACAGGTTTCATTTGAAATTCACTGGCAACAAAGAACATTTTATTTATTGTAACTAAAAAGATTAATTATTTTCGCAATTCCTTCGCTGATTCTTCAGTGGTAAGACTCATTTGATACTGCTCCTTCCCCTCTTTGTCTGTACTGCGCTAAATCCCTGTAGCTAAAATTAATTGTTTTGTTCACCATTTGTTGAAAATAGTTCAGCTTTGGTTTATCTCTTTCCATCTTGCTCTCTGCCATTCCTTCAATGATCAACTGTGAAAAGCTTTCTTGCTTAAGGACGTGTTCTTAACTTTTCTTATATTAAATACAGGGTGTCCGGTAAGTACCTTCTAATTTCTCGGGATCATACAGGGTAGGTCAAAATAACCCTACTTTGTCATACAAAAAAATTCCCAAAGTACCCCTTAACGGAGATACAGAGCCTTAAAGGGTACCCAGCGATTTACCTTATCGGCTCTAAATTTTGAACCGACTTGTATAATTTAATGAAATTTTAATATTTTATAGAGGTCATAAAGACTAATCGAACCCTACTAGAGTAGATGTTTTAGATCCTCAGAGATCGTAGACAAGTTAGGGGCGTGCGAAGAACAGCAGGGCTTCCGGAATAACCGGTCTACTATCGATGGTATATTTATTATCAGACAGCTGGTTGAAAAATCTATCGAATACGATAAACCGCTGTTCATTTGTTTTGTGGACTTTACAGAAGCGTTCGACCGAGTCAAACTGGAACACAAAACAGAATTACTGCGAAGAAAACAAGTAGACGAAGCAGTCATACACACAATATATGAACTGAATTCCAAAAACACCATAGTAATTAAAATAAATAACACTCCAACAGAGGAAATCCCACTATCCATAGGAATAAGACAGGGTGATAGCCTAAGTCCAACACTTTTCAATGTAATCATTGACGAAATCATTGATGAGGTAAAAAGCACAAATATTGGGCACCCAATGGGACACAACACCGTTCAGATTAGATGCTTTGCAGACGATGTTGCCTTGACAGCAGATAGCGAGGACAACTTACAAAGAATACTTTTCAGTCTCAATCGAACAGCCAAACAGTATAATATGAAGATATCTGTGGAGAAAACCGAAGCAATGGTAATAGCAAAAGAACTGGTAAGATGCAAACTAATGGTTGATGACAAACATATCGAACAGATTGGGAAGTTTAAATACCTGGGAGCACATATAACAAGTAACAGGGCAGCAACGGAAGAAGTACGCACACAAGCCAACAAAGCGGCCAAGATATCAGGTCAACTAAGAGACATAATCTGGAACAATAAACATATGACGGTTGAGAGCAAAACAAGAATTTACAAGGTCTGTGTAAGACTGATACTGACCTAAGGCGCAGAAATAAGAAATGAAACAACAAAGACAAAACAAATTATGAGAACTACAGAAATGAAAACGCTGAGAATGATTACGGGAACAAGTTTAAGAGATAGAATAAGAAACGCAAAAATACGCGAGGACAGCGGAGTGGGGGATGTTGTGAAGTGGGTTCGAAACCGTCGTAGGTAGTGGAGAGATCACGTGGAACGAATGGACGATGACAGACTAGCAAAAACCGTGATGAGAGAGAAACCAAACACCAAACGGCCGCCTGGACGGCCCCCCAAAAGACGGAGAGACAGCTGGATTTCGACCTCAAACGAAGATCGATGAGTCATTGTGTAGATAACAGAACTTGGTTCTATCTAGAAAAAGAAGAAGAAGAAAAAGAAGGAGAAGAAGAAGAAGAGAAATCAGGAACGGACGTGCAGCCACACTCGTTAGGCCTAATTGTTGACAGATACCCTTTATTTATTTCGATAAAACTGGCAGTTTTTGAGATAAATCGGTTTTTATGCGCAACACTCAAAAGTTTCTAGTGCTAAACAAATACAGGTAAAAAGCAAGTGGTTATTGTTAATACCTATATAATGAATTACTATTGACGGAACCGGAACTGCCTGAAAAATAATTTTAAAAAAATGGAAGAATATTCTTACGCAGAGTATGGTAATTTGCATTTAATTTGTGGTGAAGCGCTGTCAAATTCTTCGAAGACAAGAAGACTTTATGCTGAAAGAGTTCCAGCTCGAAAATTGTCAGTTCCAAAACCCATTCAAAGGAATGACTGAAGCCTAAGCGAAACAGATAAAAGATGATTAGAAAATAATTATTAGAGTTTTTACCTTGGTGTAGGGCATTAGCTGTAGGTTTGGCACCTTTATACAGGGTGATTCTCCGGGAACTTTATCGATCGATTGTGGCAAATTTTTCCTATAAGAAAGTATTTATTATTTAATTTGGGTTAGTGGTCTTTTTACGATATTTTCAAAATTATTAGTACAGAGTAATCAAAAAAGAAGAATAAAAAATTTATTTAAAAAATCGTCCAAAGTCCATTTTTTCAAATAGAAAGCACCTATTTTTATAATTTCATATTAAGCATTAAAAATAAGGGTAACTTTCTATAAGGTTATCTATTCCAAAAATTTGTAGTTTTCAAAATATTGGCAATTCAACATTTTTCTATGGTAAAAATGTTATACGGCTTTTAAGTTTTGTTATTAGTTGGCCATGACGGCGAGACGTGGTGAAAATAAAACAATCGAACCCTACAGAATTGTCACTTCTTTTACCATTTGACATTCATTAATAATAATCATGCCGAGGCGATTAAAATACACGCACGAAGATTATTTAAACTTATTTATTATTTATAGAGAATGTGATAGAGTTATTCTAAGAACATGCGATATCCGCAGAAACAGAAACCAACACCACCAACTGTTAAAAGGGTTATAGAAAATTTCAAGAACTTTGGATTCATAAAAGCAAAAAGAAATAGAAATAAACCAGTTGTTAATAATGAAAATATTGAAACTTATGAATTAAATTTTCAAGAGTCTTATCAGTTTAACGTATATTGTGCTATATGACGGTGCAGACGCGGATCCAAAGGGGGGGGGCGGTGGGGGCGATCGCCCCCCCCCCAAGAGCTTTGAGTTCAGGAAAATAGACCCGATTTTGTCTCTTGTACTATAGTTTATTCAAGAACTAGAGAGAGTAATAAATGATTTTTTACGCTTTTTTTTCTTCTCGAAATACATATGTTTTTTAGTCCGGTGTCTTTGGCAAAATCTGTTAGACATATATTTTTTCCATAGGAATGGGTTAGAAATTTTATAATCAAAATACCGGTCTATAATAATGGACCATTTGGGTTGGATAACAATAGATATTTGGATGTGTGAAATGTTAAAAAGGATTTTAATCCTTGTCATAGGCGTCGGAAAGAGGTTTATTTTATCACTAAGTATTTATGGCATAGAATATTATTTCAGTAATAAACTTAAAATAAAAGGTTTTTATAATATTATTTTATTTCTTATGATTTTTTAATAATTCAAATACATTAGAAAATATAGATAATTTTGACATATTTAACACAAATCACAACTGTATTTTTATTATTTTTAATTTTGGCATAGAAACCGTTTTAGGCACATTCAGAATAAAACGTAACATTTTTTTCTCAAAAAATTCTAAGTTGTAATTTAAATACTTACAAAATACCCATTGTCAAAAATACAAGAAGTTAAACATATAGAAAAAAATAAATTCATCCATATAATGTGAAAAATTTTTTGGGCTATCGGTCATTTTATTATTAATTAAAAACCTTTTTAGGACATTTGACGTTTCAGTTTATTTATTTCTTAAACCATCTGCAGAATTACAATTAAACACTAAAAAGGGATTCAAATGTAATTAATTTTTTTATGTTAAAAATATTTAAATAATAAATTGTGTTTACGATGGTAAACATTACGTATCTAATTCGTAATCCAAGTCAATGAAGCTATCTCCGCTCAAATTAATTATAATTGGTTCCTCTATCTCACGGATCATGAGATGAAGTTTCCACATTTGCTTTTATTCTTTTATTATATGGATTTTTCCAAATTTTCTGCAGTAATTTTATTCCAAAAAATCTTTCAAAAGTTCTGTTAAATTTCTAATTTTGAAAGTTGTGTTATTTCTAGCAACTCTACCTTTTCCTTGAGAGATATGTCTTTCGCCAAGGAACATTTTCCGGACGATCTATAAGCACAGATTTCCTATTTGATTTTTCCCAGCAAAAATTAAGTTCTCTGAGCAATTTCCAGAGTTCAGTCCTTTTTATTTCAGGTAAATCCCGATCTTCATTGATTTTAGTTAGAACTTTGTCGACGGTTGGGGTCTGCTTCTCATAATAAGATGTATGTACAACTCCTTTTATTGTAGTTTACATCTCTTCTTCCAATGAGATTTTTCGTCTGCCTGTGATCGAATGTGACTTGGAAGCACTAACAATTCTAGTCGTTTTTTTTCTCCTTCAGCATTCGGTACATAGTAGATTTTCCAACTCCTGTTATGTTGGAACACATCTCAACAGAACTTTTAACAATATTATCTGGATATTGATATTTTAAGGCATCATAAACATTCATAGTAATAAGTTTTTCGTTGAGGAAAAAATGCCCTGGTTTAACGATTTTAGAATAATTATAGATGCAGAAGCCATATCTTTTGGGTATCTCAATAATCTCATATAATATATAAAAACAACCACAACCAAGATAAATCAGTAAGAACACACTGTAAGGTGTACTTTACTCACTGACAGAAATCAGAAACTCTTAGGTTGCAGTAAATTTATAAAACCTTATAATGTTTAAATATAATTAGATTCACGGTAGTTCTCAGTTACCAACGGCACTGGAGCAGGTAAGTTGAAGGTTTCGGTAAGAGTTTTATTACTCTCTCTAGTTCTTGAATAGAATATAGGAATGTGTATGCTTGCGATCGCCCCTTCCCTTCCCAAGAGCTTTGAGTTCAGGAAAATAGAACCGATTCTGCCTTTTATATTAGGAATGTGTATGCTGCTAGCAGTCCCCTACCGTTGACAATTGTTTTTCTTGCGATAGCAACTCCCCCCAAGAGCTTTTAGTTAAGAAAAATAGACACGATTCTGCCTCTTATAGTAAGAATGTGTATGTTGCCCGCGACCTTCCCCCCTGTCGACAATTTGTTTTTTCTTGTGATCGCCCCCCCTCTCCAAGAACTTCAAATTCAGAAAAATAGACCCGCCCCTGCCTTTTACACTAGAAATGAGAATGTTGCTGATGTCTCCCCCCCCCCCCCCCGTCGACAACTTGCTTTCGCTTGCCATACTATACTTTTGTGATATCACCGCCCCCCCCCCCCCAAAGAGAGAGGCTGGATTCGCCCCTGTGACGGTGTCGTCGCCCTAGAATTCGACCAAGATAATGTGAATGGTAAATTAGCCATTTTTGAAGTTTTCTAGAAACAAAATACGTTTTTTAACTTATAAGTGAGCGAGCTACTTCGACATCTTGAGAAATTTGGATGTGAACTAGTTAAATAATTTGCCGCTGGCTGATTACAGAAATCTATTTTATCAACATGATGGGGCTTCTCCATATAATAGCCATTTAGTTAACAATCATCTGCAAAACTTGTTTTATGATTAATAGATAGCCAAGAATGCGCCACATCTTTTGCCACCTCGCTCCCCCGATCTAACAGTACTTGATTTTTTTTTATTTTTTTATTTGGGGGACAATCACAAATAGGATATACAACACCGCATTAACCACTTTAGAAGAATGCATGCAGCGCATCAGAATAGCATTTGATCAGTTAATAAGAAGAGCCACCGATGAAGAGTTCCTGCTTAGGTGCGAAAAATGTTTGGAAGTTCAAGGGCGTCAATTTGAACATTTAATCAAAAAATTTTTGAAACTTTATTTTATTAGCAACTGGTTTATTTCTTTCTATTTCTTTTAGCTTTCTTTAAACGAGTTGGCTGTTATAATCTTCGGTATAATAAAAGTAACAAATAAAGTACATAAAATTTTTCATTTTTCACTTGGAGGACTAACAGAGGTCACTTTTTGAGCTGTTTTACTTTACTACTACCATTATTTATCAATTTACTTACTACTACCATTATTATCAACTTTTAATTAGCTTAAATGGAACCTGTAATCAAATTTCAGCTGAGAACGAAATCTGCCGGTGCTTGAGAAATCTTCGTGTATGATACATATAACTAAAGTTAGAGAAAACATGGCTACGATACACAAGTGCTATTTAACATTTTACATAATTTAAGAATTCTAGAAATTAATTAAGAAAAAAAAGAAAGGTAATTTAGATCATTTAGAATATTTGCCCGAATAAGTCGTCACCTTAATTATCCTTCTGCAGCCTAAGTGGCCATCAGGCCATGTGGGAACCACAACAAATGTGCTGCGCGTGCCGTAATATCCATATTTAATTGACGAGCATCGTGGAAATGACGGCTCGGTATTTTTATTGATCGCCGACACGCCAGACACGGCTTTTATTAATGATCATACATATAAAAAGAAAAGTGAATTAAAATTTCTTATAAATGCACATATTTAAATTTTATACAGGGAGTAAAAGAGAATTTATAAGTATTATGGGAGACGACAAAGAAAATATGACTCTACCTTCTGATGAAAAAATACTCGGAATTCTTCACTAAAATGAAAATGCTTCAATTATTCATCGATATTTATTTTACTTCCTTCAAAGTAATCTCCATTGCAAGCAATCTCGAAGACACTTTTCATAGATCGATTTTGAAATCGCCTTAAACTCCTTCTGCGAAATCTCCTTTATCGCCTCAATCGTCTCAATAGGAAAGAGTCACAAGTAGCCATGTCGAGTGAATACGGAGCTTACGAAACGATATGAACGTTGTTTTTTGTCAAATAGTCGCGTACAAGATGAGATGTGTGAGCCGGTGGGTTGTCATTGTGTAGAAACCACGAATTGTTTCTCCACAATTCTGGCCTCTTGCGACGAACATTTTCCGTCAAACGCTTTAATACGCTCAAGTAATATTTCTTATTTATTATCTGGCCTGGCGGAAAAAATTGAAAGTGGACCATATCACAGCAATACAAAAAAAAGGTCAACAATAACTTGATCTCTGTCGTGGTTTTTTGGGTTTTGGCTCATCTGAGAAGCGCCATTTCGATGATTGTTGGTTAGTTTCGATATCATATTCACGGTAGAGGAAAGTGATCAAATATGGGATAGTATCCCTAATATGGAATACGGGCAATTCTCTCAAACGGAAACTCACACACGCAACAAACAGTGTTTGTCTCTTTCTTTCTATCCCCATTCGCGCGTACAAGTTGTAACATGTCAGTCGAGCGAGCCCTTTCGTTAGTGTCGCAGTATTTTGTTTTATCACTTCCGCATAACTTTCTAAGGTATGTAAAAAATACGTATTTTTCGTACAAAAAGGGAACATAGTATTGTTTTTATAACTTCTAGAGATACTTTAGTTGTTCTGTTGTAGGTTCTAGCGGTATTTGATTGTATTACTTTCTTATATACAAAAATATGAATGTCAGTTTGAAGTCGTTGGAAAATCCAAATATGGACGGATCATAATATCCAATTATGGACTATTCCATAATTGGTTCTCTTAAGTATCAGCTGACTTGATGATTTTGTTAATTATAAATTGAAAGTAATTTTTTCATGTTTCAACAGAATGGCTGGCGTGAACGCAAAAACGAAGCGAAAAGAATGGAATTCAGAGCATATGGCGGAAGCAATTAAATTGGTAAGAGAGAAAAAAATGGGTTATTTGAGAGCGGCAAAACACTTTGATGTGCCGAGATCTACCTTGTTTCGAATATGCCAGAAAAACGAATTACCCCCAGAAGAAGCCACAGCTACTACACTTGAGAGGAAAACTGTTTTAGGGACAACCCTTGAAGATCTTTTGGTAGACTACATTTTGACGATGGAGAGCAAATTTCATGGCTTGACGAGAAATGATGTTCGAAGAATTCCCTCCCAAGAATATGAGTGATCAGCTAATGAGAGGCAGTCCCCCAGGCGCTGTTGGCATTGCACATCCATCAGGATGGATACAAATGAACATATTCACTGACTGGTTCAAGCATTTCATCAAACATACTAACCCTACTCCGGAATCAAAGGTAATACTGATCTTAGATGGTTATTTTTCTCACACTCGTAACATCGACGTGATAGAGATTGCAAGAGAAAATAATGTAGACATTGTGTCCTTACCTTCTCATACAACCCACAAGCTCCAGCCACTAGACAAAACGTTTATGGGACCACTCAAAACTTATTACAGTGAAGAAACACGAATGTGGATCAGAGACAATAATAGACCACTAAGCCCTTATCATGTTGTTGAGCTATTTGGCAGGGCTTATTTAAAAGTACAAACAGGTGAGATTGCAGCAAATGGATTTCGTGTAACAGGACTATGGCCGTTGAATTAAAATATATTTACCGCGGTCGACTATCTTGCTGCGCAACAAGACGCAGTTAAAGATGGTTGCACAGTCAACGTTACACCAATGACATCATGTCCCCAACCTCTAGGACAATCGATGGCCAATTTTGGAACACCTGATGACTGTGTGCCTTTAACTGAAGCTTCCACACCCAGACAAGATACAAATATTGAACCTGTACCCTCAACATCCGGACTTTCTCGCAGTAGTTTAAGATTAGTGTCTCCATATGGCATCAGTCCAGTACCAAACAAAAAAAGGAAACCTTCTAATAGAGGAAGAAAAGCATCTGTTGCAGCAGTCATCACATCTTCACCTTACAAGAATGAGCTCATAGAAAAAAGTAAGAAGAAAGAAGAAAAAGAAAATAAATTGGCAAAGAAAAAGAATGAAAAACAGAACGAGAAGAAATCAAAAGGAAAAAAAGCCAAAAAAAAGATTAAGCCTATGTCAGATTCAGATGATGAGGAGATGATGTTGTTTGATACCGACAGTGAGCCCGATGTGTGGTCTCTGGGC
Source organism: Diaprepes abbreviatus (assembly GCA_034092305.1). Taxonomy (NCBI): domain Eukaryota; kingdom Metazoa; phylum Arthropoda; class Insecta; order Coleoptera; family Curculionidae; genus Diaprepes; species Diaprepes abbreviatus. The sequence continues at coordinate 230,990 of JASJET010000343.1, read as the reverse complement.
ACATAATGATTGCGCAGGACCAGAGTCTGAAGCCTGGATTTGTGATTTTTTCAAATAATTTGTGTTCCTTTCTATGTTATACCAAAATTTCTAAAGAGTCTCATGTAAGTTAAGGATAATTTTTGATGGTTTTTATAGTATTCCATATTTGAGGTACCTATTCCACATTTAGGGACCTTAATCTTTATTTAGTTTTTTTTTTAATTCTTACTTAAAAGTAATCAATGTAACTAAAACTTGTTACAAAATAAAGCGCAAATATATGATTGTTAATAATTACTACAGAAAGTTTTTTTATTTAAAACGTTTGTGCAAATTTTGCGTAAAAAACAAAATGGCATTCCATATTTGGTCACTCTCCTCTAATGATGCCGTTGATAACATTTTAGTCAAAAGTAAGCATTGCTTAGCGATATCAATCCGATGCTGTTTCTGCAACAAATTTAGCACTCTCGACAAAAGTTGCGCTTCAACTCGTCTCATGTCCAAAACATCCTGCATAATGCTCTGCACCGATCCAAACGAGACCCCAAGATCGGCTACTATCTCCCTGATAGTCACAAGATGATCTGCGAGGACAATTTTCTTAACTTTTTTGATATTTTCGTCAGTCACACTGGTGAATGGACAACCGGAACGAAACAAATCATCAACCAGAGTACGTCCTATTTTAAACTCTTTGTACTACTTATATGCTTGTGTTTTCGACATTATTGAGTCCTCATAGGCTACCGTTAACATTTTCAACGCTTCCGCACATGATATTTTGTTAGAAACACAACACTTCATACTAACTCTTTGCTCAGTTAAATTCGACATTGAGCAATTCGCAGAACACTGACTTGTTATCAAAGCTATCACGCACAAACTCCCGACAGATGGCGTTCAAACAGATATTTGAACACCAGATGACAGGTGTACCAACCCAGAAAAAAATATTTTCACAATATTTCAAGCGCGGTTTGTTTGAATGAGAAATTTCTGGTACCTTCTGATCAGAAAGTAAAAAACTCCGTACAATTATAGCCCTTGAAACCTCCACCCAGGCACATAAAGAGCTTTTTTTTTAAATTTATAGGACATTAATTTTTTTAAAAATTTCAAATTAATGCCAAATGATAAAAATGCAATATTTTTTTATAACAATTTTTTATAGTATTTTCTTTAATTACAGTAAAGGTTCTCTCTTGTCGGTGCAGTTTTTTTAGTTATTTCTTTCAAAAGTTATTTTATATTTTCTTTGTCCTGTTCTATTATTAATAAATTTGAATGGTTTGTTTTTGCATTCACATTTATTTTTAAACTATTTACGTTTAAACATATGTTAATAATAGAAATGAATATGTTTAAATGATTTATTTTATTTATAAAATTCGATATGAAAGTAAGACTTTCACTGAAAAAACAATAAACATAAAATCGCATTTTATTTGCACACAGTGCCAAACGCAGCAGTCCATACAGCCAAACTTTCTAATTTAAATTCGTGATTATTTATATCAATTATTTTATTCAACAGAATGAATAAACTTACTAAAATATTAAGTACTGGGTAGGTAATTATTAAAAAAATATATATCAAGTATAAGGTGGAGGGGGCAAAGATGCCTTGCAATTCTTAATGATCAAACAAAAAGGCAAACTTTTTAGATAAGTATGTTTACAAAATTATAAGCATGAGCTTTATGACGTAACCCTTAAAAGGGAATGATCATATATAAAAAAACTCATAGTACACAATTCATTCAATAAGTTCCGGGACTAATTCTTTTTACGAATGAAAACAAGAGTTTAAAAAAACGATTTTATTGATGTTCAACATAATCCCCTCCTCGTTCTGTACAAATTTTGCTGCGCTCGTATAGCCGTTGGAACGACGTGGAATAGCTTTCAGAGCCCTGGTCACATTCCTTTGAATCGCCTCAATCTCCCTTCATCGCTATTTTCAATTTAGGGAATAAAAAAGTGTGCTGGAGCCGGATCTGGCGAGTAAGGGGTCATGAATCAGGGAGACCGACTTTCAGACCAAAAATTGTGTGATGAGTATTGAGGAATTGGCTGGCGCTGAAACCAGTCACCGGTGCGATACAATTTCGATCTCACGCGATGAATCTCCTTCAAAAGTCGATCCAGGACACTTTTGTTGAATTGTGTATTCACTGTATAGCTCCGGGGCATTATGGATAATACCACGAGAATCAAAAAACGAATCAGCATCGTTTTGATTTTCGACTTTGTCGCTCGAACTTTGGTGGGCCACCCTTCACCCTTGCCTCACCACTCCACGGTTTAGCGTTTGGTTAATGGATCATATTGAAAACATCATGATTCGTCGCTGATTACAATTTTAATATAAAAATTTTCATGCGTGTCTGCCCATTTAACCAAACCCCTGAAGCTTCCACACGGCGCTCTTTCAGCTCTTCCGTGCGATGAACTTCGCACACACTTTTTTTTCCCGAGAACATCGTATAAAATATGATGCACGCTTTTTACACTAATTTAGAGTTCCTCTAACAACATTTTAACCATAATTCGTCGATTACGTTCTACATTCTCATCGGTAATTGAGGTTAAAAGGCTCCCATCCCGTGGATCGTCTTCCAGCGATTGTCGACCGTTCTTGAATCGTATATACCACTCTAAAATCTTACTTCAGCTTAAACAATCTTCACCATACGCGGTTTTTAATAATTCAAATGTTTTCGAACCAATTTTTCCCAGTTTGAAACAAAATTTAATTGCGGCCCCTTGCTCCATAGGGAAAATAGTGACGCAGTGGCAGAAATACGTCTACTTCAAACGAACGGAGCTGACCAATAAATAAAGTGACAGCACTCACATCTTCACTATGGGTAACCAAGGCATGATATTATATAGTTCTGCCATCGAGTAACAGATGGCACTAGTTGAAAATTTTGTACAAAATTAATTCCGGAACTTTTTGAATGAACTGTGTATTATGAAGGTCAATTCCTATGCTCCAACCCCTATACTCCTTAGAATATGCAGTAGATAAAATATCTATCCAATTTTTCCACATAACTGCGTTGAAACTCTGTACACTTTTCCCCAATGTGCTTTAACATTTCTGCGATTTCGTGGAAAAAAGTTTGTCTAACCTTCATCGCACGAAAATTTTTCGCCACAGATATTTTTTCTTAGCTTTAGAAATAGACGATAGTTACTGAGGGTCTAGTAGCATTAATAAGGTGGGTATTGAAGTAATTCAAATCCTGCTTCTAGAATGGCTGTGATGGTAATACAAAAAAATGTTAGTGTATGTTATCACGATCCTTCAGTTTCAATATAAGTTAGAGCTAATAAGGTCCTATCATTGTTTTCTCTATCTCTAAATAATCAACAAAAATTACTCCGTGAGAATTAATAAAAAACGAAGTTCATACCCCGCTCAGCAGACACCGGTACTTTAGATTTTTGAGGAGGTGGTGAACTACGATGTTTCTATTTTCTACTACTTAGGCTACCCCTACTACTTCTAATTTTAGGGTCGTAACCCCATCATTACAAATCTGTCGAGAATTTGTTGCCTGTTCTCTTTAAGCCTATTTAAAAGAAACTTTAAAATACGGCACGAGTTTGCTTTTGGGATATCGTTAACATCTGGGGTACGTATCTTACTAGCAATGTTTTGTTAAATGTTGATACGTCAGGTGAGTTTATTTAACTAAATCTCCCGGTCAGTGGTATATTTTGCTGAACCATAAAATGAATCTTATCAATGTTTTCTCGAGTCGTAACAGTTACCAAGGCTCCATCTACATGTTCATAACGTTATAAGAAGCAGCACAATCCTCCAAAGTACTCCTGAAGTCCTCATGAATGTAAGTTGGAAAATTTTTACTTGAAGGTGTTTTATCGCTAAGCCTCAACAATAACACACTGTATTTATCAATTTAAATGTCTGTCTTGTCTCGTAAAGAAGTTGTCGAGTGAAGAAGTTGTGAAGAACTTTTAGCATGTTAATGTACTAAACAAAAATTGTTAGTCAATATTAGAAGTAGAAGGGGTAGCCTAAGAATCATCTCTCGTACGTTAATGCATATGCACATGTTTTAAGTAAAAAATATTTGACATTGGACAACAAGCCAAAAAAACTGCAGTGGAACTTGATTTACAAACAAATAAAATTGCAATGCAAAAGAAAATATCGATGATCAGTAAAAGATTATTAATAATAATATTGGAATTTAAAAACAAAGAGCATTAAATAAAATGTAAGGAAGAGGTAATAAACGAAAACTACTGGAAAGATACATAGAAAAACTAAAATACAAATAAGATTACGCAATAAATTTTAATTTATTTATTCTATCTTAAATGAAAAGTACATTTTTTGGTTAATTTTAGGGCGCTGAACAGAAAAATAATAATGAAATTAGTAGTGGGAATAGGGGGCTCCTAGTTGACCCCCCCACCACTTTTTTGATTGGTCAGCCAAGAATGACCTTGTTTCTGATTGGCTGCCCAAGTTCGCCCCCTATTCCGATTGGTTTCATAAACTCCGCCTCTTTTTGCTCCACCTCCTACCTCCTTCCTAACCACCACAGTAGTTGGAGGGGAGCTGGTAGCAGTTGGAGGGGAGCTGGTATTTTAAAGGACTGAATCTGAGCGAGCTACATTCATTTACAACTAGTCTTAAGCTTATATAGAAGATTCACCACTAATAAAGAACAGTGTTAAATTAAAAATAAGTGGTAGTTATGAACAGTGATTTGCAAAATGAAATAATCAAATTAGGTAAACAGTTTACTAAACTTCAAAATTCCGAATTAAAGAATGCAATGCTAAGGAAAACACACCCCGAGTGGGCACAGGTATATTATGAGACTGCCTTCCAATACCAATTAGCTGCAGAAGCCTGTTTAAATTATAGAAAAACCCAAAATTTGCCGAAGTTCTTTCATGAAATAAAGAAAATAGGATTCAGTTACTTTTTAAGGATATTGAAGGATTATATAAAAGATCCTGATATATTAAAAGAAATCGTGGAAGAGGAAGAGAGAGATAAAGAGATATTGAGAAACAGGGAGGTTTTAGTGTAGGATTTATTATGGAATTATTAATAAGAGAAATGTATGAAGAGTTTTTGATGTCCGCAGCCTGTTCCGAGTTTTATGCATATGAAGGTCAAGAAAGTGAAGCGCAGAATATTATATTGTTTTTAAATTATATGGAACATGCGGAATTATGTTTACTAGCAGCTAAATGTTGTAGCGAATATTTAAAAAATAAAAATATAGATATTTTAATATGTAAACTTCAAGAACTAGGATTAAATAATAATATTTCATGTATTAAAACAATGTTAGAAAATAAAACACATAATTTGTAATCAAGTCTTTTATTACATAAAAAAATTGTTGTAAAGGTAATAAACATTTGATAATGCACATACACATGGTATTTTTTGATGATAAAAGCAGCAAGGATCCATTTTCTTTAGGGTGGGTTGTTCATCAATCTCGATAACTGGTTTCATGGAATACTTCTTTACGAAATCTGCCTTTTCTTCCCCTTTTACATAAACATAGTCTACCTTAGCGCTTAAATCTCTTATGATATCTCCACATTTGTGTAATGGTGTAAATCCTTCACACCATTCAATGCAATGGTAATTTTTTATTAACCACAGAGCTTGTTTGTGTAAATAGGATGGTAAATGACCCATCGGAAATGGAGCTTTGAAAATAAAATGACTTGTCTTTTGCCCATCGTACGCTGCTAATTCCTTTACAATAAATTTATTATTTTCAATTTTGAATCCTTGAAGATCTAGAATAAGTTTCATATTTTCAAATATTTGAATTTCTTGATCATTTCTACTTTTAATTGATATTCACTTATTTGTTTTTTTAATTTCTGCAACTGAAGTTGAAAATCTAATACTCGAACTGAAATCTCGTAAGACATTATATAAATGAAGAATTCTGGTTTGGCTACGTTAATAAATATCAAAATTGACGCGTGCGCTCTTAAGCGTAAGTAGCGGTTTGTTTAAAAAGAGTATTTTATCTTAAGGAAATTGTATTACAACTGTTTCACAATTTTTGTTAATGGATTGTAACTGAAAACTTTATCATGAATTATAACACAATATGCCGCTGTTTTAGGGGGAATTTTTTCCTTGGTTTCAAATTCAATTCTCATGGTTACTGGACCTGTTTGTAGTAAATCTCTTTGATGTGAACAATTAATGTAAACTATAGGAGCATTTTCTTTAAATTCTTTCGGATTAAAAATTGGTTCCACTGGAGAGTTATAATACCCTTGACGAAAGTCTGTAAACATTTCATACAGAGTAGCAAATTTATTATTTTCAAAATCAAGTTGAAGATCGTTGTAAGGATATCTTTCTGAATTTAAAAAGACATTCATATTTCTTAAATTACAATGATCAAATTTACTCATATCCATTTTTAGATTACCACGTCTATTTTTCTGAAAAGCAATTAGAACATGACGTGGCGTTTCGACTTTTGTAGATGTTTTTACGGGCCAGTTGTGCCTCGTAGTTTCCAATAACTCTGGATATTCAACTAATTCCCAGCTTCGGAAGGTTATTAGTATATCAATATTTTTGTCAATAATTTTGGTAAGTGCTAATTCTTGCGGAATCGCTACAGTAAGATGAGGAACTCTCCAACACAACTTGGTAATTTTAACTTTGGGTTTTTCATCTTCATTACTGGATAATAATGCATTTGTATCATCATTACTTCTTATTAGAATAAGTTCTTGTTGTGAATTAAGAATAATCTTATTATAATCTTCAAAAAATCCTGAATACATCTTTAATGGTATACATAATGAAACATTACCTTTGTCATCAGTCATAATTTTTTCTTTAGATTTTGTTTTCGGATACCAACCGGCATTTTCCAATTTAGCACTTTCATTTTGATTAAATGAAATATATCCCTTAAGAGTTGAAGTTATACCAATATCCCGAACGGAGTCAATAGTAACACCATTTAAAATATAGCGTAATTCTTTAAATAAAAATGCCGGAGCATTATTAATTAAAACAGTATTAGCTAAAGGGGAATCATCTTCTTTAGTTACTTGCAATTCCACATAAATTTCACTTTTGCAAGGTAAAGGATATTTTCCTGTTTGTTGCAAAGCAATTCTGATTTCATCATTTGGTCCGAGTTTTGTAGGATTAAAAGGATCGAAAGAAAGAATTTCCCAGCTTAATATTGATTCATCAACCAATACATTTTCTCTTACATTTAAATAATCCATTTTTATTTAAGTTTAAAACCCAAACTTTGAAGAAATTTTCTATTAGAAGGTGTTAACCTTTGGAAGTTTGATTTCCTACTAAAGGAAGTTGGTTTCTTTCTTGTCTTATTAATGTTTTTATTATTAAATTTTCTAGTAAAGTTTGCAGATTTATTGTTATATAATATTACCATCTTTAATCTACTTTTTTAAGATGTAGTCTGATGGTTATGGTTTCTTCTCTAAAATTAACCAAATCACCTTCCTGATCTATTATTTTAATGGCTATTTTATCAATTACTTTAACGGTGACTGGGAAATATATGACGTTTTGAGGTGACTCAATTATTTTGAACCCTGGAGCAACGCTCGGGAAAAATTGGTGTATTATATGAACAGGTTTCCCGTTTAAATATGATCCCTCTGCAATACTGCAGTCTATATTTATTGAATTTACTTTAATTATTTCCGCGGGAAAATCTGATATATGTTCAATGTTGGCTTCCAATCGCCCATTTTTAAACCCTAATAATTTACCAATAGTTCCTTCACGAAAAGTTATGGGGGCTGAACATTTAAGATGTGTACGTAAAGTATTATTATTTGCATAAAGACTAAAACTAATTTTATCCTCATCCAAGTGTTTTTTTAAAAAATCTTTTATGTCTTCTAATTCGTAGCTACCTGGGGGTATAGCTATTTCTAAATTTTCATCATGAATTAATACATTATTCCCAACATCAATATTGGGAATTGCATTAAAAGTTTCGAAATTTACAAGACCGATAACATATTCAACATCTTCATCTAAATATATTGGAGGATGTAACTCTGATGTTAAAATAGCGGAATTGCCGCTAAGAACAAAACTATATGACATTTTACTTTAAAAATATGTTTAATAATAAACTAAAATTAGGTGTTACATATGGTTATAAAGAAATTTTAGACACAATTGACCACAATTTGTTTTGTTAAAGTTTTGATAACTGTTATAATTATAATTAACAATATTATTATTTTGGTCGCTATAAAAATATTTAATTAATTCAGAAGGGGGTCGCAAATTACCATAACTATCAAAATATATTATGTTTTTTCCTTTTTTTGTATATGCTATCCAGTGAGTACCAACACCACTGTGATTATCTAGATTGACAATTGCACTTTCAATTAACTTTATCTTTTTTGGTAATTTATCCCTCATAAAAATACCACGAAAGTTGGGAATTTGTAAATATTTAGCGTATTTAAGTAAATCGTAATTTGTAAGTGCTTTTCGAGGTATATGTTTTAGCAGTTTTTTGAATAAGGTTTCAAGTATAATCCACATCCTGTTTTATAGGGTTTTAAATAAAGTCCACTTCCTTTTTTTCCTACCGCAATGGACTCCATCATTTGATTGTGTCGTTTAGATTCTTCTAATTTCGCTTTGGCTGCTTTTGCATCATTTACTGCTTTAGCAATACCTGCAGCCCCTCCTCCAAGAGCACCAAGAGCAGACAAACCAGCAAATAAAGGTATAAGTGGAAGAAATCCGCCAGTCTTTGGGATTGGAATTACCCTTTTCTTTGGAGGTAACACTTTACCAGTTTTTTTAATAACTTTTAAAGCAGTTTGAATACTTTCATTTAGGTCTTTAAAACGTTTCCCCTTAATTCCTTTTCTAGCTTTTGAAATTACCTGAGATAATGATAGTCCTCGTCCTTTTCGAGTTTTTCGCTTGAACTTTCTTCTCGTTCGAAGTCCCATACCTAATTTTCTTTTAATTTTCATAGCACCAGTAATTCCTAGTGCAGCAGTTTTTTCCCCAAAACTAGAATCTTTAGCTTTGAACCTTGATAAAGCTTTGTCAGCTAATACTTTATCAGCTAAATGCCTTCTTTTTATATCATTTGATTGTGAGTAAGCAATATCGTGTTCTTTACAAGCCTCATCCAATAAATTTATACCTTTATCACCTCTTGACAATCGTTTTTCCAATTTTGTTCCAGGTCCACAAAAATTATAACCAGGAATATGCAATTCAAAGGGTAATTTATTTATTAATGAGTTTACTAAACCACTTCCTTTCCTTTTGCTGTTTGTCTTGTAAATGATTCGTTTATTATGTGATGGAAACATTATATATAGTTGCAATCCTAGTGATAACTAACCAGTTACATCACAATACTGAATATTAATAGTTTGTTTTATATATAAAATGAGAGTTGAGAAACAACCATACTCTATAACAATTAAGGATCATGAAAGTTCAGTGAATGGTTTTAGAAAACATGGAAAACTGTTTGAGGGAAATAGTAAAAGAGGGTTAATTATTGGCCCGTCAGGCTGTGGCAAAACCAATGTTATTATTAGTTTGATTGAAGATCCGAATGGTTTGCGATTTGAAAATCTGTATGTTTATTCAAAATCCTTATATCAACCAAAGTATAAATATTTGAGAACACTTTTTAAACCTTTGAAAAAAATTGGATACTATGAATCTGAAAATGAAGAAACAATTGTTTCACCAAAACAAGTTAAACCAAACTCTATAATAATATTTGATGATATAGTGTGTTGTAATCAGAATGTTGTAAAGGACTATTTTTGTTTCGGAAGACACAAAAATACTGATTGTTTTTATTTATGTCAAACATATTCTTCTATTCCGAAACAATTAATTCGTGACAATGCAAATTTAATTGTTATATTTCAACAAGATCGAACAAACTTAAAACATATTTATGATGATCATGTTAATGTTGATATGTCATTAAACCAATTTAATGAGTTGTGCTTAATATGTTGGAAAGATAAATTTGGATTTTTAGTAATAGACAAAGACTCTAATGTGAAATCTGGCCGATATCGAAAAGGATTTGATTCATATATTTACTTATAAAAATAAACGTTTGATGGTAAATTATACCAATCATGGATGAACGTTTAGCAAGAGAGTTAGTTAAATCAAGAAAAGCTGTTAAACAAAAATATCAGAGTTTAAAAAATGCGGAATTTGAGGCGCAAACTAAATTGGAGGAAACATATAAACCGATAACTCAACCCTTACAAGAATTAATTTCAACGATTGGTAAAATTGAACCTGTTGAAATAAAGGAAGAGCTACACACACCAATTAAAAAAATTTATGAAACACCACAGAAAAGATCAATTCAAACACTAACACCAAAGAGAAAATTACAATATGGAACATCAACACCAGAAAAAAGAAAGACGGGAAAAACTCCACTCCTTCCTACAGAAATACCATCGATTATTGACTGGGACGCGAGTTTAGCTTCAGCAAGTCAAATGCCATCTATACAACAAACAAGTATTATTGCAGAAACAAACCCTTCTTCAGGTTCACACTCCACAATAGGAAATCTTTCAGATATACTGGAACAAACACGGCAAACAGTTAGAACATTTGTTGATACAGATTTATATAAAGAATATTTATTAGGATTTGATGAATTACCTCGCCAATATATTGATAGCGGTGTAAAAGATGTTGAACATGAGTTTGATCACCAATATGGAATAGTTCATGATTTGGAAACCGAGAAATTCTTTTTGGGTTTAACTCAAAAACCTGTCGAAATTATTGGTAAAAACATCAAAATTGAAGGAATAACCTATACAGGTACACCAGGTTTATATGAGTTATTATTTAAAAAAGAACCAATAGGGTATAAAAAACAAGATTTGGAAAATTATATGGATATTTTAAAAAGAACCAATGCATACCGTAGAAATAATGATCCAAATGAGCAGGTGCAGGGGAATGGATCACATAAATATATTTCTATAATAGGACCTTATTTGCAAAGCAAAGGAATTACAAAAACTAAAACTCTAAATCCCGAATCTCAACAAGCAGTCCAGGGATTTTTTGAAAGACGCAAAGCTCCATATAGAGAAAGTCGAGTGTCTTCAAAAAAAACCGGATTTGGTATAACTTTAAAAGTTAATAAACCTAATACAGATTACATATATTGGGATAATGTAAACGAACTTGTTGAGAGACTTCGACTATTGGTAGCATCCATGCTTGCGGGACACACTGGTCATAACAATGAAATTATTTCTATTATTGAAGAACTAAGAGAAGCGAATATTATTATATAAAAGGACATAATAGATACTTTTAAACATTTCTAAAATGACCATCGATAAATTTGGTCGTCATATTTCAAAAAAATCTGCTCTAAACACATTATTATCACTAGAAAATAAAATATTATCAAATGTTGAAGAGAAAATAATAAAAATTTTTAAAAGCGATGTCAAATATATTGAAAACAAATTAATTCAAAATTTAGATCCCGGGTTGAAAAGCGATGTTAATAATTTAAATAAGAGAATAAATGAATATGATAACAATATACAAAATATTGCAAAAAAGATTAAGTTATTTGAGGATAAAGTTATTCCTGAATATAATGACAAGATAATTAATTTGAAAAATACTGTTGATGGAAATGATGATGTAGTAGAAAAATTTTCTCAGAAAGTTTCTAAATATGCAAATGACTTTGACGTAGTGAAGTTAAAATATGATAAAGTTGATGATTTTGAAAATGAAATAAAAAATGAAATTACATCAATTAAATCAATAATTAAGGATACTTCAGCAATTGACAATGTCAAGAACAGTATTTCCAAGGAAATTACATCAAAGTTTCAAAATTTTACTAATTTGCTTAATGATAGAGTAGCAGAAGAAGTAAGGAATTTTAAGAAAATACATGACGTTATGGATAAAAATACACAAAATCTTGAAAAATCAATGAACACTCATTTCCCAATTCACAAAAAAGATACCGACAAAGTTAATGAATTTAAAGAACAAATTAAAGAATTTGAAATTAAAATCAATGCATATAAATCAAATTTACAATATTTAGAAGACAAATTGAAGGAGGATTTTCAAAACGAAAATGAAAAAATTGAAACAAAATTCAAAGATCAAATTACAAAAGATAATGAAAAAATCGAGGATATACTAAAGCAATTAAACAATCTGAAAACCAAATCTGAAACGTCTTTTGACGAGGGAAATTTTACAAAGGCAATCGATGAGAAATTACAAAAAGAATTAGAATCCTTACTAGAAGTAGTGCAAGCTATAATAGAAGTTTCTAAAAAGGATGTATTAATTAAAATTAAAAATAATAGTTCAAAAATCGAGGAGACTTCTTTACTCATAAAAGAACTTGAAACATCTTATACAGATATACTACACAAAGCTGAAAAGACAGCGTCAGACATAAAAAATATAGAAAAAAAAATTGTGAAAATGACATTAGATATTACAAATGCAGAATTTCAATTAGGAAAAGATATAAAAAATCTAGAAGATAAATTAACAAAAGAAATAAAATCTTTAAACGAATTAGTTCAAAGAGCTGCTGAAGTTTCTAGAAAAGAATTTAATGATACAATGAATTATGCAAGAGAAGAAATGAATTCAACATTAGGTGGTTTCAAAAAAGATTATACGTTATCAAATGTTCTTTTGGAAACTAAATTTAATGTAAAAATGTCTGATCTTAATAACAACATCACCCAAATAAATTCGTCAATAAAAGAAATTAGAAATGAAAATAACAAATCATTTGAAACAATGGAAAATAAATTTAATGTAAAAATTTCTGATCTTACTAACAACATCACCCAAATAAATTCGTCAATAAAAGAAATTATAAATGAAAATAAAAAATCATTTGAAGCAATGGAAAATAAAATTAAAGAACTTACTAAAAAAAACTGAGATTATTTTTTTTATATTTTACAACATCAGCGATAAAGGGCTTTTATAAACGGTTTAGAAGGAGGTAAAGTTATTTGTGGGATTTATTTTCGAGAGTAAGGTATAAATTAATAATGAGTAAAATTAAGCAAGACGTTGTAAATGAATTACATAAACCGGCGAGAAGGCGATATAGAAGGAGACGAACAATTGTAAAAGGGCTTAATGATCTATTTCAAGCTGATCTGATAGAAATGCAGCCATATGCGAAATTTAATAGGGGTTTAAGATATATTTTAATGGTAATAAATGTGTTTTCTAAATTTGTATGGGCAGAACCTGTAAAATCCAAAACTGGTAAAGATGTAGCAGCTGCAATGAAAAAAATTCTATTAACTTTAAAAACTCCCCCAACAAATCTGAATACTGATCAGGGTAAAGAATTCTTTAATCAAGACTTTCAGAAACTTATGGAGCAGTTCAAAATTAATCATTACAACACATTTTCTAATATGAAAGCTAGTATTGTAGAGAGAGTAAATAGAACGATAAAAAACAAAATGTGGAAAAAGTTTAGTTTACTAGGTAATTATAAATGGATCAGCTTTCTTAAAGAAATAATTACAGAATACAATAATACTAAGCATTCAACAATCGGAAAAAAACCAAACGAAGTTAACAAAAAGAATGAAATGGAAATCTTGAAATCAGCTTATACTCATAGGAAAACTGTGGATCCCAGATCACCAAAATTTCGTGTCAGTGATAGAGTACGAATAAGCAAGATTCGCGAACAATTTTCTAAAGGTTACACGCCCAACTGGTCAAACGAAATTTTTCAAATAAAAAAAATCCAGCTTACTAATCCAACAACGTATTTGATTCAAGATGGAAATGGGATAGATATTCAAGGAGGTTTCTATGAAGAAGAACTTCAAAAAGTAAGACACCCAAATGTATATCTGGTGGAAAAAGTGTTAAGAAAGAAAGGAAACAAAGTATTTGTAAAATGGTTAGGATTAGATAAATCTTATAACTCTTGGATCTTCAAGAGAGATGTGATGTAATAGTAATTAATGCTGTAATAATAATTGATGTTTGTAATAAAAAAAAAATGATTTTTTATATATATTTGTTTTATTTAAAAATAAGCTTATTACATAAACATTTTTTTAAATACAATATTCCTATAATCAGAGTCTAATATGGGATTTAAAATTTCTTCAGTCAATTTAATCCTTCTTCTAAAATGTTTTTGATTTATAAACTCTTCAGAAGTCATACGAGCTTTTCTGTAGGCGAAGTTCCAAGCAACCATCAGATGAATTTGGTTTCTTGATTCATCAATAGATACTGTCTTCTTCATAATAGTGCTTAGACTTTAATTTTTGTTCTAGTTCTTCGGGATGATTCAACAGCAGTTCCAGCATGGAGCACACATTTTCACTATTTAGATTTTGTTTTGGAGAAAGGACATTATATATTTTGTCAAAAGAATCTCCGTCGTAAAAATTGTTATTTCTAAAAACGTTGAAATAACGTCGAAAGTTTTGTTTTTGTAAAACATTTAGTCTATATTCTATAAGTGGAATTTGTTCCCATAGTCTGCACACAGTTTCATTTCCATAGTAAATAAAATCACAGCTTTTCACAATCTTCACTATTGGTAATTCACCAATCTTTTCAAAATGAATAGATAAATTTTGCAAATATATCGGTTCATTGAAAACATTTGGTGAAAACATATAATTTGTTATAACTCCTTGATATTGCAATAAGTTCTTCCAATCATCTTCATTTAATATCACAGACTGACCATTTTTACCACCAAGTTCAATGCATGGTAAAAAATCACTTTCCACCCACAAACCAATCACAGCATATTTAGAGTTAGAATTATTTAAATTATATTTTGTAGAATTTATAATTGTTTTTTTTATTTTCTTTTTTAATGGTGAATTTTCAAATATATTTTTACTCTGATTACTGAACATTTTAAATGATGTATTTCAAAAACTAACTGGCTATCTGCTTGCTCTCAAAAAACTAACTATCAATCCGTTTGCTCCTAAATTTTATACATTTTCCCTCTCCTCTCAAGTGGAGGGGTAAACTTATTTTCCCTCTCCATTTAAGAGGAGGGGATAAACTTTAAATGTCTTTATACTAACGAGAATCAATAAAAAACAAAATTTATATTATTTTTTTAACATTTATTAAATATTTTTATAGATATTTTTTCATGAAATACAATAAAATTAAACATGTACAAATAAATATTGCTGCTGTAAATATAATAACAAATATATAACAACAGACACAATGACAAGATTCTTCTTTTTTATTATTGAAAGGAATCCAATCTGAATATTGTAATGGTTTGTTTGTCATGGAATATTTAATTTTTATGTATGTATTTTCACACAAAGCAGAATCAGTTACATTATAGGTAAAAAAGTGTGAATTTCCAACAAGATATGTCATTTTCATCTGTTTGTAGCAGTCGGTTTCATTTTTGAGGGCATTTATACATATATCAGCCCTAACTGTATTAGGAATGTAATTTACATATATCACATTTCCAACAAGGGAAACTAAAACTATTAAAGATGCAGCAGTCATTGTTGTAATATTACTAACAAATAATGGTATTTCTATACAATATATATGTTTTTGGATTCAGTTCCCCCTCCAACTTTTAAAGCTTCAAAAACGACTTACATAATTTATCATCATATAAAATGATGTCTTTATAAAGATGAAAAATTACTTGGAGTAGTTAATTCTAATCGCGGTTTTTTATTTTTAGATCCATTTTCGTTTCCAGAACTTAAAAAAGTTAGAGTATCATACATCATTTTCATATCTTTATCAAAAAAATCTGTTTCCAAAATATCCTTATGTCCCCATGCAAGAGTTTTTGTGGAATTTGGTATACAATATCTTTTATCATCATGAGTTGTTAATGCCAATTTATTTAACAAATTAGTGTATATATTATGCATATCTGACTTGAATACATACATGGTGCAGAATATTTTGTCACCTTTCTCAACAACATCTTTATAATCTGATAATGTTAATTGATTTTTTATACATGATCTACTAACGCCTTTTGCTTTTTTATCTACACTATTTTTGGATTTTATACAATATGCTTTAGCACCAGTTCCATAAAAACTTTCAATGGGAATCCCTTTGTACTCATCTTTAAATTTACCAACAACTGATGTTGTAATAGGCATGCAATGAATATTTTGTTCAGAAAAATTAGAAGTATCAAATTTATCCAGATTTAGCTTCATATCTTCATAAAAGTTTTGGGTCTGAACTTCAAGAATTAAGGAATCAGTATCCGTATATAATAAATTTAAATTATTACCATATTTTACTTTTAAATACCCATAATAAAAATTATACATTACAGTTTTTGCAATATCCAGAATACTCATCCCAACATAAATTGGTTTATTGTATTCAATGCAAACCTGTTGAAGTTGAAGAGCAACTAGATTTTCAGAGAAAATTTTAAAATCCTTTAATTGAGGTTTAGAAATAAGTTTTTCGGCACTAAATTTATTACCCTGTCTTTCCCATTGAGATACTAATTTAATATCTGCTCGCCTATCAACATTTTCCATGGTTTTACCGAAAATTGAATTATTTGCCAATTTATAACAATTTTTATCAAATTTATTTTTAGATAAATTTCGTAAATTTGTATTTAAATCTATATATTCCGCTAACCATGGTGATTGTGTAAACTTAACTGCTCTGTGTATTTTTATGATTTTGAGTCCAAATTGTAGACATTGTTTCAGATATCGGTAGTGAATGATATAGTTATATTTATTATGTAAGTTTGGAATTAATTTTGAGTGGTTTGAAATTGGTGGTGTATATTGTTCAGGACAAAATGGGAAATCATTATGACTATCATGTAAATAATTTGGATATTCTAAATCAACTTCAAATATGTATCCTATAGATGATGTATCTGAAAGTTCGGATATATTTAAAGTTTCTATTTCGAGCTTAGGTACCCAAGCAAAATTTTTTTCAGGCAAATATTGTTTCATAGCATAACCATACAAATTTGTGGCGTCTAAGTAAGCGATATATGTTGTAGGTCTTTCAGGATTAAAATTTTCTAAGAATGGATTATTTGCTTCAGATTTGCGTTTGGAACAAGTGCTAACCCCACCACGAACACCTTTTTTGAAAAAATGAAGCATATCTGGTTCCGTTAATAATTCTAATTCTACATTAGTTAATTTCATCATTGCATCCCAGCACATAGAAGGGCTAGTGACATAATTAACAGGATCTAACTTATAGGTTTTAATACATGTGGATCTATAATTTTCAAAAACATCAGCCAAAAGTAAAACATCTGATTTTAAGTAAATATCGGAATAAGCCCCTATTGTAGAACACTTAAATAGATTCCACACTTCTACAGCACGACTGTAGTCTTGAGGAGAGATATTTTCATCGGTTAAGTTATTATAAAATTTATCAATCAATGGTAGAGATTTCTCATTTAATTTTTCGTTGGAATCTATGTAAGAGTATGGAAATACCCCTTTTTGTCTAATGTATCGAAATTCATCAGCATTTGAGAAAAACTTTTTAATTTCAAAACATTGTGAATCTTGTAGAGTTTGTGATAGTGACTCTAAAGACTCTGGGAGAAATTGAAAAGAATCTATAAAGCGTAGTCGCAAAGCAACTGGTTTCCGCTTTTCTGACACATCAACGAAAATTTCCTTACTAAAAGAAATATACTTTTCTTTATTTTGAGCTATAACACTAATATTTTCTTTATTATAGCAAAGCGATTTAATAAATAGGTGAGAATCATAGTTTTTTAAATTATGCAATACTATTGGTATATATTTTGGAGGTTTAAAATGCAAATTACATATTGAGTGGGCGGCTCCTCGATATTTACCTGTAATATGACAATGATCCCTACACTTTATGAAATTTCCTTTTGAAAAAGGTTTTTCACATACATAACAAATGCTAGAATTTTCATATTCAATCTGTTCCACAGATGATAAATCTTTCAATGGTACTTGATATTTTAAATATTTTTTATAAATTTCTTTTACATCATTTTCAATGTATTCAATAAATTTTATAGCACAATCTGTACCTCTATAAAGTTTAAGACACACAACATTCTCATCAAATGATGATTTAATATAATAAGCAAATGAATAGGGTATATGTTCAGCAGTTTTAATAGTATATGAGGTTGTCGAATCAGGTGTAGATTGTTGGCACTCAATGTTTTTCAAATAACATTCAAAATCGGCATAAATAACAAAAGGAGCTTTATACTGTTTCTGAATATTTTGAAACTTTAATATATTTGCAGGAATATAATTGCCAAATTTATCCAAAATCAAATTATCTGAAGGAAGCTCAATTCGAACAAAACTACAATCACGTTCTAAATGTGTGTTAAGTTTTTCATATGTTCCAAAATATTGAAGGCATCCATCACATAAGTATTTTTTTATTTTCTTTTTTGATAATTGTTTGGATACCAAGCAACCTAAATCCTTTATCCAACAGTAGTGGTTATTTCCATCATCAGAACTTATTAAAAGCAAATTAATATGTAATTTTTTCTTTTCATTATTATAATGTAAAGGACCGACAATCTCATATACCTTTTTATTATCCCTTAAAAATTTTTCAACTCCATATACATTTATGGACAAATTATTTTTTTCCTCAAACTTTTTTATATCTAATAATTTTACTGGAAATTCAATACCTGTAAAATCGAAAGCGTCTCTGAAGTCTGGATATGATGAGGTCTTTCGAGGATTACCGGTTGGCTGGTATGCTGCTGAAACCACTGCCCAGGCGAAACAGCAATTGTCCTCATTCATCACATTCACTATTGATTTAGAAAAGTGATGCATCTTAATGTAGGAGGAGGCATTCAATGGGTTGTACTTATTGATGTTGACTTCCAAATGCAGAATTCTTTGTAGAGCCCACCCTGTAATAGGAATTAAAAAATTAGTTCTGAATAATATTTGTTAGAGATGTACAAGTGATATTAAGAAAACTTAGCTCTTGAGATTAAGAAAACTTAGCTCTTGAGATTAAATAATAATTACCTGAGTCTCTTTCCGGCAATTCATCTGCTTTGGTTTCAATAATCTTGAATAAATCATCGTAAAGCTGTTGTAGATCAGTTGTATGGGTTACAATGAAGAACGGTGTATTAAATGACTTAATTGAAGTAGAGGTTAAAGTTGGAGAATAATATATTCCAAATAATTCCAAATTTACTTTAGCACATGTAAATTCCTGTTGACGCTGGCGTATTAATGTTTGCACTTTATTACCAACATCTTGCTGAAACTTTTTGATGTCGATGTGATAATTCTGCGAATATATTCTGTAGGAAGCTATTCGACATTTAAATGCACTCCTGATAATGTCAATTCCATTTCCATATTTTATGCAGCTCCTGTTTTTATGAATATTTGTCCTCAAGTGTGTGCTCCAGGAATTAGATTTGACATTTACTTCACAATCTTGGCAAAATCGCATTGGAGGTCTTGAAAGTAGTTCATCAACTGAAACAATTATTATTTTTTAATTCCTCTGTAAACCTTTATTAATAATAAAAAGAAAAATTAAAAGGAAAATTATAGCTAAATATGTTATAAAAAAATACTTACGATTAATTATATAATCTTCCAAGTTAAAGGTGTTTTCGTTATTAACAACATTTTCTCGAAGGTGGCGTACAATATGTGATTTTCTTTTAAATTCTCTTAAGCAGTGTGTGCAAAGGAGAGTCATTTTAAAATGGAATCGGTTAGGGCCGTGTTGCTTTTAAATAAATACAATTTCGATCTATCAAGACCCAATGACATAGAATAATTAGCAATTTTTTCAGCTCGCGCAATTTAGAAAACTTTTGGATTTACTTTTGAATTAACTTTTGGATTCACTTTTTAATTTGAAGAAAAACATGGATTTTTTTTAAAAAATATATTTCCCAAATTTAAAAGAAGATCGCCTTGTCGTTGAATACAATTTTTAACGTCTTTTAAAGTCGAATTAGATAAATTATTACATATATTATCTAAGTTTAAATAGGAATAAACCATTGACTTAAATCTAGATGTGGCACACCTTGTTTCATTCCTATTTAAGCTCGGCTTAGTTTTCTTATGTAGAAACTTATCTAATTCTCCAATAGCGACTTTATTTGTTGGATTGATTTTCGGAGCTGTTGTTACAGCGACTGGTAAAGAATTTTTTGAAATTTGTGCCCCTAAAGTTTGGGAACTAGAAATATCACCGTCCAATTTTGACTTTTTTAAATCTGAACAATCATTTGTTTCTGATAAAGAACGTTTTTTGGGTAAATTTTTTTCAATTAAATTTTCAGAACTTTGTTCTAAATTTAGGCCAGAAGGATTTTTCAAAAATTGATTTTGATTACAGGAAGAAATTAAGGGACATTGAGGCTGCTCATCTTCAAAATTTTCAGTATAAGTATATACCTCAATGTCCCCCACAATTTCGCCACAACTCAAATCAAAAACATCTACCGAATTTACTGAATTTCTGGTATAGCCAAATTTGGATGGTTGTTCAAACCCCTGAATAAAATTTTGATCCAACCCTTCAATTAAATTTTGATCCAACACTTTAATAAAATTATGCTGAGCTTTGGCTGAGACGTTTATAACAGTCTCAACGCTGTCGTTGGAATCCTCTGATGAATCTGACGATGCATCTGAAATTGGCGAATAGTGGGGGCGATAAACCTCTTCCATATTATTTTTCGAAAAACCCCCAATGCCAATCCTCTTATCATTATTTAAAGCTCCCTCGTTACCAACCCCATTATTATTATTGTTTAAAACCCCCTTATTATTTTGTTCCTCACAGCTCTCAAAAGTCTCCTGATATTCCACATCACCCTTAATTAAATTTTGCCCTGAGCTATTTTCACAAATTTCACCCCCTTCTAATATATCTAAAAGTTGTTCCAAATTATATCCCTCATTTATTTCAGAATTGTTAATTAAATTTTTCCTTAATATATCATTATTTAAATCATCGAAATTAATTGTTTCAAGAGGTTCTTGAGGAATATCAGGGATAATAGATTCATCCAAAACTTTTAAGAGCTGTGTCAAAATATCGCTTTCACCAATTTCGGAAGAATCGCCAGATTCAGATGAATTGTTAAATGTATTAATATCAATTTCCCTAAATTTAATATCTAGCTCCTCGTCGCTTAGCCCACAAAATGAACAATCAATCAAATCATGCACAAGGCAAGCGTCGTTTAAATCGAAGGCTGTTAAGTCGATGTTTTCAATTTTTACATTTAAAAATGACATTTTAAATTATAAATTAAAAAATAAAAAAATTATGAATCAATAAAAAAATCAAAAAATCAATAAAAAATCAAAAAAAAATCCACAAAAATGAAAAATCAACAAAAATCAAAAATTGGCTTTTAGAAGATTAAGTAAAAATGAATGAAAATCCAAAGTATTAAGTCAAAAATATTAAATCAAAAATATTAAATCAAAAATATCAAATCAAAAATATGAAATCAACAATACAAACCAAATAAAAATTAATATGTCACTACGTCACACAATTCGAAATAAATCGGACTATCTAGATATATTCACAACAGATTCGATAATTTTACAAGCGTACGCTAATAGCGAGATGTAAACTGAAGAGACGCTTCGTACCCAGCCGCCTTTTAAAGCAGCCAAGAGCCTGGTACCGGCTGGTACGGCGTGGCACTGCATGGTACGACGGGAACCGTGAGACCGTGAACTCGAGAGAGGTCGTTCAACGGTTGTAAGTTGTTTTGTTCTTAAGAAAATGACGAGTAAAGAGGAGAAGAAGAAAAAAAAAAAAAAGTTGTTTTTGGAATAATATAAAAAACAGTTTTTTTTTTTTTTTTTTTTTTTTTTTTTTTTTTTTTTTTTCGTTTTTTATATTATTCCAAAAACAACTTTTTTTTTTTTTTCTTCTTCTCCTCTTTACTCGTCTTTTTCTTAAGAACAAAACAACTTACGACCGTTGAACGACCTCTCTCGAGTTCACGCTATCTTTGCCTTCTTCTTCTTCTCATTCTTCGGACTGGTTTTGCCGCTGGAGGTAGGAAAAGTGGTATTTCAGTATTGTATATAAGGATTTACAGCGTCTTGACTTAGCATTCATTAAGTTTAAAGTCTCAAAATGAGTACGTTCATAATTATAACACTACAAGAATTTCTGGGATTCTTGGAAAATCAAATTAATCTGATGGATCGTCAGAGTCCAAATTCCGAGAACACGGTGATGTGGCCGCCACCATCAGAGGCTGACTATTTAGATGAAGAATTTATCCACATGTTTGAGCCAGACCTGGATCCCGAGCCTATCGCCTTTGATTGGGATCCAGACCGAGCAATGGATCTTCAACCTTTGATGATGGAGCAACAGCCTATGGAAGAAGATCGGCCACAACCTATGGCAGAGCAGCAGCAGCAACAACAGCAGCAGGAGCAGCAGCGGGAGCAGCAGCGGGAGCAGCCACAACAACAGCAGCAACAACAGCAGCAGCAGCAGGAGCAGCCACAACCACAGCAACAACAGCAGCAGCGAAGGCAGAGTTACCCTCGAAAGTGCAAGAGGCCACAGCAGCAACAGCAACATCAACAGCATCAGGAGCAGCAACAACAACAGCAGCAGCAGCGAAGGCAGAGTTACCCTCGAAAATGCAAGAGGCCACAGCAGCAACAGCAACATCAACAGCAACATCAACAGCATCAGGAGCAGCCACAACAACAGCAGCAGCAGCGAAGGCAGAGTTACCCTCGAAAATGCAAGAGGCCAATAAATTATAAATTATAAATTGGCCTCTTGCAGAGCAGCAACCTCTGGCAGACAACAACAACCGATGGCAAAGCAGCAACCTATGGCAGACAACAGCAACCTCTGGCATGCAGCAGCAACCTCTGGCATGCAGCAGCAACCTCTGGCATGCAGCAGCAACCTCTGGCAGACAGCAGCAATTGGCAACCCAAAATGGTATAAATTATAAATATGTATTTATGTATATATGTATATTTGTATTTTGGATATAGGAATAATAAAAAACAAAGTCGTTGAAGAAAATATTTTATTTTTTTCTATTTCTTATACAGAATCACACCTAATAACCAAGTTTCTTTAACTTGAAAGAATTATTATGAATAGGATGAATATAATTTTTTTTTACAAGCACAGTAATGAAAACTAGGTTTTTTTTTTTAACATGGAAGAATAAATCATAGTCTGTTGTCAGGGAATTAAACCTAATTGTTCTTTATCTTATATATAAAATCTTATTTAAATGTCTTAGTTGACATTTTAAACTTAATATTAAAAAATACTAGGGTGAATGAATAAATTCAAGTGCAGTATCAAATTCATTTATTTAAAATTCAATTTATCGATAGGATTGATTGTGCATATTATGTAGAAAAAATTATTCTACACTGAAAGAACAAAATCATTAGTTCTTCGAATCTTAATATAAACAAATTTCTATTTATTTAGATGGCACCCTTATATTTATTTAACTTAAACTTAATATATATCTTATAACTTATATCTTATAACTTATATCTTACAACTTATATTTTATATGAAATCTTATTTAAATTAGTTGACATTTTAAACTTAATATTCAAAAACTACTAGGGTGCATGAATAAATTCAAGTGGAGTATCAAATTCATTTATTTAAATTTGATTTATCGGTAGGGTTGTTGTGCATATTATTTGAAAAGAATTATTCTACACTGAAAGAACAAATTATAATTTCTTTCAATGGGAATAAATACAAATTCTTATTTATTCACATCATTCCCTTATATTTATTTACATCATTCCCTTATATTTATTTACATAGTTTCTTATATTTATTTAACTTAGCAGAACAAAATCTAAATTCTTATAAAATATTTTAAACTTAAACTTAATATTAAAAACGCCATAGTGCATGAATAAGTGCAAGTGAAATAAATTTATTTAAAATTTGATTTTTCAATTAGATGGTTTTGCATATTCTTTAGTTCTGGTTTGTTACATATTATACATGCTTGTGAAGGAGTTGTTATGAATAAATCGTTTTCACACGTGTTGCATTGCAGATCTTTTTCGCAACATATAAAGGATCGTTTATAGTGGCTATTAACAAAATTATTTTTCCCATTTGGGCAATTTAGAGCATGTATATAGTAACATTCACAACATAAATTATATGCACCGCCAGAAGATGAAATAATTACGACATAAGATTGAAAAACGCACACTTCTCGCGTAAGGTAATTTGGTGTTAATGTATCACCTGCATTTATTTTTGCCACTTTCACGAGCCCCTCTTCTCCACACCCGTTTGGAACGCCATTATCCTCTATCCCATCATCTTCTTCATCTTCATTGTCGTCTTCGAAATTATTTCGATCAATAGTGATCAGAGAATCCTGTCTTGCGTGAAACTTTCCTCTTCCAGCCAAGTTAAAATGAGTTGTTTCATCTTTGTACATTGACTGGATCGTTTCATCGCAAGCAGAATCTAAATATACATGTGTCTGATCCATTTCGAAGACTGTCCGATGAAACTCGATTCACTTGTTCACACTATTTTTTAATTTTACAACACTTTTTTATTGATAATGGTGGGCCGTCTATGTGGTGTTGATATATTGGATAGTGTTTAAAACACGGCAAATTTAGCTGCAATTCTTCGTCACTTCTATAATTTTCCGGCAACCTGTTCCAAATTTGTTGTAAACTAAGTGAATCGACGAATGTTTTCAAGTAGTTGATGGGAAAGAAGGCCAAGTCTTGATCTTCAAAATCGGTAAGATTTTTTCCGTTCTTTTGGTAGGAAATTATTACTTGGCCTACACGTTCAATGAGTTGCTGTTGTTGTTGTTGTTGGTCGCTATTTGACATCGCGCACGAATGACTGAAGTTCGCTCAGATTCGATGGTTTAAAATACCAGCTCCCCTCCAACTGCTACCAGCTCCCCTCCAACTACTGTGGTGGTTAGGAAGGAGGTAGGAGGTGGAGCAAAAAGAGGCGGAGTTTATGAAACCAATCGGAATAGGGGGCGAACTTGGGCAGCCAATCAGAAACAAGGTCATTCTTGGCTGACCAATCAAAAAAGTGGTGGGGGGGTCAACTAGGAGCCCCCTATTCCCACTACTGAAATTAAAAACTTAGTTGTAATTTTCAAGAACAAGTTTTTTTTGATTTTATTTTTAACAATATATATATATATATATATATATATATATATATATATATATATATATATATATATATATATATATATATATATATTGTATATTGTAGAGACACTAAACATACTGTCTTCTTGCTTTTCTTTTGTGAATTGTTTCTGGAGCATTTCTAACAAGAGTCCAACAGTAGTCGGCAAGCATGGAAGCATTCCACTCTCCTCGGTACCTTTTCTCCATTGCTGATATATCCTGATAGAATATAACAAAAATACAACAAATACAATAATAAAATAATAAAAAACTTACGGCTAATTGGAATTAAATATATATAAAGTTAAAGAGTGGGACACACTAAAATAAAAATATATAAAAAATATATATATAAACAACATTAAACAATAAAATATAATAAAAACAAAAATTTAAATAATAAATTGTGTTTACACTGGTAAAAGTTACGTATCTAATTCCTAAAAAAGGTCAGTGAAGCTATTTTCGCTCAAATTAATTATAATTGGTTCCTCTCTCTCACCGATCATGACATCGAGTTTCCACATTTTGTTTTATTCTCTTACTATATGGGTTTGTCTCAATTTTCCGCAGTAACTTTGTTTAAAAATAACTTTCAAAAGTTCAGGTAAGTTACTAATTTTGTAAGTTGTGTTATTTCTAGCAATTTTTACATGAGAGATATTTCCTTCTCCAAGGGACAGTTTCCGGACGATCTATAAGGACAGATTTTCTATATGGTTTTTCCCAGTAAAAATTAAATTCTCTTCAGTTCAGTTCTTTTAATTTCAGGTAAATCGCGATCTTCATTGATTAAAGTTAGAATTTGGTCGACAGTTGGGACCTGCTTCTCATAATAAAATTTATGTACAACTGTTTTTATTGCAGTTTTCATCTCTTCTTCCAACGTGGTTTTTTGTCTGCCTGTGATCGAATGTGGCTTGGGAGTACTAACAATTCCAGTCGTGTTTTCTCCTTCAGTATTCGGTATACATAGTAGATTTTCAAACTCCGTTCATGTTGGAACACATCTCAACAGAGCTTTTAACATTATTATCTAGATATTTATATCTTAAGGCATCATAAACATTCATCGTAATAAGTTTTTCGTTGAGGAAAAAATGCTCTGGTTTAACGATTTTGGAATAAATATAGAGGGGGAAGCCATATCTTTTGGGTATGTCACTAATCTCAAATAATATATAAAAACAAGCACAAATAAGATAAATCATTAAGGAAGCACTGCGGCGCTGGAGCAGGTACGTTGGAGGTTTCAGTAACAGTTTTATTACTCCCTCTAGTTCTTGAATAGAGTATAGGAATGTGTTCGCTTGCAATCGCCCCCCCCCCCTCACCTCCCAAGAGCTTTGAGTTCAGGAAAATACAACCGATTCTGCCTCTTATATGAGGAATGTTTATGCTGCTGGCACTCCTCCCCCTCTGACAACTTGTTTTTCTTACGATAGCCCCCCCCCCCCAAGAGCTTTGAGTATAGAAAAATAGACCTGATTCTGTCTCTTTTACTAGGAATGTGTATGCTGCTGGCATCCCCCCCCCCCCGTTGGTAACTTGTTTTTTCTTAGGATCACCTCCCCGTCTCCAACAGCATCAAATTTAGAAAAATAAACCCGATTCTGCCTTTTCACTAAAAATGGAAATGTTTCTGGTGTCTCCCCCCCCCCTGCCGATAACTTCTCTTCGCTTGCCATACTATACTTTTATGATATCACCCCCCTCCAAAGAGAGAGGCTAGATCCGCCCCTGGTCGCACCTATGTATAAGTACTCCTGGCTCACACCAATCTGCTCACACATGGAAAGCTGCTGTTCGCTGGTTTAGTTATTTAAAAAACATATTTATAAAATAATGAGGCTATTTATTTGATTTGTATCACTCTATTCCTAAACCGTGCGCACTTGGGGCACCCTATCAGTAATTTTCAGGATATTTTTGGTTTAAAACTTGAAATCAAAGAGGAAAAAAACCAAGCAGGAGGAAAAAGACAGAGAAGCTAAATTTTTCAGATAATGATGGCCTCAAAGTCTCCAACTCCGAAAAACGTTACGGTAAAAACGGACAAACAACTCCGAAAAACAAAAGTCTTAAAAAATCAAGCCCGATCCTAGTGGCGCCCAACCAGGAGCTCAACCTCCTGTACCAAAGCAACACACAATGCTAAAGGAAGATCATCTCGAACGGATCTCACCAGCAACACAGGAACACCAGTCCCACAGTTGCTGCCCAAGCATTTTTTGTTACGTATTCGACAATCTTGGAAGTTACCTTGCTGAATGCCTAGTTTATCATAAAGATTCCTTTATTTTCCAACATATTTAATACTTTAGCAATACACTTTCAAACGATGTCCTTCGAGAACCACTCCTGTCTCATCTTCAGTGCCTTCTTGTTCCCATTTACACTGTGTTTACCAATATTTTACTTTAAAATATAATAGAGCCACGTTCCCACTAATCATTTGTTTGTGAAAATTTTTAAGGCTATAAAGTTCCTTTGTTAAAAATTAACACTGTCATGTTACAATTTCATAAAACTCACACGGACACCGGGTATAGTAATATCTATAAAGTTCTAACTTAATTAAGGTCATTAATATTAACACGTTAACACATATTAATATTCTTATTATTGGGTTCCTATTATTGCTAAATTACTACCACGCTTGATTATTTCTAGCGCAGCGCTAAATTTAATCTTCATGTCAGGATGGCCGAGCGGTCTAAGGCGCCAGACTCAAGGTTTCCTTGCCTACTCAGTAGGTTTCGAGCGTTCTGGTCCTCTCTGAGGGCGTGGGTTCGAATCCCACTTCTGACATAACTTTTTTTAAAAAATATTAAAAACAAAACCACATGTTGTTTTCTATCAAAATATTTTTTTAACGAGTAATAAATATTTGTGAAATATAAAATGAAGATAGCCAAAAATCTATAATTAATGAGACTTTTCCATTTGTAAAGTTTCTTAATAAGAAAGTATGCTATTTATAGTTTTTTAAATTTTGGGAGAAATATAAAAATAAAGTTTTATGTCAGGATGGCCGAGCGGTCTAAGGCGCCAGACTCAAGGTTTCCTTGCCTACTCAGTAGGTTTCGAGCGTTCTGGTCCTCTCTGAGGGCGTGGGTTCGAATCCCACTTCTGACAGAACTTTTTCCTAATCATGCGTTACGTTATTTCGAAAATATACATCCTTTTTTTTATTGTTTTCGTAGAAGTTTGAAGTTATTAAGGTTTTTAGATTATTAAATTGTATATTCTAGTCATAGACATAAGAAAAATTAATATTACTTAATACAGAAGCGGATCCTATAGAAGAAACTTGGCTGACGCTTTCGTCCTAATGGCGGAGATATGCACGATACTCCAAACGTCATTGGATATTCCTGTCACCTGACCTCAAAAATGCTCTATATTTTTTTAAGTGCGAGCCAACTTTATTCTATAAGACCCGCAGTCTATATTAAGTAATATTAATTTCTCTTACATCTACGATTCCAGTTAATTTTTATACCGTTTAGACCATAAATTCCCAACCTTTTCTGGAAGCCGCCCCTTTGCAAAAATAAATTCAACTCCTCCTCCATTATAGTAGTTCTACGATATTCTACCTAGTGTTAAAATATTGTATTAAAAATTAAAACACCATCAAATATATGAGATAATTGTTTATTATCAATTAGAAAATTGACAAAAAATTAACAAATAATAAAATAATTAATGCGATCTTTGAGGTTGGTGGAGTTTTGACAATTTGTTAAAATCGAGTTTCAATTTTGACAAGAGTAGAAAATCGTCTCGCCCAGTGATCTATAGTCTATTTCTTGTTTTGAAAAGTACTGCAGTACGACTGAACCCACACTCAGCTAAATATGTCCTATAAATTACTTGAGGAGGCATGTTTACAATTTAGTATTAAAATAAGCTAAACCTAAAATATTATAATAATATAAAAGTATGTTTTCATTTAGGCTCGAACTTCTTGAAGGTGATCTTCTATATGTCGTTGGGTAGTCCTGGCTATGGGGCTGATTTGTGGACATTTCCGGTTGGTAAATTGAACATAAGCGGCATAAGGAAGTTTTGGAACTGAGAAATGGAATTCGAGGGTGTGAGTTGGTAATGGTTTATCCGGGTGGTTTCTGTGCTATCCGATATGTATGACGTGCTTATTTTCTGGGATGCGGTCTTTTGAGGCACCCTCTAAACGATTAAGGGTG
This sequence comes from Diaprepes abbreviatus, assembly GCA_034092305.1. Taxonomy (NCBI): domain Eukaryota; kingdom Metazoa; phylum Arthropoda; class Insecta; order Coleoptera; family Curculionidae; genus Diaprepes; species Diaprepes abbreviatus. The sequence goes on along the minus strand of JASJET010000343.1, from coordinate 201,465 downwards.
AGTAGCGTTAGCTATAATAATCTTTGGGTGAGTTCCCCTGCAATTCGCACATCTCGCTCCTTCTTCCTTCGAGCGTAAGCACTGACGCAGCGTTGCCATGTTTTTTGCGGTTCCACTGAGATTTTATTGCCCATTATGTCGTTGAGATGGAGTATGGGCTTCTCATGGCTGGATACTACGATAAAGGCCATGGGCATAAGGTCTTCGCTCCTACAGTGCTATCTGAGTATTTTCGATGGGTGGATGCCTCTACTTCTAAGGTCTTTCGTGATTTCTGTTTCTTAGAATGTTTCTAATAAACCTCTTATGACTGCATGGATGGCTGTGTCGTCCTCTGCCCAGTAGGTGTGACACTTTCGGCCTGGTTTTAACAAATTCTGGGGTAATGTTTTCTTGTTTACATTTAACTCTCGGCTCGTTAAATACTGTTTTATCTCTCAAGATAGCAGGAGATATATTATTGGTTTGAGGTAGGGTGGGCCCTAGGTTGGACGCCATCTTATTGCTCCAGTTTTCGCATTCTTTTGTGTTTGGGGACAGCAAAGCCATCTTCTTCGTTGTTGCTCGGGGAATCTGCCTTTTTGTTTTCATTTCTTCCTAAGGAGTGTTCTTAGACTTCTGTTTTGATTTTGCAGTAGTTTAATGATTTCTGCCAAATCATCGTTGTCTTCCTACTTAATTAAATTGTTGTAATAAAACTGAAGCGGTACAAGTTATAGCTCTACCTGTATACAGCGTTTTTCTAAAATGTTTGTACAAAACGCAAGCGCAAATTCGTGGTGCTAAAATATGAGGATCTAGTCAAATTTATAATTTTTTAAATTTATTTTGTAAATATTTATCTTATTAAGAGCTTGCACCAAATTTGGTATTTTAGGTTTTTTTAAGCATGAGAAATCAAGATCTGATTGTAACTGTAGTTTCGATGTATATTGCAGAGGACGCCACCAACAGCAATTCGCCTACATCTAAAGCTTCCTAATTTTTTTGTGCCTCGATATATTAAATTTCTAATTAAAAATTCTTTTTCATGAACACTTTTTTATCCAAAAAATGTATATCTAGTAAGTGTCGGTTTGAGCAGGTGTTTTTTTTAGAAAAGGGTAAAACTTGCATAGACACCCTCACGAAGTGTGAAGGTAATGCCTACCGGCTAAAACTTCTCCTGGACTTAAGGTCCCCACAAATCTTATTTCTGCTAACTGCAGAGAAGCTATAATCAACAGAACTTCGCAGTGAGTGTCCTTTAGATTGCTGGGCCATGGCTATTACAAACCTCCAGTTATCACAACATTAATGTTTCTACTCCAAGTGCCCCTGCACCAATTGCTTCGCACTCTTTTATATTTTGTATAAAATATAAGTTTGGTTTTTTAATCTATGTTCTTTATTTAATTTCATCGCTCTTGCCTTTGTAAATTATGTGCTAGTCCTAGGTGCTTTTCGCTCCCTAGTATTCCATGATCCTGTCCAGTGGGATTACCCTATCCAGGCTATAAACAATTTTTGACATTACCAAGGATGTCAGGAACAAACTCGCCACTAAAATCTAAAAGAAACCAAAAAGAAACACACAGAAAATATGACCTATTTACAATAAACTATGCGGAAAGGAAACGATGACCTGAAAGAAACCATGAAGCTACTTCAAAACCAAGAACACATATTTGAAAACACACCTCATGAAGAAATGGAAACAGAAAGGCCAGACTTCCCGAGCAACTATGAAGAAAATGGCTTTACTGTCACCAAACGTAGAAGGAGGAACTGTTCAATAGGATGGCGTCCAACGTAGGGCTCGCCCTTCCGCAAACAAATAGAAGATTTTTTCTATAATTATGAAAAGTACAAAAGCATACCATGATTTCAGAGCTAAATGCAAATAAGTTAACATCACTTCAGAACCAGGCCAAAACCACGCCCGAAAGTGTCAAAATACAACTCAAGAACTCAACCAACCACAAATCATAGATATACTGGACTCGATCAACATTCAGTATCATACCTACTAATCAGATGAAGACAAAGCGATACACATAGTCCTAAAAGGAATACCAGAAATACTATCAGAGACAGACATCGCGAAAGTCCTAAGAAGTAAATCCTTTCATCTAACAAAAGTACTCAGATAGCCCTATAGGAACGGAAATTCCACACTCATGGCTCTCGACTTGATACCAAGCCACAAAAAGTAATACTATGTCTCCGTTTTGGCTGGAGCTTCATGGAGGGGATTCTTCTTATGTTGTTGGATGGTCCTAGCTATGGGGCTGGTTCGTAAGCATTCACGACCGCTGAGTTGGAGATCAGCTGCAGTGGGAAGCTATGGAACTCGTTCTTAATTTTGGTGAAAAATGTTTTTAGAGGTACTGGGTCATCTGGTCATTTGTTGTGGTTCTGTTGGGAGATATGTTTTGATGTTGATTTGTCCGGATGACCTCTATTATACCGTCGTGTTAAATGCGAGGAGGTGCTTATTTTCTAGATTTCAGCCCTTTGGGGAATTTCTTGAATATGGAGGTGATTCATCCTTAAGTCTTGGGCATGCTGGCAATAAGTGGTTTTCTCCATAACCGACACAACGTGGTCAGGCCCTGCAGTTTGCTGCTGGATCCCCGAAAAGTTTGGGGTTGTACCACTGGAAGATTTTTGATTTCAATTTCTGGAGTACTGCTCTAATTTTGTGGTCCATTATATTTTCAAGTATGCCCTTTTCATGGCTTGGTACTAAGATGAGAGGCATAAGCATGGAATTTCCGCTCTTATAGAGCCATCTGAGTACTTTTGCTAGATAGAAGCATTTGCCTCTTAGGACTTCCGGGATATCTGCCTCTAATAGTGTTTCTATTACTCCTTTTAGGACCATGCATTTAGCTCTAAGATTATTGTATGCTTTTTTACTTCTCATGATTATAAAGGGAATCTCCTATTTATTTGCTGAAGGGCGAGCCCTAAGTTGAGCGCCATCCTGTTTATCAATTTCCGCCTTCTAGGTTTGGTGTCAGACCTTTCTATTCCTATTTTTTCATGAGATGTGTTTTCAAACATCTGTTATTGGTTTTGAAGTAGCTTGATGGTTTCTTTCAGGTCATCGTTTCTTTTCCGCATAGTTTGTTGTAAGCAGTCCATTTCTTCGGTGTGTTTCTTGTTGGCTTCTTTTAGATTTTAGTAGAGAGCTCGTTCCTGACTTGCTTGGTAATGCCAAAAATTGTTTATGGCCACAACATTAAGACTTTATCTTACAACAAAATTTCATACAAATATGCAAGTCTACACAAAAACTACACTCCAAATCTCCAGCATTAAATTACGTAATAAAGTTTTCTGATTATCTTACATCATTAATTCTTACAAGCATAGTACTTAAGGATATTTATACTCCGTGGAAAATTTCGAATATCGTTGAGATAATATAGCTGTCTACTTTGCAAGTATAAAAAGATTTACTATTAACTGGTGACGTGTGTCATATCTAATAATATATACACATAAAATGAGCTAAATTAGAACAAATAAATCCGTGTGCTACAGACAGCAAATCTTTTGTAATAAATCCTATTTTTTTGGTTAAACAATTTAAAAAACTAAATTATGAAAACGAAAAGTTTTAAAAGTTTGTTTAATGACAGTTATATTCGACGATTTATTAATTGTCATAATTCCTTTTTGAATAAATAAATTTATATAATTAAGTGGTTGTTATAATGCACTGATCAATAAGTCGATTTTTTAATATATGTAATTAATTTGAAAACCCTTTTTTCGTGAGCGTGATCAATGATTATACAGGGTGTCCGGGAAAATGAGGAAAATTTCCTGAATATAAAAAAAAACACGGAAAAGGAATACTACGAGTTCATTTAAACTTTTTTGGTATAGGCCTCCTCTTCGGGGATATGGGCTTCCAAAGTGCTGTCCTAGAATCAAGTTTTTTACACATAATTATTGAACCACCAGGTATATTTAAATTTTTTTAATATGATGTGTTCTAGGTAAGATCCTTCAAATTACTATCCAAGAAAGTGTTGTGAATTACTCACAGCTGCAGAGACGGACTAGCTGTGATACTCATGGCCCAATTTTTTTACGCTCTGTATAATAAGAACGTTTTTACATAGCTTTAACTATTTACTAAAAATTAAGCACTCTTCATTCATGTCGCTGATCCTAACCGTTTTCAAAAAAACGTAATTTTATTTACATCATATATTTGGCGTGTTTTGATAACAAATTCGATCCAAAATTAGAGTTTACTCTTTAGTTAAAAATATCTGTGGTTGCAAATATTGCTAGGTACGAAATAAATAAATATCGCTGACAAATTGATTCTTTACTTAGGTATTAATTTACTAATTTTTGGATTTCGTGGTGAAAAGAAGTACTAAAGCTTGTCGGGGAAGAATGGTACCTACACCGCAAATAGAGGAAAATATTTTAAAACAAGCACTCGAAAATTTTCAGCGCAATTCAATACATCAAACAAGAAAGTGCATGAACTGATTCCTGAGGATATCCCCGTAGAATGCAGTTTGCAAACTGGCGATTGGATCAGGAACAAAATAATATAAACTTCATCAGCATTATTTTCTTCACGGATGAAACAGGGTTTACCAAAAATGGTATCATAAATTTACACAACTCACATATATGGGCTGATGAAAATCCTCATGCAACTATTGTCTCGCATCATCAACATCAGTTCCAATCAATTAATATCTGGGAAGGAATCACTGTCAATTTTTTGATTGAACCATTCGTATTATCGGCACGACTGAATGGAGAATTTTATTTGGGGTTTCTCCAGAACACTTTGCACGAATTAGTAGAGCACTTGACACTCGCCGAAACATGTACTACATGCACGATGGGGCACCACCTCATTTCAGCATTGCTGTGCGATAGCACCTGAATATCGTCTATCCAAACTTTTGCATAGGTAGAGGAGGAAACAATGCTGAGTTAATGTGGCGGGTACAGCAGTCCTAAGTTCGTCCTGGCCGCGAGTGGATCAGACTTCACGGAGCCCATGTTGAATACTCTTACAAAATGTTTAACTTAACTTTTTATTGAAACTGTGGTGACAGAGGAAAATTCTTCTTTTTCATATTTAACCCCACAAAAGTTAGAGGACTAACAGTGTAAATAAAATGACGTTTTTTCGAACACGGTTAGGATTAACGGCATGAATGAAAATTACTTAATTTTTTTAATCAATAGTTAAAGGTATGTAAAAAACGTAGTACAAAGTTCTTATCATACAAGGCGTAAAAAAAGGGAGTCACGAGTATCACAGCGAGTCCATCCCTGCAGGTGTGAGTAATTCACAACACTTTCTTGGATAGTAATTTGAGGGGTCTTACCTGGTATACATCATATTTAAAAAAGTTGAAATATACCTGGGGTCAACAATTATGTGTAAAAACTTGATTCCACTGCAGCTTTTTGAGAGCCCATATCTTCGAAGAGGAGGCCTATACGAAAAAAGTTTATATGAACTTGTAGTATTCCTTTCATGTGTTTTTTTCATATCTGAGAAATTTCCCACATTTTCCCGGACACCCTGTATATAACGTTAACATATTTATTCAATAATACCTCATCATTATGTACTGTATTTATTGAAGTTATAAATAAAAATAAAGTATGTAAATTCGAAATTCCGTTAACATTTTAGGCGTATGGGAGAACAATGTCTTATGACTTGACTTATTAAAAGAAATACTGGCTTCAAGTACTTTTTTTTAAATGGAAACTAATAATTTAGTCCTATTTCAGATTTTAATTTCGTTAACATATAAATTATTATATGCAATCAAGTTTTTTAATTTTCACCTGAAAAATTAGCGAACATTACATTTAGAGCTGTTCATTAATTTTTTGCTACCTTTAAGTATCAACTTTTTAATAACGTTACTATACGAGGATGATTCGATAAGTTCTCGGCCTGAAACAGAGAGAGCGCTAGTAGGGTCAAATAACTATAATATTTCGTAAGCATTAACCTTGAGATGACGCCCTGCAAAGTTTCAGATGTTTGCGTTCAGATGCTCGTTTGTGGCGATCGAGTGAACACATAAGGTTCGATATTTTGTGAAAGATAAATAAAATCTCGAGAAATCATGTCCACTACATTTTACATGATGTTTTTGGCTTGAAAAAGTTTTCTGCGCGATGAGTGCCGCGCTTGTTAACAGTTGACCAAAAACGCTTTCAAATGAACACTTCGGAAGAGTGTTTAGACTTATTTAAACGCAATCCCGTTGAGTTTCTCCGACGTTTTATAACTGTAGATGAAACATGGATTCACCATTACACGCCAGAGACAAAGCAGCAGTCTAAACAGTGGGTGGGGGCAGGTGGAAGTGCGCCAAAAAAAGCAAAAACGGTTACGTCTGCAGGAAAAGTCATGGCAACAGTTTTTTGGGATTCACATGGCGTGATGCTTATAGACTATTTAGAACAAGGCAAGACCATCACCGGGGAGGATTACGCTCCACTTCTGGACCATTTGCAGCATGTGATTAAGGTTAAACGTCCACTTTTTGCCAAAAAAAAAGTGCTCTTTCATCAGAATAACGCGCGTGCACACAAATCTATGGTTGTTGCTGCAAAACTCCATGATATACATTTCGAAGTGCTTCCACATGCGTCATATTCGCCAGATTTGGCTCCCAGCGATTATTTTCTCTTCCTAAACTTGAAAAAATGGCGCAAATTCCCTTCAAATAACGAAGTCAGAGCAGCGACAACCGCTTATTTTGCAGAGTTGGACAAATCGCATTATACTACGGGTATTAAAATGTTAGAACATCGTTGGTCTAAATGTTTTGTAGTACAAGGGGACTATGTTGAAAAATAAATGAAAACATTTTCAAAAATCTTCTGTTTTCTTTATCAGGCCGAGAATTTATTGAACCATCCTCGTAGAAATATTTCAGGGAAACCCTAAAGTAACAATAGGAATTTTTCAAATAAGCCCCTTAACGATTATAATTCAACCGAGAACAAAACCTACCAGAATTTTGAAAAATCATCATATATAAGTCAACAAACAACTTTTATATAGATCAGTAAAGATAAGTACCTAGAGATAAGGTCTGAAAACAGATTAGAAGTATAAATGTTTCGCGAACACAAACAAAAGTTTCAATTTTTGCCGATTTGATAATGAAATAAAATGTTAATTTTATTTTTTTTAATGTTCAAAATTTCGGTGCCATATACTTATCAATTTTAACCATACATTATCTATTAAGACCAGTTTTAAAGTTAAGATAGTATTAGTGAGTCTGTGACTGAACAAAATGGTGGAATTTTTCACACGAATTATTTATTTTCAACTAACCCTATATAAGACAAGGTGATTACCGCTTCCAATTATAGATCCATAAAAAGTATAATGATTGTACGCCTCTGGTAAAATAAATTTTGCGGTTGAAACCTTCTACTAAATTAGCATGAACAGTCGATAACCATGAAACTAACGATTTTATAACTGCAAATTTATTCAATTTATTATCGAAAACAACAATATTTTCGACTTTGCAGGATTGTATGGCTCAAGGATATCACGTCAAGTTACCGTGATAAGTTTAACTGCATGTTTTCGTTAATTAAAAATTATTCTTGGAAAAAAAAAACAGAGATAAAATTATTTTTTGGTGATTTTTTTGTATGGGTATGATGTTATGTTCTATTAATAACATTTCTCATTAAATAAAAAGATAAATGTTTATAGCCAAGTAGGATTGGTTGATTTTAGACATGATGGATAAAACCACGGATTTTAATGTTGTTAGATTCGTCCTCTTCAAAATGGTCAGAACTATATTTAACGGAAAAATACTTTTTTGTCCAAGAATAAGTTACAAAATAATGGGTTCTTCAAGAGAAAAAATAATTGGAAATCAAAAAAATTGTTTTATCTTCTTATAAATGGGAATTAATAATTTCGCTAATTCGCTGAGTGATGATCTTAGTTCCAGAAATTTAATAGTTCGTTGTAACAGCTTGTTACCCTTATGTGGGTACCGGGACACACCGGGATAGAGGGGAATGAAATAGTAGACAGGCTAGCGAGGAAAGGGGCTGAGATACCATTATTCTGGGGCCAGACCCCTTCTGTAGAATCAGTAGCAGCGTAATGCTGGAAGAACTGAAGATAGAAGAGGACAGCAGGAGACCCAATTATTGGACGGAACTGCTAGGATTGAGACAAACAAAAATACTTCTGGGGAACTACGACCAAACGAGATTCAAAGAATGCAGAAGCTTAAGTAAAAACCAATTCAGAGTTCTGACAGGGGTCCTGACGGGGCATTGCCACCTGAACGGACACCTCAAGAGACTCGGTAGAAAGAGAAGAGTGCAGATTCTGTGAGGAGGAGGAAACCTCTATTCATATCCTTTCAGAGTGCAACACTCTAGAAAACCCTAGGATGTAGTTCTTGGGAACATACCAAATCGAAGAAGGGAAGCTACCTACCTTGGAGCCGTCCGACAACTTAGGGTTCCCGAGGGAATATGACTGGAGGACCTGCTCTAACCGATAAGGTAACTCTTACAAGTGGGCAGCAGTAGGGGGCACAATAGATCTACCAGGTCGCATTATACAAACTCCAACTCCACGCATTTAATACTTAACAGCTTGTCGTGCGAATTTCACTGATATCAACTTCTACTCTCATCGGTTAATCAAAAAACTGGCCAAGTGCGGGTCAGGCACGCATATGACAAGGTTCCATAGCTGCTGCAAAATAAATACATCTATAATACTAAAGTTTTAAAATAAACCAACAAACTAAATACAAAATACTGGAAAAAACTGGGTTAAAAAATATCGAAAATACGTGTACAACGTTTGGGGATAGATTCTTGACGTCGAAATATGTCGATTTAAGTTAACTCCGATACTGCTTCGTTTAGGCGGCAAAATATGTGAAGTCTTTTAGAAAATATTGATTTTTCCCGAATTTCTTGAAAACGTGGCCACTGAATTTAATAATTTTTGGTATGTGATGTAACCAGGCGCGGATCCAAGGGGGGGGGCGGTGGGTGCGATCGCCCCCCCCCCCAAGAGCTTTGAGTTCAGGAAAATAGACCCGATCTTGCCTCTTACAGTATAGTTTATTCAAGAACTAGTGAGAGTGATAAATCATTTTTTACCCTTTTTTTTCTTCGCAAACTACCTGTGGTCTTTAGTCCGGTGTCTTTGGCAAAATCTATTAGACACAGATGTTTTTCATATGAATGGGTTAGAAATTTTATAATCAAAAATACCGGTCTATAATAATGGATTATTTGGGGCATATAACAATAGATATTTGGATGTGTGAAGTGTTAAAAAGGATTTTAATCCTTGTCATAGGCATCAGAAGGAGGATTATTATCACTAAGTATTTATGGCATAGAATATTATTTCGGTAATAAACTTAAAATAAAAAGTTTTTATAATATCATTTTGTTTCGTATGATTTCTTAATAATTCACATAGAGATAATTTTGACATATTTATCACAAATCACAAATGTACTTTTATTATTTTTAATTTTGTCATAGAAACCATTTTAGGCACATTCAGACTAAAACGTGGCCTTTTTCTCTCAAAAAATTCTAAGTTATAATTTAAAAACTTACAAAAAAAACATAGTCAAAAATACAAGAAGTTGAACATATATAAAAAAATAGATTCGTCCATATAATATAAAAATTTTTTTGGGGTTATCGGACATTTTATTATTAATTAAAAACATTTTTAGGACATTTGACGTTTCAGTTCTTAACCATTTCTCATCTTAAACCATTTGCAGAATTACAATTCAAAACTAAAAAGGGATTCAAATGTAATTAATTTTTATATGTTACAGAAAATTTAAATAATAAATTCTGTTTAGGCTGGTAAACAATACGTATCTAATTCGTAATTAAAATTAGAGAAGCTATATTCGCTCAAATTAATTATAATTGGTTCCTCTATTTCACCGATCACGAGATCGAGTTTCTACATTTTCTTTTATTTTTTATTATATGGATTTTTCCCAATTTTCTGCACTAACTTTATTCAAAAAAATCTTTCAAAAGTTCAATTAAATTTTGTATGTTGTGTTTCTAGCATCTCTACCTTTTACTTGAAAGAGATATTTCCTTTTCCAACGGACATTTTCTGGACGATCTATAAGAACAGATTTCCTATCTGGTTTCTCCCAGCAAAAATTAAGTTCTCTGGGCAATTTTCAGAGCTCAGTTCTTTTAATTTCAAGTAAGTCCCGATTTTCATTGATTTTAATCAGAATTTTGTCGACGGTTGGGATCTGCTTCTCATAATAAAATATGTGTACAACTCCTTTTATTGCAGTTTACATCTTTTTTTCCGACGATGTTTTTCGTCTGCCTGTGATCGAATGTAGCTTGGGAGTACTAACAATTCCAGTCATTTTTTTCTCCTTCAGTATTCGGTACATAGTAGATTTTCCAATTCCTGTCATGTTGGAACACATCCCAACAGAGCTTTTAACATTATTATCTAGATATCATAAACATTCATCGTAAAAAGTTTGTCGTTGAGGAAATAATTCCCTGGTTTAACGATTTTGGAATAAATATAGATGTGAAAGCCATATCTTTTGGGCATCTCACAAATCTCAAATAATATATAAAAACAAGCACAAACAAGATAAATCACTAAGAACAAACTGCAAGGTGTACTTTGCTCACTGACAGAAATTAAATTGAACTGTCAGAAATTTTATTGTTGCAGTAAATTTATAAAAGTTTATAATTTTCGAAATATAATTAGATTTACGACAGTCCTCAGTTACCTGCGGCAATGGAGCAGGTACGTTGGAGCTTTCAGTAACAGATTTATTACTCTCTCTAGTTCTTGAATAGAGTATAGGAATGTGTATACTTGGGATTGCCCCTCCGCTTCCCAAGAGCTTTCAGTTCAAGAAAATAGAACCGATTCTGCCTCTTATACTAGGAATGTGTATGCTGCTCGCATTCTCCCCCCCTCCTGTCGGCAACTTGCTTTTTCTCGTGTTCGCCCCCCCTCTCCAAGAGCTTCGAATTCAGAAAAATAAACCCTACCCTGCATTTTATACTAGAAATGAGAACCTTGCTGGTGCCCCCCATGCGCCGATCTTCGGCATTAGCAAATTTATCAATAACCCGATGATTGGATTGAAATCAGGTATGCTTTCGATAAAATCCCTTTCTTTAGAAAGCATTGTCAAAGCAGAAAGTCTTTCTTGGCTCATGGTATTCCGTAAAAACGTTTTTATCCGTTTGTGGGTATAAAAGCTCCGTTCTGCTTCAGCCGATGTCATCGGAATAGTAATTAATATTTTTAAAAGTTTTAAAACTTCACTAAATGGCTCACTTACTCAGCGCTCATACGCCAAGAAATGTTAATTTCCTATCTTTTATTGTCACATTATATTTTCATTAATTGGCTCCCAGTTTGTGACATATTTCTTAAATTTTTTTATATATTAATATTGCAGCTCCTCTCTTTACACAACTATCCTTGGAAACTTCACTAAATAGATGCACATACCCAATATTTCAGATCCATATCTTTTTTTTTTTGTTACAATTATGGATGCTATATTTATCCTAAGATTTTCTTTCTTTAAAATATCATCCATTTTATTTCTACTGTCCTGTATATGTCACATTTCATGATTCATAAATCTTTTCCTTGCCTCATAACTTTTACACAAAATATGATACCTTTAACGTCCACAAAAAAATAAAAGAGATGACAGGCAGACCCAAAAAACGACAGAAAACAATTTTAAGAGATATTAATAACAAAGTAATTCTGGGGACAGAAGACAAACTTGCAAGATGGAACGAATACATCCAAATACTTTTCGACGATGACGGACCGTGTGATCCACTACCCACAGACAAGAAGATAAATGGAAAAGTGCAGAAGTAAATAAAACAGAAGTTATTCACGCAATAAAAACACAGAAAAATGGAAAAGCTACCGGCTCTGACAAAATCAACGTCGAAATACATGATCGCAAAAAATGAAAACAAAAGCCTAGACTTGATAATACCACAATTCAATAAGATGGCAAAATACCACCAGACTCCCAAAAGTCAACATTTATAACAATACCAGATGGATGACGCTCAGTTCGGATTTCGTAACGGACTAGGAACGAGAGAGATTTTTTTTACCTAAATAAATTGACACAGCGATGCAGTGACATGACTACCGGAGTTCGACTGCGTTAACCATCAAAAGATGATGAAGTCGGAGTGGACGAACAAGACATACACATTATTTCGGAACTTCATTGGCACCAAACGGCGACAGTCGAGATGGAGCAAACAACATCGGAAGATGTTCTGATTAGATGATGAGTCCGGTAGGGTTGCGTCTTGTCTCTGCTCCTGTTTAATCTGTATTCGGAGTCTGTATTTAGAGAAGCATTAGACAATGCCCAAGGTGGGATCAAGATCAACGGAACTATAATAAACAACATTAGGTACGCTGATGGTACCGTCCTAATAGCAAACAACGTACAAGAGCTACAAAATGTAATAAATTCCGTGGTTCGTCATAGCAAAATGTTCGCCTAACATCTAAATGTCTCCAAAATCAAAACACTAGTCTTCTTAAAGACGCCAATAAACATATATCTACATGTCAAAGGACAAACAATAGAACAGGTAACATCAATAAAATATCGGTGAGCTAATATCAATAGCCAGTGTAACCAGAAAATAAGAAATATTGTCAAGGATTGAATAAGCGAGGAGAACATTCATGAGTATGAAAATGTTTTTCACAAGATCAGGCCTTAGTCTAGAGCTCAGAACCCGGATGGTCAAATGTTACATTTCTCCTATCTTACTATATGAGTGCGAAAGTTGGATGATAAACCCACAAACAGAAAAGAGAGTAGAGGCCTTGGAGATGTACATATATAGACGCTTGCTGCGAGTTTCATGGGTGCAGAGGATCACTAACGATGAAGTTTTCCAGAGCATGGGAAAACAAAAAGAATTGCTGTACACCATCAAAGAGAGAAAATACAATATCTGGGTCATGTGCTGAGAGGTGAGAGATACGAGTTACTCCGACTTATAATATAGGGTAAAGTGCAGGGTTAAAGATCACTAGGAACACGCTAAAACTCATAGCTAAAGGATCTGAGGAGATGGTTCGACCGCACATCTACAGAAATATTTCATGCTACATTTTCCAAAACTACAATTGCCATTTGGATCGCCACCCTTCGGAAAATGGACAGGGCGCAATAAGAAGACGATACCTTTTACTAGTTGATCCGTCCAGTGCTCTGAGGCGAAGTATAGAATTTTTTGCAATTTAATATTTTTCAATATGCTAAGTAGTTAACCCAACGCTCTAACTCCTAACCAAGAGGGCCATATTATTTTTGTACAGGTTTTCTTCGTCTAACCTTTGATGATCCAACACCTAAATGCAAGGCAGTACCCAGAACCTTACTGGGAACTATCATTCGGGCTAGATGAACCCAGATTTTTTTTTAGAGATTGTTACTAGTCCCCCTCCTCTTTTCTCAACTCTTGAATGATGAGACCCTCATGGTTAGAACAGGTATAGCGGAGTTATTTTAATTAATTAATTTCTTATATTTTTTAAATAATACAATTAGCGAAAATATAGGAAAAAAACAAAATTAAATTGTACAATATTTTTGGTTCATTTTAGCTAACTCGTTATAACTAAAAATATTTTTAATTACAGGATGCAGCAAGACGCCACTCAAGTAGCTTTTCTCTGCGCCTTTTATAAATAACGCGTAGAGGAAAATTAAAATGAAATATGAGAAATAATAATACCATCTCGTACACTTATTTCATAACATCTTTCAGAAAATATGTAATTATTTTGAGCCAATTATTTTAATTTTTATTATTATATGTAATAAAGAGGTTTGTACATTAAAATAGAATTATTATTAAACGGTATTCAGCAGAATGATGGTCTAATAAAGTATTAGTAACTTTAATGACTGGAATTATTTTTTTAATATTAGTAATTAAAAAATTTTTCCGTATACAAGCTTTTGCATTATTGGAAAACAACCAATAGTGTTATGAGTTCTTATTTTTCATTTGTAAAAAAGAAATTTATAGGAAAATCTCCGTTTTCTTTTAATTTGCAAATAAAAAGATTCAACTAACGCGCTTAGTTTATTACATGTACATTTTTACATTCTTCAGAATCTAGTGAATTTTTACGTTCCAATGGAGTGTAACAATTATTTAATGAAGAGTTAAAGCAAACAACATATTGAAAATTATTACTTAACCGTTTCAATTTATGGATTAAATTGGTTAAATGGTTCTCTTATGATTAACACGCATAAAGCATCCAACAAAAGTAAAGCAACACTTTCGAAAGTCATACACATCGCGATATTATACTATAATAAATGCACTGAAATACATAAAAAATATCAAAATCAGCTGCCGTTATGGGCAACGTCAATTTCCAAAAACAATACACAATGGAAAGAAGGCCACATTATCTCAATCTACCAAAAATTAAATAAGGAAAATTGCCAGATTTACAGAGGTATAACGATAACTAGCATAATGAGTCGACTCTACAGAAAAATATCCAGAAACTTCTTTGAAAAAGGATACAAAAAGAAAGAAGAAGGTGGTAGATCCTGCAATGACAACATATTTTTTATGAAATAAATAACTGAAAAAAGAGCCGCTACAAATCAAGATACCCATATATTATATATAGATTTAACTAAGGTCTACGATAACATCCCTATAATTAAACGGTGAGAAACAATGACGAACACGAATGTAAACCATGGACTTATTAGAGCTGTACAAAATCTATATACAGATTTTCTTTCAAAAATCAAAACGGGAAACCAAGCATCGAAATCTTTTAAAATCGCTAAAGGTTTAAGACAGAGATGCATATTATTTAAGATATATGTGAAGAAACCTTCATCAAAATAGAAGTTGAAATGTACTAGAATGCTAACTGACAATTCCATATATATTACAATTTGACATTCATTAATAACAATCATGCCGGGGCGATTAAATTACACGCACAAAGATTATTTAAACTTATTTATTATTTATGGAGAATGTGATGGAGTTATTTCAAGAACATGCCATACTTTCGCGATCTCATATCCGCAGAAACAGAAACCAACACTACCAACTGTCAAAAACATTATAAAAAACTTCATGAACTTTGGATCTATAAAAGCTAAAAGAAATAGAAATAAACCAGTTGGTAATAAAATAGAGTTACAAAAATTATTTGAGTAAATGTGCAAATTGACGCCCTTTTAACTTTCAAACATTTTTCGCACCTAAGCAGGACCTCTTCATTAGTGGCTCTTCTTGACTGAGGATTAATTTCTTCAAATGCTATTCTGACGTGCTGCATGCAATCTTCCATAGTGGTTAATGCGGTGTTATATATTTTATTTTTGATTGTCTCCCAAATAAAAAAAATCAAGTACTGTTAGGTCGGGTGAGCGAGGTGGCCAAAGACGTAGCCCATTCTTGGCTATCCATTAATCATAAAACAAGTTTTGCAGGTAATTGTTAGGATTATTATGTGGAGGCGCCTTATCATGTTGATAAAATAGATTTCGTATTTTGTATTTAGAAGTCTTCAAAAATGGCTAACTTACCATTCAGATTATCTTGGTAGAATTCTAGGGCGACGACGCCGTCATTTCTGATAGCATAATACACGTTGAACTACCAAGACTCCTGAAAATTTAATTCTCTAAACGGATGTACGTTTGAGTCGCTCTAATAGTGTGAATTGCGTCGATTAAATAATCCATTTTTTGTGAATTTGGCTTCATCCGACCAAAAAATATTGTCCAAAAAAACAGCATTTTCTTGTGACCGAAGCAAAATAAATTGACAGATTTCTTTTCTTCGTGGAAAATCAGTGCCCTTTAAATGTTGTACTATAGAATATACATAGGGATGAAAATTGTATTATATTGTAATTGTATCGCATGTTCATGAAATAACTCTGTCACTTTCTCCATAAATAATAAATAAGTTTAAATAATCGTCGAACGTGTAATTTAATTGCCCCGGCATGATTATTATTAGTGAATGTCAAATGGCAAAAAATAGTGACAATTTGACAATTCTGTAGGGTTCGATTGTTTTATTTTCGCCATACCTCACCGTCATGGCCAACTAATAACAAACCTTAAAAGCCGTATAGCATTTTTACAATAGGAAAATGTTGAATTCCCAATATTTTGAGAACTACACATTTTTGAAGTAGACAACCTTATACAAAGTTGCCCTTATTTTTAATGTTTAATATGATAAAATTATAAAAATAAGTGTTTTCTATTTGAAAAAATTGACTTTTGACGATTTTTTAAATATAATTTTTATTCTTCTTTTTTGGCCACTATGTACTTTTCCAAATGTCATAAAAAGACTACTAAAGTCGATCTTCGTCTACAAGAAAACTAACCCAAATTAAATGATAAAGAAATTCTTATAGGAAAAATTTACAGTTAAGTTTTGGTCGGCAAACGTCATTTCTGACATAAAGTTTAAATATTTCCAAAACAGTGAGACTTAAATATAGAACATTATACATAAAATATGTCTAGAATTTTACGTACAAATGAATGCAATAGTATATAGGGTGTTCTATTTAAAATAAGCAAGTTGACATCTACTTCCAGTATAACCGAAGGTGTCGCCATTTTGAAAATATTTTAACCGGCTGTCCCTCATGGATGTTAGTACACTGTAAAATTTTCAGATTCTTCCTAACTATAGTTTTCCCACAATCGAACGATAAAGTTCAAGGAGAATCACCCATATATATATATATATATATATATATATATATATATATATATATATATATATATATATATATATACATATATATATATATATATATATATATATATATATATCATATATATACATATATATATATATATATATATATATATATATATATATATATATATATATATATATATATATATATATATACAGAAACTGTCTACGTATGCCAAAAATGTTTGATCCAAATGTTTCACTGGTTGTCCTGTTATGATTAGAAGAAAAAAAGAAAATCATAAAATGCACCGTAAATTTAATTACGTAAGTGCCTTAAAAAGTTGTTGAAAATGACTTCCATTTACTGCTAAATATTTTTTAACAAGTGTGGCCCACGCGATTTAACATTTCAGGGGTTACTATTGTGCATGCTTGTCGAATCTTGTTTTTCATATTTTTAGGTATATATACAGCCATACTTTTTATAAATCTCCACAAAAAAATCTAGGAAAGTTAAATCGGGTTTTAATAAAAACATACTGCAATACGGATTTGTCACCAATGTCACAATTAACACATTACGTGAGTAATTCTTAACGGGAACAGCTGCTTAAATTTAAGGTATGTAATGTTAGATTTCAACTTTTTCTTTTTTTTTAATTAAAAGTAGGCAACCAATGAAACAAATTCAAGAATTTTCGACGCACATAAGTAATTTTTGACAACGAATCGAAATGTCGAAAAAAAAAGAAATACCTTTCATTTTTTTTATTTGATATTTCGCAGTTACCACCGGTAATTCAATATGTGGAGGAGATAAATGTTAAAAATATCTGGAAAGCTGTCCCCCAATCGCCTTATTACTCCACCTGTCTTTCATTAAAATAATTCAAACTGTATTCCCGAACATCACAGATGCAGAGGAGCTAAAGACGGACAGAGTCAAATGGAGACGAATCGTTGAGTCAGCCAAAACCCATTCTGGGTTGTAAAAGCTACAGAGAGAGAGGGAGAGAGAGAGAGAGAGTATTCCCGATATTGCCTTTTCTCACTTTAAAATCCTCACCCTGTATATCATCTACTAAGACAACAAATTATTGATAATTGTTCTTCTGCGTTATCGCACTCAATCTTAGGAGAGCTCCCCACTTAAGACGCTCGAAAAAAATTAATTTTTGCGTTAGTTTTTTAGCGATTCCTACTTTAGATATTAATGTAATTCTTTTGTTTAACATGTATTAAAACATTTTTTGTTTAATTAAGATTGAAATACATCAGTTTTTTGACGACTTAATCTGAGTATACAGGGTGTCCGGAAAATGCGTGTACCACGTTCGAAGGCAGACTCTTGATGTCAAGTTAGATCTGATACCTAGTGTATATATGACGTTTTCTAGTAGTATAGCGACCAGACACCCTGAATAAATCAGACAAAAGCTGGTTTTCTTCTTGTAATTTTAAATTCATATGTTAAGTTAAATCTACATAAAATGATAACTTCGTAAACCATTCATTGTTTTGTAATTTAATCAGAGGACAATTCCTTTCATTCAAAATATTTCGATTATTACTCGGAACTCAAAAATTCCACCTAACTCAATATGTTGGTATAATGAACTAGCTAGATCTTGGCCCTTGGAACTCAGTCTGGCTCATAGGCAAGAAAGGTCGGATATCCCTGTAATACACTATTAGAAAATCTTATATTATTATAAATGTAAATTACACTATATTTTTTTAATATCGTAGAAGGTCACATTAAACTTATATTTTAAATTTCCAAATAAATTAGGGGCTATTTCTTTGTGTCACTGGTTTATAAGATTTTTTTGAAAAACCTACCACTTCACACTGACTGACTGTGACTCCGTAGCACTACAACCCAGGGTGGGTCTTGGCTGCCTCGACTATCTGCCTCCACCTAGAACGGGCTTGTGCCAGCTCCCTCCATTCTCGCTGGTCAACTTCAAGGATAGCTAGATCCTTGTAGATGTTATCTCTCCATCTAAGCCTAGTTCTTCCCAGTGGTCTTTTTCCTTGTGATGCTTCCTCCCATACCCGTTTTATTAGTCGATCGTTTTGACTCCTTTGTATATGACCTGTCCATCGTAGTCTTCTGGACTTTATTTCTTGAATGATGTCAGGGCTTTGATATATTTGCGCAAGCTCTATGTTGCTTCTCATTCTGTGAAGGCCTGTTTCAAGGTCTCGGTATGGGACATATATTATGCGCAGGATTTTTCTCTCAAACCTTCTTAGCAGCTCCGTATCGTGGACTGTCAGAGTCCATGTTTCACTGGCGTACATTGCTACTGGTCGTATTATTGTTCGATAAATTTCGGTTTTTGCCTTTCTAGTGATAAATTTTGACTTAAGCAAGGTTTGTATCGCAAATGTACATTTATTTGCTTGTGTGATACGTTGTTTAACCTCTTCCTGCATATTATTGTTTGTCGTTATCACTGCGCCCAGGTACTTGAAAACTAGCACATGCTCAAAATTATAGTAATCCATGGTGACGTTCTGCCTGATTCTGTCTCGGGCGGGGTTGCGGGAAACATGCATGTATTTGGTCTTTCCTTCATTTATTCAGAGCCCTATTCTCTGAGCTTCTTTTTCTATCTTTATGAAGTTTTCCTTCACACTGACTGTGCTTTCTCCTATCACGCCCATATCATCCGCGTAGGCCAAAATAAGTTTAGGGCCACTTGTCCCAAAAACCTCCGCGTCAACTGATACTATTCTTACGGCTTTCTCCAGTGCAAGATTAAACAGTACTGGCGACAAAGCATCTCCATGTTTTAATCCTCTGTCGATAGAAAATGTTTGGATAGACTCTCCTTCAATTTTCACACAGCTTTTTTCCTCCTCCAGGCACGCTCTACACAGTCTAATCAGCTTGTGCGGGATTCCAAATTCTTCCATAGCTTCCCACAACCTTATCCTAATAACACTGTCATATGCTTGCTCGAAATCTATGAACAAGGTATGTAAGTTTTTGTTAAATTCCTAACATTTCTCTAGCATCTATCGGATAGTGAACAGCTGGTCAACTGTTGATCTTCCGCTTCGAAAGCCACATTGGTAGTCTCCGATAATCTCCTCAGTATACGGAGAGAGACGTTGAAGGAGAATGCTGGGGAATAATTTATAGGCGCACACTGAATTTCAGAAATTAGCTACCAATATGTATTGAATCAAACGGTGACCGCTTGAACCAAATCACTTCCAAACTCATATAGAAACAAAACTATATTCCATGTACTCTTACAATTGAAAATAAAATGTTTAATTGACCTCCGTCATGCAAATATTTTTATTCACAACAACAAGTTTTTGCCGCACTCTATATAATTAACTTGATTAAATAATTCGATGTTTGTGAAGGTTTCAATAAATCAGAAACAATAGGTCGTATAAAAAATATGTGGGTTGGTAAATTTATGAATAATTGTTATATGTAACATTCATAAAAAGTTTAAAAAATGTTTTCGCATTTTTTGATAATTATGTAAGCTAATTGGTAATGATTTGATAACAAGCTAATCTTCAGTTACAGATATTGAAACAAAACAATGTATATTCATGATTGTTTTTCTTTAGCGACTTATATGACGAAAAGGTGCGAAGAATCACCACGAGAAAGAGCCACCCGAAAGTAGATTATATATACTCAACTGTTCCATTATTCGTATAGGTACAGGGTGAGTCAACGATTGGATGAAGTAGGTTTGTGCCTTTTCGGTGAAATTAACAAAGAAACTATATTTATTGTTTGATACAGTTTGTTTTTACGCAGATTTTAAAAATATTTAGGACTCTACAGGGTGAGCCAAAAAACTAGGACAGCATAAAGTTGTATTTTTTTAAATAGAAGACCCTATATATGAATCGTATTTTCGATTTAGCTTATAATTTTAAATCTTTTTTATTAAGGGTTTACTATAACAAAACTTTATAGTTTCTGAGATAATTAAGTTTAAAGAAAAAAAGTCACATTTTCAAGCATCAATTCAATCCTAAATAATGTTTTCAATTTTGTGACAAATATATTCAAATTTGGAATTTAGCAAGGCCAAGGACAAGTTAACATAATTTTTACCTAATATTTGCAATAAAAACTACAGGGTGTTGAACACATCGGCTCAAATTTGAACAAGTTTAAATGAATATATATCTTTTTTTTTAAATGGTACACCCTGTATATTTTCATGTTATTTAATAGAGTAATAAAAACCCTAAAAGTTTTGTTCAACATATTCTATACCTATTTATAATAGTTTTTGAGATATTTCAGTTTTTCTTATTTTCCATACTTTTTTACAGAAATAGTCTTCATTATCATAGTAGCCATGTAAAATAATAAAAAGAAACTACAGAAACAAACAGAATGTGGTTAAATATGATGAATACATTATTCGTTATATTACAACGGCGATAGTTTAATTAAACATAATGTGAAAAAATTAACACAACAATAACGACAAGGCAAATACATATTTACTTTTATACTAAATTGAAACAAAAAAATTACCTATTAAATACTGAGATTAATTATTTCTTTTTAATAAGTGTTCGAATAGACGACCCTCTTGTGCAATGCACAAATTTAGTCATTTTTGCAGATTTTCTCGGACCCTGGACAAAATTAGTGGCGTTATTGTTCTACAGGTATCCCTAATCCTGTTTCGCATATCTTCCACTGTTGTTGGTGGATTAATATACACCTTATTTTAAATATAACCCCATAGGAAGAAATCTAATGGGGTGATGTCGCAAGACCTTGGTGGCCACTCAATGAAACCCCCACGTCCAATCCATTTTTGCGGATATCGTTGGTCCAAAAACGCACGAACTTCACGATGCTAATGCGGAGGCGCACCATCGTGCTGGAACCACATACTGTCGAGCTCATCCCTATCGAGACCTTGAAGCAGTTGGGGTAGTTCTTCTTGTAGAAAGTTCAGGTAACTATGGCCATTTAGTGGTTCATTAAAAAAGTGGGGTCCAATAATTCGATTATGATGAATACCACACCAAACATTTAATGACCAGTGGTTTTGATGTTGCACCTCTCTAATCCAAAATGGGTTTTCTGTGGCATAATACTGCATGTTGCGTCTATTTACGGCACCGTTACTTCTAAAAGTAGCTTCATCACTAAACATTACCTTGCATAATAAGTTTGGATTTAATTGAATCTCCGCATTTATTGTACGACAAAAGTTTACACGACTTTCAAAATCCTGTCCATGCAATTCTTGGTGTAATTCCATGTGATATGGATGATACCTATATTTCTTGGTAGTACGATTAGCGGTGGATTGTGATGTTTCACATAATGCTGCTAACTGACGGCTACCAATATAAGGATTTTCCTGAACATTTAACAATACCTGTAGTTCTTTTTCTTCATTAGTTACTGGTTTGTTGACCACTTTACGTTTTGGATAATCAACAGTACCAGAAGAATCAAATCTTTGCATTAAGTTTTGAAAAGTATGGGTATTAGGCTGGCGTCGATCAGGATACTTCATTTTGTAAATCCCGGAATAAAAAAGGTTAGTTGTAAATTCTTTGAGCAAGAAGGCAATTTTGTTGAGCCTCTCCTATTGTATAAATCATATCTATTAACTCATTCTTTGGAAAATTCATTTTACAATATAAGATGAATGCAAAAAAAACAAATTACACTACATAAAAACCAAAAGAAGCGATTGCGGTTATAAATTTGACACACAGAAAAATGTTCTTTTACATTGTTTTTGCCATGGCTACTATGATAATGAAGACTATTTCTGTAAAAAAGTATGGAAAATAAGAAAAACTGAAATATCTCAAAAACTATTATAAATAGGTATAGGATATATTGAACAAAACTTTTAGGGTTTTTATTACTCTATTAAATAACATGAAAATATACAGGGTGTACCATTTAAAAAAAAAAGGTATTTATTCATTTAAACTTGTTCAAATTTGAGCCGATGTGTTCAACACCCTGTAGCTTTTACTGCAAATATTAGGTAAAAATTATGTTAACTTGTCCTTGGCCTTGCTAAATTCCAAATTTGAATATATTTGTCACAAAATTGAAATCGTTATTTAGGATTGAATTGATGCTTGAAAATGTGACTTTTTTTTTTAAACTAAATTATCTCAGAAACTATAAAGTTTTGTTATAGTAAACCCTTAATAAAAAAGATTTAAAATTATAAGCTAAATCGAAAATACGATTCGTATATAGGGTGTTCTGTTTAAAAATATACAACTTTATGCTGTCCTAGTTTTTTGGCTCACCCTGTAGAGTCCTAAATATTTTTAAAATCTGCGTAAAAACAAACTGTATCAAACAATAAATATAGTTTCTTTGTAAATTTCACCGACAAGGCACAAACTTACTTCATTCAATCGTTGACTCACCCTGTACATGGAATATCAAAAGTATGGTTGAAACAGGTAAAGTTCACAACACTACACGAGAAATTGAAACATGCATATACGGATACTTGGAATTAGTGAAATGCATTGATGTTCATCGGGAAAAACAAAGATCGGTAACTTTGTAAAAATCATCAAAATGGGGTAGAAATCCTAATATTTGAGGAGATCGAGCGTACTGTGTTGAATTTGTACTCAATTCGGATCGTCTCTTGTTTTACGGGTGATTTTAATGCTAAGATTGGTAAGAGGAGGGTAGGCGATGTTATTGGAGAGTTCACTTTAGACATTTGAAATGAAAGCTGCCAGAAAGAGCGCAAAAACTTATCCAGGAGCCGATGTTCCTAGCGATCACCATCTTTTATTGTCTCAAATGCAAATGCAATTGAAGAAGATCAAAAAGCCACCAATAAGGGAATTAGTAACAATTTTGAAAGGCAAAGACATCTGTATTGGAACCTCTCAAATACTAGGCAATAAAATAGATGATCTTAAAGCCTATAATAAACTGCATACGGGAGATTTAAATATATTATGCTCACAGTTCAAAAACGTCCTAATCACAACCCAAGGTAAGCTACAAAAGAATATATCTTAAAATTGATGGACGACAAAAAATATATAAGAACAAATACCAAGCAAAGTATCATGAGATATATAAAATAAAACAGAATATCAAGCAAGCAAAGGAAGAGTGGATAATAGAAGCATGTAGAGATGTAGAGAAGATAAGAGAAAAATATGATAAGCGAAATATTCGCAGGAAAGTTAAGCAGATCACAGGCATGAATAAATCAAGAATTCTGACTGACTGACGATGCTAATAATTCTAACAAATGTAGAGGAAATTAAAGGCAAATAAACGAGATATATCAAGAAATTGTTTTCAGCTATCAGAGTATTACCACCAAAACGTTTGATGCAGCAAGAGACTGGACCTGCAATCAGGGGCGGATCCAGCCTCTTTGGGGGGGGGGGGGGGGGCGGTGATATCGCAAAAGTACAGTATGCAAGAAAAACAAGTGCAAGCCGCATACACATTCCTAATATAAAAGGCAGAATGGGTTCTATTTTCCTGAACTCAAAGCTCTTGAGAGGGGGGGGGGCGATCGCAAATATACACATTCCTATACTCTATTCAAGAACTAGAGAGAGCAATAAAACTGTTACCGAAACCTCCAACGTACCTGCTCCAGTGCCGCTGGTAACTGACAACTGCCGTAAATCTAATTATATTTCATTATATTTAAATATATTTTATAAATTTACTGCAATATAAAAATTCTGATAGTTTAATTTAATTTCTGTCAGTGAGCAAAGTACACCTTACAGTTTGTTCTTAGTGATTTATCTTGTTTGCGCTTGTTTTTATATATTATTTGAGATTAGTGAGATACTCAAATGATATGGCTTTCACATCTATATTTATTCCAAAATCGTTGAACCAGGGCATTTTTCCTCAACGAAAAACTTATTAAGATGAATGTTTATGATGCCTTAAGATATCAATATCTAGATAATAATGTTAAAAGCTTTGTTGAGATGTGTTCCAACATGACAGGAGTTGGAAAATCTACTATGTACCTAATGCAGAAGGAGAAAAAACGACTGAAATTGTTAGTACTCCCAAGCCACATTCGATCACAGGCAGATGAAAAACCTCGTTGGAAGAAGAAATGAAACCTGCATTTAAAGGGGTTGTATATACATTTTATTATGAGAAGCAGATCCCAACCGTCTACAAAATTCTAACTAAAATCAATGAAGATCGTGATTTACCTGAAATTAAAAGAACTGGTCTCTGGAAATTGCTCAGAGAACTTAATTTTTGCTGGGAAAAACCAGATAGAAAATCTGTTCCTATAGATCGTTCGGAAATTGTCCGTTGGAGAAGTAAATATCTCTCTCAAGTAAAAGGTAGAGTTGCTAAAAATAACACAATTAACAAAATTAGTAGTTTAACTAAACTTTTGAAAGATTTTTTTGAATAAAGTTACTGCGAAAAATTGGGGAAAATTCATGTAATAAAAGAATAAAACAAAATGTGAGAACTCGATCTCATGATCGGTAAGATAGAGAGACCAATTATAATTAATTTGAGTGAAGATAGTTTCACTGACTTTGATTAGGAATTAGAAACGTAATGTTTACTAGTGTAAACACAATTTATTATTTAAATTTTTGTTTTTGTTGTATTTTATTGTTTAATGTTGTTTAAATGTTTTTTTATATATTTTTATTTTAGTGTGTCCCACTCTTTAATTTTATATATATTTAATTCTAATTAGCTGTAAGTTTTTTATTATTTTATTATTGTATTTGTGTCTTTTTCTTAAGCGTGTAGAATTAACATGTTTATCTTATTTTTTGGAGACTATCGTATTTCCATATAATAAAGTAAATTAAATTAAGATGTCAGTGCAATAGAAATAAAAATAAGTAGGTCTAATATTAATTACAACATAAAAAAAAGTAATTACATTTGAATCCCTTTTTAGTGTTTAATTGTAATTCTGCAGATGGTTTAAAAAATAAATAAACTGAAACGCCAAATACCCTAAAAAAGTTTTTAATTAATAATAAAATGACCGATAGCCCCAAAAATATTTTAATAATATATAGAAGAATTTATTTTTTTATATATGTTTACCTTTTTGTATTTTTGACAATGGATATTTTGTAAGTATTTAAATTATAACTTCGAATTTTTTGTAAGAATAAGACTACGTTTTAGTTCATTATTATAGACCGGTAATTTTGATTATAAAATTTCTAACCCATTCCTATGAAAAACATATGGGGTTAACAGATTTTGCTAAAGACACCGGACTAAAGAACACAAGTAGTTTGCGAAGAGAAATAGGGTAAAAAATGATTTATTACTCTCTCTAGTTCTTAAATAAACTGTAGTATAACAGGAAAAATCGGATCCATTTTCCTAAACTCAAAGCTCTTGGGGGGAGCGATCGCCCCCACCGCCCCCCCCTGGATCCGCGCCTGCCTGCAATACTAAAATCAGAAGTGGAATATGCAATTAGACCAAGGAAGTTAGAGGGGATATGCAAAACTTCAAAAATAGTGTAAATGCCTAAAAAATTAACCCAACATGCAGAAAATAAATGTCATAAATTGACATCAAGTGGCTATGTGGAGTAAGCGCAGAAAGAAATTTCATAGTAAATTTGTTGTATGAGGTTAGCAATATGAGAACCAGGAAACAGAACAGGATTTTGCGAAAGTGCGGCATCCCGGCGTATTTTTTGTATTTAATGTGGTCGTTTGTCATCGTCCCAATGCTTAAAATTTTCTTGATTTTTTTTTGTTGTGTCGTACAGTGACATTAATTAAATTTCGGAATTTATATTTTTGAGAAGTTATCAAGACATTTGTGCATCGAGGCTGGTTTGGGAATGTCAGAGTGAGCTGGAAATTCTGGCAAAAGACAACAGAGTTATGTTAAAGTGGGTACCAGGACACGAAGGCATACATGGAAATGAAAAAGCTGACGAGCTAGCTAGAGCAAGATCAGCATCTCAATATATAGGTCCAGAACCGGCCTTTGGGGTGCCGCGGTGCGCGGCCCGAGAAGCAGTCTAAGAATGGGTCAAAAGAGAGCATAAAAACCACTGGATGGCCAGACAGGGTTTAAACCACAGCAAGCTATTTATTGAGAATCCGGACCCGAAACTGGCAAGGAAATTACTACAAATGAGTAGGAACCAATTAAGGACTATTACGGGTATAATGACGGGACACATGGCCGTCAAAGTACATCTGAATAGAATGAATCTATAGAACGGAAACCTCGGCTGCAGATTATGCGGACAAGCCGAAGAAACGGTGAAGCACATCATATGTGACTGTGAGTCACTAAAGAGATTTAGACAACAAACATTCGGGTCAGTAAGTCTAGAACCGGGAGAAATACTCACTCACTCCTTAGCAGGACTGTACAGATTGAACCAGGGGGCTAGGTTGACAGAGTGGCTGTAATGTCTAGGGTGAGCACAATAGGCCTACTCTGGCCGCAGTGCGTCCGGCTTTAGGACGAACCCGGAACTAAAAAAAAGACATATGTGCAGACTTTTTATTTATAACAATGCATCAATATAAAGTATTGTTTTGTAAATCTCGTTAATTCATTTTTTTTTTTCCGGTAAGTGCGTTTTTTATATTTTGGTAATTATTTACATTATTGCAGATGTAGGAAAAACGAAGGTTTTTGGGAAAAATTCGATTTTTACTCCCTATTTCGAAGACGTAGAATACGATTTTGGCTTTGATTTTTCACTATTTTTTTTTACTTTTTCGGAAAATTCAAAAAGCGTCAAGTGTCACTTCACCAAGCAATTTTAATTCAGCAGAAAAAACCGAACTTATATATTTATTTTCAATGGTACTAGTTAAAATATCATGTATGTAATGTATTTCAGCTATTTTTGCACAAATTCTAGTGAATAAATTTTAAAAAACTTGTATTTTCAACGAAAAATCAAAAACACGTACCGGAAAGGCCATCGACCATCAAACACATGAAAACGACTAATATTCGTTTAACACGTTGCTAGATGTAAAAACTTTCGTGGTATAAACTATAAAATTTGGCCATCTCAGTCAACAATATAGTTCAATTTTTGTAATATTTTATACAGTCTCAAGTAAAAATTAATCTTAACCACCCAAAATTTTTGTTTAGTTCTGGTTAGTTATTTAGCTTGATTTTGGTTAATTTGTAGAACTGAAACTAATCTGAACTAACCTAAATTGATCTAAACTTAGACTTTCGTAATATAAACTATAAAATTTATCCATTATAGTTAACAACATAGTTTAATTGTTGTAATGAATAAAAAAGCGTACAATTAATATTAACCACCCAAAATTGTTGATCAGATCACGTGAAGGTGAGACAATCTGTAAAAGAAAGGAATATATGTGAATTTCAGAAATATCTTATTGGCAATCGGGCAACAGCGCTAATTTTTCGGGTTTTCGGAACGAGTCACATTAATATTTGTGGTAAAGTGTATGGAGGTGAAACAGGACGGTCTATATCCACTAGGCTTAAGGAATATGAAAGATGTATAAAAAAGAAACAAATTGTACAATCTGTAGTAGCTGAACAGCAGCATTGCTCAAGTCACATTTTTAGTGTAAAAGAAACTAAGGTGCTAGCATCAGTGTCTGGTTTCTTTAAACGTAAAATTAGAGAATCAATTGAAATTTGTAAATATCCAAATAATATTAATAGAGATGCGGGTTGCGGTCTATATCACACGTGGAAATCGACTGTAACGCTCGGTCACGGCTCGCTGAGCACCAGTCAAGTATAAATACCGGGCTGTTGCTCCTCGATAGTCATTCAGTGTTCTAATCTTGTGGAGTACAGATCCCTGAAGATGCCTCGTGCAGCCGTAGATGAAACATCGGAAAATAATTCCAATTTGACACGGTCTAAACCCAAGAACCATGATTTTCTACTCCAATAGCCTTTAGAATCGCGAGTTTGTCAAATCTCGAGCCTTAGAGTTTTTTAGACGTATAAAAAAGGAATTACGCGTTTTAAAAATGCGCAGAATTCTTTTTTGGGCGTCTAAAAAGCTCTAAATCTCGAGATTTGACAAACATTTAAACTTGAAATGAACTCAATTTTTCAAAGTTTCTCGCAACTTTATTTGCCTGTTGAGGACGGAGTTTTGGAACTTTCTGAACGGTTGAATAGCAGAAAGAGCATCTTGAATTGTGAGTAATCGATTTTATTTCATTTATAGTGTTTTTTAACAGGGAGAAATTTAACCACGCTTTTGAAATGGAGAAAACTTCAAACATATATATCTCGGGTAAACGATCAGCTACGATTTCAAACAAGAAAGTTTTGAGCACTAAAAATTATTATCCAAGTCTCTGTTGAGACTGATTTTGTCGACATTTTACTTTTAATTAAAGTTGCTTCCTGCATGCCGTGAGTATACATACTAATACAGACTCACAGACGCCTTGCGTTCAATGAGTTTAATTAGTGAGTCTTAAAGTTATTGCTTAACATATGTACATTTAATATAAATCTAAATGCCCTGCGTTGCATCCGTGTCCATAATTACTTACACAAAGTGGCAAGTTTATTGGAGATGAATTAAATTGAATTATAAAGATTATTTTGGATGAGCGGGACCCCTCCAAGCCCGGGGTTCCTTCTCGCCGCGGTTCCTGCGGAGCCTTCGCTACGCCACTGATTGTAGAAGTTCAATTCAAATGAGAGAGTTGCGTGATAGTCTGAGAAGATTTAGAGTATTGTTGTTGTTAAAGTACTAAAACCAGGTAAGTGCTTCGTTTTTATAATCCAACTCTGTGGATTTTCGGATCATTGATGAACCACAAAATATTCGCCATCTGTAGTTCGTTTTTATTGCGAACCCAATCTGTACTTTTTAGGAAGATCACTTAATAAATTACATTATAACTGATTTTTCTAGACATTATATCAGAGAGCATGCTCAGTATGTGAAGCGTTTCTTGTATTTTTAACTAATGTAAGATACGAAAAATAATATAATTTTTTTTCAAAGCACATCTAAAAAATTAAGTTATTCTTCTAACACATAAAGAAAATATCGTGCATTCTAGGCCACTAATTGATGTTTCCTCACACCTTGTCAATTAAAATGATGGACAAGTAGTATTTCCTGTTAATTTTAAAGTAAAATGATTTATGTATAGGGAATGGAGAATTTCCAAACCCCTATTAACTTGTTTTGAAAAGATGAATATGTAACTAGCGAAAAGAAACGGGTAATTTAATGACATCTTTATAAAAATTGCTCATAATATACACTTTTGATGTAAAAAATAAGTAAATATTTATAGGTTTATATTAAAGTGTTGTTGTATTTAAACAAGCTGTCTAATTCAAATTTAATAAAAAGGGCAAATTTGAATAAGTATAAGCCTTTATATATAATATAATTTGAAGAAGTGTAAACCTTTATTTAAAATGTTCCGCTTATAAAAAAATTCCAAATCTCACATTTTTTTAAATGAAATTTCAAAGGGGATATTAAAACCATAACGTGATTCGATAACAAGTCTGAAAATTCTCCCTCTGAAGTATTTTGACGGAGCGGGTCAACAGCAACACACGATGCGATATTTTCCCTATGTTAACATATTTTCGGAAGATATGGCAACACCGCAAGTGAGATGTCTGGGATTAATTTCCCATTTATGCTACTGGTACTCCAAAGTACGAAATACCATGAACATCAATTGAACATCAATTGAAGTAGACAAATTACTTACAGTACCAAATGGGATAGTAGAGACAAGGCTAAACAGTACATTCATAAGAATGGCCTCTTCACTTCATGTAAATGCTGTATCAGATCAAAAAACGTAGCTCTTAAAGTTTGGCAGGCAGAACTTATACACACCAATTTCAACATTTCCCCAAAAAGTTTCAGTGTAATAATAGATGAATATGGAGAAAGTTTTCACTAAGATATTGCTCAAAATAAAATGGAGCGAGAATATATTGTTGGACTATTGCTGGACTGTTATAAGAGAAACCTATATTCTTGCACTCAAAAAAATAGGCCACAGTTTGTACCACATTTTCGTTAACTATATCGTTCAGTTTCTATAGAACTTCTGTAAATTTACAATAGGTATAAATACAATAGCAACCGTAAATTTACTATGAAATTCCATTTTAAAGAAAAAAGGCAAGAAAATAAAAAATGAGAATTTGAATGAATGAAAGAATAGAAAATCTCCTGGACCAGATCTAATTACCAAAGAAATTATTGAAATACGGAGGCCAAATGCTTACCGAGGAGTTACAAAAGCTTTTTAATAAAATTATTAAAGAGCAAGTACCGCAAAAATGGAAAACCAGCTATACAATTCCCGTACACAAAAAAGGTGACCACAAAAACCCGGACAAGTACAGAGGAATTACACTTCTTAACTCTGTCATTAAACTATTTACAGCAATTATTCGTGACAAACTTGAAGAGAAAATAGAGATCTCGGAGGAACAACAGGGTTTTCGAAAAAACAGGGGGACCACAGATGCCTTATTCATAGTGAGACAAATAATCGAAAAATCAATAGAATTTAACCACCCTGCATTTAACAAAAGCATTTGACCGCATCAAGAAGCAGCACATAACGGACATCTTAAAACAGAAAAATGTTTCAGCGGAGATCATAAACATAATTGATGACTTGTACACAAATTCCAGCACAAAAATAATAACATCCGAAGGTCTAACCGAAGACATCAAGATAAACGAAGGGATAAGGCAGGGAGACTCGCTAAGCCCCTTCTTATTCAATTTGATAATGGACCGCATAATAGAGGACATCAGACCGAAACGCGGATACCAGATGGGCGGACACAAAATCAATATAATATGCTACGCGGATGATGCGGTCCTACTCGCAGATAACGAAGACGACCTCCAGAGATTGACACACCTATTTAACGTATCAACTAAGGAGTACAATATGCAGATATCAACGAATAAAACAAAGTGTATGGTAATTTCCAAGGAACCAAGAAGATGTAAGCTACAGATAGAAAATGCCATAATTGAACAAGTTATGAACTTTAAATACCTAGGCATTGACACAACAAGCTGTCGTAACCTTACTGAAGAAGTACTGTCACAAAATACAAGAGCCCTACAAGTGGCAGGATGCTTAAGAGATATTATATTTCGAAACAGATACATGAGAATAGAGGGAAAAACAAAAATATATAAGACCATGATACGACCAATTCTAACTTATGCCACGGAAACAAGAGCAGACACTAAGAAGACAAAGCAGAAAATGAGAACCACCGAAATGAAAGTACTGAGATCAATGCTGAACGTGTCAATCAGAGATAGGCTGACAAATACCTTAATCAGAGAAAAATGTAATGTGCAGGACGTGGTCAAATGGACAAAAGAAAGAAAAAGAGGTGGAAAGAACACGTTGAGAGAATGAGTGAAGAGAGACTAGCCAAAGTTTGTATGTATGGACGACCAAGAGGAAGAAGATTACCAGGACGACCACCAAAGAGATGGGCCCAGAGCTGGTTCTCTTCATCAGCAGAATAAGGCGGGTGTAGATAGAATGACAAACAGGGATATCCCTAGTCAACGTAAAAGAAGAAGAAGAGAATTTGAATAACAATATTTTCTAAATTCCATATCCCTCCACATCCCTAAAAATTCGCAGGCGGCAACCAAAACTGGAATTTATATTTTGATCAACGATAGAGATCAATCTACGGCTTTTAATGGAATATTCATTGCACAGAAGCGTATGTGCGACAAGTCTGCAAAAGTACATTCCAGTCACAGAGAATCCTCACAATTATACAGTGTATCCACGGATGTAGTAACGCACTCTGGTAAACGTCAATATTTTTGATTTTTCGAGGAAAAACCATTCTTGATAAAAAAATTTTACCAACCGTCGAATTTCAAAAACAGCGATCAAACTTCTGATGGCGTATATAGGGTGTTTGTTTGAAGGTCATAGACAATGATGTTTCTTGCGCAGTAGTAGGTATCTGTTGGACTGCCATTGTCTTTATTTTTGTTGAATATCACGACGTTTCGGTTAGTAGTTATCTCTAGCCGTTTTCAAGTGAAACTAAATAAATTCCTAAGCTACATGACTATTTATACTAAAGGTAAATGCAGTGGTGTGTTACTTTCAAGAAAAGGAAAAATTCTACATCCAGGATGACGTACTACCGATGGGATCTTCACTCTCACCGGTGGTCGCAAATATTTTCCTGGAATGGTTCGAGACGTTGGCAATTGAATCCACAACTAAGAAACCAAAGTTATGGCTCAGATACGTAGATGACACTTTTATTATTTGGAGTGGAAACGACGAAGAACTTCGAACAATCTCAACAATATCTGCCCAACTATTAAATTCACCATGAGGAAAGAAGTAGAAAATAAATTACCATTCTTAGATGTCTTGGTTGAGAAAAATGGCAAACAAATTCGAACTTCGGTTTACAGAAAAGCCACGCACACAGGACAATACCTTAATTATTCATCTAATCACTCCAATAACACTAAACAAGGAATTATAAGAAATCTCGTAGATAGAGCCTTAACTCTCTGCAACTCCAACGAGAACTTGATGAAAGAGATAGATTATATTAAAAATGATCTGACAGCCAACGGATACCCAGTATATCTAGTGGATAAATTTCTTGAACAACGCAGAAATAGGACAATATCGACAATGAATGAAGAACGAAAACCAGTAATGAACATCCCCTATATTAAATGCATTTCAGAAAAAGTTAGAAGGATAGGAAAAACGATATAAAATTAACGTTGTTTTCAATTCAAATAACTCTCTGAGAAGTCAGCTCACTAGGATCAAACCAACAACTCAAAGAGACATGAAGAACCGTGTTTATCAGATACCATGTGAATGTGGCAGTTCCTACATTGGCGAAACAAAGAGACCTCTTGATGTAAGGATCAAAGAACACCAAAAATGAATATCTCGAGGAGAAACAGAAAAATCTGGTGCCGCCAATCATTTAGTATAAATAGTCATGTAGCTTAGGAATTTATTTAGTTTCACTTGAAAACGGCTAGAGATAACTACTAGCCGAAACGTCGTGATATTCAAAAAATAAAGACACTGGAAGTCCAATAGATACCTACTACTTCGCACGTATATAGGGTGTTCAAAATAATCAAATTATAGAATTAATTCTAAATAAAATACTGTTATTTGTATTTTTTTTTCTAATTTTATTTAACCAAGTTGCTCCGAAATAGAAACATTTAATTAAAAAAAAATATATAAATATTAATTTTACCCTTAATTTACTTTTTTTAAGCAATGTTGTGGAACCTTAACAATAAGTTTGAAATAAAAAGTTAATTATTCCACATGTTAACCTCCTACTAATTAATCCTTTTCTTAATTTTTCGTACACAGATACAATCATATCTGCACTTATAGTTATAAAAGCTTTCACAATTTTTCCTTTCAGTAGGTCATTTTGTCATTAAAATCATTGTTGAAAATCTTTTGCTTGAAGTAACCCCATATCAGGCGCGGATCCAAGGGGGAGGCGTTGGGGGCGATCGCCCCCCCCCCCCCCCAAGAGCTTTGAGTTTAGGAATATGGACCCGATTTTTCCTTTTTTCTATAGTTTATTCAAGAACTAGAGAGAGTAATAAATCATTTTTTACCCTTTTTCTCTTCGCAAACTACCTGTGTTCTTTAGTCCGGTGTTTTTAGCAAAATTTGTTAGACACATATATTTTTCATAGGAATGGGTTAGAAATTTTATAATCAAAAATACCGGTCTATGATAATAGACTAAAACTAGGATTATTCTCTCAAAAAATTCTAAGTTACAATTTAAATACTTACAAAATATTCATTGTCAAAAATACAAAAAGTTAAACATATATAACAAAATAAATTTTTCCATATAATAATAAAATTTTTTTGGGGCTATCGGTCATTTTATTATTAATTAAAAACATTTTTAGAGTATTTGACGTTTCAGTTTATTTATTTCTTAAACCATCTGCAGAATTACAATTAAACACTAAAAAGGGATTCAAATGTAATTACTTTTTTTTATGTTGTAATTAAAATTAGACCTACTTATTATTATTTCTATTGTACTGATATCTTAATTTAATTTACTTTTATATATGGAAATACGATAGCCCAATAAGATAAACATGTTAATTCTACACGCTTAAAAAAAAGACACAAACACAATAACAAAATAATAAAAAACTTACGGCTAATTAGAATTAAATATATATAAAATTAAAGAGTGGGATACACTAAAATAAAAATATATAAAAAAATAAAAAAACATATAAACAACATTAAACAATAAAATACAACAAAAACAAAAATTTAAATAATAAATTATGTTTACACTAGTAAACATTACGTATCTAATTCCTAATCAAAGTCAGTGAAAATATCTTCGCTAAAATTAATTATAATTGGTTCCTCTATCTCACCGATTATGAGATCGAGTTCTCACATTTTGTTTTATTCTTTTATTATATGGATTTTTCCCAATTTTTCGCAGTAACTTTATTCAAAAAAATCTTTCAAAAGTTTAGTTAAATTATTAATTTTATTAATTGTGTTATTTCTAGCAACTCTACCTTTTACTTGAGAGAGATATTTACGTCTCCAACGGACAGTTTCCGGACGATTTATAAGAACAGATTTTCTATCTGGTTTTTCCCAGCAAAAATTAAGTTCTCTGAGCAATTTCCAGAGATCAATTCTTTTAATTTCAGGTAAATCGCGCAATGATTTTAGTTAGAATTTTGTGGATGGTTGGGATCTGCTTTTCATAATAAAATGTATATACAACCCCTTTAATTGCAGTTTTCATCTCTTCTTCCAACGAGGTTTTTCGTTTGCCTGTGATCGAATGTGGCTTGGGAGTACTTACAATTCCAGTCGTTTTTTCTCCTTCAGTATTCGGTATACAGTAGATTTTCCAACTCCTGTCATGTTGGAACATATCTCAACAGAGCTTTTAACATTATTATCTAGATATTGATATCTTAAGGCATCATAAACATCCATCGTAATAAGTTTTTCGTTGAGGAAAAAATGCCCTGGTTTAACGATTTTGGAATAAATATAGAGGTGAAAACCACATCTTTTGGGTATCTCACTAATCTCAAATAATATATAAAACCAAGCGCAAACAAGATAAATCACTAAGAAAAAACTGTAAGTTGTACTTTGCTCACTGATAGAAATTAAATTAAACTATCAGAAATTCTATGTTGCAGTAAATTTATAAAATATATTTAAATATAATGAAATATTATTAGATTTACGGCAGATCTCAGTTACCTGCGGCACTGGAGCAGGTACGTTAGAGGTTTCGGTAACACTTTTATTACTCTCTCTAGTTCTTGAATAGAGTATAGGAGTCTGTATGCTTGCGATCGCCCCCCCCCCTCTCCCAAAAGCTTTCAGTTCAGGAAAATAGAACCCATTCTGCCTTTTATATTAGGAATAAGTATGCTGCTTGCACTCCCCCCCCCCCCCCGTTGACAACTTGTTTTCCTTGCCATACTGTACTTTTGTGATATCACCGCCCCCCCCCCCAAAGAGACAGGCTGGATCCGCCCCTGCCCCATATAACATAATCTAATGAAGTTAAGCCAGGCCATTGGTTAAAAACTGCCAATCCACTGATTCTTGTTTTCGTCACATTCTAGATTGGCATAATTTGCAATATATCCATTTCTAATCATCGTACGAACAAAAAAAAAATTGTAAGGTTTTTACAAAGTACAAAAAAGTTCTCAAGTAATCAGGTCCAAGATGGTCTGCGAGTGCCTAAGGGAAGTAAATGAATTAGATCACCCTCCTGTATCAGAATACACTGAAGTAGAGGGGAATGAAATAGTAGACAAGCTCGCGAGAAAAGAGGCTGAGACACCACTTCTGGGACCCGAACCTTTCTGTTGAATCAGTAGCAGTAACACCTCAAAAAAGTCTGAAACAACATTTGGAAGAAGCATCGGCATTTAAAGGTACGTCAAAAACCATTCAAAACGGAATTTTTCAAGCAATTTTTATTGTATGTCAAGAGGAAATCTAAAAAAATAAAAGTACTATACTAAGTATTTGTCTATAATAGCTGACGAAACTAGTGACGTATCAAATATCTTTCAAATGGCAATTTTCTTTAGATACATTTTGGGATTTTTTAGTGCCTTTAGAACATGACGTCAAAAATTTGCCTTCTGTTATACTTAAAGAACTTGAAAAGCACATCAAAGGATACATGGTGCATCAGTCATGAGCGGCTCGTCGAATGGGGTGCAAGCAATTATAAAAAACCTGAGAACATGCTGCTTGGGTGCATTATTATGCACATCAATTAAATTCGGTAATGTTAAACGCTGCATCCGCCAATAAAAATGTCCGCATATTTTTTTTTCAATTTACAAGGAATTTGTTTTTTTTTCAAATAGTTCTCAAAGAACCACAATATTGGATCAAATTGTTAACAAACGCTTACCTCGTTGGGCCCCAACAAGATAGAATTTTAATTCTAAAGTTGTTTATACCGTATTTGAATACAGGGTGAGTCAACGATTGGATGAAGTAAGTTTGTGCCTTTTCGGTGAAATTTACAAAGAATCTATATTTATTGTTTGATACAGTTTATTTTTACGCAGATTTTAAAAATATTTAGGACTCTACAGGGTGAGCCAAAAAACTAGGACAGCATAAAGTTGTATTTTTTTAAATAGAACACCCTATATACGAATCGTATTTTCGATTTAGCTTATAATTTTAAATCTTTTTTATTAAGGGTTTATTATAACAAAACTTTATAGTTTCTGAGATAATTAAGTTTAAAGAAAAAAAGTCACATTTTCAAGCATCAATTCAATCCTAAATAACGTTTTCAATTTTGTGACAAATATATTCAAATTTGGAATTTAGCAAGGCCAAGGACAA
The DNA here is from genome assembly GCA_034092305.1 of Diaprepes abbreviatus. NCBI lineage: Eukaryota > Metazoa > Arthropoda > Insecta > Coleoptera > Curculionidae > Diaprepes > Diaprepes abbreviatus. The sequence continues at coordinate 163,692 of JASJET010000343.1, read as the reverse complement.
GTTAATATAATTTTTACCTAATATTTGCAATAAAAGCTACAGGATGTTGAACACATCGGCTCAAATTTGAACAAATTTAAATGAATAAATATCTTTTTTTTAAATGGTACACCCTGTATATTTTCATGTTATTTAATAGAGTAATAAAAACCCTAAAAGTTTTGTTCAATATATCCTATACCTATTTATAATAGTTTTTGAGATATTTCAGTTTTTCTTATTTTCCATACCTTTTTACAGAAATAGTCTTCATTATCATAGTAGCCATGTAAAATAATAAAAAGAAACTACAGAAACAAACAGAATGTGGTTAAATATGATGAAATACATTATTCGTTATATTACAACGGCAATAGTTTAATTAAACATAATGTGAAAAAATTAACACAACAATAACGACAAGGCAAATACATATTTACTTTTATACTAAATTGAAACAAAAAAATTACCTATTAAATACTGAAATTAATTATGTCTTTTTAATAAGTGTTCGAATGAACGACCCTCTTGTGCAATGCACAAATTTACTCTTTTTTGCAGATTTTCTCAGACCCTGGACAAAATTAGTGGCGTTATTGTTCTACAGGTATCCCTAATCCTGTTTCGCATATCTTCCACTGTTGTTGGTGGATTAACATGCACCTTATTTTTAATATAACCCCATAGGAAGAAATCTAATGGGGTGATGTCGCAAGACCTTGGTGGCCACTCAATGAAACCCCAACGTCCAATCCATTTTTGCGGATATCGTTGGTCCAAAAACGCACGAACTTCACGATGGTAATGCGGAGGCGCACCATCGTGCTGGAACCACATACTGTCGAGCTCATCCCTATCGAGACCTTGAAGCAGTTGGGGTAGTTCTTTTTGTAGAAAGTTCAGGTAACTATGGCCATTTAGTGGTTCATTAAAAAAGTGGGGTCCAATAATTCGATTATGATGAATACCACACCAAACATTTAATGACCAGTGGTTTTGATGTTGCACCTCTCTAATCCAAAATGGGTGTTCTGTGGCATAATAATGCATGTTGCGTCTATTTACGGCACCGTTACTTCTAAAAGTAGCTTCATCACTAAACATTACCTTGCATAATAAATTTGGATTTAATTGAATCTCCGCATTTATTGTACGACAAAAGTTTACACGACTTTCAAAATCCTGTCCATGCAATTCTTGGTGGAATTCCATGGGATATGGATGATACCTATATTTCTTGGTAGTACGATTAGCGGTGGATTGTGATGTTTCACATAATGCTGCTAACTGACGGCTACCAATATAAGGATTTTCCTGAACATTTCAATACTTGTAGTTATTTTTCTTCATTAATTACTGGTTTGTTGACCACTTTACGTTTTGGATAATCACCAGTACCGGAAGAATCAAATCTTTGCATTAAGTTTTGAAAAGTATAGGTATTAGGCTGGCGTCGATCAGGATACTTCATTTTGTAAATTCTTTGAGCAAGAAGGCAATATTTTTGAGCCTCTCCTATTGTATAAATCATATCTATTAACTCATTCTTTGGAAAATTCATTTTACAATATAAGATGAATGCAAAAAAAACCAAACTACTCTACATAAAAACCAAAAGAAGCGATTGCGGTTATAAATTTGACACACAGAAAAATGTTCTTTTACATTGTTTTTGCCATGGCTACTATGATAATGAAGACTATTTCTGTAAAAAAGTATGGAAAATTATAAAAACTGAAATATCTCAAAAACTATTATAAATAGGTATAGGATATATTGATCAAAACTTTTAGGATTTTTATTACTCTATTAAATAACATGAAAATATACAGGGTGTACCATTTAAAAAAAAAGATATTTATTCATTTAAACTTGTTCAAATTTGAGCCGATGTGTTCAACACCTTGTAGCTTTTATTGCAAATATTAGGTAAAAATTATGTTAACTTATCCTTGTCCTTGCTAAATTCCAAATTTGAATATATTTGTCACAAAATTGAAAACGTTATTTAGGATTGAATTGATGCTTGAAAATGCGACTTTTTTTCTTTAAACTTAATTATCTCAGAAACTATAAAGTTTTGTTATAGTAAACCCTTAATGAAAAAGATTTAAAATTATAAGCTAAATCGAAAATACGATTCGTATATAGGGTATTCTATTTAAAAAAATACAACTTTATGCTGTCCTAGTTTTTTGGCTCACCCTGTAGAGTCCTAAATATTTTTAAAATCTGCGTAAAAATAAACTGTATCAAACAATAAATATAGTTTCTTTGTTAATTTCACCAAAAAGGCACAAACCTACTTCATCCAATCGTTGACTCACCCTGTACAAAGACAGTATTCTAGAGGCAATGGAAACATTTTAGATGACAGTAGAAACGTTAGTACTACTAAACAATCATCATGGTATGTCAAAAAGGCAAAGGTTTCCTTTCATAGTTAAACTTATTTTACGAAATAATGCCTCAAATTGATTTGTTATTTGGTAAGTTTCAAACAAGACTAATTGACGCTGTTATTTATTTTATATTATAAAATTTATTAACATGTAAATCAAAATTAACAGAAATTTGAAATAATATTACCTCAAACGACGTTGAGCTATCTCCATCTACTCCAAAACGATGTAAGTTCGATGATTCCGCAGAGTTTTCTCGGGACGCAAAAGAAGTTTGTGATATAATTATTTGTCAAGCAAAAGAACGATTAAGCTTTACAGGTCACTCGGTGGCAGACAGTTTTTTTTCGGAACAGTATGTCGAATGTAATACATGGTTTCCCGAACAAAAATTTAAGAACACGATTAAAATTTACCCATTTTCTATCGAACAAAAACTCCAAATAGAACTGACCGTCATATATAAAATTGAAGAATTTAGATCAATGTCGGGACTTCTCGTACTTTATGACTACATTTCGCAAAACATTGAGCTAAATAAGACATTTTGTGAAGTTCTAAAACTTTTAAAAATTTTAATTGCTATTCCGATTGCATCGGCTAAAGGAAAACGGTGCTTTTCTGCCCTCAGATGGATAAAAATATTTTTACGGAATACTGTGACCTAAGAAAGACGTTCTGCTTTGGTAATGCTTTCTAAAGAAAGGGATCTTATCGAAAACATATCCGATATCAATTAGCGAGTTATTAATACGTTTGCTAATGGCAAAGATCGTCGTATGGATTTTCTTTATAAATAATTCTCACAGTATGTTATAAGTGCATTTTGTTTTTACTGCCATATTTTTAAAATTTACTACCATCTTTATGTTTAGTTATTTAAAATACACTTTGATTCATACTAACTTAATTTTTAGAGACTTTTATTTTTTCATCCACGGCAGGTTTTATACATTTCTTTGTTTTTTATATACCATTAAAATTGCAACCCCTATTTTTTTATTACATGAGCTCCCACTGATATACATACATGCAATATCTTCAGTTGTAATCATCCTATGGAGATGAACTAAAAAAAAATTGTACGGTTTTTTTAAAAATAGAAAAAAAAGCATCGTATTAATTGTTAATAACAAATTTTTCTCTCATTTGCTTGAAAAACAGGATACATATTCCGAATTAGCAACTCAAAATACACAGAAAATGCCACATAGTTTGTAATATCTTTTAAATAAAAATAAACTAATTTCGAAAAACGACTGACAGTTTGATTAAACTATTATCGACAAGCGACTGTTAATTTACTTTTTTAACACTAGTTTTAAGTAATTCAGTGTTAACATTGGAGACAGGGCAGGATTTACAGATTATGGGACCCTAGGCACAAATTATGTGGGAGCTCTCACAACAAAATCAAAATTTATGCCATTTGAATACAAATTAATATTAATTGATTTTTCGTAATTAATAAAATTTAAAAAAATAAATTGAACCGACATCTAAAAGTGGGCTAAAAAGTGAAATATTACTATAAATTTTTATATAAAATTTAACTTTTTGAAGTCGGCGCCAAATTATTTGTAAATGAAATAAATAACTACTAACATATACAAATTATGGTAGGAAAGCAATTACAAATAAAGTATTGTTAATCTGTTTATGCGAATCACATTTTGTCAGGTATTGGTTTGGCACCGATTTCAAAAAGATCAATTTCATATAAAAATTTATAGTTATTTTTCACTTTTTAGCGCACTTTTAGAAGTCGGTTCATTTTTTTTTAAATTTTATTAGTTTTAGAATTCATTATGATATCCATAAATTGTTTGAATTAAGTACTAATTGAGATTAGTGTACCTCGCAATGACTCCAAGATGGCAAAAAATATCTATTTAATCCAAAGTTGTAAATTACCCTAAAATGAACCACTTAAAATTCTTTGGTTCTTAGAGTTCTCCAAATACAAGTAAAATTGTGTCGAACAAATATTTAGTCTGTCATAGTAAATCCACTATCTTAAATTTCAAATTAATTTTAAATTGGTAATATAGGCCCCAAAACCTTCCAATATCGATATTTAAAGAACCTGAGATGTAAATTTCTTAGCTCGATATATTTTGTACTGCATATTGAGTTTCTATACGCCTCAAGAATCCCACAATATCAATTTTAGACAAAATCGGAATATGTAAAATTTTCTGTCCCTCATATTCTATCTTATCAGCCTAATAGTTGTAAAAAATTAACTTCATATTCGAAATGCATGATCCCGAAAACCCCCTAATACCAATTTTGGATAAAATCCGGAAATTTAAAATTTCTAGACTTATATTCGCTATTTACATCCTCAAAAACGATTCAGTCCCCACCTTTGAACAAAATCAAAAAATGTAAAATTTTTAGTCCGCTACATTGGATTCGCCATATTGAATCTTAAAAAAATAATTTTAAATTCATAATTTACACCCTCAAGGACCCTATATCAGTTTGGGAGAAAATCGAAAAATGTAAAATTTTTAGGACACCTTATTGAATCTGCCAGATTGAGTTTTTCAAAAAATATTTTAAATTCATAATCAACACTAACAAAAATACCCGGATACTGATTTTAGACAAAATCGTGAGATGTAGAATCTTTAATCCGCTATCTTGGATCTGCCATATTTCATTTTTTTAAATAATATCAGATTCGTAATGTGCGATCCCAAAAACTCTCCTATATCAATTTTGAAAAAAATTAGACAAAATTAATTTTTTATCCGCCATATTGGATACGCCATATTGAATTTTTTTTAAATAATTTCAGATTCGTTATGTGCGACCTCGAACACTCCCCCGTAACAATTTTGAAAAAAAAAACGGGCAGAACTGATTATTTCGTCTGCCATATTGGATCCGCCATATTGAATTTTTTAAAATTATGTGCGACCCCAAAAACTCCCCCACACGAGTTTTGGAGAAAATCAGACAAAATTAACTTTTTTTTGTCCGCCATATTCGATCCGCCATATTAAATTTTTTTAAAATATTTTCAGACTCGTTATGTACGACCCCAAAAATTCTCCCATACCAATTTTGAAGAAAATCGTACAAAATTTTTTTTTTGGCCGCCATATTGTCAGCGCCATCTTGGATATTACTGCAGCAATTTCGTCTAGAAAAATATGGGACCACCGCAGCAACTTCCTGAATATAATGTAAAAAATTTCATTTAAATCGGTGCCGCCCTTCCGGAGTAATCGGTGTACATACATAAAAAAAAAACATACATAGTCGACGAATTGAGAACCTCCTTCTTTTAGAAGTCGGTTAAAAAGACTTTCCATTAAAGCTAATGGGGTATCTGGGAGAGCGCCCTTTTGTAAATCCGGCCCTGACTTGCAAGATAAAATGTCACTTTTAATACTAGAATGACAAGTAAAAAAACTACTTTTAATAGTGTTTATTGGAAAAATATTTATTTATTTAAAGTGACCAACGGTTTATTTAACGTAACCGACATGACGGAATATTCGACGAAAACAAAAGACAATTCCAAAATATTTATGTTTTACAATCCACCGCTTGACGTCGTTTTGATTACACATCCAATTTATAAGTCTACACAGCTGACTAACCAAATATTTAAACTCGTTTAATGTTTAGCAAATACCAGCGCCGCGCTTCAAAGTATCTGAACCAAAATACACTGATTAACATTCCGTTTACACAAAAACAAAGTCTAAGGTCACTTTGAAACATTAAAATAAGCTCGACGCATTTAAAAATAAGCGAGGGTTTACATGATGATAGTCTGGTAAAATTAGATTAAATTTAACCTTGAGAACAACAACATTGATTGCCAAAAATATTTGAATATTGATTGTATGAAAATTTTATAAGCGGGTCGACCGCGACATACAGGGTGCCATTAAATAGATCTTCTTCAACGTGCAAGATTGGTAAAAATTTAAAAAATTTATCGCGATAAAGCAATTTTAAGATTATTATACAGTGTATCCCAGGGGCGGATCCAGCCTCTCTCTTTAGGGGCGTGATGATATCACTAAAGTACAGTATGGCAAGCGAAAGCAAGTTGTCGAAACACCAGCAACATTACCATTTCTAGAGTAAAAGGTAGGGTCGGGTCTATTTTTGTGAATTCAAAGCTCTTGGGGGGGGGGGGGCTATCGCAAGAAAAACAAGTTGTCGACGGGGGGGGAGGGAGTATCAGCACACATTCCTAATATAAAATGCAAATCGGCTCTATTTTCCTGAAGCTCTTGGGAATGGGAAGGACTATCGCAAACATACACATTCCTATACTCTATTCAAGAGCTAGAGGGAGTAATAAAACTGTTACCGAAACCTCCAACGTACCTGCTCCTGTACTGCAGGTAACTGAGGACTGGCGTAAATCTAATTATATTTAAATATTATAAACTTTTATACATTTACTGCAACAATAAAATTTCTGATAGTTCAATTTAATTTCTGTCGGTGAGCAAAGTACACCTTAAAGTGGGTCCTTTGTGATTTATCTTGTTTGTGCTTGTTTTTATATATTATTTGAGATAAGTGAGATACCTAAACGATATGGCTTCCACATCTACATTTATTCCAAAATCGTTAAACAGGGCAATTTTTCCTCAACGAAAAACTTATTACGATGAATATTTATGATGCCTTAAGATATCAATATCTAGATAATAATGTTAAAAGCTCGGTAGAAATGTGTTTCAACATGACAGGAGTTGGAAAATCTACTATGTACCGAATACTGAAAGAGAAAAAAACGACTGGAATTGTTAGTACTCCCAAGCTCGTTGGAAGAAGAGGTGTAAACTGCATTAAAAGAAGTTGTACATACATTTTATTATGAGAAGCAGATCCCAACCGTCGACAAAATTCCAACTAAAATCAATACAGATCGGGATTTACCTGAAATTAAAAGAACTGAGCTCTAGAAATTGCTTAGAGAACTTAATTTTTGCTGGGAAAAACCAGATAGAAAATCTGTTCTAATAGATCGTCCGAAAAATGTTCGTTGGAGAAGGAAATATCTCTCTTAAATAAAAGGTAGAGTTGCTAGAAATAACACAACTTACAAAATTAGTAATTTAACTGAACTTTTGAAAGATTTTTTTGAATAAAGTTTTGTGCAGAAAATTGGGAAAATCCATATAATAAAAGAATAATAGAAAATGTGGAAACTCGATCGCATGCTCCGTGAAATAGAGAAACCAATTATAATTAATGTGAGCGAAGATAGCTTTACTGACTTTGATTATGAATTAAATACGTAATGTTTACCAGCGTAAACACAATTTATTATTTAAATTTTCTGTAACATATAAAAATTAATTACATTTGAATCCCTTTTTAGTATTCAATTGTAATTCTGCAGATGGTTTAAGAAATAAATAAACCGAAACGTCAAATATCCCAAAAATGTTTTTAATTGATAATAAAATGACGGATAGCCCAAAAAAAATTAAATATTATATGGACGAATTTATTTTTTTATGTATGTTTAACTTCTTGTATTTTTGAGAATGGGTATTTTGTAAGTATTTAAATTATAACTTAGAATTAGATATATCCTAATTTTGCTTGCGAGTACTCCGGAAACTCCACGATATGAAAAGGAATTTGTTCTAGAAAAAAAAAGGATTCAAAGATAAAAGGATCTTTTCCATTCCATTTTCCTTGTTCCTGTTACAAAATCTCGGCCTTTTTGGCGACTCGGTTTTTTTAACGAAATTTTGAGAAACTAGTTTTAAAAATTTTATATTTTTATTGTCCATCTGCACAGCTGTAGTTTATGTTAAAAGGCTTTGTTCTATTCAGTAAACGGTGCAATCGCTCGTAAAAAAATACGGAAGTCAATTTTTTTTTATTTTAAACTTTCATGCAGATCTACCTACCCATCATAAAATAATATTTTAAAAACTTTTTATTTTAAGTTTATTACCGAAATAATATTCTATGCCATAAATACTTAGTGATAAAATAAACCTCTTTCCGACGCCTATGACAAGGACTAAAATCCTTTTTAACATTTCACACATCCAAATATCCATTGTTATCCAACCCAAATAGTCCATTAATATAGACCGGTATTTTTGACTATAAAATTTCTAACCCATTCCTATGAAAAATATATGTGTCTAACAGATTTTGCCCAAGACATCGGACTAAAGAATACAGGTAGTTTGCGAAGAAAAAAAGGGTAAAAAATGATTTATTACTCTCTCTAGTTCTTGAATAAACTATAGCATAAGAGGCAAAATCGGGTCTATTTTCCTGAACGCAAAGCTCTTGGGGTGGGGCGATCGCCCTCCCCCCGTTGGACCCGCGCCTGGTGTGTCCACAACGAAGTGTCGCGTTTAATTTCTCGGAAAATAGACTTTAGGAGATACCGAGACCTTCTTAAATACATATATGAAATGGCTACAATAAAAGTTAGTATTAATGACGAACTAGCAATCGATAAGATAGCTTTACAAAAGGGGGAATAAGACAAGGAGACACTATATCGCTGAAACTTTTTACGCTGACATTAGAGGATGTCTTCAAATAGCTGAATTGGGAAAAAAAGCATCAACGTACACACAAAGAAATAATACTTAAATGAGTTTACAGATTTTCTCAAAAATATCTATTAAATTTGGAACTGCAGCTATCTAGTTTAAGCAAATATATTTAGTAAGCGAAGTATACCAAATACTCACTATGAAAAATATAAATTCTTGAAAACAATCTTCTAATTGAGTAAATAAAATTAGCCTGATAATATGCTAATATTACTTTAATAGCAGCAAATCATTTTTTCCAAAAATGTCCTGCTTATAATAAATATTCCGTAGAATATAAAAAAGATGTTTGTGTCAGTTTAAAAAAATATTTATTCAGTCAAAAACATTTTGGGGATCACTTTAAGTGTAACAGACTAATTCAAACCAACACTCGATTCTTCTCATATTGAGTATATTTTCTATTCTTATTGAGAATTTCAAATTCTCATTACATTCGGAAGCAACCGAGAATTACCGATCCGATGCCTATAGATCACCGTCTGCCACCCGATGGATGAGCCTGACTTGTGTCGGTGTGAATTTAACCGTTTTGATTGTGAATATTTTGAAACATTTTTTGTTAGAAGTGCATGGACTGATAATCTAAAGGGACATTAACTTCTTGGGGCTTATCCCAAGAAATTATAAAGCGATTTTAAGGTAAATAGCTTCAGAAAATATTTAATTAGCTTAAATAATGGAAAACTAGTAAAGTAATGTTTGCTACATTTGGTCGCTTTGTAGTTTACATTTAAGAATCATAAAATGGCGAACAAAGATATTATTTTTACATCATTCAAGCCAACAATTAGTTTTCAAATTAGGTTATTACTTCCATATTATGCATATAAACTTTATGGATCTTGGTATATATTATAGGTATTATAGGTAAAACCATAAAATTAATATAAGCGCGAGGGCAAGCAAAGCGTTTTGATAGTATATTTCAAAAGGTTAATAATAGAAAGTGAATGAAAAACTTTAAAACAATTATCCCTAAAATATACCAAAGATTTCATGATTAACAGTTAATTTTTGTCACATATTTTTTTTAAAGTGGGTTACAATGGGACGAATTCAACTTGTTAATAGCAAAAATATATTTCCAACAGAACCCTTGAGAATATATTATTGTGCTACTATAAGAAAACTAGAAAATCCTTACCGTAAATCGATCATGGCAAGGGGTCAAGTCGTAAACTATACCAGAAATATATTATTTCGTTCCGACGACAGAAAATCACAAAGATGAGGAAAGCATAGTTCCTGAGTAAGTATATATAGAAGCTTTGTTTGTTTTCTTTAAACAGATTTTGTTCAATAAATTAAAATTAATTTGTAATTTTTAGAGACCTATTCCAAATAAATTCTTTATCGTGCTGGAAAGTAAAATGGAAGTGATAACATTATATTTACAGTAAAATATTTTTCTTTTGGAAACGTGGCTCATGTTATGTGATCTGAAAGCTCCTGTTTTGGTAGGCTAACCATATTCTTTTAAATTTTATTTTTTAAATCGCATAAAGTTATAGCATAACCAATATCTAGTATATTTTACATCAAACCCTATATATATTTTTTTAATTTTATTTTTAACAGGAACTGATTACTTTTTAATATTTTGGTTTAATTTCAGATTAATCTTGATTTTAAGAAAAAATATCCTGGTTCCCAAGTATTCTTCAAATTAAATTAAAAGCCTTTTTTGACAAGACCATAAATTATAAAGAAACCAGATATCGAAAGATTCATTAATAGTTAGTTTAAAGGGTAACTTGACAATGATCAATAAAGAAGTTATATATTTTTGTCTTACTTAAGAAATAACAAAACACAGTGTTAGCCATAAAGGATATATAAAACTGTTTTATTATTGATTTCTAATATTTTTTGCTCGATAAAAGTGTTTGCATAAAGAAAAACTAATATAAACTAGTTTAAAGTATAGTTCAGTATACTACCACATATACACTGAGCCCAAAAATTAAAAATGTGGATCGAAATCATTAAAAAAATCGAAATTTGACTTGTTTGAAGAATAAATGTAAAAAAGCTCTCTAAAAAACGCATTTTTTCAAATGTTGATTCTGTTTTTATAAAAAAACTTTTTCTTTTATTACTAAATAAGCAAAAGTGAAAATTTTACTTATTTTCGGAACACAACTATTCCTCTCATCAATGTCAAGACTTCTAATTCTTTATCCTTAATATCCCTATATAAGCATTTACCATATAAGATATACCAATTTTTATATATATTAAAAATATATATGAACGTGCATAAAATAGGCCCAAAAATTATATATTTGCAATGCCCGAAACCATAGGTTATAGTAACAATTTTCATTCGCATAAAGTGAAGAAAAGTAAGGAATTTAATTTGTTAAATTTGTAAAAATGTAAAGACGACATGTGCATATCCAATGAAAAGGTAAATAAATTGATTTATCCTTTAATTGAGTGAATTTATTTTGGATCCTATTAATAAATTTTCATTTTGACTATATTTGATTAGTTATAAGGAATTTTTTAAACCAGGAATGTAATAAAAAAAAATTTTGTTTACTTATTTCTGTTAAAAATAAGTGTGTCTCTATGTGATACTACATTTTGTTATTTTAAAAAATACATTCGTTCAGACTTATTAGTTATTCTTTATAATAAATATTATTTTTAGGCTGTATTTTTAGGAGTAACTTTGTTAAAAATATTTTTGGGAAATATTTGATTTTAAATATTTTATAATTTTCCGACTTTTAAATGACCTGTGTGCTTTCTAGAGATTTCCAAACCAAAAAAGAAAATAAAACAACCCTATAAATTCCTTAGGATAGTCCAAAAATTTTGTTCTATAGAATATTTGATTTTGTATATGACAATGACATTAGTCGATTGATGGTATAAATTAAGATCTTTTGAAATGACAAATAAAATCTTTAACAATTGTTATAAGGCAAATTCTGTTGTATGTTTTTTTTGGTGAGGTTAGCCACTTTATAAATATTTATTAAATAAAAAATAATTGTGGTAATTCGTTTTTTATTTTACCTATACCTAAATTATATTTTGGGTTCCGTATAGAGGAACCTGCTAGTATAGGAAAAAAACATTGATTTTTCGATAATATCTGATTATCATATTATATTATTATGCCTTTAATTTAAAATTGGATTTAAATTCAATCTTTCTTGTAACATTCTGAATTAACTGATGAAAATGTGTTGTATAACATATTACAAATATTTTTAATATTATAAGAACCCACTAACATTATGAAATATTCATATTTAACTTAATATTTTTGTGATTTTTTCAGAAAAAAATGTGATTATATTTACTCCAAGTTTCGATTTGTTTGATTTTAGAATATGTAAACTTAGTCTAAAATGACCTATATTCGTTACAATAACTTCTTATTTTTCAATGGAGTGATCTAATTTTCACCCGTAATTGGAATCAAATAAATTTTGTTTGGAAGAGATAGAATATTCAATTTGAGAATTTCTAATCTCAGAATGATGAATATTATATTTAGTTTAGTCGCTGTAATTTTCAAATGGACGAAAATGTATTTTAAATTAGAAAATATATTTACTTGCGTATATACACAGCTAAGATTTTCTCAAAATTAGTATATTTTGATAATAAATAAATACAGGGTGATCAAAAACTAACTTTAAGTATTAACTTAAAAAAATCGTGAAAAGTTAATTTTTTAAAAATAAATCCCATATTTTTATATTATCTTATTTAGCATTAAAAATAAACGTGACTTTGAAAAGCTCATCTATTCGAAAATTTGTTGTTTTTGAAATATTGCCAATATAACATTTTTATTGTAAAAACGTTATAAGGCTTTTAAATTTTGTTATTAGTTGACTATAACGGTGATTCCCGACGGAAAAAAAAAACGATAGAGCAATACAGAAATGTCACTATTTCTTGCCGTTTCACAATTATTAATAAAAATCATTCTTGGGCGATTAAATTATACGCACAAAGATTATTTTAATTTGTTTATTATCTATGGGGAATGTAACAAAGTTTTATCAAGAACATGTTAGACATTTTGTGATAGATATCCAGAAACCGTCCCGGAGTAGTTTTAAACGAATATTGTAAATTTTCTAAAATTTTAGCACAATTAAGGCAAAAATACGTAGAAGAAAATCTATTCTAAATGACGAAAATAGCGAAATTTTGGGATATTTTGCGACATATCTTATGACATCGTTCAGACAAGTGGTTCTACAAACGCGATAAAATTTTATCGGCCTGTGTAATTTGTTAGCTCAATTTAATGATCTTTTTTCCTTTAATATATTTTTAAATGACTTAAAGTGAAGTTCTGTTTAGGATTTGCAAAAAAAAGTATATCGTTTTCTTCCCAAAATCGACTAAAAATATAGAAGTGAACTTTGTTGTCAAACTGAGTCTAGAAACATTATATCCTTCTAATTTAGGATATCGTAAATCAAGATTAGAAATTTGGTAAATTTAATTTTTTTTTACATACGAATATAAACTACTTCCCTCTTTATTAAAAGTAAAATTAAATGTACAAAAACGTATTCCTTAAAGTATGACAGCAATAATAAAGACTTGCTAAGTAAGGTCTACAATAAAAAATAAACCGAATGAATAGTCAAAATCAGTGTTATGCAATAAATCGAAAAGTATCCGGGATTCCAATTAAATCTAAACCAAATCGGAGTGAATTAATTTCTAACTTTTCATTGCACGTATCAGCTGTAAAGCTGTAAACGGGTGCTAAGAACACATGTACGACAATTTTTAAATAATCTTGTGGACGTATTGGTAATTATCCGAATAATCATCCATCACACTCATTACCACTCTCATAAAAGACAACAGTATACCGAAAATGATAATGCCTCATAAACTAAAATTTTACAGGGAAATAAAAATTGCTTCAAAAGAACGCATATTGACTTTTCTCCGATGTAATTCCATTTTCATTTATTTATTTTTTAGTCAGCCCCGCTTAATGTCATAAAAGTATTAACATTTTTAAACATTTTTAAACGGTGTTCTAAGATAAAACAAAGAATTAGACAATTTTACCTTCTTTTTATTATTGTCGTATTTCTGATTACGTTACGCAATAAATTTTAATTTATTTGTTGTATCTTGTATAAAAAGTTAATGGGGGGCGCTGAATACAAAAATGACAATGAAATTAAAAACTTGGTTGCAATTTTCAAGTACAAGTTTTTTTTATTCTATTTTTAACAAAATAAAAAAAAATTAAAATTATCTTTGAAAAATCTAATATGGCGAGTCCCAATATGGCGGACTAACAGTTCTATATTTTTCGATTTTTTTCAAAATTGGTACTGGGTCGTTTTTGAGAATATAAATAGCGAATTTAAAATTATTTTAAGAAAATTTAATACTTTAGATGCAATATGAAAGTATAAAAATTTTACATTTCCGAATTTTGTGCAAAACTCGTACTAAGGAGTTTTCGATGATGCAAATTTAGATTAGATTAAGAGGTTAACATTATTTTTTTGAAATTCAATATGGCAGATCCAATATGATGAGTTAACAATTTTACGTTATTCACACTTATTCAAATTTGGCATTAGGGAGTTTTTGAAGTCGTAGGTGACAAATATGACGTTCATTTTTTACGACTTAATATGGCAGATACCTACAATATGGGAAACACAAAATTTTACATTTTTTCTGTTTTATCCAAAATTGATATTGGGGATTTTTGGGGTGTATACAAACTCAATATATAGAATGATATAGACTGGACTAAAAAATTTACTTCTCAAGTTTTTTAAATATCGGTATTGGGAGGTTTCGGAAACCTATATTACTAATCTAAAATTAATTTAAAATTCGAATAGCGAATTTACTATGGCAAATTAAATATTTATTTGATACAATATCATTCAAAACGGGTCTTTGCAGAATACTCACAATCAAAGAATTTTTAGTTGTTCATTTTAGTGTGGTTTACTTTTTTACGACCTTGGAATCATTGCAAGGTACACTAATCTCGTTTAGTACTTATTTCAAATAATTTATAGATATTTCAACGAATTCAAAACTAAAAATAGAAAAATTAAATTTTTATAAAAAAATTGAACCGACTGTTAAAAAGCGAAAACTAACAATATAAGTTTTTATATAAAAAATTTTTGAAGTTGGCGCCAAATTATTACTAAAAGAAATAACTAACTACTAACAAGATATATATATATATATATATATATATATATATATATATATATATATATATATATATACAGTGTACGACAAAATAAATGCATGCATGAACTTCTACTCGCTAATATATGGCTAAATAACATAGTCAAATGCACTTAAATTTAAATTCTTTTTACTTATTTATGATCGCGATGGACTCTTCTGCTAAATAAAAAAGACACAAACAAAACTAATTTTTTTTTGTATCAGAAAAAAATTAGTTTTGTTTACAACATAACTTTTTGTTTATGACAAAACATATGCACGAAATAACAGGAATTTACATTTTTTATGAATTATAAAAAATTATCAACAACAAGTACCGTTTCTCTCTTTTGAACAATGTAAGAATGTTTATAGAAAACTTTCACGTGTTTATAGTCGTTCCTGGTCTTTCAAAGTCATCAGTCATATGGTACAAGTTTTTGATGAAAAAAATGGCTTAATAATAAGTACTCAGTGCAAGTAAAGGAAAAAATAATTAAATATTATAATAGTGGTGAATCAGTAACATCAATTGCAAAGAAATTTCGAATTCATCATAGCGTAATTTCACGAATTATAAGCCGCTTTTGTTCTTCAGGCTCGTTGACCACTATCCACAAAGGATGTCGTCCACGAAAAACCAGTAAACGGGACGACCAGACAATAATTAGATTAATAAAAAAAGATCCGTTCATATCAGCAAGGTCAATTGCAAATCGATTACCACTATATATTTCTGAAAGATCCATCCAAAGACGAGCTGTTGAAGGTGGATTGAAATCATACCGAAGTGCCAAAAAACCATTTATTTCCGCCAAAAATAGACTAGTTAGAATTCAATTTGCAAAGGAACGCTGAAATTGGAGTACAACCCAATGAAAGACCGTACTCTTTTCTGACGAGTCGAAGTTCAACTTGAAAAATTCGGATGGATTTCGGCTAGTACGCAGATCTAAAGGGTAACGTCTTAATCGTCGCTATACGCAAGGCACAGTTAAGCACGGAGGAGGAAATGTTTTGGTCTTGGGAAGCTTTTCCGGACATGGAATTGGACCAATTCACAAAATTAATGGTATAATGGATCGTTTTGTGTCTAATATCCTAAATAATGTTATGTTGCCACACGCAGAGGAAGAAATGCCACTTAAGTGGAGGTATCAAAATGATAACGACCCAAAACACACTACTAAATGTGTGAAAGAGTGGTTCGTAAACAACAAGATTGACGTTTTGAAATGGCCAGCACAATCGCCTGATCTCAATCCTATAGAAAATCTATGGGATATTGTAGATCGCAAAATAAATCGCGATAATTGCAAAAATGCGGATGACCTTTTCCGACAAGCGGAAATTACATGGAATGGAATTTCCGATGAAATTTTATCTAACCTTATAGAGTTCATGCCACGCAGATGCGAGGAGGTTTTAAAAAATAAGGGCTACGCAACTAAATGTTAGTTAAATAACCTAAAAATTCTATGTTTTTTGCTATTGTTTTGTCGCACAAAGAAAGTATTGTTAATTATGAAATATGGTTTTTGTTGGTTTTCATAACAAATGTTGGAAATTTTTGTTTTGTTTTAGTAAATTTAGTTTGTTAATTTTGTAAATAAATAAAACAATTTGAAAAGCAATGTGTTTTTGTCTTGTTATTAAGGTAAATTTTAATATCCACAAGTTCGTGCATATGTTTTGTCGCACACTGTATATATAAAAACGACAGTAAGAAAGCAATTAGATATAAAGTATTTTTTTAATCCTTTCATGCGAATTACATTTTGTCAGGTATTAGTTTGGCGCCGACTTCAATATATATATATATATATATATATATATATATATATATATATATATATATATATATATATATATATATAAATATATATATGAAAATTTATATTGTTATTTTTCGCTTTTTAGCGCATCTTTAGAAGTCGGTTCAATTTTTTTATAAAAATTTTATTAGAATGTGGGGAGTCAGAACTTATGTGTGCTTTTTTAGAAAAAAAAAATAGTTTCGCCTAATGTAAATTTTATACGAATTAGCTATTGTGTGTTCATTCTACTTCCTAATGAAAAATGTCTACTTAATACTCAATATAAAATTTTAGGTTCAATGGAACACAAACAACAAAAATAAAGTATGGTTTTGATAAAAAAATTTCTAACAATAGTGCCAATTATCAATGACCTTCATTCACCCAATTACTAATAACATAAATATGTGTCAAGCGAAGGCATACAATTTAGTGCATTGTTAAAGTCAATTGCTAATTTTAATTTGTGATCAAGAATTTCTACATTATACATGCTAACTAATTTTATGTTTCCCAATATTTTCTGAAACTAACCTTCTCAATAATGTTTTTTTTGCTTTATCTGAATCTTTAATATTATATGTGATCTAACCAAAGTTCTATCTGAATTAAGAACTTTGTCTAATTTGAAATAAAAACTTAAATTCGTGTACGATGTTTGAAGGTTGTAGACAATGTTGAAGTTTGACTAAAATGTGGTTGTCGGACTTGCATTGTCTTTATTTTTGTTTATTTTTACGACGTTTCGATTAGGTTGTATTTCTAATCGTTATCAAGTATAAACTGAATGTTTTGTCTTAAAGCTACGAGCTTATATAGGGACTGATTTCATATTACGAGGTAGTGGTTGCCCAAGATTAGGTATCTCAACACTCGGTTTACTGAAGATTTTAATGTTTTTAATGTAAGCTGCTTCTATAAATTTGTTTTTTTTTTTCATGTTGGGTTCCATATATATTGCCGTAGCTTCAGATCATTTCATGGTGTTGTTTATCCCCGGCGTGTTCTGCAATACCTTATCTGGCGTTTCCCTTTTTTCTTATCGATAGTTTTAGGTTTTGTTTTTGTTAAATGAGCTCTAAGTGTATTTCCTTATTTAAAGGCTGTTTTCATATTATAACTGCTGACAATTCGTCTTATTTTCACCGAGGTTTCCTTAATGTAGGGAATCGTGAAGAAGGAATGTGTTTCTTACGGTCCAGAAGTCGTTGTTCTTATTATTTATGTTATTGATAACATCCTCAATTAATTTTAAAGGATAACCATTCTGTTGTAAATTGAATTTAATGTTTGCTACTCCTTTTTCCATTGAATCGCGATTATAGAGTTTACGTATAATTTCTCGTTTTATTACAACACTGACTGATTAGAACTATGGTTAAGATATTGTCCGGTATGTGTTGGCTTCCTGTATACTGAATTTTTAATAGTTTCGTTTGAACGATTCACCATAACATCTAGGAAGGGCAATTGATCATTTACTTCTTTTTCTATAGTAAACTTAATTGTAGGTCAAATGTTGTTTAGATGTTTTAAGAAATCATTAAGTTCTTGATCATACCATTGAGACCAATAACCAGCTCTAGAGGATCCCCAACAAATGCACTGGCAAAGTGTTTGAAAGTAAGACCACATATTGCAAAGTAATAGATATCTGTTGAACTTCCATTGTCTTTATTTTCGTTGAATATCACGACGTTTCGGCTAGTAGTTATCTCTAGTCGTTTTCAAGTGAAACTAAATAATTGCTATTTATACTAAAAGTAAATGCAGTAGAGTGTGACTGAGATGGGTGCAGTCATGCCTGCTACGGCAAAATCCCATTTTTTTAAAGCTGCATTTAGTTTTAGTGTGCAATTATTAAGAAGTGGTTTCCACACTTTTCTTATATCTAAAGATGGTTTACTAAAACAACTCGGGTTCTTATATATAACGGCGGCTTCTTTGAATTTCCGTTTTCTCCAATGTTGTTCTCGGTGTAGTATTTTAGCTTCAGACCATTTTATGTGGTGTCCATGAGTCCAGGCATGGTTGGCAGCACCAGATTTTCCTGTTTCTCCTCGAGATGTGCATTTTTTATGTTCTTTGATCCTTATGTCAAGAGGTCTCTTTGTTTCGCCAACGGAGGAATTGCCACATTCACATGGTATCTGATATATACTGTTCTTCATGTCCCTTTGAGTTGTTGGTTGACCCTAGTGAGCCGACTTCTCAGAGAGTTATTTGAATTGAAAACAACGTTGATTTTATATCGTTTTCCTATCCTTCTAACTTTTTCTGAAATGCTTTTAACATAGGGGATGTTCAGTACTGGTTTTCGTTCTTCATTCCTTGTCGATATTGTCCTATTTCTGCGTTGTTCTAGAAATTTATCCACTAGATACACTGGGTATCGGTTAGCTGTCAGATCATTTTTAATGTAATCTATCTCTATCTACGAGATTTCTTATAATTTCTTGTTTAGTGTTGTTGAAGTGATTAGATGAATAATTAAGGCCGCGATTATATATCAGAACCAGAGTTGTTTTAGTAAACCATCTTTAGATATAAGAGAAGTGTGGAAACCACTTCTTAATAATTGCAAACTAAAACTAAATGCAGCATAAAAAAATGGGATTTTGCCGTAGCAGGTATGACTGCGCCCATATCAGTCACGCTCCACTGCATCTACTTTTAGTATTAATATTCATGTAGCTAAGGGATTTATTTAGTTTCACTTGAAAACGGCTAGAGATAACTACTAGTCGAAACGTCGTGATATTCGACAAAAATAAAGACAATGGAAGTCCAACAGATATCACTATTTCGCAAGAAACATCGTTGTCTATGACCTTCAAACAAACACTAAGACCACATATGTTAAAAATTTGCCATTTGGGGAATCACTAGACATAATTAAAGTTAGACTTTCAAATGATACAATATTATAGGATCAAACCACTTTACCATTGGACGGGGTGATGGACCTTTTGGAGTGTCACCTGCGTAGTGCTTACTTTCAAGTAAAGGACAGGTTCTACGCTCAGGATGGCGGGCTTCCGATGGATTCACTCTCTCCAGTCGTCGCCAATATAATATATATATATATATATATATATATATATATATATATATATATATGGAATATTTCGAAACTGATGCTACAGAAACAGCAACAGTGAAACCGAAAGTCTGGTTGATATATGTCGATGATACCTTCATCGTATGGAAGGGCAATGATTAAAAACTTGATGATTTCTTGAAACATCTTGAACACCATTCGATCTACAATTAAATTTAGCATGGAAATAGAGGTAAATGATCAATTACCCTTCCTAGATGTCATGGTGAACCGTTCAAACGGCACTATTAAAACTTCGGTATACAGGAAGCCAACAGATACTGGACAATATCTTAGTCATAGTTCTAGTCATTCTGTTGTAACATAACGGGAAATTATACGCAACCTCTATTATCGCGCTAAATCTATATGCAATAATGTTGATTCATTGGAAAAAGAGGTAGCAAATATTAAATCCGATTTACAGCAGAATGGTTATCCTTTAAAATTAATTGACGGTGTTATAAATAACCTTAGAACAACGATCACTGGACAGCAAGAAATACATTCCTTCTTCACAATTCCATACATTAAGGAAACAACATTTTAGGCAGTATTTTGCCGTTTTGCGAAAACATCATTTTCAACGAAGTTATCGAGATTTTAAAGTTGAGATTAGTGCTTTTGCAGTGAAGAAAAATACAGCCATTATTTTATTCAAAATCTTATGATTAATAAACGTAGTTTAATTTCCTCTTTTGACTGAGATCACATGAGTCTTTAGCTTCAAGAAAAAATTTAAAAGCTGAAACATTTTTTAAACTAACAAATGGCGGCCGTTTTAAGAAACAAAATCAACGAAATCTTTACGGTTGGCTGTTATATGCTTCATTAGATAGTTTTCATTTTTGTAATTTTTATCTATAATTTATTTACCAAAAAATATTTTGTACGACTATCAAAAAAGTAGAATAATATGAACAAATATTTACGAATAGTAACTTGTTTACGAAGTCGATCGTATAATTTCAGCATGTTTAAATTGTACTTCGTATAGAAGTTACAACTTGCAAATATTTGCTCATATTATTATTCTACTTTTTGATATTCGTAAAAAACTTTTTTGTAAATAAATTATATAAAAAATTCCAAAAAAAATAATTATATAATGAAGCATATAGCTGGAAACCGTAAAAAAAAACTTCTTGATTTTATTTCGATAAACGGCCGCTATTTTGTTAATTTTGAAAATTTTTCTATATTCAAATTTTTTTCTTGAAGTTAATAACTCATTTGACTTCAATCAAAAGAGAAAATTAAATTGTGTTGATTAGTCATGAAAATATCAATTTTTGAATAAAACAATGGCTTATTTTTCTTCACTGTAAAAGTACAAATCTCAACTTTAAAATCTCAATAACTTCGTTGAAAATTTTTTTGTAAAACGGCAAAATACGTGTACGAGATGTCCCATCTTCAACACTTTTAGGAGGTATTGGAGTTATTATCAAAGATATAGTGTTGCGGTGCTCACTTTTTGGTGTTGCTGTTACAGTCAATGGAGAACTCTACAGAAACATGATTACTGATTAACTTTGTCGTGAACTGGATCATTTTGATATAGACAATACGAGGTATTAACAAGACGGTGTCATAAATGTTGCGGAACTATCAATTTATTCAAGTTTGGTAAACATTCAATCTCGAACTAAACCAGTGTGAATTAGCCCTCAACATCAAGCGATATAACTTCATTCGACTTTTTTCTGAGTTTTGTTAAATCTTTAGTTTATGTTAATGAATTGAAGACATTAATTGCTTAATACTAAACATTACTAGTGTTCGTGGTAAAATAAGTACCAATTTATGTTAAAAAGTGGCTCAAAATTATTTTTTCCCTTTTTTAAAAAATCACGAGACGGTCATTTTCAAGAAATAATCTTTTTACGATAAAAAAAAATTCATTGATATCGTACACGAATTGACTAAAATGTGGTTATCGGATTTGCATTGTCTTTATTTTTGTTTATTTTTACGACGTTTCGATTAGGTTTTACCTCCAATCGTCATCAAGTATAAACTGAATGTTTTGTCTTAAGGCTACAAGCTTATATAGGAACTGTGAAGTGCAAAGTTTCTCTTCACTGGGTTCACTGAAGATTGAATTATTATTTTTAATGTAAGCTGCTTCTATAAATTTTCTTTTTGTCATGTTGGGTTCCATATATATTTCCGCAGCTTCAGATCATTTTATATGGTGTTGTTTATCCTGATCCCGACATTTCCCCTTTTTGTGTATGAGTTTTATGTTCCTTAATTCTAACTTCTAGTGGTCGTTTAGTTTCTCCAATATACATTTCACCACACTCACATGGAACTTTGTAAACACATTCTTTCTTATCGGCAGGTTTTGGTTTTGTTTCTGTTAAATGAGCTCTAAGTGTATTTCCTGATTTAAAGGCTGTCTTTGTAATATAACTGCTGGCATATCATCTTATCTTCTCCGAGGTTCCCTTAATATACCGGATTTTGCAGAAGGAATGTGTTTCTTGCTGTCCAGTGGTTCTAAAGTTATTTATAACATTATCAATTACTTTGAAAGGAGAACTATTCTGCTGGAAATTGGAATTAATGTTTGCTACCTCTTTTTCCAATGAATCGGCATTATTTCATATAGATATAGCGCGATTATAGAGATTGCGTATAATTCTCCATTTTATTACAACAGAATGATTAGACCTATGGTAACAATATTGTCCAGTATATGTTGGCTTTCTGTATACTGGAGTTTTAATAGTTTCGTTTGAAAGGTTCACCTTTGCATCTACGAAGAGCATTTGATCATTTATCTCTTTTTCATGGTTAACTTAATTCTAGGTCGTATGGTGTTTAGATGTGTCAAGAAATCATTAAGTTCTTGATCACTTCCACATGATGAAGGTATCATCGACATATCTTAACCAGACTTTCGGTTTCACTATTGCTCTTTCTAAGACATGAGTTTCGAACCATTAAATATATACAGGGTTATTCATCCTATACAGCATGGAATATTGCGGCCAGAACACGTGACGTTCAAAAAGTTTTACTTTTGGGATATATGGAGGTCTAAGATGGTTATTTTTTTAAATTTATTTTCATATTATAAAGGGTGTCCCAAAAGCTCTGAAAGTATTAAAGTTGTGTTTTTTTTAAATAGTATATTATTGCATTTTTGGAATCTCCGATCAAAATAAGTACCTATTTTAATAAGGTTTCTAGTATCTAAACCTTATGGGTTTTCAAATAATTTGAATTTTGACAAAATCTAACCTGGTTTTCATGTTTCAAATACTTAAGAAGTATTTCTGTTATGTACTCGAAATTTACAGTGAATTGTAACAATAAATCATGTTTTATATCCCAATTATGCTATATTGCTATATTATACAGGGTGTCCAAAAATTAAAACTAATCAAATATAAAATTTAAGTGGCTATAACTTAATTAATTTACATAGAACGCTATACTTTTTACCCTACCAGAAAATGTACCTTTTAAATACCTATCGAATGGTATAAGAGTGTTCTATAATTAAGTCTTCGCGTTTTCACAGAATACGCTAAATAATCGTTTTCTGCTCCATTTTGTGTTTTTTGAATAGATGTTCTAATGAATCTAGTTGCCTATGGCCTTTAGAAACGTCAGATAATTCACTTAGTATGTCAGTTTAGTCTGCAAAACCTATTGCTATCATAGCGATATTATTTTTTGGGGCTGTGCAACTTCATTTATTGAATTGAATTATTTGAATATTGTTGTGGTATTGCTTTGTCAAAATGAAGATTTATCCAAAGGAAGAGCATATTGATATAATTTTTATCATTGGAGAATATCATCAAAATTGTTTGTTGGCTCCTCGAGTCTATGCTTAAAAGTTTCCTGAAAAAAACCATCCTAAACCTGCCGTTTTTGTGAGACTATTAAACCATTTTCGGAAAAATGGAAGTGTCAGTTATAAAAAACCTGTTATAAGAAAACATGTCACTGAGGATGAAGAAAATGTTTTACTGTACTTGGTTTAAGTGATCGAAAATTCCAATATTAGTTAGAATCATATATCCGAAAATACTAACATTAGCCAAATAAGTGTTTCAAGGATTCTTAACAAATACAAATTTCATACTTATAAAACTAGCTTTGTCAAGAGCTTCACGGAAATTATTTTGACAATGGAACTGAATTCTGCTTGTGGGTGTTAGATAAACTGACAGAAAATAAACATTTTTTTGATAATGTGTTATTTAGTGATGAATGGACTTTTCATAACAATGGTTTCGTGAATAGACACAATTTCTATTACTATTCTGAGTCAAATCCGCATGAATACAGAGTTATGATAACCGGAATAGGTGGTCGGTTAATGTGTGGGGAGGAATACTGGGTCCATACTTCTTACTTTTTTAAAGGACCTTTAAAAGGTTTAATTTTTCGCGATTTTCTTTTACACCAACTTCCTGTGGTACTAGAAGATGCCCTTTTAAATATTAGAACAACTCTGCGGCTTTAACTGGATGGAGCTCTGCTTCATTATCATCGCGAGGTTAGGCAATTTTTAAATGTCAACTTTCGAAACAGATGGATTGGGAGAACCGGATTTCGAAATTGGCCTCCGAGATCTCCGAACTCCATCAGATTTCTTTTTATGGGGATACATAAAAGGAATTGTCTACATGGCGCTCCCGACCATACCACAAGATATGAAAAAACGCATAAGAGACGCTTTTCAAACTATACCCCGCAAATTTTTCCAGTTTAGCAGTGGTTTCGAAAACGAATATATAAATGGAAAAATAGATGGTCGACATTTCGAACATCTACTATAACTATTTTGCTTCTGTTTTGTAATATCATCAATATGTTATTACCATTATTGCTATTATGGCCTGTTGGACGACTATAAATCGCGTTTCGAGTTTCTGAACATTTGTAAAGATATTCGTGATTATTATTCTTATAGTTGTAAATTACCTGTCATTTCCAAATGCCTTAGGCAACTAGATACATTAGAACGTGTATTCAAAAAACACAAAATGGTGCAGAAAACGATTATTTGGCGTATTCTCTGAAAACGCGAAGACTTACCTATAGAACACCCTTATACCATTCGATAAGTAAGATAAAAAGTATAGCTTGTAAGGTTAATAGTATAGCTTTGTATTTAAATTAATCAAGTTATAGCCACTTAAAGTTCTGATTTGATTAGTTTTAATTTTTGGACACCCTGTATAATATAGCAAGTTTATTATAACTGGGATATAAAACATGATTTATTGTTAAACTTTTCTGTAAACTTCGAGTTCATAACTGAAATACGCTTTAAGTATTTGAAATATGAAAATTAGGTTGGATTTACATTTGATAACGATTAGAAATACAACCTAATCGAAACGTCGTAAAAATAAACAAAAATAAAAACAATGCAAGTTCGACAACCACATTTTAGTCAATCTTCAACATTGTCTACAACTTTCAAACACACATGGCAAAATACATTTACAATTTTTTGATTTCAATAATGATATATTTCACGGAGGAAGTATTTTTGGAAAAAATCTGATTAAAACGGAAAAAATTTATTGTGTGCCCCCTTGCATTTTAACACCTATGAAAACAATTATAGCTGAAGAAATATAGTACAAGGAACCCTCGAAAAAAATCATCAAATAAAATTTAACTTTTTAGAAAATCGCGTTTGTTTTTTTTCGAAACAGGCCGCTATTTTGTCAATTTAGAAAATTTTTCAGATTTCAAATATATTTCTGAAAGTTTACGACTTATGTGACCTTATTTAAAAGAAAAAACTAAATTACGTCGATTAGTCATAAAAATAAACAATCTCAATTCGTCAACTATGTATTTTTATGTATGTAACACCGATTACTCCGGAACGGCAGCATCGATTTGAATGAAATTTTTTACATTATGTTCAGAAAGTTGCTGCGGTGGTCCCATATTTTTTTGGATGAAATTGGTGCAGCAATATCCAAGATGGCGCTGCCAATATGGCGGCCAAAAAAATTAATTTTGTCCGATTTTCTCCAAACTTGGTATGGGGGAATTTTTGGGGTTGTACACAACGAATCTGAAATTATTATTAGAAAATTCAATATGGCGAACCAATATGGTGGACAAAAAAATTTAATTTTGTCTGATTTTCTTAAAAATTGGTGTGGCGGAGTTTTTGGCCTCGCACATTGTGAATCCAAAATATTTTCAAAAAATTCAATATGACAGATCCAATATAGCAGACAAAAAAATCGGTTTTGTCCGATTTTCTCTAAAATTGATACAGAGGAGTTTTCGGGGTCGCACATAACGGGTCTAAAATCAGTTTTAAAAAATTCAATATGGCGGAACCAATATGGCGAATAAAAAAATCAATTTTGTCCAATTTTTTCTCAAATTGGTATAGGGGAGTTTTTGAAGTCGCACATAACGAATCTAAAATAATTTTTACAAAATTCAATATGGCGTATCTAAAATAGCGGATAAAAAATTAATTTTGTCCGATTCTTTTCATAATTGGTATGGGAGAGCTTTGGAATCGCACATTACGAATTTGAAATTATTTAAAAATAAATAAATATGGCGGATCCAAGATGGCGGATTAAAAATTCTACAACTCTCGATTTTGTATAAAATCAGTACTGGGGAATTTTTGTTAGTGTTAATTACGAATTTAACATATTTTTTGAAAAACTCAATCTAGCGGATTCAGTATAGCGTCCTTAAAATTTTACATTTTTCAATTTTCTCCAAAACTGATATAGAGGGTTCTTGAGGGTGTAAATTATGAATTTGAAAGTATTTTTTCAGGATTCAATATGGCAAATCCAATATAGCGGATTAAAAATTTTACATTTTTTGATTTTGTTTAAAGGTGGAACTGAATCAATTTGTAAATAGCGAATATAAAATTGTTTTAAGAAAATCTAATATGTCAGATGCAATATGAAGGTCTAAAAATGTTAAATTTCCAGATTTCATACAAAATTGGTACTAGGGGGCCTTGAAGGGTTTAGATTTAGATTAGATTAAGACGTTAAAATTAAATTTAAAAAAATATTCAATATGGCGGATCCAATATGGTGGGTTGAAAATTTTACCTTATTCGCATTTTTTCAAATTTGGTATTATGTGAAGTTAATTTTTTACAACTATTATTTTTCTATTTTGTCTAAAATTTATATAGCGGGGTTCTTGGGGTGTATACGAACTCAATATTCAGTATAATATATATCAAGCGAAGAAGTTATGTCTTAAGTTTTTTAAATAGCGATATTGGAAGATTTTGGGATCTATATTACCAATCTCAAATTAATTTGAAATTTAAGATAGTTGATTTACTATGACAGACTAAATAAATATTTGCTAGACACAATTTCACTGGTATTTGGAGAACTTTAAGAATCAAAGAATTTTTAGTAGTTCATTTTAGGGTGATTTACAACTTTGGATTAAACGGGTACTTTTTTGCCACCTTGTGAGTCATTGTGAGGTACACTAATCTCGATTGGTACTTAGTTCAAATAATGTATAGATATTAAAATTAATTCAAAACTAAAAAACGAAAAATAAAATTTTTATAAAAAAAAATTCTAGAAATGCGCGAAAAAGTGAAAAATAACTATAAATTTTTATATAAAATTGAAATTTTTGAAGTCGGCGATAAATTATTTCTAAATGACATAAATACCTACTAATATATATCAATTATGGTAAGAAAACAATTACAAATAAAGTATTGTTAATCTGTTTATGCGAATCACATTTTGTCAGGTATTAGTTTGGCGCCGACTTCAAAAATTTCAATTTCATATAAAAATTTATATTTATTTTTCACTTTTTAAAGCACTTTTAGAAGTCGGTTCAATTTTTTTTATCACTGCAAAAGCTCTAAGCTCAACTCTAAGAACTCGATAACTTAATTGAAAATGTTTTTTTTTTCGCAAAACGGCAAAACATGAGAACATTTTTTTAAGATTCTATAATAATATATATATATATATATATATATATATATATATATATATATATATATATATATATATATATATATATATATATGTATATATTGACCATTTTCACTGCATGATTTTGAACGAAATCGGTCAATTGCTCCGTCTTTCTAACATGTTCTAAATGTTGCCGCGTCTGTCGGAGTAAAATTGGGAACGATAAATGGGGCATAATAGGGTCTCATTCATTTTCACAGAACGTGCATATAAGCAATTCTTCTAAATCTTCATCAACCACCCCAATACGTGCAATATGAGCCCATCGCATACAGAGATGACATTATACCCAATTCTTGAGTGACTTCAAATACGTATCAGGAAAAAAATACTGCGTCTAAACGGTTAATTTTTCTTTTTAATGAAAATGATTTTAATCCTAATATTACGAAACATTCCACTTTTCTTTTAATAAAAGTGATAATGGGTGGTCTTGATAAAAAAAAAATACCTACAATATCTTCAACCATCAATTACCTCCACCCAATTATTAATAGGCATTAAATATGTACGAAGCGTAGGCACACACTTAGTTATTTACTGCATTGTTAAAGTTTATTGCTAATTTCAATTTGTGATCAACGAGTCGGTACATTATACATGCAGACTGTTCAAGGTTACGAACGGAAAAAATTCATATATAAATTAGACGCGTGATAGTAAATATTCTATAAATATTATTTCCTATATTTAGATGTAATGGAGTTGCTCGCAAAGTGGGTTCACTTTCAGATTAATAATTTTTAGGATTTTATTGATGTTTGATTTATGGATATGTGGAGTAGAAAAACCTTATATTGGTATTGCCGACCTTTTACCTTATTTCTATTTTGGCTACGTGAAAAATCTGAACAAAATTAAATCAAGATCAACCTCTGTGTTTTACATGTGTTCTTCCTTTAACCATGAAACACATACTTTTTGTCTGGCCCAATTATCAAAATCAACATAATAGGTACAGAATCTTGGGTAGCCCAACTAACATTCTCTCTCCGCAAAATATCAAAAATGTAATCTCTTTCCTAAAGGACATCCAACTGCTGAGCAAATTATAAGGAAGTAGAAATAATATTCAAAACAACCCGGGTTAGACGCTAAAAGACGCGTCAAAATCCATATATCTCTCTCTGTCTCTCAACAAATTATGTATGGGGAAAAAAAATCGTTCATGAAAAATGCGTGGAAGAAAATAACTTAACGATAAGTGCGATGAAGAAAATTCCTTCATTTAAATTGCGACGAAAAAACCCTTCTTTAAAATTGCAGCGAAGAAAATCCCATTTTTAAAATTGTGGCGATAAAAATTCCTTCGTCAAAATCGTGGCGAAAAATATCTCTTCTTCTCAGTGCCGTATAACTAACCACACAACAGTAAGAGTGGCATAAAAATCTCTTTTATATTGCCCCAAAAACCTATAGTCTTATGGGATTCCCCATCATAATATTATATACTATAACTCTGTTACAGTCTATAAATTATAGTCTATATACAGGGTGTTTGCTAAGTATCTCCTAATTTCTCGGGAGCATACAGGGGAGGTCAAAATAACCCTACTTTTCCCTAGAAAAAAAATTTCTAAAGTGCCCCTTACCAAAAATACAAAACCCTAAAGGACTACCCGGCGATTTACCTTATCGGTAGTTTTGAACCGACTTGTATAATTTTATGAAATTTTAATATTTTATAGAGTTCACAAAGGCTCATCAAACCATGCTACAGTAGATATTTTAGATCATCAAAAACGTCAGGAACGGACTTACAGTCACATTCGTAGGGCCTAATTTTTGACAGATGTCATTTTATTAAGCTGAAAACTAATTTTTTAAATACTTTGGTCATTTCTCTTCAAAAAAGGTTTTCTTAATTTATTTCGATAAAATTGGCGGTTTTCGAGAAAAATCTTTTCTTTTTTTTTAAGCGAAAAACTCAAAAATTACTAATGCTAAACACAAACAGGAAAAATAAAAACGCAGTGTGTTAATGTACCTTCATTTATGGTGAAGCGCTGTCAAATTCTTCGAAGGCAAGAAGATGTTATGCTGAAAGATTTCCAGTTCAGACATTGTCAAGTCCAGAAACTTTTCAAAGAGTTGATCGAGGCTCAATTCATCTGCAATGTTATTAAAATACAAAAATAGGAAAAACGTTTAAATGTTACTTTGGCAAATGTTCGATATGGGCTCCATGTACTTCAATACATTTTCTTCTTCTTCGAATATTTTCCCGGTGCACTGCAAATAATATTCCAGCATGATTACGGACTTATTTATTTATTTATTTAAATAAGCACTTTACAGATTTAAAATCCAATTACAAAGTACTTTCAGTCGTAATTTTTAAAACTGTATGATTACAAAATGTATTATTATTTTATAATAGTATACGTAAAGTTGCTTTAAAAGCACTAAGACTGTCCATAAAAAAATCACATTCAGACTGCACTGTATTGTATAAGCTACAAGTTCTATGTAGAGGTGTATTAAGGGCAATATTGGAGTTGACATGGGGCAAATTAAATAAATTTGGATTTCTCGTACTATACTTTAGCACATTAAAGTTTAATGACTCCAATAGTGATGGAAAGTAACGATACTAATCGTTACAAAATAACTGTTACAAATCAGTCACTAAAAGTAACGAGTCCTCTATTTAGAAAAGACTCGTACCTTGGCAATTCGTTACTATACCGAAACACCCTTAATCCAAGACGAGAACTGAAATAACTAAAGAAATATAACTACTATTTTATTGTCGTAAGCTCAGGCCGGCATGGCGGTCTTCTGTATAGTTACGAAACCGCTAACTAGAGGAGTAGACGAGGAAATTCGGCACTGGATTATTTTACCTGTTTATTAGGCATTTGAGGTGTCGGCGATTTCGAAGTTATAGTTGTTTTCCGAGCGGCAATCCACAGGACAGAAGCGTCTTTTGAGCTGAAATGCAGGACTCGAAAGACTAAAAGAATTTGGCCCAAATAGATAAGAAATAGTATTTCTAATAGAAGGGATGAATCTTATTCTTTGTTGACGTTATAACCATTATCAGATTTGATAGTTCAGTTTTGAATTTGGAACGTTTTACGTCTGCCCCTTTACGTTTGTTATTTACTTGCTAGTTATTTCAAGTATGGCATACATAAGTAGGTAGTAATTTATTGAAATATTTCCAATTAGGTAGGTAGTAAATAATAAAAATATTCTAAAATTACTAAAAATAGTAATGCCAAATATGCTTAACGTACGATAAAATATATTGAGCAGATATAACAAAAAAATTTTTAGGGTTAAGAAATGGAAACGCAGAAGGGAAGTTCTGTTTGGATTCAATTTACATTACATGCCAAAATAAAGTGTAATATTTGCAAATCTATATATTCCTATAAAAACAGCAATATTTCAAACTTAAGAAACCATTTTAAATCAAAACACCCAACAATGTCATTAAGAGAACGCTGAAAAACAAATCACTCTTTCAGAAGTTATTCTCATAGTTAAAGGGCTCATGTCAACGTTGGAAGGAATCAAACTTAAAATTACAAGTCAAGTGAGAGAAGATTTGATAATTTTTTTTGGATTCGCTTGCTTCTCGTTTTCGAGACCCAGAAAATAATACAACAATGAGTAAAGCGACTTTTCTTGATCCTCGTTTCGAACGAGTAAAAGATGAACTTCGGATTGTATTAGTTACTATAATAAAAAAAGAAACATCGACAAGTTGTTGCAGGCTAGAGAAATGAAATAGAAATATCTGAAGAAAAGACAATATGCGAAGAAAGTCAAGATGTTATTTAGCAAGATTTTGATAATTCTCTAATATCTTTCGAACCTGTAAGCAGTTTAACCGCTTCAGCAATTGCAGAAATACGCATGTACACAGAAGAGGCTATTTTGTATAAAAAAGACTCTCTAGTTTGGTGGCAAGGCAGAGAAAAAGTACACCCTTGGCTATCTCAACTGGCAAGGATATATTTATGTATAGTTGCCACATCCGTACACTGCGAAAGAGTTTTTTTAAAAGCTGATTAAGTCATAACCGAACAAAGAAATCGTTTAAAGACAAAACAAGTCGAAAAAATATTGTTTTATACCAAAATAAATATTTATAACATTTTTGTCTGTATTTCAAAATGTATATATTTTTTGTTTTTGTTACGGATTTAAGAATTTTTGCCTAAAAAATGTTTGTTTTATTTTTATCCGTTTAATCCGAGGCAATTCTTGAATGGTATATTTTTTAATTTGTATATGTTTCCATATTTCCATATATTACCTTTTAACGCTTATAATTTAAACACCTTTTGACACTAATAATTAAAACCAATACATACTTAATATTCAGTATTCAATTTCATATTTACCATGGAAAATAAATTATTCAATTAAAGGAATAAAGTATATATCGTATATTACTTGCAGTATTACTTATTCAAATAAAAGTAACTAAAGTAACGATTCCAAAGTAACGAGTCCTAGAGACGAAAGTAACGAGTCCTTAAAAGTAACTAAACTTTCCATCACTAGACTCCAATATCTCCCTATTTTCAGTAAAACCCCTTAATGCTTTAAATAAATATAGCAAATCAGAAATTCTTCTTATTTTTTTCTAATGTTTTCATATTATAACTTTTCCCGCAAGAATTGCTTCGAAATGTTAAAGTCATATATGCCTGATTCCTTAAAATACATATATCTTAACACTTTGTTTTGTACTTTTTCAATGCATATTTATGGCACCGATAATATGGATTCCATACCGACTACCATACTCTAAAATGCTGCGGACAAATGTCTCGAAGAATACCCTTACACACTGATAGCTGTTGAAGACTCTACCGCTTCTAACAATAAGGCCATAATTCTGAGACGCCCTCTTACAAATAGATTCTATTTGTGCTTTAAATGTGAACTGCTCATCAAAAGTGATCCACAAATCCTTAATCTCGTTGAATCTGTTTAGTGTTGTGTTTCGCATGTTGTACACATAATTAATAAATTTCTTTTTTCTAGTATATGATAGTACTGAACATTTGTCCATATTAAAGTGAAGCTTACTTTTTATTGACAATTAACAAATTTGTCTATGTCAGATTGAAGTAAAATACAATCATTCAAAGGGTTTACCACTTTGTAAAGCTTTAAATCGTCAGCAAATTTTTGAATCATTTGCATCAAATGTGACAGTAATATCGTTAATGAACATAAGAAATAGCAGCGGACCGAGATTGGAACCTCGAGGAACCCCTGATGATGGTACAAAAAAGCGAGATGTATGATCTCTAAGAACAACACATTGCTCTCTATTAATTAAATAAGACCACATTAGCCGGTACAAATTTGGATGGAATCCATATTGCAATTCCAACTTCTGCAAAAGTATAGAATGGGACACCACATCGAAAGCCTTGGCAAAGTCAGTCACATACAATAAGTTACCCACGCATAACCTTCTCCTCATGAACGCATGCTGATTGGATGAAATTAATGGCGAGATCGAGTTGTGTATTGATTTAAACAAGATTGTGTCAAATATTTTGGCCATTGCAGAGAGCACGGCAACTGGTCTGAAGTTTTTATATCAGTTCTCAAGCCCTTCTCAAAAACAGGGAAAATTTTAACTTTTTTCGACTCGAGTAAGAAAAACATTAGTTTTTAGGCTTCTATTAAATATAGTTTTTAGCGGGAATCTATGAGATCTTTAATTATATAAGGCGAGATGCCATCAGGACCAATTGCTTTGACTATTTTAAGTGCCGCAATAGCGTCAACCACATCGCTGTCACTGACGGAATCAATCATGATCATGTCAGAAAACATATTTTCTATCAGCTCGTCATTTAGAGAAACATCGGTAGAATATACCCCTCCAAAGTACTCAGCGAAGGCGTCGCATACCTCTTTACCAGTGCCTTCCATCCTTTGTTAGAATGCTGTGTTATTCTCGCTAGTAGTTTTTCTTTGATATTTACTGGTGTTGAATAAACTAGTTTCTTTAGATGTCCCCAGAAGAGGGCCAAAAACGTTTATTAATTGTTGACGTACTATACGGTTAAAATGAGGTGGAGCATCATCGTACATGTACATCTTCCAATAAATTATTTAAATTTTCCTGCAAAAATTGTAAATAAATATCCCAATTGAGTCTTCCTTCGAAAACAATAAAACTTTGCTAGAAAAATTTAAATTTAGGTTATGTTACTGTATAAACCAGTTGGAGTATTGAAGTCTTGCGGGATAATCATACGGAGAAATAGCGTGTACTTTTTCAACATGGTACGGGTGAAGTAGCTGTATTGTTAGAGTTTCATGTGAAATCCATTTTGTAACATCATTTGGTGTCGCGAGCTTTCTTATGCTGTTTGAAGGGTTGTCACTACTACCTTGCAAAATTGGTTCCTCTACGTAACGGTCTCATTCTCTCTTGGGATGTCCCTGCATAAAATATGTAAAAAATTAATTCGTTAACTCTAATAATTATTTTTTTAATCATCTTTCACCTGTTTCCCTTAGGGTTCGATCAACCTTTTCAAAGTTTTTGGACTTGGCAATGTTCGAGTAGGATATCTTTTAGTATAAAGTTTTCTTGCCTTCAAGGAATTTGACAGCGTTTCACCATAAATTGAATGCATATCTGCATACTCTGCATAAGAATATTCTTCCATTTTTAAAAATTATTTTTATTTGGAAGAGATTTTGACAAGTTTTGTCAATAGTAATTCATTATGTAAGTATTAATAATAACGACCTGATTTTTATCTGTATGTGTTTAGCATAAATAACTCAGTTTTATCGAAATAAATTAAGAGTTCTTTTTTGAAGAGAAATGACCAAAGTCTCTAAAAAATAAGTTTTTAGCTATGTGAAATGACACCTGTCAAAAATTAGGTCCAACGAGTGTGGCTGCAAGTCCGTTCCGGACGTAGTGTAGTTTAATGAATCTTTACGGCTTCTATAAAATATTAAAATTTCATTAAATTATACAAGTCGGTTCAAAACTTAGAGCCAATAAGAGAAATCGCAGGGATTTTATGACTCTATAACTCCGTTAAGGGGCACTTTATTTTTACCTCTCCTGTATGCTCCCGAGAAATTAGTAGGTACTCACCGGACATCGTGTATTTATCCACAATACAATAGAATTGTTCAAATTGAACCGAAAAAATTTCTTTACTTTTCTTAAAAATCCACAAATAATAACATCATATTCGTCTATTTCGCCATTTTGTCGTGACAAATGTCAAGTGTCAACTAAGCAGTGGTGTATGTTACTACAGTAGTAAAATTAATGAAAATCAATAGCGTAGTCAAGCGTGAGGTTCTGCAAAATTACTTGTTAAATATTTTACATAATATAAGGGCAAAAATGGGAAATGCTTATTCATCAGGTGATGGACTGTCCAGGAAGCTCAAATATCTTTCTTTTTCCAAATTCAGGATATAATAAAATAACCTTCAGATTCTCAGAGTCACTTTTTTTATTCATAGAGTTGTCATCTTGATTAATATGAACCATTTTGAGGAAGAGCCTTGACAGAATCAAACAAGCATTTTTCCTTATCAGGGCCTAAAACTTCATTAACAGACCGCATCCCCAATAACCGTAGTTCTGAATATTGTTTCTTAAGTAGTCAGTCGCGACTATTTCCCCCTTTTATATATATATATATATATATATATATATATATATATATATATATATATATATAATACTTATCAAGGCTGTTTAAGAGCTCTATTCAAATAATACAAGCAAAATAAAGAAAGGGCATAATATTTCAAAAGGATTCACGGTTAGCAAAGGGCTCAAGCAGGGATGTTGTTTATCTCCAACCGTGTTTAAACTCTACTGGAAACAAGCGTTAAAAACATGTAAAAGAAAGTGCGAAAATTTGGGCATTCCACTAAACGATTCCATACCATATACATTGTGTTTCGTAGACGACCAAATAGTTTTGGCACAAAACTACGAAGATCTAGAATACATGGCTCATAAGCTAATAGAAGAATATCAAAAGTGGGGGCTAGAAGTTAACATCAAAAAAACGGAATACATGTGTATTGGGGGACAGCAACAAAACTTGATTCTGGAACAACAGCAGTAGGAATTAAATCACTGTGAGAAATACAAGTATTTCGGAATGCATATAACCAACGACGGCAAACTTGATGAAGAAATCAAGCATAGAAACAACCAGGGACGACAAGCTATTAGACAGTTGAACAGCATATTGTGGGATAAAATAATATCCAAAGAAAACAAACGAAATCTTTAATAGTATTGTTAAAACCATTGTCACCTATGGAAGTGAAGTATAGCCATTGAAAGAAAGAACTCTAAGAACACTCGAAGCTACAGAAATGGATTATTGGAGAAGAGCGGCTGGAAAATCCAGAATGGACAGAGTCAGAAATGAAAGAATACAAGAAATTATGGGCGTTAAGCACAAGATAACAGAAGATATTAAAATCAACCAATTTAGATGATACGGACATTTTCAACGAATGGACGATACTAGACTTCCAAAAAAAGTTTTAAATTGGGCACCACAGGGAAGAAGAAAGAGAGGTAGACCCAGACTAAGTTGGAGAGAAGTTTGCATTTATTGTTCGCATTTTACTTCATATATATATATATATATATATATATATATATATATATATATATATATATATATATATATGAAGTAAAATGCGAACAATAATCTCAAACTTCCCTCCATCATATCCTTTCTATGTTAGAGGTCGCACAGTTAGAATGAATTGTTACAAAACGCAATTTATCCTATTCCACCACCATCGAGATGATGGCCTACCTGTACCACCATACCGAGAAGAAAGTCAAAACTTACCCTCCCCGCCACAGTGATATGGCAGAGGTACATGTTTCGTCTCTACTAGACTCATCAGGGTACCAACATGCACCTGGCTGTGCAAAGGACAGATCGGAAGGACGCATGCAAATACTGAACGCGGCTTCGCCGACCTCCCGCCGGATGGCGTATATATGTTTATGCGGCTTTCACGGATTCCTCCGTGTGAGATGCGATAGCAGTGGATATATCCACATTATGAAGTTGTAGTGCTGAAATCACATTCAGCAAACGTATAACTATATGCAGCTCCGTGTATGAATGAAGTAAAATGCGAACAATAATCTCAAACTTCCCTCCATCATATCCTTTCTATGTTAGAGGTCGCACAGTTAGAATAAATTGTTACAAAACGCAATTTATCCTATCCTTCTCGGTATGGTGGTACAGGTAGGCCATCATCTCGATGGTGGTGGAATAGGATAAATTGCGTTTTGTAACAATTTATTCTAACTGTGCGACCTCTAACATAGAAAGGATATGATGGAGGGAAGTTTGAGATTATTGTTCGCATTTTACTTCATTCATACACGGAGCTGCATATAGTTTGTACGTTTGCTGAATATGATTTCAGCACTACAACGGCATAATGTGGATATATCCACTGCTATCGCATCTCACACGGAGGAATCCGTGAAAGCCGCATAAACATATATATATATATATATATATATATATATATATATATATATATATATATATAAATATATATATACATATATATATATATATATATATATATATATATATATATGTATATATATATATATATATATATATATATATATATATATATATATATATTGATTTTCTTGAACCGTTGATATTTATTTTTATTTTTATTATTTTCTTAGGATTAGGTTCATGTTTAAAATATGTTTTCCACCGTTTTGACGTTTTATTCTTTATTTAGAACATCTTCAAAGACATTTCAATCTAAACTTTTAAGCGAATTATGAATATTCTATAAATACAATCAGGACACAATTAAAATTCAACATTTAAAACTATAATATAACATTCAAAACAACAATTAAAAATTAAAACAATGATTTTTTTGTAAATTTTAAGCACCTTGAGATTTCGTCAAAACGATTATTAAAATCAACAAACTACCAAGGAATTGCATTTTCCATACGGGGATATGGTAAACAAAAAATTAAAGGAATATGTTTTTGCTTTTAAGGTGAAATATACGTTTTTGATGTTGTTAGGGGAATAGACAACGTCTGAATTATATTGTTGTACATTTGACTAAGATTGTTTATATCAGTTCTGTCATTATATTGTATGAGTTTCCTTTTTGATGGCTATCAATCATTTCCTTTATTGTTAATTTTTGATAGTTTTTGTCTTTTTTAGTATCTTCAAAGTTAAAAGAGTGTTTTTCATTCTTTCATATTTTGTCAATGCTGTAATAGCATTTTTGGTATATTTATGTCCATTTGGTCGATTTTTCGAGTTTAGTTGGTTATAACTCTTGTGGCATGTAACAATGTTGTGTTTTTTTTTAATGTACTTTAAATTTTTTGAAAGATCTGTTGTATAAAGTAATGCTATGTATTGTTTCTGGTTGTTAGGTTGGTTTAGTGTTTGTATGCTCTTTTTTTAATAATTTTCTCGATATATTTAATATTAAAATTATTTTGTGTAAGTATTTCTTTAACTTTTCTTAGACTCGAGGATCTGAAGGTAGGGGACATTAATAAAATGGATCTGTCAACCAAACTCATGTTTACACTTCTTATTTAGTTTTTTGAATGATTTGAAGAGTTGTTCAGATATCTTTTCGAGTAGGTTGTAATACCACAGTGTTTATTTTCCCGTTTATCTCAGATTCTGATGTAAATTCTAATTTGATATGGAAATTATTAAATTGTTGTACGACCTAATTTATTTTGTCATAAGGAATTGCCATTAAACAATCATTAGCAAAACGTTTAAAGAAAATCAAGTTAAAATTTGGATTTTGAATGATTCTTTCCTCCAAATATTCCATGACTAGCTGGGCAATCGAGGATGAAATAGGTGACGCATCGCACAACTTGTCTGTAAAATTTACTGTCATGCTGAAAGTAGTTTGTTGCTAATATGAAACTTACAACTTCTATATATATATATATATATATATATATATATATATATATATATATATATATATATATATAAATTCTATAAATACAGTCATGACACACATTCAAAACAACAATTAAAGATTAAAACAATGATTTTTTTGTAAATTTTACGCACCTTGAGATTTCGTCAAAACCATTACTAAAATCAACAAACTATTAAGGAATTGCATTTTATAGTTTTATAGAAGTTGTAAGTTTCATATTAGCAACAAACTACTTTCAGCATGACAGTAAATTTTACAGACAAGTTGATGGTTGTGCGATGGGTCACCTATTTCATCCTCGATCGCCCAGCTAGTCATGGAATATTTGGCGGAAAGAATCATTCAAAATCCAAATTTTGACTTGATTTTCTTTAAACGTTTTGCTAATGATTGTTTAATGGCAATTCCTTACGACAAAATAAATTAGGTCGTACAACAATTTAATAATTTCCATATCAAATTAAAATTTACATTAGAATCTGAGATAAACGGGAAAATAAACACTGTGGTATTACAACCTGGTCGAAAAGATATCTGAACAACTGTTCTAATCATTCAAAAAACTAAAAAAGAAGTGTAATCATGAGCTTGGTTGACAGATCCATTTTATTAACGTCCCCTACCTTCAGACTCTCGACTCTAAGAAAAGTTAAAGAAATACTTACACAAAACAATTTTAATAGTAAAGATATCGAGGAAATTATTTAAAAAAGATTATACAAACATTACAACAACCTAAGAACCAAAAACAGGAATGATTCACAACAGGGAACACAAAAATAATACATAGCATTACCTTATACAACAGATCTTTCGAAAAAGTTAAAATACATTTAAAAAAAAAACAAAAAATTGTTGCATGCAACAAGAGTTATAACCAACTATACTCAATCTTTAAACTGAAAAGCCAAACACTAATTTTGAAAACTTCCAATATTGTATGTTTAGTTCCGTGTGCAAACTGCCCAAAAAAATATATAGGAATGACAAGCCAGTTATTGAGAAATCGACTAAATGGACATAAATATACCAAAAATGCTACTACAGCATTGACAAAACATGAAAAGAACGAAAAGCACTCTTTTAACTTTGAAGATACCAAAATAGTCGATAGAGACAAAAATGATCAAAAATTAACTATAAAGGAAATGATAGCTATCAAAAAGGAAACTCATACAGTAAATGACAGAACTGACATAAACAATCTTAGTCAAATGTACAACAATATAATTTAGACCTGGTCTATTCCCTTAACAACATCAAAAACGTATATATATATATATATATATATATATATATATATATATATATATATATATATATATATATCACCTTAAAAGAAAAAACAAAATTCTTTAATTGTGTGCCTAAAATTTACAAAAAAATCATTGTTTTAATTTTTAATTGTTATTCTGAATGTTATATTATTGCTTTAAATGTTGAATTTTAATTGTGTCACGATTGTATTTATAGAATATTCATAATTCGCTTAAAATTTTAGATTGAAATGTTTTTGAAGATGTTTGACGAAATCTCAAGGTGCGTAAAATTTACAAAAAAATCATTGTTTTAATCTTTAATTGTTGTTTTGAATGTGTGTCATGACTGTATTTATAGAATGTGTGTATATATATACATATATATATATATATATATATATATATATATATATATATATATATATATATATATATATATCTTTGCGGAGTTAAATAAAATATCCAGTTCTTAGAGTAACTAATATGTAATTGTTTTAGTATTTTATTCAATTTGATCATTTGTCATCTAGACAATGGTAAATTACACTAAATGATTTCGATATACACATTAAAACATACATCGGACAAAATCAATACAACTCATATAACCTAAATTTGCACGTCATGAAGGCATGATTTATAGTTAATTTGATCTTCTATCCCCTATATTTCAAAAAGCACAGGGGAGTCCACCATTATTTTGTAGGGAAACCGGTTTTGTTTTCAACCATGGAACTCGAACCCTTGTAAATATTTACTACACCTGGAAATACAACCAATATTTTGTTTACGGATAACTGCGGGGTAAGATTTGTAAGCCTGTGATAATTTAAATTGCTTAAACTGTATTTAATTAAACAATGTTCGAGACAAGAGTCTGTAAAAGAATATTATATATATATATATATATATATATATATATATATATATATATATATATATATATATATATATATATTTATATATATATAAAATTGAAATTAATTTTATAACTTTTTTCAAATATAACCCTAAAACAGATTTTTCCTGTTTTTCTGTCCCTAATGTATTATCTTGTTACATTATTTTATGATTCTTTCTATAAAAATATATTTTGTTTGCAATTTAACTGAGTAACGAAAAAATTTTTTAATTCCCACAATCTTCCAAATGTCAATTTAGACAAAAACCGATTAAAGGAAAAATTGAGTCCGCTGTATTATCTCCAAGATAGTGAATTTTGAGCCTTAATTTATGTCCTGGAAAACCCCTAATACCAATTTCGCATAAACTGAGAAATGTGAAATCTATTTCCGATCATAGTGGATGCGGCATATTTGGTTTTAAAAAATAATATATATTTGTAATCTAGACACTCCTAATCCATTAGACGGAATTCAAAAATGTAAAAATTTTATAGTCTACCATGCTGAATTGAAAGAAAATAATTTTAAATTCGTAATAAGACCCAAAAAATTCCCCAGTACCAATTTTGAACGAAATTGGGGCACGTAAAATATTAAGTCCGCCTTATTGAATTTTAAGTAAATACTTTAAAACTTGTAATCCGCGCCCCCAAAAACCCTTTAATACCAATTTTGATTGAAGTTGTGA
This sequence comes from Diaprepes abbreviatus, assembly GCA_034092305.1. Lineage (NCBI taxonomy): Eukaryota > Metazoa > Arthropoda > Insecta > Coleoptera > Curculionidae > Diaprepes > Diaprepes abbreviatus. The sequence continues at coordinate 121,774 of JASJET010000343.1, read as the reverse complement.
ATTGCAAAGTTTTTAATTCGTCATATTGGATAGGTCATATTTAATTTTAAGACAATGATTATCAATGCATAATTGGCTTTCCCGAAAGTCACCAACGCCAATTTTTTTCCCACATTCTTGGATTTTACCAAAATGATATCAACCATAATTATATGGGGCCACAGCACAATTCCTGAATAAAAGTTTTATTTAAATCGATTGAGTCATTTCGCAGAAGGAACATAAAAATGTCGAATTGGGGACATCCTTCCATTTTAAAGTCAGCAAAAATGAACTGCGACGATGAGAAAGAAAAAGAAAATTGATTACAAAAAAGAACAAAAACTAGTAATGGTCAGTGGACAATTCTTTTGGACTTCGTCAAGATCCATCCCCTCTTAGTCACCATAGTTTTGTATCTTTAAATTCTAATGAAAGAATTCAATATTTATAAAATACAATAATTGACGGAAACATCGCAGAAGCAATAGAATGAACAGCAATAAAGATAAAAACAGAAATATCAATAAAACCTTATACTCTGAAAAACTCCTTAATCCTTTATAACAATTTTTTTAAGTTAAAATTCGTTTCATTCTAGATTTAAAAAATATTTGTATTCGGCAAATTGATGGGACGGTTGTGGCCACTTTTGGGATCAAGTAAGAGTTATTTTATTGAGTACATGCTGAAGAACACTACAGTAATTGCAGTTACTAACAGTAATACGTTAACAATATTAGGTAGGGATAATAATCAAAAAACTCCTGGTTTGTGTAATAAGAATATCCGCTTTCTTCACGGCAATGGGCGAATTCACGAAGTCACCAAAAGTCAACCCATCCTCCGTGAGTTTAGTTTCTCTGAGCTACCCGCCGTGTAGTCCAGACTCCATCCGATTTCTTTTTATTCAAAAATTTGAATAAGCACCTCAGAGGATGTCATGTTGTAGAAAATAACCAATTGATTGATGCTTATTTTGAAAACCAATAGGAATTATCGTTTCTGATAATGTTTTGAAGTTGAGGTTTTCGTTTCCTTTTTAGTTAGTTATCAAATATTAGTGTATTCTGAAGATTTTAAAGGCTCCGATGAATTTCGAATGTCAATTTAAATTTATCAAGATCTGTTATTCAAAAACCGCTTCAGCTGTTTTTTTAAGGAGATATTATTTTTATTATTAGTTATTAAAATAGTAAGGCAAATAAATGAGCATTAGTAAAAAGATACCCTCCCCTGCACATATTTTTGCCATACCTAGAAGAAAATCTGAAAACACAAAAAGATTTATAACTTCCAAAGAAATGGTCGCAGCGTAAAAATTCCAACAGTATCTTAAAATTTAGGTATGAATCTTTAAAAAACCATTACATTTATCTTGAGAATCCATAGACATAGTTAAACACAATCATAAAAAAGTAAAAAAATTGAAAAATTGTTTTGATCTTTATACTGTTATAATTTCAAGTGCAAATACTACAGAATAAAAAAACCAAGATAGTTTGAAAGAGTATTGCTTCACCTTTAAAATGAGCGATAGATCGTCTCATTTGGTCCATTTGGGCCAAAGTTAGACCAATTTTTGTAAGAAGATATGTTTTTTTTTCGAAACGCGTATGTTTAAAAAACTAAACAAAATAGAAAAAAAAGTGTAAATAGAAAAAAGACGTGCTTTTGGGCAAAGAATGCAGATATATAGTTTTAAAAAAATCAGAGAAAAAATTTTTTTTTCTATTTTTTATGAAATAAAAAATTTCAAAATTGTAAAATTAACGAAAAAAAATCACACGATATTTTGTTGAAGTTAAAGAAAAACACTTTTATTTAACAAAGGAACAGTTTTACTTCATAATTACATTTACTAGATACTAAGCATTTTAATGGAAACAGAAAAATTACTAACTAATTAGCGGTCAGTTCTTAAATATCAGTATGCACAGAATTCAAAATTTAAACAAATAAATAATACAAAGAAAAAATTTTAACAAACAATTATAACGAAAAAAATGAATATCAATTTGTTAAATAGTATAATACTTACGTCTCAAGATTTTTCATTACTTGTACGTTTATTTGCTAAATTAAAATATACATTATTAGACGACGTAATGAACCCAAACAGTGAAACAATGGTTTTCACACTTTAAACCACAACTTTGTCGTCGAAGTCATTAAAAAAACCAAGCAAAATTCAAAATACTGCATAGGCGCAATTATGCAACAAATCAAAATAATTGCAAGATCATCAAGTAGGCGTGGTCCGAAGCTATACTAGACATCATTCAGCACGTGGCGAAATTTGTGTGTGTGTGTTTTTTTTTATAAATGATGGAAAACATTATTAAAGGCGACAGAATAAACTAAAATAAATGTATTAGTCGATAAGCTTAAGATCAAATATGCCTAAAGTGAAAGCGACTTTTAAGGTGTTGGACGTCAAAATCATAGAAGCTACTAAATAGCACAGCACGACGTGAATAAGAATATCCATTTCTTCTAGATTCTGGGTCGCTAAATCCAAATCCGACCTCAAAATTGCTCCAACACATCAGGTTTTTGAAATATCCTAATCTAAAGTGTAGAAAACGAGATTAGGCCTATATTTAAGGTTATGTATTGTTGTGGAACTCAACATCTTACCACCGCTTTTCGGCAAAACTGGACTTAAATAGAAGTCCAAGTTTGTGGAAAGTACAGGGATGTCTGGGAAAGGTACCGGTGAATCCCACTGATGCGTCCACCACCAGTATCGGGTCGAAACATCCGTACATTTTAGGTGGTTGCAAATAGTTCGTTAGTTATATGCCTTTAACATCAGGGGCATTACTACGACATGGCGCCCGAGCAGGGACGATGAGATGGAAGTCCGTCGAGTCGTCGCTTTGTGCTAAAGCCGGTACCCTACTTTGGAAAGACCACCTAGGATGTCCATTCCACTTCCTTTTCAGGCCAGTGCTTTATAACGGCTTGGATTGTCTGACAATTTAAGCCGGAAAACAAATGCCTTAAGGGGGGCATGTTGTGGAACTCAACATCTCACCACCGTTTTCCGGCATAACTGGACTTAAATAGAGGTCCAAGTTTGTGGAAAGTACAGGGATGTCTGGGAAAGGTACCGGTGGATCCCACTGATGAGTCCACCACCGGTATCGGGACGAAACATCCGTACATTTTAGGTGGTCGCAAATAGTTCGTTAGTTATATGCCCTTAACATCAGAGGCATTACTACGACAGTATCATCGCGATTTTTTTTTCTCAAAAAAAAACTATATATAGCATCTTAAAGTATATGTCTTACTCTTTCAAATGCCGTTGAGTGTGAACAAATATCTTTCTTTTTCTTCGAGATATTCAATTTTGAAAATTTTAAATGCTTCCATTGCATTTTACAAAAATAAATAAAAGAGTCGTTATCGATATTACGATATATTTTGTTGAAAATAAAATGATAAAAAATTAAAAAGTTTATATTTAAATTGTAATATTTGTTCTTTATTAGTTTATTTATAACAAAATATGCGTAATAACGATAACGACTCCTCTGAACGTATTTATTTTTGTTAAAAGCCATGGAAACAATTATTTCAAAAATAAAGAAGTTTGCAAACATCTGTTTAAACAAATTTATTTTGCAAAACTAATGATAAGTTTGAACTGAGCGAGGCTTTGATAGCCTTAAAACATTCACGGTTTATCCAAATTGTGGCTTAAAACCTTATCGGTCATGAAAGGTGAAGGTTTTCAAAACTTGAAAAATTCACGCAATTTTAAATTTTCAAAATTGAATATCTCGAAGAAAAAGAAAGATATTTGAGCAAACTTAGCACCATTTGGAAAACTAACGCTGCGTATAAATATGACGAGCCGAGCACATGACGAACCCGTGACAGGCAAACTTGTCACGCAGCGAACCTTCATTGATGTTTACCGGTTCGATTAAACCCTTGTGCTTTCGGCGGCTGATATCAAACGAGATTTTTAAAAACGTTTGGGCGGTGTAAACCAACAAAGGGTAAAAATAAATAAAAATATATTCATATTTGTAGACAAAGATATTTATCAGTATTTGTAAATTTTGATAATTTGAAATAGGCGTTTTCGCACGAAATGTGTTTGGTATCACGGATACTCAAATTTCTTATCCAGTAAGTACCGTAATAGATTTGTACGAAGAATTTTGATAAAGAATGTGACCAGGCTTAAAGTTATTTCTATTTTTTAAATCAGATTTATTGGTGACGAAGAACAAAAAGCAGCCTTGTTGTGGTTGAAGTGGAGCACACCATGCAAATTTCTCACGAACGTTTTGGGGATGTGGGATTTTACTGTTAAAATGTTTATTAAATAAAAAACGACAATTTCGGCGATAACGGCCGAATAGAATAAAAAGGGTCAAGATTGGAAATTCTAGCAAATTTATAATTACAACATATTTGCAGACTATATAAAAATTTCACCATAATCTCTTCGTTAGATTTTGAATATTTGTTAAACAAAATAAAGAAGTATATTTTCAGCAGCCCATTTTCATTTGAAAGACACTTGAAATTTTTTTTTCTCAGGTCTCCGCAAAATTTCTGACTCATTTTCATTTCACATATCCACTATTCTTTTTAAAATTTTTGTCCATAACTCACCAATTTTGGAATTGTTTGCATAGAAATCGGCAAAATTCATAGGAATCTCGGTGTAAGCTTGCGAGAGGCTCGTTACGAGCGCGTCATTGCTCGTCATATTTATACGTACCTTAAGATGTCACGTACAGTTTTTTTGAAAAAAAAAGCCGCAATGATACATAATATCAAACATAGGCCAAAATCGCGTTTTTTGCACTTTTAGGTTAGGATATTCAAAAAAACCTAATATGATGGAGCAATTTTAATGCCGGATTCGAGTTCAGCAACCCAAAATCTATAAAAAATGCCTGTTCTTTTTCAACGTACAGATTTCACGTTGTGGTGGAATCTCATATCTTTTTGTCTTAAGATGCTCCAAATTTATTTAACTTGTTATTTTTAGAGGAATTCGACTCTCAAAAATACAGACTAATAAGTCTAATGAGCCACACTTTGAAGGTCTTTCTCAGAATCATCCACAGCTGGATAAGATCTAAATGCGAAGCTGATTGAGATGAAACCCAATTCGGATTTAGAAACGCCCTAGGTACTAGAGAGGCTTTATTCGCTCTAAATATACTTCTTGAAAAATGCCGGGACCATCACAAGGATGTATTCGTATGTCTTGTCGATTACGAGAAGACCTTCGACAGAGTACAGCACAGAAAACTCATAGACATCTTAAATAACGTAGGGGTAGACAGCAGAGGCGTAAGAATTATTAAAAATCTATATTGGCGGCAGAAAGCAACAGTAAGGCTAAATGGAAAACTCACAGAAGAAAGTAAAATTCTGCGAGGCGTCAGACAGGGCTGCATACTATCTCCACTGCTTTTTAATATATATTCAGATAAAATCTTTAAACGGGCTACTCAAGGACAACGAATGGGAGTACAAATTAATGGAAAATATATAAATACAATACGATATGCTGACGACAGTGTTATCGTAAGCGACAAACTACAAGACCTGCAACATCTATTAAACTGTGTTAACACTGAGGGTCAAGAAATGGGGCTCAACATAAATATCAAAAAGACAAAATTTATGGTCTTTAGTAGACAACCTCATCTTAACGCTTCAATACAAATAGAAGGAAAAAGTATAGACAGGGTGACTCATTTTAAATATCTTGGATGTTATATCACCGAAAATCTAAATCCAGATAAAGAGATAAGATGTAGAATAGAGATTGCTAGAGCAACTTTTCAAAAAATGAAACCACTTTTCTGCAATGATAACCTCAACCTAAAACTACGACAGAGAATGATAAGATCATAAGTCTGGCCAGTGTTACTATATGGGGCAGAGATCTGGACAATTAAGGCTGCCACGATTAATCGGTTGGAGGCTCTCGAAATGTGGTTACACTGGCGAATGCTGAGAATACCTTGGACAGCTAGGCAGACCAACGAAATGGTACTCAATAGGGCCGACACAAGTCGTCTACTATTAAACACTGTGAAGTGTAGAAAAATCTCATATCTTGGACATATATTCAGAGGGGAGCGATATAGAATTCTTCAGCTAATCATGATGGGTAAATTAGAGGGACGTAGAGGGGTAGGAAGGAGACAGGCTTCCTGGTTGGGGAATATTCGTGAATGGACAGGTATAAGTAGCGCGGGGGAACTGTTCCAGCTGGCGCAGGACCGTGAAAGACTTGCCAATGTAACTGCCAACGTCAGGGGTTCTGATATGGCACTTGAAGAAGAAAAAGAAGTAAAACTTCTGCTTTGAAAGTAATAAATTATTGGCAGTTGCTATTGTAGTGTAAGTCATTACACATAATTGTTGAAAATTTTTAAGAGCGTCCGTACACTACAAAAAATTTCGGATACAAAAAGATGTATATATATATATATATATATATATATATATATATATATATATATATATATATATATATATATATTTATAAATAATAAAAAAAAATATAATAAACCTTAAATATTTGAAACAAAAAAAAACTAAAAAGCGAAAAACAACTAGATAGAATTTGATTTTAACTGCTTTATTACTGAATCTAAGTTGGTAGTTTGTTGTTTCATTAAGGTATTAAGTTGTCGTCGACTTCTAATATTTTAAATTGGGATATCCGTACAGTATTTAAACTATTAATCGAGATGTGTAATGTGCCAATGCCAATTTGAAATGAAATATGCCAACATAAAAATTTAGCTTGTCATAGTAAATTCACTAAATGTACTACTACTAATCAGGTTGCAACTTTTTAATGATGCTATTGCCTGTACTTTCGTTTAGCAATATGAGCGAATCCGATTTTCTTTAACACTTAAATTTGACTATCGGCATCGAGACATTGTGTTTTGTCGCTTGGATGTAACAGCCAAAGAAGGTAAAATAGATTGATAACAAACTTTATATATATAATTCTAGACCTAAAACATTTAATTTAGTTTAAAACAATTTTAAATAAACATTAATTCATTATAAGATGTGATTATTGAATCCATTTGATTTAATTTTTAAATTTGTTCAAGAACCACGTGACCAGTGAGTGCTATAAAAAATACCACCAAAAATCTTAAAAAGTTTAAAAGTTAAAAATAAAAATCCAAAAAGAAATAAAATTTTTATAAAAAAAATTGAACCGACTTCTGAAAGTGCTCTAAAAAGTGAAAAATAACTAGAAATTTTTATATGAAATTGAAATTTTTGAAGTCGGCGCCAAACTAATATCTGATAAAATGTGATTCGCATAAACAGATTAAAAATACTTTATTTGTAATTGCTTTATTATCATAATTTGTATATATTAATTTCATATAAAAATTTCTAGTTATTTCTCACTTTTTTGCGCACTTTTAGAAGTCGGTTTAATTTTTTTATAAAAATTTTATTTTTCGATTTTTAGTTTTGAATTCATTATGATATTCATAAATTATTTGAACTAAGTGCCAATCGAGATTAGTGTACCTCGCAATGACTCGAAGGTCGCAAAAAAGTACCCATTTTATCCATAATTACAAATCACTCTAAAATGAACCACTGAAAACTCTTTGATTCTTAGAGTTCTCCAAATACCAATGAAATTGGGTTAAACAAATATTTAGTCTGTCATAGTAAATCCACTAGCTTAAATTTCAAATTAATTTTAGATTGGTAATATAGGCCCCAAAACCTCCCAGTATAGATATTTAAAGAATTTGAGACGTAAATTTATTAGCCCGATATATTTTATATTGTATACGCCCCAAGAATCCCGCAATATTAATTTTAGATAAAACCGGAAAATGCAAAATTTTTGGTCCCTTACATTGTATCTTATCAATCTAACAATTGTAAAAAATTGACTTCATAATTGTAATATACAACCCTGAAACATCCTTTAATACCAAATCTGAAAAAATGCGAGTAGGGTAAAATTTTCAACCCACCATATTGGATCCGCCATATTGAATTTCAAAAAAATAATTTTAACGTCTTACTCTAATCTAAATCTAAACCCTTTAAGCCCCCTAGTACCAATTTTAGATGAAATCCGGAAATTTATAATTTCTAAACGGTCATATTGTATCTGACATATTAGATTTTCTTAAAATAATTTTATATTAGCTATTTACAGCCTCAAAAAGGATTCAGTTCCCCATTTGAACAAAATCAAAAAATGTAAAATTTTTAGTCAGCGATATTGAGTTCGCCATATTGAATCCAGAAAAAATACTATTAAATTCACAATTTACACCTTTAAGAACCCTCTATATCAGGACACCATATTGAATCCGCCGGATTGAGTATTCCAAAAAATATTTTAATTTCGAAATTAACACTACCAAAAATCCCCCAATACTGACTTTAGACAAAATCGAGAGATGTAGAATCTTTAATCCTCCATCTTAGATCAGCCATATTTATTTATTTTTAATTGATATCAAATTCGCAATGTGCTATCTTATAAATTTTGAAAAAAATCGGACAAAATTAATTTTTTATTCACCATATTGGATACGCCATATTGAATTTTATAAAAATAATTTTAGATTCGTCATGTGTGACCCCGAAAACTTTCCCGTACCAATTTTGGTGAAAATCTTATAAAATTGATTTTTTCGTCCGCCATATTAGATCCGCCATATTGAATTTTTTAAAAATAATTTCAGATTCGTTATGTGAGGCCCCGAAAACTCCCCCATACCAATTTTGGAGAAAATCGGACAAAATCGATTTCTTTGTCCGCCATATTGGATCCGCCATATTGAATTTTTTAAAAATGTCTTGAATTCGTTATGTGAAACTTCGAAAACTCCTCCATACCAATTTTGGAGAAAATCGGACAAAATTAAATTTTTTTGTCCGCCATATTGGATCCGCCATTTTGAATTTTTTAAAAATAATTTCAGATTCGTTGGGTACAACCCCGAAAATTCCTCAATACCAATTTTGGAGAAAATCGGACAAAATTAATTTTTTTGGCCGCAATATTGTAAGCGCCATCTTGGATTTTACTGCACCAATTTAGTCCAAAAAAAATATGGACCACCACAGCAACTTCCCGAATATAACGTAAAAAATTTCATTCAAATCGATGCAGCCGTTCCGGAGTAATCGGTGTACATACATAAAAAAAATACATAGTCGTCGAGTTGAGTACCTCCTTCTTTTAGAAGTCAGTTAAAAATAGTGATCTAAGTAAAGGTAATATTGAGGATTATAGAAAAGTTTAGTCATGAATCCATATCAACCGAACTATCAATGAGGCGCTTTAATAATTATGTGATAGATACCAACAAATGTACTATTACAAAAATTATTAACTACATCAGATAAAATCATGGGCACGTGCTGAAAAATTATATACAACTTCCCGATTATTTAAAGATCACGTTTACAACCAAACTGGGTTAATTTTTTCACTAGATTAATAATTTTTAACTTAAAAACTGTGCCTCGAATAGAAAATGATAAGAAACTTTTTCTTAAAATCGACTGAGGAACACGGAAATATTTTTTATTATACAAAAAAATTGGTAATTATTAAAACCTGACCATTTTTTAGAAATGCAAACTCGATCGTATTCAGGGGGTTAAAATATATATATAAAAAAATGTTGTTGCAGCCATGTTTCTTCATCGAATACAAAAACCCACCTCCGACTAATAATATGCTCTAAGAGAGAGATCAGTATTTAATTTCTTAATAAGTCTCAAGAAAGATTGAAAATATATTTAACCATAATGTCAATAAACCATAATTGACATTAGCAGCAGATGAGTCGAATTTAATTAAAACAACAAAAAGTCATAGCTGCATTCACGGGAAAACTTCTTTTGTTCAAGCGGAATCTCGGTAGAGGTAAATATAGCCATTTTCCAGCATTATTAGCAGCGCAAGACGGGACGATGTACTTACTACCAAGTCTTTGAGGTTCTTCATGCTTATATCACGGAGAGTTTCGAGAATATTCTCAACACAAACATATCGAGGTGGATTTTAGATCTTCTTTTTCTTCTACCTTCTATAATAGGTCCCTGACCTGTTCCTCCTTCGATTTTCCTCATTCTGGACTTAAATTATCGCTCCACCTTTTCCGTGGTCGACCTCTACTGCGTGTACCACTAGGCGATTTATCTCGTGCGATCCTTACCAGTCTATCTTCTGTCATTCGGCTTATGTGTTTGTTCCATTGTGTCGTACGTTATAGGACCCACTCATTAATGCAGTCTGTGTTGCATGATTGCCTGATGTTATCGCTTCTTTCTCTGTCTAGTAGCGTTTTTCCTGTTATTCGTCGAAGTATTCTTATTTCTGTAGTTTCCAATAGTTGTTTCGTTTTTGTCGTCTCTGGCCGTGTTTCTGAGGTGTATGTTATAATAGGTCTAATTGTGGTTTTGTAGATCCGAACCTTTGTTTCTTGTTGTAAGTGGATTTTAGATTCTTTTTTAAATGCATATATAGTAGAATCATCAAATTTAGAAAAAGAACTGGTAGAACTCACAACTAACGAAAAACTTAAAGTAAAATTCAGAAATTAATACCAAGAGTTCCAGCTTCAAAAACCAATTTCTGGAGCTAAATTACCTCGTTGTCGATGCGTCATTAATTAAAATTCTCTCTCTCAATTCCTGGAGTCTATTCTGGATTCGGGAAAATAACTGAGTTTGGTGCAGTCGCAAATTTACTTTCCAAAAAGAGGTACAGACCATAGATCAATGAACGTAGCGACTTTCAAAAATGGTACCCGATAATCAGATATAAGGAGATTATTAAAATTCCTCCAGTGTCAATCATCTCATTAATTATTTTATTACTTGTTGATTTTGATGTCAACTTTCTACATATATATATATATATATATATATATATATATATATATATATATATATATATATATATATATATATATGTATGTATATGTATAATTAATGATCAAACTTTAAATTTAATGTATGATTACATTAAATTTAAATGAAATAAATTATTTTAGAATAATGTAAATTATTTTTAATGCACGCAAATAAATGTTTGTGAAATTTACCTCCATCACATTTACATTAAATTTAATGCATTTCCTTTTTACAGTGTATAAATGGAAATTTAATAAAGCTTGCTTACCGGTTACCACGTATGAACTAAAGACTATAACTTTAAAAGAAAATAGATTATAGAAAATCTTAAGACAAGTTAAGAGAACAATGGAGTGTGCTACATTAGGAATTAACCCAAGACATGACATTAAAAGTAATGATATTCAAAAAAGAACACGGATATCGGATATAATGAAAAGAGTGATCGAACTAAAGTGGCATTGAATCACATTGCAAGACAGAACCCATCTAGACAGAATAATAAAATGGTAGACGCTTCCAAGAACCACAAAAAGAAACACAAGAAGACCCCCAAAGAGATGGCGATAGGATATCCAAAAAATCGGGAGAAGAAATTTGTTTCAAAGTGCTCGGGATAGAAACATACGGGAGCTACTAGAGGAGAAGATCTGTTACGAGTATATACAATTCTAACTTTCTAGGTTATTCCGTTTCCGAGAAAAAAATCTATTATAGACACGTGATGAAATCTTTGAATGAGGAATGTGGGGAAGTAAGTAAATAGATCTCTCGATTATTATTCAAAGTAAAAACATAACAAAAAATCTGTGTTAGTAATTACGACTTTAAAATCCTGTTAGGTAAAAAATGTTAATTACTAAATTATGTATTCAATAAGCACAATTTATAAATATTTATTAATTTAATTAAGTGAAACTATTTATGTTTTTTAATAACAGAACTTCCGCCTTTAAAAATATTTACATGCGCACTTTATCAATTTAATATTATTCCAGTTACTTGTGATACTAGCAAGTATGCAAAATACATATTAAACATCAAATTTTTTTTGGCTTTACTCGCTCTGGAATTAACGATGTTACAACTATTTTTTCTGCCATGAAGAGTCATTAAACCCATGTTTAAAATGTTCTTTCTGATGTTGTATGAAACGATTTTTAACAAGTGTCGTTTAGAAATGAATCACTTTACGATTTAAAGCTTTAAAATGATTAACTAGTGCATAAGAATTACACAAGTTATTAAATTTTTTTGAATGATTATAATATCTAACAACCCCAAACTTGCCATATAAAACTGCTCATACATATCTCCCTTATACCAATAATAGTGGTATGCCGGCCGACAGAAAGTAAAATTTATTAATATACTCTTGTATCTTCTTCTGTGGCTTAATTATGTCGAGTTTACCACCCTTTCCCTCTATAAAATATTCTGAATAAGGGCCGTTTCCTCTCCCAATTTTTCGAAAGACGTAAATTTGGTGTTGCTTGAAAAATTTATACATACAGTTTTTTAACAAAATGTATTCGAAAGAGAAATCAATGAAAAGAGCGAGTAAAAGATTGTCGGACAAAAATTTTGGAAAGTTAAAACTGTCTACCAACTTAATCGTGAAAAAAAATTGACTTGAAAAACTTTATTGATACGCACCTGATTTTTTTAGGATACCTCAAAGAAAAATATGTAGAATCACACTGTAACATTATCCGACAAAAAAATTTTCCGATTTTCCGGTCCGACGCGTGGAAATCGTCACTCCCAAGAGGACCCAAAATTTATTAATATCACTTTCTTTTTACGATTTTTTGTTTTTAAATGAAGTGTAGAAAGTAAAAAATAATTTGTCCAACAAAAAAAAATGACCCTATGCCTGTAATAAAAGAAACATTTTTCATATTTTATTATTTAAAGATGTTTGGTATGTCGGCGTTTATAAATGAATATGCACTTTACTTTTGAATACACTGCTGATTCTTTCAGAGTCGCTCAATAAAAATATATGAAATTTGATTATTAAGTTGATCGACGAAAAATATTTAACAATTTTCCAGTCTGGCACGTAGAAATTTTGATATGAAATTATGTCCATCATGCAAGGTAGATCGTAAAAGTAAATAAATTACACTTTATTTCAATTAAAAAACACACCTAACTTTTGTTTAAAACATTATTCAAAATATAATATTTCACGTAAAAAAAGTCAAGTGAAACGTTTTTATAAAAATTTTCGCGATTTTATTTTTGCTAAAGAAAAAGTTGTTCAATATGAAAAAGCGTCAATCAAAATTGTATCAATTCTCGTAATTTCTCCTGAAAATAAGGATTAAGGATTTTGTAGAAAATCTCCTGAAAAAAAGGCGTTTTTATATTAAAAACTACACAACTTTTGTACTAAACCTTTTTTGCTAATTTTCGAATATAAAAATAATAGGAGCTTCAAATGCGCTCTCATAAAAACAAAGATTTTAAGAACGCTAATGCTTTTTTTTTCATTAATTTAAAAAAAAAATAATCCTTTTGGCATATAAATCACTGATAAATCATTCGTATTCATTAAATACAATGAAATAAAAAACAGAAAAAAAATGTAACATTTTTCTAAGAAACTCATTTATTTGAATATTGCGGTTTTAAAATTCGTATATAAAACTAAATAGAAGAGTATGTTTGTAAGATTTACTCGTTAAAGAGTAATGATGTCAACTTTGGGCGGTTTGAGCTATTTGAAAAGGCATTCGGCAATAAAAATATGAGTGAATCAGTATCGGAAAAGATGCTAAACGGGTTCGATGCTTCAAATATGCCTCCATCGAAAGAAGAGTTATTACAACAATGTAAAAGACCAAATATATAAAAAATTTATGGTGTAACGCCCACATGAAATGTTCTACTGAACTTAAACCAGAAAATTGCGGATGGAGATTAATCAATAACCTGTATCAAGATTATTGGTTTGAAAGACCTCAAAGCCCTTCATTTGAAGAAATATCTTCAAATATCATAGGTAATTCATACTAATTGTACATATACCTCATAATCCATAATTATTTTAGTTGCTCTGCATTACATTTTTGTTAATTTAATGATACATAAGGCAATAGTATTTAAAAAATCAAAAAAATGCTGCAAACTGTTTTGGTAGTCTGCTTTCTCAAAGTTTCTGATCTATAATTTCAATTTCTGTTATCAAAATCTAGGACAACCTTGAAAACTAAGAAAACGAACCGTTTGAAAAAATTTTTTCGCAAATAACTTTTTCTTGACAATGCAAACGTTTCACCTTATAGGTTCTAAAATCTATTGAATTTTAAGTAAAATATATATCTTTCAATTTAAATGTATTAATAAAACGATTTGGAAAAAATTTCAGAATCTGAAACTGAAACCAAGGATCACGAGGTACATGAGCTTTGCAGCGATACGGATGCAGAAATTCAGGACAGTGATAATAATGATAATGATGAATAAATAAAAAAGCAAAATTATTTTTTATAATTTTCTTTAGTAATTTCTTTTTACTTTTTAATAAAAATAAATTTATATTTTTCACAAAATACAATTATACTACTAACTTCATATAATTCACTACTTAAAGGCTGTATATAATATATATAAACCAGTGTACAATTTTTGCTACAAACACCGACCAACATCAATTTCAAGCTACAAGGCATATATAACTTTTTGTTCTCATATTACTTGTACTAGGTCGAACTTGTCACTACTTACCGCGCTTGCGCATAATTGTTAAGGCGCTCGCGGAGGCGAAGCAGACAACACAACAGAGCGAGCACATTCGTCCCTTGTGCTTTGATAGGCAAAGACAAGTTTATGCTAGTTATCTCGCTTTAGATATTAAAGCATACTATCAAGAAGAGTTTCATTATTAATTACATGTTTTCGGAAATAAGTAGAACGATTTCTTCTTTCTTAAGGTGCGTGTAAATATGGCGAGTCGAGCGCGAGTCGAGTATGCCTCGAACTTCCAACGAGACTCCTTTGAAATTTTGCCGATTTCTATTGTTATCGAGGGCCATCGTCGGCAAATTTGAAAAGAGGTAATAAATGCAGTTGGGTCGCAAGAAGTCAATTTTTTTATAGTTCTATTGTTTTCGACAAGCTCGACCGATACTGACAGTGATCCATTTTCTCTGTTTTTTGGTGCGAACTCAAAGGGTTTTTTTTTTTCTAGTGGGGTGAGATTATGACACGCTTTTTCGAAAAAATTTACTTTGGAGTGAGACTGAAGACACGAGATTTTCTTATTTTTTAGTTAATGAAATGAAATTTATTTAGCACTTGGTATTAATTGATTACAAGTTGTTCATAAGTGAATAGGGAGTGATCGGATGTATATAAATTTAAGGCCTTGCTATGTTATTGTCTTACAACTTTCAGTGCTAGCTATTGAAAATTTCTATTTTTACTTCAAAACTTAGCGAATCTACAACTTATAGGCGAATTAAGCAAAGGAAAAATGGAACTCTGTGCTAGCCTGAACTGTACCCTAGAAGAAAAAAATTATACGATGCTTCAAATACATACCAAGAAGACGCGTTCATGAATTAGAAAGTTTTTAGTTAGAAAATAAAAACCAAGTCTCGATAAAGTTTTGAAAGTTATGAAACAAGACCAGAATATGCCTGGCATGCGAAAAACCAATCTGTAGAAAGTGCTGACATAAATGAATTTCTCATAAGGAAAGTGAAAATAGAGGTAATACAGAGGAAATACTTTTAGAGAAAACGGTATTTGCGGGAAATTAGAAAATACCACAGGGAAAGCAACTGGATGTAATCTGTCTCAGTACAGGACACATAGTACAAGAAATGTATGAAGATAAGAATATAGCAATTTTTCGTGAAGCATTCTTAGAAAGGTTATCGACAGATTTAAAACCCTTATTCGCTCAGGGCCACAAACTTACTACAACTCAAATTGGAGGGAATTTATAGGAGTTTTGCAGCAGTTTGAACCGAAATCTACCAAAGATTAACATGAATAAATGACGCCGGATATCTTTCAAATGATACAATTGATTCCGGAGAGGTCAGTTGTAGATTTGGATAACGCCAGTTATCATTCTGGACTGATGGAAAAGTTGCCAATAACATAGTTGAAAAAGCAATATTACAGATTGGTTATCAAAAAAACGTATTTCCTTTATGAACGGTTTACTAAAGACGGAACTTGTAAAAATTGTGAATGAGAAAGAAAGACAATTTAAGAAACATGTGATAGACGAATGGGCTGAAGAACATGGAAACACTTAGTTAAAATTCATTAAACTTATATGGGCACAACTAATTCCTAAATCAGGATAACCCAAAATGTAAACTATAAGGAATACGTTAATTTCTTAATACATTAAAAAAAATTATCAACGAGGACTGGTGAAATGGCATTAACTATGTTATTAAAGAAAAACTTAATTAAAGTTCGCATCGATGCAGCCACACTCGCCGCGACAATCATCGACAAACTAGTAAACAAACTGGTTAAATTTCGCTTTTTACTTTGAAATATTAAAGATAATTAGAAAATAACACTCCTGAAAAAAGTAGGTGTATTTTTAGCAACCTGAAAACCGCCATATTAAACCGTGAACAGATTACTGACGACCTACGTATAAGCTAATTTCGAGATTAATTAAGTAATATTTCGAAAATAAGAAAAACTAACTCTTATTTATTTTGGAATATAATGATATAAGGAAAATATGATAATAAAAAAAATTTCAGCCAATTCGACAGCATGAGGTATTGTAATATTAGCCAGTGAACTGGAAAACACAAACTCGTGTAAAGGCTGATTTCCAAGATTTATCAAAAGATCTTGTAAAAGTGCACCAAAAAGGTATCTTTTTTATTTATAAATATAGGAGATAATATGTAAATAAAATCACTTAAAAAATTAGATTTATTTCTAATGTCCCGGCACCACAGTTATGTTGAACCCCATATAAGCTGATTTCGGGATTCATAGTTAAATATTTGGAAAATAAGAAAAAATTAACTAAATTTCATTTCGGAATATAAAGAATATATTCAAAACTTAAATATTTTTCCCCTTTATTTGTTGACACCGTCCAAACGCTAGAAATCTCTTTTGGCGCCGGGGGTCGAAGAAGGGTTCGAGCTGACAAAGATCAGTTCGTTGCAAGCTCGTCACGCGCTCAACTCGCCATATTTATACGCACCTTTACTGAGTTAAAAATGGGCAAATTTGTGATAAAACGGACTGTGACTCCTACATCTGGTGCAAACAATAAAAAGACCAGGTTATATAATGATACATACTGAAGAAACGGATTTATAGTATTGAATGGGAAGTCGCAATGTCTTCGTGGAAAGCATGAAACATTCAAAATTACAAGTATCTTATTTAATAATATTAAGAGTGGCCAGGGAATCTAAACCCCAAATGATTCCGGAAAATCCCATTCTGTCCATTGCTACTGACATGGTCAATATGATGATAGGCACCAAAAACGCAAAGAAATGGAATCGATGTCTTCAATAGAATAATTGAAAAGGTAAAATCAGAAGAGTCACATAAACATATCGAACTTGGCTCAATTTTGACGTTTCGTCCGATACGAATGCGTCAATTGAAGAGAAAATACTATTTAGCCAATAAATACTTGATCCTGTCACTGACGAACGAATTTTTGCCAGTTTTAACAAGAATATGGACTGGTAAATGTAAATACATTTCGGCGAGTACTGATGATGAGAAGCGATAACTGGGAAGAACAGTGGCGTGATAGTAAAATTAAAAGACATTATGCCACAAATGATATGGACACACTGTTTTCGTCACAGAAATTCACTTACCACAAAAATATGGACTCAGAAAAAAATTTTCTTGACCGCGTATTGAATTTACAAGAATTTAAAACTCAGTTACGGAAATATTTTACCGATGATAATAATATATTGAAAACATGGATTTTCAACTCATATGATGAAAATGTTGTTACGGCTGTCAATTTATTTACTGAGACTCATAACCAACTAATTGGAATATAATATGATATAATAACTAGATTCTTTGTCACAAGGTTGAGAAAAGTCGTGGCTTGCATGACGATGTAACGTTAACGCAATGTAATATAGAGGAAGCTTTGAAAATATTGATATCTTTTATCCCTTAAGTACTTGTCCGAAGATGACGCCTGTGGCGTGGCGTGGCTTTAAAAACTAAATAAAGAAATCGGCTTTTATCGTTTAAAATAGTTCACTTACGAGTATTTCCAGTGTCGATCCACATAAAGAAGAACTTTTAAGTGAGAAACAGAAGTCATTCTATGCAACACTTGTTATAACTTGAAACTCATTATTTAATAAAAACATCTTGGAGATGAAAAAATTAGAATAGACGGGACAATCATGATCTCTTCAGCGAAGGTATAGATTGAATTTCTAGTCCTGGTGAGAATGAAAAAAAAAATGTCGATTACCACAAACAAAATTTGTCTAATAAATAAAGCGGAATATACTCCATATTGCCTAACTACGTTGGTTTAATAGTGTTGGACGGAAATTAGAAAGTGCCCTGTTGGTGAACACGAAAGTCGTATTGGCAAACAGTCTTGGCATTAAAGACTTCCAATGGGACCAAAAGCTAATTCAAGATTCATAAAAGAAAACTGACTCAGAGTGCAAGATTCAGAAGATATTTGAATTCGTGTCAGTTTATTTAAACAGGAACTTTGGAAGACAATCAAGACGTTATTTTAGACGGAGATACAATGAGGATTGGAGCACTCATTTGCTACAATTTTTTCTAGTATATTACATATTTTCTTTTTCATTCGACTATTTGTTTAATGTTATAATTTATTGGTTGTGTTTCGTGTCGTCAAAGCTTCCGTTCACCTGTGATAATCCGAACGCACCGTCATTATTCCAGACGAATATTTACAATACTCTTAATAATTTGAAGGTTGTAGTGTGATCATAGTGGTCGCTTTTCTTTGCCACCCTTCAAAAGGCTTTGGAATGGTTCCTTGTGCGTTCTTAATTAAGTTTCCTTTCAAAGAAGCCAACGTCCTTTTAAAGATGAGGTTTTCTTGGAAACGAATTATACATCTTTTTCTTATAAAGGGTGTTTTTTATAGAGGTATAGAACTTTAAGTTGGCAACACTTTTTTAACTGGCGGCCATTTTGTCAGCTGTCAAGTGATTTATGTTTAGTTTGGTTTGGCATTTCAACATGAATAGACTGACGCCTGAACAACGCTTCCAAATTGTGCAAATTTATTTTGAAAATCATGGTTCTGTTCGAAATACGTATCGCGCACTACGTCCATTTTACGGTCAACATAATCGTCCATCAGAGCAATTAATTCGATTAACTATGGAACGTTTTCGCACCACGTTTACTCTAAATGATAATACACATCCACAGAGATGTCGTACAATGCGTGCAGAAGAAGTCATTGCTGCTGTAGAGCGTAGTGTAGAGGAAGACCCGAATCAGTCTATCCGCCATCGTGCACAGGAATTGGATATGTGTCCATTCACTTTATGGAAGATTTTGCGGAAAGATCTTGGTTTGCATGCTTACAAAATCCAACTCGTGCAAGAATTGAAGCCACACGATCACCTAGCAAGGCGTAGATTCGGTGAATGGGCCCAAAACAAGATTGCCGTTGATCCCGATTTTCATAAGCGAATTTTGTTTAGCGGTGAAACTCACTTTTGTTTGAATGGATACGTCAATAAACAAAACTGCCATATTTGGAGTGATGATAATCCTCAAGTGTATGTTGAGACACCGTTACATCCAGAAAAACTGACTGTTTGGTGTGCTTTATGGGCTGGTGGAATCATTGGTCCGTACTTCTTTAAAAACGATGCTGGTCAGAACGTTACAGTCAATGGTGACCGCTATAGAGCCATGATTACTGACTTTTTCGTTCATCAATTGAACAACCATGATGTGCAGGAGCTGTGGTTTCAACAAGACGGCGCAACATGTCACACAGCTCATGCCACAATTGATTTATTGAAGGAAACGTTTGGTAACCGCATAGTTTCACGTTTCGGACCCGTGAATTGGCCTCCAAGATCGTGCGACTTAACGCCGCTAGACTATTTTCTGTGGGGATATGTGAAGTAGCTAGTCTACGCCGATAAGCCCGAAACGATTGATCACTTGGAGGACAACATTCGCCGCGTTATTGCCGATATAAGGCCACAAATGTTGGAAAAAGTCATCGAAAATTGAACCTCCAGATTAGAGTACGTCCGAGCCAGAAATCATATTTAAATTATAATGCCGGAAGGTTATTTTTCGAATAAAGTAAATTTCATGTAAATTTAAAAAATTCATCTTTGTTTTATTCCATTTAAAAGTTCTATACCTCTCTAAAAAAAATCCTTTATAAAGGAAGCTTTGAAACCAATGATATATTTTGCCGCTTCTTACTTGTTCGAAATTGACGCTTATGGTGCCTTTAAAAGCTAAATAAAAAAATAGTCTTTTATCATTTAAAATAATTTATTTACGAGTGTTTCCAATGTCGATCAACATAGAGAAAAACTTTTAAGTGAGGGACAGAGTCATTCTATGCAACAGTTGATTATAACTTAAAACTCATTATTTAATAAAAACATCTTGGGGAGGAGAAAATTATAATAGAAAACGGGACAATCATGATCTCTTCATCGAAGGTATAAGTTGAATTTCTAGTCCTGGCGAAAATGAAAAAAAATGTCATCGATTGCTATAAACAAAATTTGTTTAATGAATAAAGCGGTATACTGGGAATCTCCATATTGTCTAACTGCACTGGTTTAAAAGTGTTGGAGGGGAATTAGAAAGTTCTCTGTTGATGTCTACGAAAGACGTATTAGCAATCAATCTTGACATTAAAGACTTCCAATGGGACCAAAAGCTAATTCAAGATTCGTAAAAGAAAACTGACTCAGAGTCGAAGATCCAGAAGATATTTGAATTCATGTCAGTTTATTTACACAGTAACTTTGGAAGACAATCAAGACGTTATTTGTGACAGAGATACAATGAGGATTGGAACATGCATATGCTACAATTTTTTTAGTATATAACGTATTTTCTTTTTCGTTCGACTATTTGTGTAATGTCATAATTTATTGGTTGCGTTTCGTGTCGTCAAAGCTTCCGTTCTCTTCCGATAATCTGAACGCACCGTCATTATTCCAGACGAATATTTACAATGCTTTTAATAATATGAAG
This sequence comes from Diaprepes abbreviatus, assembly GCA_034092305.1. Classification (NCBI taxonomy): domain Eukaryota; kingdom Metazoa; phylum Arthropoda; class Insecta; order Coleoptera; family Curculionidae; genus Diaprepes; species Diaprepes abbreviatus. The sequence goes on along the minus strand of JASJET010000343.1, from coordinate 100,639 downwards.
AAGGATATTAACTTGAAGGTTGTAGTATGATTATAGTGGTCGCTTTTCGTTGCCAGCCTTCAAAGGCTTCGGAAGGGTTCCTTGTACCTTCTTACTTAAGTTTCCTTTCAAAGAAGCCAACGTCCTTTTAGACATGAGGTTTTTTTTTGGAAACGAATTATGCATCTTCTTCGAATACAATTTCTGGTTTATTCCAGGTTTTCCATCAAAAAGAAGTGTATGAATTATTAGTATTAGAATCATCACCTTCTAGGCTCGCAACATTATGAGCTGCTGTACGCTTTATAAGAGTGTACCACCCATTATAGAATGTGCTCCTGCTGCGGAATTGGCTAAATTAATTTTTATGAAGAGCCTCTTGTAGAATATGTTATGTTAATATTGAAACACTTTCTTTTGTAGAAATACAAATTAATTCCTCTGAAAATAAAGTTAGTGCTACCTGGCATAAGTTGTTAAATAAATTACTTCTTAAGGTAGTCAATAATTTAAATAATTATTTTATAAATTCATGCCTTACCGTTGACTCTCAATGTCATAGTTCTCAAATTGAAGAGAGAATAACAAATCCCATTTATTTGTTTCCTGCTGATTCTGATGAGATATTAAAAGTTATAAAGGGTTTAATAAACAAGAAGTCGGTTGAAGATGATCAGATACCTATTTCTGTTTTAAAAGATGTAGGTGACTTTGTTTCTGAGCCTTTATCTTTTATTGTAAATTTGTATTTTACAACAGGTATTTTTCCAGGTAAAATGCCCATATTAGAGCAATTTATAAGAAAGGGGAGAAATCTGAAGAATAGAATTATAGATCAATCTTGCTATTGCCCATTATAAGCAAGGTTTTTGAAAAAGTTTTTTATCGGAGAACTGTAAAATTTCTGGATAAGTTTTCTATAATATCAAATGAACAAAATGTCTTTAAAAAATGGAAATCCACATTAAAAGCTTTGTACCAAACACTTACACAAATTCTGGAATCACTAAATAAAAAAAAAACAAACATTGACCATATGCCTGGATCGGTCTGAAGCCTTTGATGCAGTGGATCATAAAACATTATTGTTGAAATGTACGGTATAAGGGGTAATGCTCTGCAATTAATAAGATCGTATTTGACATGACGGACATGACTGTGTGTGGTTGAGTTTGATCTCCATGGTAGGGCTATAGTGTCTCAGAGGGTTAAAATGAAGAGGGGCATCCCTCAGGGTTCCATACATGGACCGCTTTTATATATTCTCTATACAAATAATTTACTCGAAATCTCTGGAGAGTAGACTGTACTATATGCTGGTGATACATCGCTTATATTCAGTGAAAGCACGGCTGAGTTGCTATCGATGAATCTGTGATGGACATTCTTAATGGGTACTTTCGATCCACAGCCTGTCGCTAAATGTTTCCAAGACACAGTGCATTATGTCTGGCAACAGATTAAATAATCACTTTACATTAACATTTGAGGATACAACAACAACATCAGTTGAGAGTTTGTTTTGGGAATAAACATCTATAGAAGGTTGGACTCTGGGGCGCACTTCGAGAGAGTTGCCACTAAAATATCTCAATATTGTTTTGCGTTAAGAATTATTTCGGAGAGAGTTATAATCGATGCAGCTCTATCAGCTTACCATACATATATACAGTCCAGACTCAGATATGGTTTGATATATTGGGGTAATTCCTGTGATATTAATAGAGTTTTGATTGCGCAAAAAAAGATGTTTACGGTGTATTTTACAATAAAACAACAAGACAGTTATAGAAATATCTTATAGGTATGTATATTTTGGATTCGGTGATGTTTATTATTGATAACAGGGATCTTTTTGAGGGTGCATTTAGTAAATATAACTACATTACTAGATATAAAACACATCTGCTTCCTGATAAATATAACTTTAATTATTTGCAGAAAAATGTCGAGTTTTCTATAATAAACGTTTTTAATCCTTTACCTGAAAATGTACATTTACTACCGAGAAATAGATTAAAGTGTGTCCTAAGAATCTTTTTGTGTTAAAATGCTTTCTATACATTGGAAAAGTTTTATGAGTGCGATAAAGGCAGCATTGTCTCGAAGCAGAATTTTTATTGTTAGCTGCATCATCAAATTTAAATTGTGTGTAAGTTTCCTTGTTATTTAAATTTTTTTTATTTGTAATATTGCCGTTTATCTTAAGTTTTGATTGTTTGGTTTTTGCTACATTAATTTGATAGAATTATTCAAGAAAGGTAATTAAAACTGTATAATTATTGTTGAAGTTTTTTCCTTTTAATTTTTTTTCTTTTTTTATCTACAGCTGAGAATGAACTATAATATTTATTTTTTATTTATGATGTTTATTACAGTAATGATTTTTTTTTGACATTTTTCCATGCCCTTATGGGTATTTTTGTAAGTGATACTTATTGAAATAGATAAAGACTTTTCTATTGTCGCAATTAGCAATGCCCCTGGTGGTAGGGACATGTAGCTAGCGATCTATTTTCGACCACCGTAGTAAATGTATGGATGTTTCGTCCCGATACCGGTGGTGGACTCATCATAGATTCATAGATTCTTTATTGTCTGCTAAGTCAGTAATACAACTTTAAACTTCTTTTACATGTTAAGACTTAATTGTATGGCAAATTACAACTTATTATCCTATCTAAATTACATTTTTAGCACTAAAACTAACTTAAGATATTGTATGGTCCTCATTTAATTGGCCGGGACTCATTGAATCGGGTCGCTCGGGAGGGGATAGACTCGTCTATGGAATGGGTGGACTCATCAGTGGGATCCACCGGTATCTTTCCCAGACATCCTTGTACTTTCCACAAACTTGGACCTTATTTAAGTCCAGTTTTGCCGGAAAGCGGTGGTGAGATGTTATGTTCCACAACACTATCACTTCATATGTGTGTAAAGACATCGATTATATATAATATTTAATAAAGGATACACGTGATCTCATCTATTTTGTGTTTTTATAAAGCAAGAATTATAATGAGTGTTTTAATTTGCATAAGTCGAAAAATCGGACAAAGAACTAGAAGCAAAGCCTATAATTAAGTCGGAACTGTTATTTAGACCAAATGAAACCGTTTGTGGCAGAGCAAGTACGATTATTGCAAAGTTACAGTATAGTACAAGTTAGAACTTACTGTAAAAAAAATGGTGTGTCAAGCAACTAATCAAATTTTTTTCAATACGAAAATTTAGAAACGAAAAATGAAAATGAGTATGTGTAAAAATTAAATAATTGTATTTAGTACCATCCATTTTAAATATACCCATGACCATCATAAATCTAAAATGGTGCATACCATAATACCCTGATAATAAAACCAACATTACCCCCAACGCCTGCCTCCGGTTTACGATCACCTTTAATAAACACTTTACAACGGTCGTAAAAATCAATCCGTGTCCAGTGTTTCTCATTCATCAACAAGGCCCCCACCCATTATCAAAACGTCAAGCTCACACAGTACAGTTTCGCCAAGCGGCGTTAATACCGCTCCCCTAGTTACAAACAAAATTCACTCGTTCCAAAAATAAAATTTGAAAACAAAATCAAACACACACACAGCATACACAACAAAATGGTATGCAGTTCCCTGCTAGGCCGAAACCCACGTTCGGTGTCGCTCGCGCTTTTCCGTATGACGTAAAGGCAAAGCGGATAACTTGATTGGTTAGGGGCGGGGTTATATTCAGGCGGGTCGAAGACGAAGCTTGGTTCTTTAGCTCAGCTAGTATATTCGAAATGCTTTAAATGCCAACACGCTGCTCCCGAATTCGCGATTTTTACCTTAAATTCTTGGTTTTCCGGGTTTTTCTTTGTGGTGTTACGCGAGTTATCGTCTTCTAGACCTACTGTAAAAATTTCGTGAAGATTGGATCATTCTATCCCGGCGAAATCACCAGGTGAATCCCGAAATATTTTAACATTAATCTGTGTATGTAGGCGATGCAGCGTTGCCGGCTCGCGCGACCTTAGACGTTGCCGCTACGATTTTTTAACGCTATGTTATGCCATAGCGGCTGACACAGCGAGTGAAGCCCGAGACAGTTGAATGCGCAACCTGGAGGTAATGTGATTTTTTGTGTCAATGCACTGTTTTTACCTTGTTAAGCTTGGCTTAGGTTGGTTTTATGGCTACCTGCTAACTGTAATTATACTTTCGCTGGCGTTTCTTTATGTTTAATTGTTATTTACCTCTGTCATTAACCTATTATTACTGTCATTATGGTTTAATGTTTACCTTGTTATTGCATGTGCTTATGTAGGTACTTGACGTTACATAACTAATTAGATATAGATTTTGCAAACCATTAATGCATTTTAATGTATATATAGATTTGTTTATTTAGTAAACGTGTAAATATTATTTTTTGTTGTCATTGTTTCATATTAGGCAACGTACATATAAATAGATTATATATAGCATGACTTGACTCTTAAGATTGTGTCATTTGATAACTAACATCAAATTATTAACATATTGACTAAAGCTGTTGCAAAATGCTGAGAAAAATAAGCAAACTTCGCAACCAGCTGTGTCGTGAATTTTGAAACCACCAGTGTCGAAAAAGAAATTTGACCGTAACAAATGGGCACATTGTAATTCTTTAGCCTAGATTTAGAAAATGGTTACCTTGAATAGTTGGCCATTATTTGGTATTGTCACTTAAAATCGAAATGTGCTCCGATTTCAAAGAAAAGAAACTTAAAGTGAGATATTTTATGTTTAAAGGGTCTTACGAAGAATGTTTTAAAAATCAGCTGATTCTTTGTTCCCGTGGATCCAAATCTTTGAATAGGATTATGTTTGTTAAGGTAAAAAGCTGGTACTCACTGAAGCTAACCTCGTAAAAGACATAAGTAACTTTTACCTATAAAAATACAAAAAAAAAAAGATTCCTAGTGTTTAAACTAATATAATAATTAATGTTGATAACAATTTACAATGTCACAAAAACAGTTTAAGAATAAGAAGGTTTAACCAATTCAAGTCTATAATGCAGTGAACAAGTTCTATAAAATGCATTAAAATAAATGGGCTTCAAACAATTCTAAAACTGGACCACCCGTTATCGGTCTAACTTTCTTGTAGTCATATATCATGCTATACCGCAAACCCGATACATATCATCAGGTCGAAACGATCTTCGTTTCGGTCCGCATACGAAATAAACAATTGCCGGCGCTGCTGCACGAAATAACAAGCGACGATCGTAATAAATACATCACGTCAAGTCGGCTTTTTCTCCATCCTCTTTCCGCCGCATAGCAGCGCGTACCTCTTTGTTTAAGTGCTAGTCACGAGAATCGCCGCTTTTCTTTTTTTAGGCAGAAGTAATGACATGCTAGCCGTCTCTCTCGCAAATTACTACTTGCTCTCGACTTGCTTCTCGTTCTTTTTCGAAGCTGTGTTGCCACGTATTCGACCTTGTCCCCTCTTTGTCTTATCGACGTCAAAGCACACTAGTTGTCTTTTTCTGTTTCATTAAATTTGAGCTTTCGAGCGGGAATGTTGCCGTTCAAGAGGGCTTTAGGGATCTCTCTATGAGATTACACCGGTTATGGGCTACGTCCCTTTCTACAACAGCGGTATGTGTTTGTTTCGGGCTCGAGGGGTGCAAAATGTAAAAAATAATATCGTCAGGGGAATGCCTAGGGTCGAATTTATCATGAAGAGTTTTAGTACGGGGGTATAATGGCATTAAAAATTTGTAATAAACAATAATTTTAAATAATAATGTTTACAACCCTAATAACTTTATGTGTCAGATTAGCTGTTGTTAAAATTGCAGGAAGTATTTGATAAATCCGTACATAAGCAACATGTTTATGAAAATGTTCACGAAAGTTGACAGAACTATAATCTTAGAAATGACAGAATTTCAAGGAATGTTCTGGTATTGATTAATGACCTCATCAAAGTTCTAAAAGGAGACTCAGTAACTATTTGTAATAATAGAGTAGCAAAACAATATACCTAAATAACCAATACACTCATTCTGCGTGAAAATTCGTGTTTAGCTCATTATCTATTACAAGATGAGTAAATATTCCAAAGAAAAGTTGATATCAGTCACATTTTATTGAAACACCGAAGAATCCACAAAAGACTTTTCTATAGATTTCTTTAACAAACTGTAACCCAAAAAGTTGACTTCGAGAAGGCTTTTGATAAAATTAAACATGAAAAACTAGTCGAGATTCTAAAAAGAAAAAACATAGACAAGAAAGATTTAAGAATAATAACTAACCTATATTGGAATCAACGCGCACAAATAATAGTAGATAACGAAACAAGTCCGGAAATTGAAATAGGCAGAGGAGTGAGACAAGGATGCATTTTGTCACCCCTACTATTCAATGTGTACAGTGAATCGATTTTCGAAGAAGCACTGTTAACGGAAAGTAAGGGAATAATAATAAACGGAAGAGCTGTAAACAACATAAGATTTGCAGACGACACTGCTATCATAGCTAGCTCCGAACTCCAAGAACTAGTGAACGAAACAAATAACGTTTGCGAGCAACACGGATTAAAAATGAACACCAAAAAGACTAAATATATGGTAATAACTAAAAAACAAAACATGCAAACAAGCATAAAGTTACGAGGTATGAATTTAGAAAAAGTGAATAAATACAAATATTTGGGACATGGATAACAGCAAATAATGAACAAACAACAGAAATAAGAACGAGAATAGAAATGGCAAGAAGTGTGTTTTGTAAAACTGAAAGCCATTCTGTGCAGCAGAGACATCACTCTAGAACTAAGAGTGAGAATTTTAAGATGTTATGTATTTTCAGTGCTGCAGTATGGGTTGGAAGGCTGGACACTAAAACAAGAACACATAAATAAACTGCAAGCGTTTGAAATGTGGTGTTACAGAAGGATGTTGAGAATATCTTGGACGGAGAGAAAAACAAACGTAGAAGTATTGCTAGCGATGGACAAAAACTATGAAATAATTAACAACATAATAATAAGGAAACTGCAATATCTTGGACATATAATGAGAGGCCAGCGATACGAGTTGCTTAGATTGTTCATGCAGGGTAAACTAGAAGGAAGAAGAAATATCGGAAGAAAAGGAATTTCATGGTTGAAAAATTTGAGAGAGTGGTTGAATTGTAGCTCAGCAGAACTGTTTCGAGTAGCGGCAAATAGAGTGAGAGTGGCAATGATAATATCCAACCTCCGATAGGAGATGGCACCTGAAGAAGAAGAAGAACCCAAAAAGTAAACAACACATAAAGCTTGCAAAGAAAAGTACTGTAATATGGTATGTTTAGAGTTTAAACATTTTCCTCCAAGTCCTTTTTCATAGGAGTGATGGAATCTGGAGGCACTATTATCTATCTTTCTATAAGGAATTGGTTAGGAGTGAGAAATATTACATTATGTTAATAAATAATTAAGATACCTAGGAATCGATAATAATTCTATGATTGGACTCTTCCTATATTCCTACAAAATGAGTATCAGCCAAATTTTTACATGTTTCCCATAATCCTCCAAAATGAGGAGCAGCAGGGGGATTAAATGTTCCATCTTAAATATCGGAATTATTTATTTCTTTTAGAAATGTTTGACTGGAAATAACAAAATTATTAATGCTGAGAATGTATTAGAGGCTATATCATCATATTAAAGATAGAAACGGTGCTTACGTGACACTAACCTTAAGAGTAAAAGTTCTTAAGATATTATCTTGAAAGAATAAAAAGAGGCTTGTGTTTTCAATGCTAGTGAATAGAACGCACAAAAATACCAATGTAGCTAACACCCGCGAATTATAAACATAAAAGAACTTGCATTTTTCATTATTATAAAAAATTTAAAGAATTTTCTAATAGTTAGATTTACTTAAAAAATGTTTAAGTTTACGAATTTACTTGAAATGAATCTCATCAGCTCTCGTACTAATGCACTGTTTCTTTCTAATTAGTATGAAGTCGCGTCTCCAAGTGTTTTCAATAAATAATTTTCGATGTTTGTTTTTGCTGGAACTTGACTATTATTAATTCTGTTTCGTTTACTAACATAATGATAGTGTGTTTATTTAAGGCGTTAGCATGTGGTGCTGTTAGAACTGTGTGGTTATGTTGTGGATTTGAATTTTGAAAAATATGTTTGTCCCTACTCTCTTTGAACGGTTATATGTAGTAGAATGGTTTCTTGTCTGCTAGTTTGTTTAATTATTTAAAAAGAAATATGCTAATTAGATTGAAAGTAGGTGTTTTAGCATGCTAATTTGACGGATATATTTTTTATCATTTTTGGTTTTATTTTTGAATTAATATTTATTAGTAGAGATGGGCAGTTCTTCACTCAGGTAAATGGTAAGTATCGCGCCTCTGCTGAAATAATACTCTTCAAGATGCATTTGTGGCAATGCAATTTTTTTAAAAAAGAGTTAGTTATTCATTGACAATAAATTAATTAATTGAACTCTTGTCTCCTTCACTATAAACATAATCAGAGACAGATTCCATGAGGTAATAAATTGAACGTTGCTTTCTTCATTAACTTTGGTTAGACACAGAATCCACCGTTATGGTGTGAGGAATCCACCACCTAATGGAGTTAGTTTGTACGGAAATGTACGATTAAGAAGAATTTTATATGTTTGCCTCCAATTTACTTTTAGAATATTGTTTTATTGACCTTCTGATAAATATTCTTAAAACTTTCTAGAGTGGTAACAGTTTAAGAAACAATGCGATTTTTTTTTGATGATTTGTGGTACTATTTGAAAAGGTAGCCTATAAAGACATACTGCTAAGTTTCAGTATGGAGGACAGCGATTTGCAACCTTGATTCGGAATACCACTATTTTCATTTTATTACATGCTCCAATTTGAATACGTAGAGAAATGTGAAATCCATAGGAATAAAGCACTTTAACCAATTTAAGAAGAGCAAATCCCTTTTTACTGACTACTGATTGTTATCAAAATAAGATGAATGTGAATATATATATATATATATATATATATATATATATATATATATATATATATATATATATATATATATATATATATATATATATTATTTCAACATTTACTTTTCACAAAAACAAAATATTTGCATCAATTCACTTACTGCTAACAATACAACTTTGCTTAAGTACAACCTTGACCCTTTAAGAGTCCCACTAAATTCTGGAATAACTTGTTTTTTATTAGGAGAAGAACGTAATGGTACAAAAAAGCTTGAAGAGAGCTTTGCTAACAACCAAATGTCCGGTTTTTGTGTTTGTGTATTCACTTCACGTACTCGTAACTTTATGGCTTAAAATGAAGAAGGGTCTTACTGATGTGTAATATTTTGTTAAGCTGTCAAGGAAGATAATGTTTATTGGTTTTTGACGGAAACGTCAACTGGAAATTAAAGTATTAGTATTCAGATTTAATTATTACCTATTAGTGAACAGGAAGAAGCCTGGTAATTTATTTACAGGGTGTGTAGAAAATTAAATTTATTTAAAATATAAATCATTGTATCTAAAAGAACGGAAACAGTTGAAAGTTTTTGACCACCGTGTTTAAAAATTTTTGATATACAGAAAAGAATACCATGCTGTTATTAATATAGAGGATACTTAGGCACTTCGGACTATTTTAAATATGGAAAAATCATTGGATGTTAATCCGAAGTTTTGTTGCTTTAAACATAAACATTGCATTGAAAGGTCAGAACAAGAAGGATATCTTTCCTACTTGAGTATCAAATTTTATTTTAGTTCGTTCACCATTTTGGGTTTTATGCTATGTTTTGTAACATAAAATGAGTTTTGTGAAATAGAAACGTCGTAGGGTCATCAAAGTTTTAATAAAAAACATAATTATCCTAAAAATATTTATGAGCGTTCGGTTGGGCCATGCGCTTTATTAAATAACAGGTTTTTTTATAAGGCCTTAGTTAATAAAGTGGGCCTTATTAGATGAAAGTAATTTAAGATAGGATAGGACACGTTTTTATTACCCTGTATATTTTTGGGAGCATTTATAAATTGTCTCTTATAAAATGTGTTTATCCATTTAAAAATGTATTATCACTAGACAATAACTCTATAAGAAATAACTACGCTCCCTGCCAGTTAGTCCTTATTTATATTTTTTATCGTTAATTCTCCTGTATGATCGGATTACTTGTTGATGCATGCGACATAACTACAATAACTTTATAATCAGATCAGAACTTATCAGCTAGATCTAAATTCCAAGACGATAAGACCAGGTCCAAATTTTGAAAGTTTTTAATAAGTAAATGATACATTTAAAATGTATATTGGTATTATCAATGGCGGGCTAAGGGGATATATAGGGCGGCTCGCCTCGGGCCTCTGGTCCTGGGGGCCTCAAAATCACGATAAGTCCTTCTTAATCAAATCCCAAACAAGGCGAAAATATGTTCAGTAAGTAAGAGACAGTTTTGAGTTGGAGTCCCCGTACCCATGCGAAATAACGTATAAAAGTAGCTAGGTAACTACTTACCTATTATCAGGCCATGGTAATGTTCAATGGGCGTATTGGACAGAGAATTTTCATAGAAAGGTGCATGAAACGTAAACTATAATAATACCAATAATAACCATACATCGTATCTAAAGATACGAAACGAACTGATATTATAATTCAACAAGTTTTGTTTTTATACGTATAAGTTACTCTCTTATTCTATTCTTTGCATTCTATCTACTGATTGCTGTACTGAATGATGATTTGTATTCTCTTTATCACACACACATATATATATATATATATATATATATATATATATATATATATATATATATATATATATATATATATAAATAAAATTCCTTCATACCACAGCCTTCTCGTCACTAAAATGCAGACGCGGTTTAAAAAAATTGTCAGCAGGACACTTGATCAAGGGCCTAATCTTATTCGACTCAAAAACCCCAATATACCAAGCACAATTGCTGCATAGATGGAACTATAGTGCAAGAGCAGTCACACAATGAAACGATAAATGTTGAAGGCATCCAAACGTCTATAAAAGTAATCGTCAAAACTTATATACCGAAAGGTATTCACCAAATGAAGAAGAGTAGGATGACAGATGAAATATTCGAACTAATGAAGGTAAGGCGTAACCACAAAAGTAAGAACGAGCAGAAATACAAAGATGTGCAGAGAACGAGCAGAAATGAAATAAGGAAGGCAAAAGCAAACTGGTAAACCCAAGATTGCTCCATTATTGAAGGCTGAGAAAAACAGCCTGACACATTTAATCCGGATAAGAAATTAGAGGAAGCCATCGGAATATATAAAACCAAGTCTTCGAGCAAACTTATTGATGAACATGGGGTTCTTATAATCGATATCGAAAAAAGTTAATAACCTGGAGGATTTATATTGAAGATCTTCTTAGCGATCAAAGATCACTCAGTCCTGAAATAAATAAGATATCATCTGGATCTTTCATTACACTAGAAGAACTAGAAAGAGTCTTGCAAAAATAGGAAAGCAACCGGTCCGGACGCAATCCCCACAGAAAAAACGGGAAGAAAGCATTGTGTAAACTTTTCAATGCTATATGAGATTAGCATTATTCCAACAGACTGGCTAAAATCAACGTTTGTCATGATACCCAAAAAGACTATCTCCACTCGGTGCCAGGACTTCCGCACAATGTCTTATGAATCATGCCCTGATATTCTTCCCAAAAATAATACATAACAGAATTTATCGGAAAATCGATGAACATGTTGACGATACTCAATTTGGATTTCGAAATGGATTGGTTACTAGAGAAGCCCTTTTTAGTATCCAAGTTTTAATACAAAGATATAGAGATGTAAATTGAAACGTTCACCTATATTTTATTGATTTCGAGAAAGCTTTTGACCGAATTCAACACGACAAAATGATAGAGATGTTGAGAGAAACTGAAATTGATGAGAATGATATAAGGATTATGGCGAACCTGTACTGGCAACAAAAAGTACACATCCGAATTGATAATCGAGTTTCAGAAGAGATTGAAACATCAAGAGGAGTAAGGGAAGACTGTATAGTGTCGCCGCTTATTTTTAACTTCTACTCAGAAAAGATCTTTGCAGAGGCACTTTATAGGATTGAGGAGGGCATCACCATTAATAGGGTAACTATCAATAATTTGCGTTATGCAGATGATAGTGTCATTACGGCAAGTAGTGCTGAAGACCTCCAGCGTCTGTTGGAGAGTATTGTAGATTCATGTGCGCAATATGGCCTAACTCTTAAGTATAAACAAAACTAAATACATGCTTGTGTCAAAACAATATCCTAATGCAGCAATTCTGATGAATAGCGTTCAACTCAAGAAAGTTGATAGATTAACATATTTTGGAAGCGTAATGAAAAGTGATTGGGACCATTCCGTAGAAATAAAACATCCAATTGAATGCTCAAGAGTTGCTTTTAATCGATTTATATGTGTACTTTATAGTCATGACCTAAGCCTAAATTTAAGAATCCAGCTTCTACGCTGCTATGTGTTTTCAGTTCTCCATTAAGGTGTTGAAGCTTGGACAATTACAGAATGTTCAGTTAAGAAACTAGAGGCCTTCGAAGTCTAGACATATAAGGGAATATTAAGGATAAGCTGGATGGATTGAATAAGTAACGAAAAAGTTCTAGGGAGACTAAATAAGGAAAGATAAGTTATAAAAACAGTACCAGTTTCAAAGCTATCGTATTCGGCGATCCCGAAAAATACTGCCTTTTTCATTTAACAATGCAGGAAATAATAGCCGGTAGATGTATTGCCGGAAGGCGTAGAACATTCTGGTTGAAAAACTTGCGCCAGTGGTTCAACATGACAACACCTCTCTTCAAAACTTCATTAAAGAAAGTTGTCATAACCAACATGATAATTAACGTTCGACAATCCTAAGAAGAGCGTACAGTACATTATAAATACTGGATTTGTGAGCCACTACATCTATATTATTCATTTTTTACGAAATGTACACTATAAACACATCAATTTCTAAGCAGACCGGTGGCCTTATTTAATTGTGCCACTCCGGGCCTCCGAAGGGCTTATTCCGCCACTGGGTATTTTTAAGATATTTATATAATTACAAAATTTCGATACAATAAACCTTTTTGAATATGTTGGGTAAACATATTTTCTATACTAGCTACTACTATATTTTGAAAATATAATAAAGCTTTGTTAAAAATGAGATTCTCTTCAAAAATTGTTTATGTGACTTATTTTTATTATGTCAAGAAGAATTCCCTTTTAAAACCCAAAAAATTTCATAGTTCAATTTTAAATTAGTTAAAAATAAAAACAGACATTAATGCAGCTTAAAAAGTTCATCATCATCAAAAAATGTAGTTCCCGAATTCTTTAAAAATTCCATACAAATAATCATTAACTACCATAATGTAATAAATAATCGGCAGAAACCCGTTTTCCTGCCTAACTTAACACTTAAATGATCTCAGACAAAAAGAAGAACGATTAAGCCAACCAATCAAGCATAAATTAAATAAAAACTCTTAAAAAGTAACCGATGAATTACTATTTTGCCTATAAATTAGATTTAAAGTTTCCAATTATGATTGAATTCATTGTTAAAAACCAATTTCAAGTTTAAGCAATTAGAAAAACAAGTTTTTGTTATAAATCAGATATTTTAAATATAATCTTTTGAACTAATACGAAATAAAAATGAAAAGACAGCTTTTCCTGTAACCGATTCAAAATGTAGATTTTATCATTCAGAAAAAAGTAGATATTTAGTTACAAAAAATTTCATTACCAATAACACAGATAACACAAAAATCAAATAACTTCTACATAAAAAAAAACGCTTCCTGCAGTTGTCTTCAAGCTAGCTGTCAATATTCTATGTACACAATTAGTCCACAAAACATGCATCCTTTTACAATCAAACTATTGAAATCTCGAATATCTCACATCCCAATAGTATAAAATATGATATTTGAAAAGATTTTCTCCCTCTTCTGTATTGTTTTTTCTTTCACTCACAGTAGCACCTATAGGCTCGAAACGTATCTGATTAGTTTTTTTAATAACATTCTTATTTATCTATGTCGCGAGATACTGAAATCCACTTGGAAAAACTGCTAGATATGCATAACAGAAATCTTAACAAGTTATTTGCTCGACAGGGAGACGCGTAAATTGATGAATGCAGTATTCAGTATTAAAATTAAGCTTATCAAATGATAAACTATTTTCATAACAAGGAATACTTTGATTAACTATTCTGTTTCTTCTGATATTAGGAAATGGTGGCAATTGTGAATTGTGATCGAATTTAATACGCAGACGGACATACAGCTGGACCTCCGATAATTGTTAGGGTTCAAGAAAACTTTACTAAAGTACATGATCTTGCTTTACAAGACAAGAGGAGAAATTCCCTTCTAGCATACTGTCATAACATTTTAACGAAACATTTAGATAGGAAAAAGAATGTTAACGATATCCTAAAAGTAATTTAAAAGCTTTTTTAACAAGACTTAGGGAAAAGAGATAAGACACTCTTGATAAATTCTAAAGTTAAAAGTCGTAGTATAGAATGGAAACATCTTGGCCCTCTATGGCTGTAAAAATTGAAAGTACAAGCGGCTGCTGGAAAAGCTATCGCCTACTTTTTTTTTGAATACTCAAGGGATTAAAATTGCTGGAAGTAATCAAAAAAAATCCAAATACAATTGCAAAACGAAGTCACTACGTTAAAATTTAGTCTCTAATTTTTTTTCAATTTCTCTTAAACCAAAGTGCTTCTCAACAAACACATATTTCACTTGTTCCTCTGAAGTAAAAATGGAGTTCGCAGTACTCAACTTCCTGAACGAACTTTCGCTTATACAGGATGAGGCAGAACAATATGCTTATTGGAATTTGGCACCCGGAAGCGACGGTTGCTCCGAGGTGAGTGGGAGTACCTGCGAGAAAACAGGGCGTAAAATTGTAGCTTCGCTTTGTTTAGTTAGCATCATGGAATAGATGAAAGTGGAGCGCGCGTTTGTTATAAAGGCATACTTTTCTAATGGTCGCTCAATCATCGCCATGCAACGTCCATTCCATATCCATTTCAGTATTTCGTCCCGTGGTCGTATTCCTGGCCAGTAGTCGATTGTTTCACAGGTAAACAATTTCAGGCTAACTTGCCCACGAACAGCAAGGTCACCTCAAAACATTGATATGATAAGGTTTTCTGTTTTGCAATCCCCCCAGCGCTCTGTCCGCAAACATGCAACTGGTATTGGGCTGTCTGCTCGTTCTGTGAGACGAATCCTTCATGAAGAACTAAAATTTCATCCCTACAAACTGGCTGTTGTGCAGAAACTTCTTGGCATGCCTCACTACGACTTCATCGGCGTTCCCTTTAGTCACAACGTGTAACTGTTTGATGTGAACTGTCGCGAGATAGAATAATTGGTCCACTGTTTTTTGAAGAAAACGAACGGTTTCGGTGAATTCTGACCGTTATGTCTAGATGATTCAGGACTTTTCCTGTCAACACTCAACGAGATGGCTGTGTGATTCCCGCAGGACGGTGCCACGTGTGATTTAGCTATGTTAAGAAGTAATTATTATAGTACTGGTACTAGTAATTTAGTGAGAAGTATTGTGTTTATTCTTCAGACCCAGTGAGCGATTTCAAGAGATAATATTGTAACAATAGGTATCAGAAGTGAGGATTATCACCAGGTTTCCAGAAAATTCTATTGGAAATTAGAAGAGATAGAGCAAAACGCATTTCACTGTTGGATTTGTTATCAACTAAGGAAACATGATTATTTTTCTATAAAGTTCTAGAACGTTCCATTTCGAAAATCGAAGAGATAGTGAAAACGGACTTTACCATCGAATTTGTCATTAAGATAGAAGCCTAGAACTGAATTTTTGATAAGGTTCTAGAACATTCTATTTGAAAACTAAAAGAGATAGCGGAAAACTGACCTCACCATCGAATTGGTGATTAAAAAAGAGGCTTAGAACCGAATTTTCGGCAAAGTTCTAGAACATTCTATTTGAAAACTAGAAGAGCGAAAAACTGACTTCCCTATTGAATTTGTCAACAATAAAGAAGTATAGAACTAAATTTTTGATAAAATTCTAGAATATTCTATTTAGAAACTAAAAGGGATAATAAAAAACTGACTTCACCATCAGACTTGCCATTAAGAAAGAAGTATAGAACCGCGTTTTCGATAAGATTCTATGGTAAATACTAGACAGCAAACAGCTGAAATGAAGCAAATAAATAAAACATTGGCCGATTTTATGGAACTTGTAAAACAAAGTCTCCCTCAAGGAGAAGAAGAACGACGCCAAAAAGAAAAACCGGAAGACAAAGCACGTCACCAAGAAGAAAAACAGAAAGAAAAATCACGTCACCAAAAAGAAGATCAACGTCGTTTGAAAGAAAAACAGAAAGAAGAAGCACGTCACCAAATAGAGAAACAGCACGACAAACAACAAGAAAAAGAACGTCGCCTTAAAGACACATAATCTCCAGACCAAAGTCAATAAAATAAAGAAGCATGACCCTTCTGATAAAGTAATAACCACCAGACAGAACATCAAACTCTCAAGTTACGATGGTCAAACATCTTAGATAATCTACCAACGACAATTTGTAGCTGCCGCTACTGCAAATAACTGGAAATTCGAAGAAATGGCTACCGCGTTAGTAATTGCACTTCGTGGATCAGCACTAGAGTTTTTGCAAACTATTCGATAGAGAGACTATGAAATCCTTAGTGCTGGATTGGAACGAAGATTTGGAGACAGCATCGGCACCAATTATATCATCAGTCACAGCTCAAGTCAAGACAGCAGAGAAGTGGAGAAATTTTGCAAGAATATGGAACTGATCTCCGACGCCTTATGCATCTGGCTTACCCAGGAGCTGCGGAAGAATCCCGAAAAGAGCTTACGATCCAATATTTTATTGGTGTAAATACAGCTCATGTTGCGTATAAGCAAGTCTAGTTATTATAGTGAAGCATTGGACAGGGCTTTGGAAATAGCTTATAATGTGTCAAAGTCAAAAATAAGAGCTGTTACCATAGAGAAAAACAAGGAGACTGAAGCAAACAGTGGAGACAATGTTATCTGAAATTCATAAGAAACTAGATATGAGAGGTGATACTTCACGCTATAGAAGAAGTCAGGAAGAACTGAACACAAGAGGTGATATTTCACGTTATAGCAGAAATCAGATCATGTACTACAGATGTGGACGAACTGGACACACAAGAAAGGGCTGTCGGGTGGAATTAAGAAAGCACGTAAAGTGCTACAGATGTGCATGAACTGGACAGATGAGATGGGACTGTCGGGTGGAACTAAGAAGGCACATAAAGTGTTACAGATATGGATTAACTAGACACATAAGATGGGAATGTCAGATGCAATTAAGGTCTAGGTTACCATTCGGGGACCGCACAGAAAAAAAAACAGGAAAAACTGCAACAGTGCAATTTTAATTTCAAATATAGAGCATATAGACTGCATAACAACGTAGATGCCTTGTCAAGAAGACCATGTAATGAAGAATGCAAGCACAGCAAAATAGAACAGAGAGAAGGGTTTTCTATACGAAAAGTCACTTTTGACATTGATACAGACGAGTATAGGTCAGATGAAAAAAAATCAACTTCAACTTACAGGAAAAGTCAATGCTACATGTATTGCCATAACTATTGATTCTGATGCTGCAGTAGCTCTGATAAAGTCAAGTCTTGTTGATAAATTTAAAATCCTATCATTGTCCAGAAAAGTAACCTTAAGAACTGTAACTAGAGAAGCAGCTGATGTGATCGGAGAAATGCAATTGGAGCTTCAACTTGGAAGACTTAAACCATTTGGTGTCATTTGCTGACACAGAAGATGAGTTTATCGGATGGATTTTCTTTCGGCAACAAGCTTAACATTTTAAAATTAGGCACTCAAGAATTTATTTTGTTAAAGAACTGTAATACCGAACCAATCAGAAGTATTGCTGAATAAACAATCGTAATAAAGAGGATCACGAAGAAAATAATTTATGAAAAACTGGATGAGAGTTCTGAAGGCAACGTCGGATTAGTTCCACACTCCAATAGATCCTGTATTTACTGGTATCGAAGGCATTAGTCAATTCATATGACATCAATGCAAACTTGACAGAGTTCCAGCAAGGTGATAAAGTTTGGTTATGGAATCCACAGAGGAAGAAGGACAAATCATCTAAGTTCATGTCAGCATGGGACGGACCATATACTGTTCTGAAAAGAATCGATGACGTTGTTTATAGAATATAACGGAGTCCCAAGACTAAAATGAGAATAGTACATCCCCACAGATGGAATCCATACCACGAAGATAGAGGCTTAGAACCGAGAGATATCAAAGCTGATTGAGACGATCGGAATTAGGAGGGGGGTAGTGTTACGAAAGACTAAGAGAACTTATTGATCCTCCCTCATTAAAGAATAATATTCTGATGCGATGAGTCATCTTTTTTATAATGTGCTGAAAGGAATATTATGTCGATAAGTCATATTTCTAGATAAATTTCAAGTTTTATGCTAGTATATTTCTTATTATTTCTAGAAGGTTCCGTAGGTATATAAATAAGGATAGGATATGAGTTTTGTATAGTTGTATTCAAAAAGTGAAAATATTAAGAAGTTGTATTTAGATAGTTGTGATTTAGCTGTGTTAAGAAGTAGTTAATATAGTATTAGAAGTATCAGCGAAAAGTGTTAATTAAAATATTACGTCAAGCAACACAATTTTGCCCATATACACGAAACGGCCTTATGAAGTCAAGATAAAAATGTAAACACTAGGGGGAATATACGCACGGATTGCTTGGCTCCACGTTAAAAGACTTCCCCCATACCCCTTAGGCGGATTTATAACGCGACTCGACTGTAGTTGCATGATAATCAATTCTTCAACTTTTCTCTGCTTACGTAGATTGTTAAACAGTAATAAGACTATATTAAAAAATTTATCTTCAAATTTAGTTACTCCCCTTTTCTCCGCTTCCGAACGTCCTGCAAAGACTCTTCCACTTAAGATATTTTCATTAGTTTCTCTATTTTATCGCTTAATGCTTTTAAAGTTATTGCCAACTATTGGCAATTAGCTAGGTGTAACTTATAAGCAATAAATTAAAAGTTATAAGTAAAAGTAATGATAGATCGTGGTATTGTGACACAGTTTTGCTTTTAAAATAAATATCACTTTATGATATAGTAAACGATAGGTTACTTTCCATTTGCTTCACGAAATCACTATAGGTTTAAATTGCTATGCACGTAATTGATGCATATCGAATTGACGAGCCTATATTTTATTCCCCTAATTGTTAGACAAAGAATATACATGGTAGGACTAAGGCAGTGAAGAATTAAAGTTTAAATTCTATAAAATAAAAGACTAAAACCACTTCAAGAAATGACACGAAGAAGTAAAAAATAAATTTATTTCATTATTTTTAGTTTAGTCTTGACAACGGTTAGATCCAAAAGTAATGTTACACGAATGCATGAAAAGAGATAAAAAAATTTGAGATAAGAGGAATAATGCTCAAAAAAGCAACAGAATTCACCAACAGCTTTTATTTCTTAAAATCTTTAGAACCATTTTAAAATGTGAATATATTGCTTTCTGACTACTTTGCGTGGGGGGGGGGGGGGAATTGCGTCTAATTATCTCACCCATACCAAAAGTTCATTTTATCCCCCCTTGTAATATATATATATATATATATATATATATATATATATATATATATATATATATATATATATATATATATATATATATACATATATATATATTTGATTACGGATCTTTTTAGATGGATTTTCATACTACAAGGTGTAATAAAATTAGGAAAAAGGAATAATCCGGCAATTTCTAGACCTTCTGTCGTTTCATGTTGAAAATAAAAAAATAGAATTTATATAAAATTCCAAACCCTCTTTCATGGGCGTCTCATGAAGAAATTAACAAAGGTAAAATTAATTAAATAAATTAAGAACTCGTAGGAAATAAACCTAAAACCCTACAAACACAAACTAATATGAAATTTACAGTGTATAATAAGTCCGTTACAATATATATATATATATATATATATATATATATATATATATATATATATATATATTATTTCTTATGTTAATAATTCAATTATCACTTGATAATTATTACAAAGAGCATTTAAATATTTTAATAATATTAAAGTGTTTAACTTGTGCACCTATTTTTAAAAAAATAATAAAAACTGCAGGTCTGTACTTGTGTATTTGCATTAATAGTCAAAAAAACTTCATAACGTCATTATACTATGTTTGATATATTGCTGAATTGAGTATAAAAAGGACTTTCAAAATTTGTCATTAGAAAATGAGAATCGTATTTGAAAAATTAAGTTGATGATGATCGCTCGAAGACGAAACTTTAAATAAAAATAATCGTTAACGTCATTTTTGAGCTCGTTAAAAATCGCTGTAGAAAAGTTTTATTGGTTTCACTGTTTAATATTAACGCAAGAAAAAAATTGAATTCAAAATCTGAAAATTCTATTTTTTTTTTAATAAATAAATATATATATATATATATATATATATATATATATATATATATATATATGTAATGTCATTTCTGCGCATATCGATATTCGTTTGTCTGGCCTTCAAGGTCAAGGCCAAGGTTAAATTTAAGGCCACCTTAAAATACATGGTTTGATTTCCAGAAACTTTTGTAGAAAAAATTTTTCTCCCATCACTCTTAATTTCCGAATTATTGGTTCAGTCAAGATATGAGGACATTGGACCTTTAAAATGACCTCTAGATGTGATTTTACCCCTTATCTTATTCACACCGTTAGATCGGAAATTTTATCCGTGTTTCATTTCTGCAATAAAAAGTGGAGGTTTCAATTTAAAAAAATTACCTTGACCTTTCAATGACCTTGAAAATTTACCACAAGGTTAATGGTATTAATACAAATATAAATGGCCCCCTCTGTCCTTGACCTGAACCGATTTTTTTTTTGTAAATGGAGTATTTTAAAAGGTATTTGGGTCTATAGATTAAAATGGTTCACCCTGTATACATTTTTTTTTGCTATGTAAGCAAGAAATGTGGGAAAAATCACCGTTTGTCATTATTTTTTAACATTATTATGCTATTTTATGAACTATATAAAATAAAAAAGTATAAAATTTATTTAACAGTACTGTCTGTCTGTTACGAAGTATATTAAAAACAAATTAATTTATTTTACAATTCTAATCAATATAAATACAAAAATAAAGCCGCTTATTACCTTAAATTCCAAAAATATTTTAAAGCACACCACGCAATCGTTGCATAAAAAACATAAATATAATTTCAATTACGAAAATCTAAAATTCCTAGAAAACACGAAATTCCGTGGAACGACTGTCTTTATATTTCACAAAATAGCCATTATTAAAAAACGAATTAGGAGCCATAAATATGCCAATGAATAAACTGTCCTTACAAACCATATTTTAGAATAAAGGCATTCTTTAGATTACAACAATAGAAAAATTTAACTAACCAAAAATAATCCGAAAAGGGGGGTTCTTCGTAATGATTGAAATTTAACCAAAATAAAATACTCCTAAATCTGAGACAAAGCAAAGATATCTAAGCAAAATATATATTAATATACTCAAATGAATACAAATCTCTCCAAAACTATAAAAAAACATATTTTATACATAAAAAAGCAAACAATAACACCTTAATAAATCGCCTAAAGTATTTCATTCAGTACCAATTTTAACGTAAGTGTTGTCAGTAATGTATATATCGGGTGATTGTTATTTATTTTGTTATTAATTTTTACTTTGTGTTTTCTTAATTGGTATTCATTATATTCCTGTTAATTAAGTGAAAAACCTGTATACAAGGTGTCCGACGATTTGAACTATCAAATTGATTAAAAGAAAGGTAGGAACATAAATAGATACTTTAGTTCTTAGTTTTTGTACAATAATTAGTAAATACCAGAAAAGTTTTATATCAAAATTGGTTCTCTAACTTCTCTTAAAATGCCTCAAATCTTGACTGGAAACACACGTATAACTTCTTATCCTGTGGCGTGGTACAATAAAAGGTGATTCTTGATTTTAACGCCATCTAACTTGTACGTCATTGGTTGACGAACAGTTATTTGCTGTGTTTTTAATTCCTTATTTACTCTTCTTCAAAAATAGGATAACTCTTAACTAACCAAGGTTCAAGAGTTTTTGAGTTATTTGACCTCCATTAATAGCTTGTGCAGGCTCCTTAGTTAATTATTATCAATAAGACCAATCAATAGAGAAAAAAAGTGATCTGTGATAAAAATACTGTCAAGATACCGATTGTGCCATCACACTAAAAACAATTCCTAGTGATTTTTGGTTATGTTTTCCACTTTTTATTATGATCCATTAATTTAGTACAGCGCGACTTTCGCTAATCTTCCTACTCTCTTATGAGCTAATGGTACTAACTGAATTGTACGCTGTGTGCGAAGGGCTTTATAATATCTTAAATAATGCATTCCTCTGAAGTTACCAAAAAAAAAAAAGAAGAAAATGTCCTAAATTTACAAAAAAAAAATAATAATTAACAGTATTTTCAAAAAAGAACAGTTCGTCTCCAGTTATTAAATAGCAAATCTCTTTTTTTTATCTAGAGAGGTATAAAACCTTGCGTAGTTTGATTAAAACTCAAACTCAACGGACATAGAAAGATTTTATTAGTATGACTGAGTCAGATATAAATAATAATCTCTCAGATTTTTGGTCTTTTATTCATAGCAAAAAAACGCATTCGAGTATTCCAGCTACTGTGAACTACAAGAACAATTCCTTCTATGGGCCCCATAACATTGGCAAGCTATTTTAAAAGATCTTGCAGCTACCTGAATTTAATTCAACATATAGCTCGAAGCCAATCGACATTCCCACAGTTTCTCCCAATGACTAACCTGAAGTAACCTGTCCTTTTGTCTTAAGTTATCTTCTTCGCCCACATCTTAATTTGATGTTGGGAAATGGTATATTTCCGGACGCCTAGAAAGTTGATAAAATTTTCCCTATCTTTAAAAAAGATGATCCATGTCTGGTTAAAAACTATCGTGGTATTTCCATACTACGTATTTTTCAAAAGGCTTCGAAATTATATTACCAAAATTTCTATTTTCCAAAATCCAGAACAGACTATCAATTTATCAACACGGTTTCTCCTCTTATGTCTGCGAGGCCCTTAATGCCAGGAGCCAAATCGATGTCATCAACACTGATTTTAGCAAAGCTTTCGATCAGGTTGATCAATGTATTCTATTAAAGAAGGCATCTGATCAGGTTGATTTCTCTAATGCACTTCTTAGAATATTAAACTCCTACACTGTTACAAATAATTTTAAATTTAATGCAAATTTAATGTCCATTCTACATTAAATTTAATGATTTTGTATCAAAATGATTTTGTATCAAAAATTGTGAATAATTTACATTTACTTTGAATTTGAAGCAATTCATTTAAGTATCAATTCGTTTTGTATTAAATTTGATTAAATGGCATCTTAAATTTCATTAAAGTAACTGAAAAGATGTTTCACCTTCTGTACATTAAAATTAATTCGCATATACCCTAATACTAAAGAAATTTACATTATTATTCAATATACATTGCATGAGATTCCAGGAGATGGCGCAACTTGTATTGAACTTTTTATTTAGTATGATATAAATTGCTTAAAAGACTCAATTTGCTTATGGTGAGGTGTACATGTCTGCTCCGTAGTGACAGGAATCAGTGAGTTCGAAATTGGTCTAGATGGCGGACACTACCTGTGGAAAAGAAGTCTACCTGTTGATTTCAGACTTTTTTACACTCATATTAAGGTTGGTGCATTAAATATGTGACGACATATCTCAAATTCAATAAACACTGGCTGTATATTAAATGTACATAGTCATCTTAAAAAGTAATGACCAAACTTTAAATTTAATGTATGATTACATTAAATTTACTGGAATAAATTAATTTATATTAAAGGAAATTATACTTAATGGATTTAATAAACGTTTGTGAAATTTGCTTCCAGCACATTTACATTAAATCTAATGCATTTCCTTTTTACAATATACCTCCTAGACTGTGGCCAGTTCGTAGAAGGTGAGGGTTTCAGGTCAGATCAGATGCCAACGTCTGAGTGTACCTCAGAGTTCCAATTTGGGGCCATTCCTATTTAATATATATGTAAACGATCTTCTCGTGGACGGGGATTGCAAGAAAATGGCCTACGCTGACGATATCAAAAATTTTCACCGCATCAATGAAGTCTCTGACTGTGCGTCCCTTCAGACCATCATCGAAACAGTAGGTCAATGATGTGTGTCTAATAAAATCGATCTGAATATCTCTAAATGAAATGCTGTATATTTCAGTCAATTACTCAACTAGTGTTTCTACCTTGAGCAGGCTCGCTTGTGTGAAAGTTCTGGGAATGGTTTTTGAGGATAAATTCTCCTTTATTTCACAGATTGATCAGATGTGCAGTGCATCTCAATCATTGAGATTTATATTAAGAAATGGTAAACACTTTTCTCATTTATTTACATTTAAGTTATTGTATTACTCCTCCGTTATTTCCACGTTAGATTATGGTTCAATCACATGGGCTTCCGTATATAACTGCCACAAGCACTCTGTGGGATCTATTCAAAGGAGATTTCCGAAATATTTAATCTTGAACGGGGTATTGACCAAAAATTGATTCTGACCAGTTTTGAAGAGTTCCTTTAACCCTCCTACATGCAAAATGGATTGCACATTTTTACTCCAAAATAAAGAAGAAGTTCCAAAAAAAAAACTAAAGCGTTTAAAATTTCAATTTGTAAAAATGATTTATTTAATGAAGAAAATAAAGAATTAAAGTTATTTCTCCAATCGCATAATTAAGTTTGCAGTAAAATACTGCACATATCTAGAAAACTATAAGAACTAGAGGCACACTATGATTTTGCTATAAATTGTAACTATCCACCACAAATTTTTTTAAAATGTTAACTTCACTATTGGAAATGGAGGGGGAGAGGAAACTGTATATCAAGCATATTTTCACCAAATCTCTTAAATTATTTAAAGTAAAATTATGAAAAAAATAGATCTGCAATTATTATAACAAGCCCTTTCAAAGGATGCCCCACATGATTGTTCCATAAAAAAACTTTTGGAGCATATCAAACGTCCCCCCTTCCCGAAGTTTACGGAAAAATATTTTTAAGCACAAATGTCAGAATAAATGCAAGCTATTACTGTGCCAAATTTCGGCTTCAAAAAATTTAACTTTGACAGACAGACGTCACGAACTTATGGTTCTAGAGGCAGAAAATTCAATGCAGAATATCATTAATAAACATTTTTAGTCAGTACAACTCTGGACATAAAAAGAGGCATAAATTTTAAATATGTGAGCCACGACAGCTGCAAAATAGCGGGTATTACACGATTTTAGGGAACCCTACCTAGAAATATGGGATGGATCTGTCAAGTCTTGATCTCGAAATAGGCTTTCAACGATAGTTTTAGATAGTTCTTAATGAATCTGTAAATGGGGAGTTGGGAGATGAAAGAAACTGTTTTGATTTCTGAAAACATCAAGTTATTTAAAAATGCTGTTTTGAATAATGCGATCACCGAATATAGCGTGTTTTAATTATATCACAAATATATATATATATATATATATATATATATATATATATATATATATATATATATATATATATATATAGTCGTTTATTATATTGCGGAAATAAACAAAAACAAATATTTACCATTAAAAGTGGTTTTATTGTTTGATTAAATATATTTCAATTGTTTATTTATTATTATTTCAGCGGAAAATCCATTTTACAGTAGTTTACAATAAAAATTAGAGTAATACAGGGTGTCCGGAAAGGATCTCCTAACTTCTCGAGAGCATACAGGGGAGTTCAAAATAATCCTACTTTGTCATACAGATACAGAGCCCTAAAGGGGTACCCGGCGATTTATCTTATCGGCTCTAAGTTTTGAACAGACTTGTATAATTTAATGAAATTTTAATATTTTATAGAGGCCATAAAAAGCCATTAAACCATACTACAGTAGATGTTTTAGATCAGAGGGTTTAAACGGACTTGTTGCGCCTAATTTTTGACAGGTGTCATTTTACAGAACTGAAAACTGATTTTTTAAATAGTTTAATCATTTCTCATCAAAAAAGGTTATCTTAATTTATTTAGATAAAAGTGGCGGTTTTCGACATAAATCGATTTTTAAGAAAAAAACTCGAAAAGTGACTAATGCTAAACACAAACAGATACAAATCAGGTTGCTATTGTTAATACCTACATAATGAATTACTATTGACGGAACTTGTCAAAACCGCCTTCAAGTAAAAATAATTTAATAAAGTGGAAGAATATTCATACGGAGAGTATACTCATATACATTTAATTTACTGTGAAGCGCTGTTAAATTCTTCGAAGGCAAGAAGACTTTATGCTGAAAGATTTCCAGCTCGAACATTGCCAAGTCCAAAAACCTTTCAAATGGTAGATTTACGATAATAAAACGTAAACATCGTAGAACAACGGTTGACATGCGCACTACAAACTGATCAGCTGACCATCGACAGGACCGAACTTCGAAAATCTATTTAGTTAGTTTAGTTAGTCATAAATAGTGTGTGAATGAAGCAAGTTATTAGAGTTGCAAACTTTAATAAAAAAATAGGTCTGATCTAACTTTCTTGTTCTGGGACTCGCATCATATGAGTACAAATAATATCTGAAATGAAAAATTGGGTCAGTGTATGTACCGATGGGAGTTAGTTCAATTGTTTCTTATACTGTGAAAGTAAAATTGTGAAGAAAATGTGTCTTAATATTTGTCTAAACTACTTTCTTCTTGTTGGGTTGGAGTGATTGATTAACATTTTAAGGTCCGGCAATTCATTTTCTAAAAAATGGATGAACTTTTTTTCCTTATTTATTTCTTTACATTTTTTAAGAAAATATTGATACGAAATGGGTTTTTCAAAGGATAATTTTATATATTAATATTTTTCTGCTGTAATGGTGAAAATTTGAGTTGGGTAGAAACATCGGTTAAATATAAGCTGAATGAAGTTATGTATGAATATGGACATTGTGTTGTATGCCTGTCACCGTATCATCCAGAACTTAACCGGATAAAAAAGATTAGCAATAAGAAAAAACTCGTTGGCAAGTTAAAAAAATAATTCAATCAGCTTAGAAATTATAGAGCCAATATTCGATTCTGGCTAGAATAGAAACCTACTGAAATATTTTATGTATATTACAAAATAAAAATGCATTATAATCATTGTAAGTTATAGGTATATGTATGTTTTAAAATATACCAACTTCATTTTTAGAATACATTTTTTATTCATTCATTTAGTTTTTGTTTATGTAAGTAATGCGATATATTATGAAAAATTGCTTGTACCATTTTCTTAACATATTGATAATTCTGTAGTTTTATACGAATTTTCAGAACGTTTTTTTTAAAGCAATGACTGCCTCAAACTTCAGTTTATGTTTTGATAAACATTTAGAAAGTGCTAATATATATCATACTACATATTTTGGAAATTTAATGTGATACGAAAACACAGCCAATATGTAACTAAGATTCTGTTTAAAACATGTATTTTTAAGTAATATTTACAGAAAAAATGTAATTCACAGACTGTAAATTCAAAAACGTTGTAAAACAACACTATTTGTTTACTCTATGGAGAAAAAGGAAAATAATGGAAATAAGTTATGTACACATTTTTATTAAAAATATTATTGACCTGCAAACTAATTTAGAATTTTTTTTTCTTATATATTCTCCTTTTATTTCCCCGGTTTGTTTCTTTGCAATACCAAAAAAACTTATTTTTGCATACACAAATATAATACTGTTAATTAGTTTTCATCTTGGATTTTCTATTAAAACATGGTCAAATAAATGATTATTAAGGAATAAAAATCTATTGTCATCTTCCATAATTTTTAAACTCATTTGTCAAAAAATGTCAAAGAAATTAGGTTTTTTAGGCATCTATATAAATCCGTGTAAATCGCAAGCAACTCACAAGGCAAAATAAACACCAAAATGATGTTGAGCCGATACTGTGCTGTTTACGGATGGCGCTACAGAACAACTGACCGATCGAGTCGCTTATGTGCATGCCCTTATCTGACCACGATCCAAAAATATGATTGACGTCTAATGCAGAAACGCACTTTTTCGCCCATGATTTGTTATTTTTTGGCTTTAACAGCCGACAAGAGTAGGGGTCCATATTAGAGGTCAGTGGTCAACGCTGAACTAACGTTTTTAGCCCTCGATGGAGATAGATCGATTTGGGCCTGTTTTATGGACTCAAGGTCTCCAGACCTAAATCCCTTAGATTTTTACTTCTGGGGAGATCTAAAAGAATTAGTTCATTCAACACCAGTAAATACTAGAGAAAAACTACTAGCGAGAATAGCACAGCATTCTAACGTCCGTAATAATGCCGCAATATTATTATAACAGCGCAGCGGGAAAATATTCGAAAAATAGGAAAATGTATTGAAGTACGTGTAGCCCATATTGAACATTTGCCAAAACGTTTTCACTATTTTTGCATTTTAATAACATTGTAAATTAATTGAGCCCCGATCAACTCTGAAAGGTTTCTGGACTTGACAATGTTTGAGCTGTAAATCTTTCAGCATAACATCTTCTTGCCTTCGAAAGATGTAACAGCTCTTCCCCATAAATTAAAACACATCAGCACACCATGTGTATTTTATTTTTACTTAGTAAATTTTGAGTTTTTCACATAGAAACTGATTTATCTCGAGAACCGCCAGTTTTATCGAAATAAATAAGAAAACCTTTTTTGAAGAAGACTGGCCAAGATATTAAAAAATTAGTTTTGAGCTCTGTAAAATAACACCTGTCAAAAATTACACCCAACAGGTGTGGCTGCAAGTCTATTCCTGACTTCTCTGATGATCTAAAACATCTACGGCAGTATGGTTTAATGAGTCTTTATGGCCTCTATAAAATATTAAAATTTCATTAAAATATACAAGTCGGTTTAAAACTTAAAACCGATAAGGTAAATCGCTGGGTACCTCTTTAGGGCTCTGTATCTCTGTTAAGTGGTACTTTAGGACTTTATTTTTTCTATGACAAAGTAGGGTTATTTTGACCTCCTCTATATGCTCCCGAGAAATTAGGAGATACTTACCGGACATCTTATATAAATAAAGGTAAGCAAGATCAATGTGCCCTAAATGCATATTACAAGAAGGAAACAGTTTAAAAATGTATTCAGAGCATTTTATTTCTCAAATAGTCAACTTGTTTTAAATGCATTTTAAAGTAGTAAGGTATTTTAATATTTATTTTCATATTTGTACTATTGCTATTTTCTGTCCTGACTATATTGTTTAACATGCGCATCTTTTTATGTGGTATATTTTAATAACTAGTATAGTGCTTGATATTCACGAATAAATTAGTACACTAGGCAGTTATATTTTTGTTGTTGATTGGACTGATTGGTGAATAGTAGTCAGTGTGAGATTAGTCTTGGTTGTGTCTACTCTTAAAACACATACAGGCATTTCATACCTAGATGCAAGATAGATTTTCTGATTTGTCTAAAATTCTGATCAGGACAAATGTTGTATAATTTGGTTATTGTAAAATAATTATTGTAGAAATTGAAATCTCGATAACCACTATACATATTTTGAGAAACAAACGATTTGTTATTATCTATAACTTTGTGGTGTTCTATTTTTAAGAAGTAATAATGAAGAAAAGCCATTTTTCGATAATTGTTAACAAAAAAAGCATTTGTCGAAAAAATCCAAGATGCTGCGCCCTTTCGTACCCTTGAAAGAATGATTTTTAAAAAGAAAATTTCCTTTCGCATTTTACGTTTTTGTCAAAATTCAGTATTCCCGGCCATTTATAATTATAATGGTCCTCGTGCAAAGTCAGGACGAGCATAATATACAAAATTTATTAAAAATGTGTTCAAAATACTTATCATTTTTCGTGAATGATATTGAAATTAAACTTTGCTCCCTATTATAAATATTAATTCCTTTGATGTCTGAATCTAACTGCATTTTTCAATTTTTTCGATAAAATACCTATAAATTCCAATAAATTCACTTTACAAAAATATAGTTAAAATACTTCCATGAAATGATAAAATTAAATTTTATTTGTACATTGTTGATTTGAAATGACAGGTAGGTAAAGATACATCAAACAAATCTAATCCCGTTAATCTTTACACCTGGATCTACCGCCTTTCATCGAGGAGGTTCGTTTGAATGTTTGATTACCTTTAAGTGGCATAATCAGTATTAATGTAAACAATAAATCACTTTGTTTGATCAACAGATTACACAAATGGAGACATGGATTTAACGACATTTTCTATTATTAATTACCGACAAAGATTTTATATACTGTTTCGATATCGTCTCGCATTTTTGGCTAGACTCTCTCCAAAACGATAAAATTGACAGACGCACTATTGTATACGATTGCTTTTTTTCGGCAATTTAATAATTACTAATAATGTCACTCTCTATCAAAATAGTTCAGTCGTCCTAGCTTTAAAATAAACCAAAAAAGAAAGAGTTTGTTCCACCATTCTGATAACGAAAAAATTCAAAAATTTTTACGAAAAATGAAGGAAAAATAATTCGAACCACTGGCGAGTTATTAGGGTGAAATGGAGTGGAAAATGTTTGTAATTGTAGGTAATAAAAAAATCTACAACTTTTGTAATTGCCGTTTTTAACATAACCTCAACATTTTCAGAGAAAAATGCGAAAAACGATAATAATTTTATCTTTCTTTACAACAAAAATAATTGGCTGGAATTCGACTAAAGTATACTTTTTGATGCCCCAAATAAGCTGTATTTTCTTTGGGCCAAAACATTCAACGGTTAATTTTTTGTGAATTTATTTTTAAAAACTAGAAATTTTTAACTACAATTTATCTTAAAAATAATTGTTCGACAGAGCTTGGGTTGGGTTCATTTTTTTCGTTTCTACTTCTGCTTTCAATAAAGATGTACATTACTGTTCAAAATAATACGTTTTTCGTTAAGTTTTAACCACTCTTATTCTTAATTATTTGTTCACAAATTTTACTCATCCTTTTGAGTAATTTGCCGAATTATTCGGAGTCCAGTGACTTCCATTTGCTTTGTAAATAATCACACAACTGTGCTGAGCTCGATGGACAACGATTCTTCACTTTTCGGTCAAGTTCATTCAGTAGGAGAAAGATCTGGCGATTGTGATGATCATTTCATAATTTGCAGTAGTTTTTCGTTTCGTTTTTGCTCTAGGAACCCCTGACATGATTTAGATCAATGTTTAGGGTCATTGTCTTATTGAAAAACAAAATTTCGGCCAAATAGATTCATTCCAGAGGAAATCACGTTTTCTTGAAGAATTTTCATATAGCATTCTTTATTCAGTTTTCCGTCAATTTTAATCATATGGCCGGACTTATTATTACTAAAGCATCCCTAAATCATCACGCTACCACCACCATACTTAACAGTTTGCACAGTACACACTTCTGAAACCCGTTCGTCTTTTGATCGGCGCACAAAAATACATCTATTAGATCCAAAGATCTGAAATTTGGACCTAGTCTTTTAACTAATCTCAGTTTTTTGACTACTACGCATCTTCTCAGCCCAGCAGACATTAAACATTTTTTTTTAAATTGTTATTAACATTGCCTTTTCTCGTGTTTCATTTAAAGTAGCGGCAATTTGAGGTGCAGTTAAACGTCGATTTCATTTTGAAAACATTAAAACGAAGTTATCTTCCTGCTTTGTTGTAGATTTGGGACATCCAGATCTCTTTCGGTCTTGATATTTTCCCAGTAGCTGCTTTTCGTATAAGAATATAATGTACTCTTTACATGAAATGCCGACCTTTTCTGCAATTTGGCGAATAAAATATCCTTCTTGCTCAAAGAACAGATAGCAACCCGCTGTTCAAGAGAAATCCGTCTCATTTCTGTCATTTCATGCGCTTATCAACTGTTGTAATTATCACATGAACATCGCAAATAACATTGAACTCTAAACTAATAGTTTTTGAAATAATATGCCCATAATGAAAAGATTAGCCTCTACTCAATACAAGAACAATGACTAAAGTCGCCAATTCTTAGAAACCAACAACTAGCAGTGTATCAACCTTTGTGGTCATAAAACATGTACCTATGTCAGTTGTTTTTTTCAAAATAAGGAACAAGTGATAAAAAATTAGTAATTTTGTTCATTATTGTTATGAGCACGGTCGTAAAAATAGTAAACTCCAATAAAAATAGGGTATATATATATATATATATATATATATATATATATATATATATATATATATATATATATATATATATATACTGTTCATATATATTTTTTCTTAAACTGTCTGAAAGGAGAATAAATATAGGCAACTAGTTAAACACGACAGTAAATAGATTAATTTATTTCTTACTGAAATCTTAATTTTTTCAGAACTAGTTTTGTTTTGCTTATGATTATAATTTGTGACATATATATCCACAAACAAACGTTTGTATATGAAACTCAAAGATGAAAACCTAGAGATAAAGCCTTTTTCACTGGGTACCTATAATACAAAAAGTATTTCACGCCTAAAGCAAATAGGTTTTAAAACTTTATCTCATTAATTAATCTCATTTCACAATATAAACAAAAAAAAAACAAGATAAAAATGCATCTCATCATGTTTTTTAACCAACAGTTTATTTACCAATAAAAGTTAAATATCCCCTTTTTTAGCAGTAAAATGTAATATAACCTAACCTTTCAAACATAGACGTCAGCCTTTATATTGTGTGATAAAATTAAAAGATAAGGTCCCAGTCGCATAAAGAATACCCTTTGTATTACGGATACCGCGGAAGTCATTATATTGTTGTAATATGACCTGTGTGTTGTATTCAATTCAATTTATTCTCATACATATCATATAATGGCACGTATTATTTACTATATATACGCTTGATTAAGTGTGAGTTTATAATGTATTAATAATTAATAATTCAGATAATAACAATAACACAATGTTTATGTGAACACATTTTTTTAGAGAATGGAATACATCTCTCGCACTTCTACTACTTGGCAGATTAATCTATCAACTGCTGACAGAGATTATTTCATTTTATAGATGCGACATGTTCGGCGATGCCTTTGAAGTTGAAGGATCTAATTTTTATAACCTTGCTTGTCTTTTTAAAAAGAATACTACAATTGCACTGATCGTAACGATAAAAGTAGAAATGCTAACCTAAATAAGTGTTGGTAATTTTTTTTTTGTGATATTTCTAATTCGATATAAGAAATAAGTTATTTGTCTTATTGTAAGTACCGAAATGTTATTAGATAACTCTATACAGGGGCGGATCCAGCCTCTTTCTTTGGGGAGGGGGGTGATATCACAAAAGTGCAGTATGGCAAGCAAAAGAAAGTTGTCAACGGAGGAGGAGGGAGAGGCACCAACATTCCCATTTCTAATGTAAAAGGCAGAATCGGGTCTATTTTTCTGAATTTGAAGCTCTTGAAGAGGTGGGGGGGGCGATCACTAGAAAAAACAAGTTGCCGATAGGGGGGGGGGGGTGCGAGCAGCATACGCATTCGTAGTATAAGAGGCAGAATCGGATCTATTTTCCTGAACTCAAAGCTCTTGGGGGGGGGGGGGGCTATTGCAAGAAAAATAAATTGTCAATGGGGGGGAGTACCAGCAGCATACACATTCCTAATATAGAAAACAGACTCGGTTCTATTTTCCTAAACGCAAAGCTCTTGGGAAGGGAAGGGGCGATCGCAAGCATACACATTCCTATACTCTATTCAAAAATTAGAGAGAATAATAAAACTGTTACCGAAACCTCCAACGTACCTGCTCCAATGCCACAGGTAACTGAGAACTGCCGTAAATCTAATTATATTTAAATATTATAAGGTTTTATAAATTTACTGCAACAATAAAATTTTTGATAGTTCAATTTGATTTTTGTCAGTGAGTAAAGTACACCTTACAGTGTGTCCTTAGTGATTTATCTTGTTTGTACTTGTTTTTATATATTATTTAAGATTAGTGAGATACCCAACAGATATGGCTTCCACATTTATATTTATTCCAATATCGTTAAACCAGGGCATTTTTTCCTCAATGAAAAACTTATTACGATGAATGTTTATGACGCCTTAAGATATTAATATCTAGATAATAATGTTAAAAGCTCTGTTGAGACGTGTTCCAACATGACAGGAGTTGGAAAATCTACTATGTACAGAATACTGATGGAGAAAAAGACGACTGGAATTGTTAGTACTCCCAAGCCATATTCGATCACAGGCAGACGAAAAACCTCGTTGGAAGAGGAGAGGTAAACTGCAATAAAAGGAATTGTACATACATTTTATTATAAGAAGTTGATCCCAACAAAATTCTAACTAAAATCAATGATGAAGATCGGTACTTACCTGAAATTAAAAGAACTGAGCTCTGGAAATTGCTCAGACAACGTAATTTTTGCTGGGAAAAACCAGATAGGAAATCTGTTCTTATAGATCGTCCGGAAAATGTCCGTTGGAGAAGAAAATGTCTCTCTCAAGTAAAAGGTAGAGTTGATAAAAATAACACAACTTACAAAATTAGTACTTTCACTGAAGTTTTGAAAGATTTTTCTGAATAAAGTTACTGCAGAAAGTTGGAAAAAAATCCATATAAGAAAAGAAAATGTGGAAACTCGATCTCATGATCGGTGAGATATAGGAACCAATTATAATTAATTTGAGCGAAGATAGCTTCACTGACTTTAATTACGAATTAGATACGTAATGTTTACCAGCGTTAACATAATTTATTATTTAAATTTTACATTTGAAGCCTTTCTAGTGTTTAATTGTAATTCTGCAGATGGTTTAAGAAATAAATAAATTGAAATGTCAAATGTCCTAAAAATGTTTTTAATTAATAATAAAATGACCGATAGCCCCAAAAAAATTTTAATATTATATGGACGAATTTATTTTTCTATATATGTTTAATTTCTTGTATTTTTGACAATGGGTATTTTGTAAGTATTTAAATTATAACTTTTGAGAATTTTTTGAAAGAAAAAGGCTACGTTTTAGTGTGAATGTGCCTAAAACGATTTCTACGCCAAAATTAAAAATAATAAAAATACAGTTGTGATTTGTGTTAAATATGTCACAATTATCTATATTTTCTAATGTATATGAATTAAGAAATCATAACAAATAAAATAGTATTATAAAAACTTTTTATTTTAAGTTAATTACCGAAATAATATTCTATGCCATAAATACTTAGTGATAATAAACCTCCTTCCGATGCCTATGACAAGGATTAAAATCCTTTTTAACACTTCATACATCCAAATATCTATTGTTATCCAACCCAAATGGTCCGTTATTATAGACCGGTATTTTTGATTATAAAATTTCTAACCCATTCCTATGAAAAATATATGCCTAACATATTTTTCCAAAGACACCGAACTAAAGAACACAGGTAGTTTGCGAAGAAAAAAAAAGGGTAAAAAATTATTTATTACTCTCTCTAGTTCATTAATAAACTATAGTAAAAGAGGCAAAATCGGGTCTATTTTCCTGAACTCAAAGCTCTTGGGGGGGGGGGGGGGGCGATGGCCCACTCCCCTTGGATCCGCGCCTGACTCCTATATTTTTTGTCAGACATATAAACAAGTATTTTTATGTTAAGTTACGGTTGAACAGGTTAATATTATTTGTTAAATTTTAATGGTTTGGACAACCACATTACATTTTTGTTTTTATTGTTTCTGAGAAGATTTAAATTCTTACTTTATGGCGATTTTAGTGCACTTAAAAAGAGCTATATTTTGTTTCTACTGTTCAACAGTCATGACAAGCACTGGAAGCTTACAATTTTTGAGAAAAAGAATTAAATATAGTAATCTTACGTAAGAAACATAAAATATGAATAGAAAACGATCCGACGAAATGTAACAATAATGTTAGGTTTAAACCAGTACAAATGTAACAATAATGTTAGCTTTAAACCAGTACAAATCCTCATTGAAATGAGGTCTTGACGGGAACGTTTTTTGACACACCTACAAGATGAAATAATGTGTGCTGCAAATAATGTAATTGTGCAAGGAACTAATGTCAAAAAAAAACATTGTCAATTTTTCTTTCTGGCTAACCTGGCAGTTTTGGTACATACAGAATAAACTTCGCTAAATCGTAAGAAAAGCACTTATTATGTTGTGTTTGTTGTATGGCTATATACATACACTACGGTGCAGTACTGAGCCAATAATTTGTAATATTATTTAAATACTTATATTGGAAATTAAAAATAGTTTTAAAACTTAATCATCACATAGCATTTATTATCAAGTATTTAGACACTCCAAATTTTGAATTACAATACTTTTTAATAAAGTTACGTTCTAGTAGGACAATGATCTAAAATACCCAGCTTGCTTATTTCTCAGGACTTTCAGGTATTGCAGTGGCCAGCACAAAGACCTGACCTAGACCCAATCGAAAATTTGTGATCGCAATTAAAACATGCCACCAAACTACTGAAAGAATTTTGTAAGAAGTATGATAAAACGATTATAAACCATTAAAAAAGTTAGACTCATAAATAAATTATTAGCAAGTGTAACAATTGAGATATTTGGCTTTGTGCAAAAGTATATATATATATATATATATATATATATATATATATATATATATATATAACCACCAACCGTTTTAGGATAATATGACATGCATTATTTTTGTCACTTTAGTTGGAAGGTAATTTTTGTTATTCTATTTTTAAACATTTAGTAGTAAAATGTGTTTATCAAAAACATATTTGTTCCAACAAATATTCATTACTATAACACTACTAACTTACTCACCCAGGTAGGTGTCCGTAGCCATTTTGTGATACGAGATTTTAAGAGCTTTTGTTGTCAAGATGCAATGATTAATAACTGGTAAAGGGAATTGTAAAAGTGAAAACCTGAACTTTCTTAGAAATAAAAAAATTAATAAATAATTTTTTCGATAAATAATATTCAGTGGCGTGCCGTGATACATGTCATATAATTATTGTGTTTTTATATATATATATATATATATATATATATATATATATATATATAAAACTAAGATATATCTTGGGGTATTGGTTCTGGTGAAGGCTATCAAAAGTGAAACACTTTTTTAGCTACTCCAAGCTATTTATTTTCTTCGTCATAACTACAGTATAAATAAAAATACTCTTATTTACTCTTGGGGTTTGTCCAGAGCATTAAAAGATCTAACAACTTAAAAATGATTGTAGGCTTAATAAGAATTCATGTGCCCTTTCCGAACATTGTCACCAGCTATGTTAACACAATAAACAGTTTCTTTTAGTTTGGTATCATTGAAACAATTACTTGCACCTTCTTATCATATAAAAAATTTTGTTTTGAATTAGTAAGTAATTAGAACAATTTAATAGTTTAGTTAACTAACTAGATGTAAACTGGGGCATGATTAATCAATAGCTTAAACCGAAATATTTACAATTGTCAAATAAACAAAATTGACATTGATTGAAAAATTTTATTTTTTAAAGAAAAAGATATAAAAATCTAAAAACAACAATCAACTCTCAGTTTATACCCTGAAATTAACTATAAATTTTAAATAATGTTTGTCAGTTTACCGAAATGTTGTAATAACGTAAATTAAGATTCTGTTTTTTTTTTTCATTTTAGTCATTTAGATATAAACCATTAGCATTAAGTATTTAATAGGAATTTTTAAAAAATGCCCATGTAAATAAAAGAACTATTTTTAATATTGTAGCCTTGACGAAGAAAATATATTTCCAATTTCTTTATTAGCTTCTAAGTCAGTACAAAAGACTATAAACTTCTATTTAATGTACAGATCATATATGAGGCTTAACTAATTATGAACTTAATCTAAATATAATATAATGGAGTTTTCTCTGGTGAGTGTCCTTCTGGTGGACGTTTGTTCCTATTCGTCTGTGAGTTGTTGCCTGGGTCCTGATTCTGTTTAGTTCCTGTGACCTCCTTAAGCCTGAGTCTCTCTCCACATGTCTTTTAGGGCTGCCTGGAACTGAGTCATCATGTGTTGCGTGATCCTGTGTACTTTGTCGTCGAACTCTGTGTTTGTGGAAGGTGTCCCGATGCGGTGCACCCCGTGTCCTGGGTTTGAGGGGCTGAGGTCCTGATTAGTGGGTTGTGGTCTGCTGGGACATTTCCTGTAGGATACAGGATGTGCTCCTCCACAGTTGGCGCATTTGGGTGGTTCCTCTTTTGGTTTTTGGCATTCTGACCAGTGATGATCGTTGCCGCAACTGACGCAGCGTGGACTGGCTCTGCAGTTTTGCGCTGCATGCCCGAACAGCTGGCAGTTGTAGCACTGAAACATCTTGGACCTCTTTTGTTGTATTTCTGGTCTGATTCGGTTTCCCATTATTTCCCTGGTGTGAAGGATGTGACTTTCACTCCTTGGCATGACGGCAAGCACCATAGCCATAGGTTTCTTGTCTTTGTAATGCCATCGGATAATTTTTAGGGGGTGAAAGCCTTTTGTGTGCAGGTCGCTGATGATCTGGGCCTCACTGATTGACTCTATGACTTCTTTCAGGATGAAGTGTAGTGGTTTTTGGTCCTCGGGGTTGTAAGTATGGAAGGGTTTTCTGGAGTCTTCCAAAAGTGTTCGTAACTGTTTATGTGCTTCGGCATCTTTGATGTATATTTTGACGCCTTCTGGTATGCTCTTGGCGTAATCCAGTTCGATCTGGTTGTTTCTGCAATTTTGGAGAATTTCACTATATGTTACTTTTTCCCTGAGGACGATTGGTGGTATTTTTGGGGGCGATTGCGTGGTCTCCTCGGTGTTTTGAGTGTTTTGAGCTTCATTCGTATTGGTTTTCTTTTTACGCCTCCTTCTTTTTCTTTTCTTCTTGTTTTTGTGGTTTTGGGATTCGTCA
The DNA here is from genome assembly GCA_034092305.1 of Diaprepes abbreviatus. NCBI lineage: Eukaryota > Metazoa > Arthropoda > Insecta > Coleoptera > Curculionidae > Diaprepes > Diaprepes abbreviatus. Next base: position 61,404 of record JASJET010000343.1, on the reverse strand, counting down.
TCGCTCTGCATGGCGTCGGAATCCTTATTGTCAATGTTGTAGACTTTTTCCATTGTTTTCATTCTGGCTAATAAGTCCTTGGACGTGGCCTGTAGTTATGCATTCTCTTCTTGAATCTTCTTTATAATTTTAGAGCTTTCTTCTAGCTATTTTTTCATGTGGAGTATTTTCTCGTCTTTTTGTTGTGTTGTGATCCTCAGTTGATTTTCTAGTTCTTTGATTTTTTCTTGAAGACAACAGGTGTCCAGTTGTTGTCCTAAGGGCTCAGCCTCGAATTTCTTTCTTTTATTTTCTATTGTGGCAATAAACTCTTGATCGCTCATCTGTTCGAAATTCATCTTGTGTTTATCGGAGTTCGTAGCGGTGTTAGCGCTGCGGCTGCTCTGTGTCATCTGAAGAAAATATATATTTTCGAAAGCTTGAAGTAACTAAAAAAGTTTTATTTGTGATAGCCCTCACCAGGACCAATACCAGAAGATATATTCTAGTTTTTATTGTTTAACTAGTCGGTTAAGAAACACAATAATATGACATTTATCACGGCACTCTACTGAATATTATTTAACGAAAAAATTGTACAATTATTTTAAAATATTAATATTTTCTTTCTAAGAAAGTTCAGGTTTTCACTTTTACAATTCCCTTTACCAGTTATTAATCATTGCATCTTCTGCTATATATATATATATATATATATATATATATATATATATATATATATATATATATATATATATATATACTCAAAATTAATCATCATATAGCGTTTATCAGTTTGCAGTGAACACACAAATAAGAAAATATGAAAAATTATTAAGTCCCTTCTGCACAAAGCCAAATATCTCAATTGTTACCCTTGCTAATAATTTATTTACGAGCCTTTAACTTTTTTAATGGTTTATAGTCGTTTTATCATACTTTTTACAAAATTCTCACAGTAGTTTGATGGAATTTTTTCCCATCCTTTTTGGACTCGATCCCATAATACATTTAACGAAGGCAGTGCACAGTCATAGTTATTTAGTAGACCGTTTTAATTGCGACCACAAATTTTCAATTTGGTGCAGGTCAGGTCTTTGTGCTGGCCATACCTGAAAGTCCCGAAAAATAAGCAAGTTCTTTACTATTTTGGTTGGGTATTTTAGATCACTGTCCTGGAACGTAACTTTATTTATCGGATTAGGTATATTATCCTCAGTTTCAATCAAATTGTGTTGTAAAATATCTATACTCTATGCAAGAACTAGAGAAAATAATAAGTCTGTCACCGAAACCTCCCATGTACCTGCTTGTGTCGCAGGTAACTGAGGACTGCCATAAATCTAATTATATTTAAATATTATAGGCTTTTATAAATTTACTACAACAATAAAAGTTCTGATAGTTCAGTTTAATTTCTGCCAATGAACAGAATACATCTTACAGTGTATCCTGATTGATTTATCTTGTTTGGACTTGTTTTTATATATTATTTGAGATTAATGAGATACCCAAAAGATATGGCTTTCACCTCTATATTTATTTCAAAATAGTGAAATCAGGGCTTTTTTTCCTCAATGAAAAACTTATTACGATGAATGCTTATGATGCCTTAAGATATCAATATCTAGATAATGTTAAAAGCTCTATTGAGATGTGTTCCAAAATGACAGGAGTTGAAAAATCTATTATGTACCGAATGCTAAATGAGAAAAAAACGACTGGAGTTGTTAGTGCTCCCAAGCCACATTCGGTCAGGAGAGATGAAATCTGCAATAATTTATTATTAGAAGCAGATCCCAACCGTCGACAAAATTCTAACCAAAATCAGTGAAGATCGGGATTTACCTGAAATGAAAAGAATTGAGCTCTGGAAATTGCTCAGAAAACTTAATTTTTACTGGGAAAAACCAGATAGGAAATCTGTTTTTATAGATCGTCCGGAAACGGAGAGGGAAATATCTCCGAACAATTAAGCAACATTGCTAATATATATATATATATATATATATATATATATATATATATATATATATATATATATATATATATATATATATATATACCGAATAATAAGTAAAACATTAATACATTCTTGAGTTACTTTATTTCTCAGTGGAGACACCTATTAGTATGCTATACTTGTTTAAATAATACAATTAGAAAAGGACAGGATATTATGACTATAAATAAAAGAGGCATCTAGCTCACCCAAAAAATGGGGCATGATCTCACCTTGGTATTAGGGCGAAATCTCTCATCAGTGAATCTGTAGTTCTCATGTTTTTTTTGTGTAATTCATTTTCTCCTTCTTCCTCTCTGCGTTAGTTTGTTTTTTATAAGTATACGAGCCAACCAAAAAAGAAAAAACTGGATTTCAAAGTTATATTTGAAAAAGGAAAAAAATAACATGTTCCTAAAAAAAAATAAATGTACATGTTGCGAAGGTTCCCTTCAGTAGCCAGATCACTCCACGTCTGATCACGGAAATTACCCGCCGCCAGACTCAGGTAGTACTCGGATGGGTGACCGCTTGAGAAAACCGAGTGACAGTGATTGGAACCTGATGCGACATTAATCCAAATCATTACATTACGAGAAAATATACCAAAGTTATATAGATTTTTTGCCTACAGAATAACAAATTTTAACAATTACAATGGAAAAATGGGATCTCTTATATTTGTTGCAGAATTTCGATCCTGGATTTATTTCTTTTCATTCGTGAAATAATGAATACTAGTTTTATTTACCAAAAAAGCACATATATAACAAATAATTCTGAAAAAAATATTTTTGCCTTTCCTAACCTTTATTATTTTCACCAGTATAATAACTATTACTGTATTACATTAAAAATACTAGGTCAGTAGATCATTAATAACGCAGACTTCTTAAAAAATATAAATAACTGATAGTAATAATATTTGGTTAATTATCGTAAACTTTGACAACGATCTATGTTAATCAACCGCTGTCAATTATAAACTATGATTAAGATCCGGCCGCCTTCGGAGGTTTTTCTTATAGAATTGGCGTTGTTGTAAAAAATAACCATGACTGAATTTCTTATCTAAACAATTTATCATTTTGATTAGAATATTCAAAATAAAAGCACTTAAATGTGTTCAATACTTAATATACCGGGTGACAGTGAAAAATGAATGATTTTCTAATTTCAAATTCAAAAAATTTGATATTAAAAGAATACTGTGTATATTATGGCGAAAATAATTTAATTTTAAAATCGTAAGATAACGTATGAGCCACAAACACAACTTCTTCACGACGAAATAGTCACGCAATCTCACAGTACATTACATGACAATCTTGCATTATCAGTTCACGCACAGCATCGATGATTTCTTGTACTACAGCCAATTTTGGACGATCTCTACACGACTCGTCCGTGAGCGAACGACGGCTACGATTGAATTCACTAAACCAGCAATATACAGTGGTTTTTACAGATGCTTCTTTGCCATATAAAGAACTAAGTTGAGCGATACACTCTTGTTGCAATAAACTACGTCGAAATTTTTGAAAACTAATCGTCCGAAAATGTTTGCGAGTTAATTCCATTTTTGGGCTGAAATGAAATGTTAGGACTAATGTAAACAACAAAAATATTGTTCATATGTCAAAAAGTTCTGACTACGTATACCGTCTAAAATGTCAAACTATACAATCGATATGTCAGATGACACCTAATAACGCCAATGTTGCCAGTTCCCGAAAAACAATGCACACGTAAATTATTCGTTCATGGTAATACTTGAACCTGACAAGACAGCCATGTCGAATAAAATCTCGATTAAATAGGAATCGTATTCTCAAGTAACAATGAGGTTAATTATTTTTCCTATTATTAAGTAATAACTTTATAATTTATTTGTTTTCCTTTTAGTAATAACGTTTATTAACCGCGGGTCGTGTGTAATAGTTAATTGCCCACCTGTTGTTCACTAAAACAATAATAATTTGTCAACATACGAATAGTTAGTTAGTTTACGTTATACTTGTCACTTGTCAAGCAAGTTTACATTGGTTAAAATACCATATTAACAATTTAATACTAAAAACATATTAAATTAACTCTGTTGTGTCTCGTTTCTCTTGGCTGGGGACGTCCTGGGCGTACGAGTAGTATTGTTTGTCTATTTTGGACATCCAATCTGAAAAAATGAGTTATATCTATAACGCAGAGGAAGCAGAAACGGCAGAATCAACAATATACAATATTTTTCGGTAAACCTTTTTTCATTAATTATATTTTACTCTTCTTAACCGATTTTGCGTAAAATAAGACAAACTGCCTAAAAATTAATACAGTTTTGCCACTCTAAACTTAAAAATTAGAAAATAATCTTGTATCATGAACGTAAAAATAAATTCGCAAACTGAGTCAAAGTTGAATTTTAAGAAAGCTGTGTATACAATTATCAATTATTGTAGACAGTTTAGGTTATCGTTTGGACAAGTGGAGTAGCCGATAAGTAAACATCACTTGAAAATGTCTAGCTAAGATGTTCGGAAAACATCGTGAAGATTTTTGTACTGACAAACGAATTGAAAATCGAAAAAGCATCAATGGCCATATATTTTTATTAACGTTTCGGTTACTACATTGTGACCTTCATCAGAATAATTAAAATCTATACTAAGGGTGCGGGAAGAAACCGCTTAACAGAGTAATGTTTGCAACGATATATGTAAAAAATACCTGCAAATATCCGGTGTCTGCTTCATTATCTCACACCTTCACACAGAACACAAGTTAAAAACATGCATTTTGACAATATCACTGATTTTTACGCTTAAAGTAACTTATAATTTTCTATGCGATTTGCATCTAGACTGTTGGGTGGCCGTCCTAGAACCATATTTCCGACATTCTCAATATACTCTGGCACAGTTCTGGCGGCATGATCACGGACATATTACTATATGCTATATTAGCACAAAGTTATTGTTCTCAATAAATTCCACTTAAGGTAAACCATATTCTTCAAGGATTTTCTCGATATACCAGTCAGTATTCATCCTTAAATTGACCGCAGTGAGCTGCATGTGACCCTCCTAACTTATTATATCACCCCACCACCAAAGTTAAGTTTTTTTTGCAAGATTATATTGTACCAAACATTCCCCTGACCTTCAGTATACTCGACTACGCCCAACAAGCTTCCATAATCGTCCGTAAAGAAAAACTTTTACTACTGATGTTCATTCTGGTTAGCAAATTGTAACCAGCCGATTTTGGAACGCGGGAGAAGCCGAGGAAATTTCACGGGGCGCTTAAAAGTTAAACCAACCTCCTTATGCCTGCTTACTACTATTTTGAAAGATTCATTGATATGCCTTGTATTCATTTTTTATATTCGATGCTGCAAGTGCCCGGTTTCGCAAAGATTAAACTTTCAAATATTGGTAATTGTGTTGTACATGTTTACGTTCTTTATAATTTCCAATCTCATTGTATCCTTTTACCAAACGAGATACAGTCCATTAATTGATCCATGCAAGATGATATTGTTTGTCTGTATCCCTTATTGGCTAAACAAACAATCTTTACAGTAATAACTAAAATTTTAGATATTAAAAATAAAGTACTCAATGTCATTCTTTAAATATCTATGTTTATATATATATAAATATATATATATATATATATATATATATATATATATATATAATATATATATATATATATATACATATATATATACATATATATATATTATATATATATATATATATATATATATATATTATATATATATATATATATTTTAATTTATTATTCCTTATTCAGTTTACCAAGTTACCATTTTTCTTCTTCAGGTAGTTAAAAAAATATATACAGAAAATGTATTTCCTGTAAACACAACTCTGGTCCTTTCTTCATGTGCGTTTCGACCAACTAATGACCTCATCAGTAAAACTGTAATGAGCCAAGAGTAAAATTCATAGGAGGCAAATGTATATATAAAATCTAAATTTCAAGATGTCTAGGACACACACACACTGACAGTATTAGTCTAATTTCAAAATGAAAGATGTCATTTTTATACAGTGGTTTTACAAAAAAATCCTTGTCTCATAATGTACGCTTCAACTGATGTGTACACATGTTTCAGTATTAATCGTTACTTTTTATTCAACCTTCATATTGAAAATCTAAAGTATAGAAAATTCAAATATATATATATATATATATATATATATATATATATATATATATATATATATACGAACAAAATACTTTATAAATTTTTTATTAAAATACTTTTTCTTTGTACAAGTTAATGTAAAAAAATCTAAGTAAGCTTTTAACAGACTTCAGTTTAACTAAACGTGGGAAAATTTTTCGGAAACTCTTCATAATATTATTTGTCAATAGAAGTTTCATCATTTGTTATGGGCGCCACTCATATTAGGAGTCAAATTACAACAGTATACCTCCAGGAATTAAGTAAATTCTTTTTAAAAATAAGTAATTGAGCATCAAATAACAAATTATTGAAAAAAATTGACAAGTTATCAATTCGACGCTTATGTCCACGCAACACACTTGTTGACTATAAATGATAAAACTCTACCCGTTCGCCAGTTTGCATTTAGAACTTTACACGAATCAATATATATATATATATATATATATATATATATATATATATATATATATATATATATATATATATATATTATTTAATTTCTAACCTCCTTGCAATAAACTTTACAATATTTTTAAGGGATCCATAGAACATGCTGAGAGCCGAATCACAACGTCTCACTCCTTTCTGAAATTTTTTAATCTCCTTGCGAAAACCTATCATGGAAATATTTAGACAAAAGTACTCTCTACAACATACTGAAACCTTCATCAAAATATCGCATTTTAATCAAAAGTTATGTGAGAACGAAATCAGTTAAAAAATTCTTTAACCAACAAATTTTTTCGATTTTTTTAGTCTCTAGAAATACATCTATCTTGGAAATATTTTTACCAGACTACTTCGGAGAACCCTTTAAAACATGCTGAAAATGTTATAAAAATATCTCACTCCTATCAAAATTTATGCGTGAACAAACGTTAAAAAAATTCACATCGAATTGATAATCTCAACTTTTTGAAGTGGGTTAAAAATAAATTAACAACTGTTATAATAGTTAGATTAGATTTACATATTTACTTAGAACTTTTTTGAAGCCGGCGCCAAATTTATGGAAAATACTTGCCAAGTACATTAAGACACTCAATCACTAAGGCGAATGGAAATGAAACACAAATCGAAAACTATGAAAACGATATACTAATGATATGGGCAAAAATACCAGTCTACGTAGAATTAATTCGAAAGTAACTCCTTTAACAATGGAATCCGAATCTCCAACATCCAGTCGGGTGGTTAGGGAGTTATAAACAACTTAATTGTTTATAATGCCGTAAACAATCTAAAAATGGGTTGTTAATTTCGGACTTATGCCATTTTGTTTCAGATTTAATACCAAAAACGATAATATTATCAAAATTTAAAAAAAAAGTGTATCTAAAACGCAATAAACCTCATTTGGCCGCAAAAACCCATACTTTTTTTAAGAACATTTCCTTATTATTATTTTTACTTTAAACTTTTGATGCCAGGTTCATTAATACTAACGACCTTTTCTTAAAAATGGTTCGTTTCAGAACATATTTCAAGTAATGGCACTAGATGAAGCGACTTATCGTTATCGGCCTGGCAGAGCGTTTGAACCTTTCATTGGCAAAAAAACACGGACAAATAGTCCAGTCCGTTGGTTCACGAATTGATGTCGAACCATCTGCCTGTAATCATCGAGTACGGTGAACCAAAAACAAGAAGCGAAGTTTTCACTAATAAGACTTTCACAAGTTGGGTCAAATTTGACTTTCTTCTGAAAGAAGCTCAATACCCGGACAATATGTCAGACATTCTATCACTAGAATCGGTTGTGAAAGACAACATTTCAAATTAGTGAAACGCTCGTCAAGGCCTATGTCACGAAATCGTCCAAATTCTCTAGTTGTGTTGATATACCTCAGGATTTAAAAGACAGGACACGCGATATTAAAAAAGCCGCCTAATAGGGCGGCAAACGAGATCAGAAATGAGCTTCTCCTTTTGTATAATCAGTGTTGGAAGAACTATGTAGAATTCTTTCAAGTACAAGACGAAAGTTTTTCAAAATGACAAGGACCTAACGAAAACAACCAATTCCCTCCCCTAAAAATAAAATTAACATTACACTTTCTGACCCACAGGACAAAGTTGAAGTATTCGCTGACAAATTCTTCAGTCAGTTCAAACTTAATTCCAGCCCAGATACAAAAGAGATTAATACTAATAGAACAGTCCAAATTTACCGTACTATTCTGGTACTTGCCGACAAAATTCCAGTCATTGACTTGGCTGAGATTAAGAATATTGCTTCTGTATTAAATATCTTAAAGGTACTAAGTTTTGATGGCATACCAAATGCAGCTTTAAAAAAGCTCCAGAGAAAACTTTATCAGCTCTAACCAAGATAGGCCATTTTTCCTCAGACTAAAAAATAGCTAAAGTAATAGTAATGCGAAAAAAATGTGAAAATGCAAAAGTTTTAAATTCATACTGGCCAATCAGTTGGCTTTTCAGTCTGGGAACGGTCATAGAAGAATACTGTTCATAATAAATGACTTTACAGCTGACAGAGACATCTTATCACCGAAGCAATGTGAATTCCGTCCCATAGTTGTGTTAACCAGACAACCAGATTGGCCGCAGATTTAATCAAAGGGTTTAATTGTAAGTTCAGCACAGGAGTAATATTCTTTGATATTTCCAAAACCTTTGATAAAGTATGGCATAATGGACTGATCGTTAAGCTAATCAGATTAGGTGTTCCCAATTATCTAGTAAGATTTGTACTAGATTTTTTATCCAACAGAAATTTCGCACTGTTTCTCGGTAGGTTTCTCAGGGAGTCCCATTACCCCTTGTTTTATTTAATCTATACACAAATGATATGCCGAGAAACAATTTTACAGAGTTATATTTGTTCACTGATGACACTGCAATTTAGAGTAGTCATTCTTTGACTGCAAAGGCATATCAACAAACTTCAGAGATAAATATCCGACTCCAAAATAAAGTTAAACCCTGATAAAAATCAGACTGTAATGTTCACACAATCAAGGTTTCTGATTCTTGATCAAATATCCATATCCAACGTCCCAACTGAATGGAAAAAGGAGCTAAATATCTAGGACTGATCTTCTAGAGACAACTTACTTGGCCTAGCAACACAAAATATCTCCTCAAAAAAATCTACAAAAACACTTTGTGCCTTATATTCACTCATTACTAGAAATAGTAAACTTAACTCCAGAGAAATAGTAAGCTTAGCTTAGAAAGAATTGAAAGTTTTCGAAATAATGTGTAAAGATTCATCATCAATGCGTCATATTTCGTCAAAAATATTATAATTCACCGTTACTTAAATAGCGAATACTCCAATCCTTTCTCAGGAAAATCATTACAAACCACCGTCAAAAAACCCAACACATTAACAATAAATTTATTTATTTATTTCGTTACACACTCTACAGAGTATATCCAATTATAGAGTAGGGAAATGGTAACAACGTCACACTGCATCACAGCTACGCAACAGAACCATTTCATCTACTCCCAGGATTGACTGACTCACCACTAAACGGGCAAATTATCTATTTTCAAAATAGGCCTAAAAGCCTAGCTCATTCCCATATAGTTATGTTAATCTGCCAGAATTAAAAGGAATCTATAGGCAAGAGCCTGATTAAATTCCCCTCAAATACAATCTAATGTTTAAATTAATTATTTATGTGGACGTTTGGCAACCGAGCAACAGCTTAACAGGCGCAGATTTTCTACAATCGATAACATAGGATAGTGTCATTTATTGATAAGGCTTAGTGGAATTACAAAGATCTGACGGGATTTAAATATTTTAATATTTTCGATATATCTCTATGCAGAAATTTATACCAAGCGCTAAATGATGATAGAATGCTAATTAAATTTTGTTTGCATTTGGCGGTAAAAAAATTATTAGAAATTCACCTTAGTTATTTATTGTTCCTTAACCGAGATATTTGCATAATATGTGCATGTGTCTTTGTTTTGCTACTAAAAGTATTTTTATTCGCCGCTATGACTATAAATAAAGTTAGTTTTTAAGGAAATGCGCTCTTTTAAGAAGACAAGCAAAGTAAAACATCAGAACCGTCATCGCCTAATTTAAAAATAAAGCGGAAAAGGAGAAAAATTTCACTGTAGCAAATTTAATAATTACGTGTTATGGGAAAAATATTTGACTGTGTAAGTGTGAGAAAATTATATGGGTTGAAATATACACTAAAAAGAAATATCTAGGGTGCAGATGAATAATATTTTTAGCGTTTCTATGCTTGTTAAGATAAATATAAAGAACAATTAAATTCTTCTTACCGACAGTACAGGTAAGGGAATTGTTTTATATATTTTATGATCCTTTATTTGGTCCTACATATTAGCACTACCTGTCAAAACTACCACGAACCACCACTGACCCACACTTATAAGTAAATCTACAATTCTTAAATTAATTGCAACATATAATGCAATTGTTTGAAATCAGTTTCGTATTTCTAAGAAAATAATTTAGTTACCTAATAACAATTTAAAATAATCATTTATTTTAAGGCAAGTTTATCGTAAACAATATTAGAAAAACATAAAATTTAACCTTGTCAACAAAATGGCCACAATAAAATAAAATCATAAAAATTTTATGGACTTAAAAATCGAGTTTTAAAGTCCATAAAAGGACGTACTTGGTTACATTTTTATTAGTTTATAATGTTGCTTATTCCTTTTAATTTTATTGTTTGTTTTACAGGTTAATTTTGTCTCTCACTAGTTTATGGTAATTGTGTTCTTTCTTAACAAAATACAACTGTACTCATTAAGGAATATATGGTGCAGATAAATGTTTTTTTTTTCAACATGTTCGACACTGCTCTCTCCCCACGTAAAGAACCGTAAAAATTTTATAACCTGCCCACTCCCTCCATACCATCTTAAGTAAAATAATTAGAATTTTTTGAATATAATGATTAAAATATAACGATATAATAAAACACCAAATGAAGTATATCACTTTTTTATAGTAAATTACATATTATTAAGATATGACTTACATTTACAATATTACGTAATACTGACTAGTGTAATCAAGCTATACTCAAAAAAATAAAATATAAAAAATTGTTAATCGGTGGTCCATGAATTTCGTAACCATTTTTTAGTTGAATGAATAATAACTGGTAAGCGAATCGACTTCTTCATGCTCTTTAGCTTGTATGTTATCAACTCAAAAACCTAAAAATCATATTTAGAAGCATAATATAGAAAAATGGCGGTTTAATCTACACAGATATTTCCTTACTGAGTTTTACATTACAAAAATTTTAATTTATTATAATAATGGTTTATTAACGATTTAATTAAATTGCATTGCAGAATTATATGTATGATTCACAGATTATAGAAATATTTCTTTTAAAAAACTTACTAGTGTCAAATTAACTAAGTACCGTAGTGCATTCTTCGAATATTTAATTTTATCTCACTTAAATAACACTTTTTTAAATATTACATAAAAGTCCTTGACCATCCCCCCCTTTACCCATTTAAGGAATCGTAAGCAAATGCTCCATCCCCTTCATCAAATCCCGTAATTTATGGAATGCTACTTTTTTATAATAACAAAATCAAGAGGTTTTAACTTGTAAATTAGACATTTCGAAAGCATGGGCAAATCACCAACTATTTTTCCTGCACAAATTTAGGCTATTAGAGAATATGTTCAATTCAATAAAGAAAAAAGCCAGCTTTTTGAAGTAAGTAATGTATATATATATATATATATATATATATATATATATATAGGGACTGTGTCCATTGAAGCCAGTCGTCGCCAATATATATATATATATATATATATATATATATATATATATATATATATACACATATATACCGTGAATTTTGATCCAACAGTTTTTAAATAAATATGATTTTATTTTACATAAAGAAAAATGTAATTTTTGGCGAAAAACAGTGATATCTCGATAACTAGTGGCGCCACCTTAACACAAGTCGATAAGTAGTTCAATTATATATAACATTTGCTTGAAACTTTTTTTCATACAACCTTTAGTTTTCGAGATAAACTGGAAAATCCGAAAAAAATTACCATTTTTGGTCCGCCATTTTGTTAGCACAAAATTGTCAATCTTAACATCAAAATATGTGTTTTAGGATGCCAAACTATACGTTTTCCAATAATAAAATCGCAGATTACATTTTTTTCCAAAAAAGGGTTTTCTTGTCTAGTTTCCACACCCTATCTGACATTCTGGATCACAACCTGCTTTTTATAAAACTTAATTATTTCCGTGTTTGTACATGGCAGCATTATTGGTCCAATTATGTTTCCTGTTTGTACTTCCTATTACACTAACCTCCTGAACTAAAACAGTTGTTAATACGAAATAATTGAATGACAGCTCATACATAAGAGTTGAGCCTCTAACTCACAACTTTGTTTATTCATCTGGAAATTTTTGGATTTATTCAGTTGCAGGGTCAACTTTAGTTTTATAATCATACACTGTTAAAAGTAACCTTAAATTTAATGCACATTTACATGTCCATTCTACATTAAATTTAATGATTTTGTACCAAAAGTCGTGAATAATCTACATTTACTTTTAATTTAAAGCAATTCATTCATTAAATCTGATTAAAGGTATCTTAAATTTCAATAAAGTAACTGGAAAGATATTTCAACTTCTGTACATTAAAATTAATTCTCGTATACCCTAATACTAAAGGAATTTACATTATTATTCAATGTACATCGCATGAGATTCCGAGAGATGGCGCAACTTGGATTGAACTTCCTGTTCAGTATGATATAAGTTACTTAAAGGACTCAATTTTCTTACGGTGAGGTGTACATGTCTGTCGGTACTGACGGAAACCCATGAGTTCGAAACCCGTCTACAGATGAAGGTACAGTACCCATGGGGAAAATTTCCACCTTTTCATGGTAGTTTTAGAATTTTTTGACCCCATATTAATGTTGGTGCATTAAATATGTGATAACATATCTTAAATTCAATGAACTTTGTACATTTCATGTACATAGTCACCTTAAAAAGTAATGATCAAAACTTTAAACTTAATGTATGATTACATTAGATTGGATGGAATAAATTAATTTAGATAATTGTAAAGTATAAAATTTTATTTAATTTACCTTAAATTTAATGTATTTCCTTTTTACAGTGTATATTGAGAGTGCCTACTTTTTCCAAATAGTACTATCTCATTTTGAAATGTTCTTATAGAAATAGGTACAAATAAGAAGTAATTGTAAAAATAAAAATTAAGGGTTGCATCCCTTACGGTCAAAATTGCAATAGTCAGTTTACTTTTCGCATTTAAAGTAAGATACTGAACTTGAGACATATTAAAGAACCTTTTTTGGGGGATAAAATTGCCGTTCACGGATAATTACAAACAATTATCTTGAGGAGATCAACTTCATTTAGAGCTCATTTTGATTTTTTTTATAGAAATAAACACAACAACGATTTTTTAAAATAAAATTGCAACCCTTGTAGTTCAAATTGCATCAGATAGTTTAGTTTTCCCTTAAAAGTAACATGCAATTTGATAATTTGCAAAATATCAGTCAGAAGTTGAGCATACTGAAAAACCTGTTTTGAGAGTAATTTTTCCTTTAAGGGTGGTTTCAGAAAATAATCTACAAGTGATCAACTTTTTGTATTCAATTAACGAATATATTTTTTCTAATTTTTTTAGCTCATTTTGAATTTTTTTTTATCCAAAGACACAAAAAGCGTAGATTTTTCAATGTAAAAAACAGGGGTTGCAACCCCTGCATGAATCAGTTGCACATTAACATCAGAAGTAATGCGCAATTTGTCCCATTGCAAAATTCCATTTAGAACCTGAGATATATTGGAAAATCCATTTTCGAGAGTGAACTTTTAGGGCAAATTTTACCCCCTTGAACTATTTTTCGCAGATAAAAAACACGTATCTTTTATTTTATCGTAGTCTACAACATATCAAAAAATTATTGAAATAGGAAGCGTCGATTTGGGATCCCTTCCTTGTTCGTTGAGTATTTGAGATCTAAATTTATTTTCCTCACTTCAGTTTCAAAAGAATATGTCTGTTAACTAAATTTCTAAGTCCTTTTTAACAAGTATCTTCATAATTTACATGCCCACTTTGTTTTGTCTATTTCTGTTTTATAGCACAAGACCTAGTTAGCTTCAATTCTAAACGCGAACAATGGCATTTGGATAAGAAATTGTAAGTAAATAATCACATTAATTTGGAAAAACAATACAAAAATCTATGAGCCACTACTGCGTCTTATTACTACTTTCCATAATATAATTAAAAAATACCAACATACACCCTGACCCCACCCGAACCTAATCTTAAAAACACATCACTGAACAAACTTTAATTATTACCCATGTCGACGTTACACCGGAAATGTTGTAATATCGAAGGGGAAAAGCGATCCCCTTGTGACGAGTAATATTCGAGGGTCGAGAAAAGGCCACTCCCACCTCTTACGTCATCCTGATCTCCTGTTCGAAAACCCTTCGAAACCACGTGGCAAGGGCGGATAACAAGGACGAATTTTCTGGGAAATGGAAATTGAGGAAAATGGAATAATATCGAAGGACGTTCTAATATACCCTAAAGAGGATAACGATATTATAATTTATCATTTCAATCGAGCAAAGGATTTTCCGAATGAGGAAATTAAAGGGAAATATAAATTCGATTTAGAAATTCAAAGTTTTGTAGGAAATGCTTTCTTGAACAACAGTAAATGCAGAATTCTTTCAACGCGTCACGAAAGTGCAAATTGTCAAGATTTATATTTCCTTCTTATCGTGATACGGAAACTTTTTAATGCTAAATATTATGAAAATTAGAAATTAAAAGAGTATAGTTAGTAAAGCATATTTCCTCCTCGAGCTCTAGTCACTGTTTGCATCCTTCATGGAATGCTGATAAATAGAGTTTGAATATATTCTTGAAGAATTGGGTTCAATTCTTATTGTGCTGCAAGCCGCAGTTATTCTACTAGATTTCTTGGTCATATGCTGCATTTTAGCCAATTCCGCAGGTCCTCGGTCTATTGGATTTAAGTCTGATCTATACTGTGGCCAATTTAATTTTTGAATTTAGACCACATTGAGCTAATTTGTCACTATGCCTGGCAGAGGACCGACATGGCAAACCATGATTTTACAAAATATTTTCGATAATAAAGTTACCAAGTCATTTATCCCGTCACTGTTGAGTCGAAGCAGATAATCGATTTCTTGACACTCTTATTGCGCTCTTAAAAACCATTTACAACGAAGGTGAAATCTCTGTAGACTGGTTACAATCCCCATTTACTGCGATGCCTAAGAAACCAAACGTTAATACATGAAAACAATTTGAATCAATAATTCTAATTTACCCTTCTTCACTGAAATTTCATATAACAGAATATATTATAAAAGAAATATTAGCAATTTCCAGCTTAGTTTCTAAAATATCCTTGGCTGACGATGGGCACCTTTTACCAAGAATGTGTACTTGAGCTTTCTCTACTTTGCTAAAGCTCTCGACAACGTTAAACACAAACAGCTGCTACAAATCCTTAAATAGGCGCTATATATATATATATATATATATATATATATATATATATATATATATATATATATATATATATATATAGCGCCTGTTTATTTTGCATTCACTTGCCCAATGATCTGTTTCAGATTATCGCCCCATCTTTCTCGAGGGCGTCATACACTTCTATTTCCCAATGGTGATTTGTCACTTGAAATTCTGGCTATTCTTTTCTTATGCATTCTATTGATGTGCGCATTTCACTTCTTTTTCCGATTCAGCGCCCACTAGTTCATATCTTCTATCTTACACGTGTTTCTTACATTTCCACTTCGCTCTATATCAAAAAGTGTTTCCTGCTATCTTTTGAAGTACCTTCATTTCGGCCATCTCCACGTTTTTTAGTTTTTTAAGGTTTCTTATCTAGTTTCTGCAATATATGTCATGATGTGTTATATATTATAAATTTGGCTTTTATGGCGCCATAGTGTATCGTTCAAACATCCGGCTATTGACGTTGCTCTTGTTGTTTAATCTCTTACTTCTGCTTTAACACCACCATAGCTTGAGATCCCTGTACGGAGATTACTTCAGTTTCATTTCTCGTTGAATTATTTCGCCGTCAACCTCAAGCTTAGATCTTAGGGAAGTTTTTAATGTTGTCATACATTTCGTTTTAGAAGCGAAAATTATCATGTTAAAAGATTTAGCTGTGCGGTTGAAAACAAATGTAGAAGACGCTGTAAATCGTCCACACTGGTTGTGGACAATATCATCGGCATAGCATAATATGTTAATCTCTTTGTCTGCCATTTTATATTCTTTCAATGTACGTACTTTTGTTATTATCTCGTCCATGAAAATGTTGAAGAGGAGTGAGCTCAATGAATTATCCTGGCGAATATCACTTCCAACTGGTATGTGCTTTGTGAGCTTCCGATCTAACTGGCTTGTATGTGGTTTGCCCGTGTTATTTTTGTTGTCTTAATAAGATTATGTGAGTGTTCCTTATTATAAAGGAGGAACAAAACATCTTTCAGCCAGACACGATCGAATGCCTTGATTAGGTCGATAATATACAACATCTCGTTGGGTGTATTCAATTGATTTTTCTTTTAATTGTATTAAGACAAAAACGGCATCCGCTCAAGATCTGACCTGAATTCATGCTGCTCATATACCAGGGAAATAAGACTATTAATCCGATTCGCTATTACCCTTGTTGCAAGTTTCAATGTGGTGATCAAGAGATTTATTCCTTGGTAATTAGAGGGCACTTTCTTATTTCTCTTCTTAAAGATCAGAATAGTGATGCTGATCCGCCATTCATCGGGGATTTTTGGTATTCTATATCAAACCCGTTAATTGTTTTAGTAGACTTTATCCACCGTATTTTAGTAGCTCATATGTGATTTCCTCTTGCCCGGCTTCTTAAGCTTTTGTAGAGTAAGCTCTACATCGGGCATTTAGATTTTAATATTCTCATTAACTACTATTCAGGAGTGATTAATTCCTCTTCTATGCTTTCCTCCTTACAGAGCTCCATTAGATAGTTGACCCAGGTTGCTTGGGTTATAAGATTTGTCTCCATCAAGTCTATGACCTCTTTTCTTGGTGATCTAATTAATCAACGTATTTGTTTTTGCAGTCCATAGAAGTCATTTTCCATAAGTTTTGAGAATATTTCCCAATCCTGATTTTTTATCCGTCTCACAAAAGTCGCTGTTTCGTTCCTGATTTTTTATACTCCTCATATGATTACTGCATTTATGCTTGTTTTTTTTTCTCCTTTATATATATATATATATATATATATATATATATATATATATATATATATATATATATATATATATATATGAGCCCAATCTCTGGGTTGCAGATTGGGCTTCGACATTGCTCTCTGCATCTCTCTTATCTATATGGATTGTTCTCCTTCGTTTCCCTCCTTCTAGGGTTTTCCATCCAATGTTATTTCCCTACCGCTGGATCTACTGATTTTATCTTCAATTAGTCGATCATCCAAATACCGTTGAGTTATACCGAATTTTCAACTTAAACAGTGATTGGCGATTTTTGAAAAAAAAAAGTTCCTAAGATCGATATTTGTATAAAAACACATCGATTTTTGATGCAGAACCGAAATATCAAATGAAAATTAAGTTGCCCCTCACAATACAAACCTATTTTAAGAGTTGCCTAACGAAACGATAATAGTATTATGCTCTGCTTCTGCTTTCTGTGGACAAGTTAAAGAAACATTTATTTCAATATTGGGAATCTCCGATGCTCTTTTAGGTAAAACTTCTTGGTGAATTCCTGAAACATATCTGTACATCTCCAACGTGAAGTTATAAGAAGAACGCACTTAGATTTTACGAAATGGGGCATGAGAATTACATAAATAATGTTTAAAAATAAATTTTTGTGCCGAAAATTATCGAAATCCGCTGAATTTTAACGATACATCCACCGAATTTGTTATATTCGAAGGTGGCAACAATGTTTTCATTTAAGTAGCTTTAAGTAGACGTTCTTCGTCTATTCTTATTACATAACCTTTCGATACCAATTAACATTGCAGTTTTTCTTCAAAGAACGTTGTATTACCGTTGATTATTTTAGTTAGAATAATGAAAGAAAGCATACATAGATGAAAAAGATTGAAGCACTAGAGCGAAATTATATTGGGGACAATCCACTAACGTAATAGTGGGCATATACTCTGAAGAAATATTCCAAAAGCTCTAGATGATAGCAACCAAGATATCAAAATTAATGGAGCCAAAAGCATTCGATACTTCGACGATACTGTATCGCTTACCAGTAATATCGATAACTACAGTATCTTGTTGGAAGGATGCAGGGTTAGTAAGGAATATAAACTTAAATATATCAAAAACAAGGTGGACGTCTATAAGTAAGTCTTCAACCATCAAAACAACTAATAATAAATATATATATATATATATATATATATATATATATATATATATATATATATATATATATATATGATTTACAAGCCAGACGGCTTCGCACTCTCTCCAGAGAATATTCACTCATACCAGGTACACAAAGGCACCAAAAGTATGAAGCTCTGTGGGAACCCTTTCCATGTTATCGGGTCCTAGGTGACGTGGTCTGCTGTATTTCCCATGAACTTTCGCACGGTTCGCGCGGTTGCTAGGAGAGTTGCTTTCTGCATCGGTTTATACAGATGCTCATTAAGACCCAGTCCCTTGATGTTCTGCAGGAGGTTCCTTGGTATCACTCCAGTTGTCGACAGTACTATGGGAATCGTTTGGACGCTGTTCGTTGCCCATTGTCTTCGGATTTGCACCTCCAGATCTCTGTATTTGGCGATCTTCTCGTTGTATTTTGGTCTTAGATTGTTGTTAGGTACAGCGATGTCGATTAGTGTAGTCGCCTAGAAATTTTATCTATTAGTATATCTGGTCTATTATGAGCAACTGTTTGATCCGTCAGAACCGTTCGGTCCCAATATAACTTGAACTCGTTGTTCTCAAGAATAGGCTCTGGATTCTATTTGTAGTAAGGCACTTTTCCTACCTGTAATAGGTTCAACTTTTCTGCTAATTCTTGGTGGAGTGTCTTAGCGGCTGAGTCGTGTCTTTCCTTATACTCGGTTGCGGCAAACGCAGCTATAGTTTCACCGTTCTGCATTTCATATATATATATATATATATATATATATATATATATATATATATATATATATATATATATATATATATATATATTATATGGACAACGATGAATACCCTCACTCATAAAAAATTGGAAGGTTTTAAAATGTAGATGAACCGTCGAATCCTTCGAATTTCATTGAGTGGCTATGTCATCAACGTAGTCCTCCGAATGGAACAAGAGAAAGAAATTTCTCGAACTGCAAAAAGGCAGACGTTAAAGTATCTGGTCACATCATGGCACATGATAAATATCGTTTGCTGCGATTGATAATATAGGAAACTATAGATAGAAAAAGAGGTCCGAGAAGAAGAAGACATTCGTGACTGCTTAAGCTAAGACAACAGTTTGTATTTACATCAGTTATTTAGAAGAGTTTTCCACAATGTTGGAATTACATATATACTAGAGAAACTATTTTATTTCTCAACCAACTGAACAAACTTTAAGGGAGGACGTGCTGTGTTCTAATACGGTTAGAGACAAAGCACTATTCCAGATTGCAAGAAAATCCTAGGAAAGGCAGAAAATTTTTCCTATAGCAGTTCTCATCACAACAGAGTAGGCAAGCCCATCTACACATAAAAGACGCGAATCCTTTAAGCAAGTTATATCAGACAAAATATCATGTCTAATACAAGCAGCGCCATCTCCCAGCATTACGCGATCTAAATATTTAACCTCATAGAGATCTATATACCAATATTATATACGATAAGTTTGCAGTGGGTGCACTGCCATGAGAGAGGCAGATTCCCTTTCCTGGTAATTTCTAGCAATCTGGGTAGAACTTTGTCTCTAAACATGTTGAAACACAGTATGTCTGCCCTTATAGTTAAGGTTTTTCGGTTGATCAAGAACTAAAATACTTTCTCTAATATAAATGTATTTATACAGTAAACTTCAAGTATATAGTATCTACTGTAGGTAAAGTTAGATTTGTCGTATTGGTAGCCAACATCCGACATGGCTAGGGCACAGGAAAAAGAAGAAATACTATTCACCAACTCTTCGATAGATATGGTTTCATCTATCTGATTTCCATAATTAAATTGCCATCTCATCCATGAAAAGAACATTTTTCCAATTTCAGGTCGTCGCAAGAAATTGCTTTTAAGTCTTCGATACCTTTCCAAAATATTCGATACTGCAGATTCGTCCTTCCAGAGACGTACAATTTCTTTTTACATATATTCTTCGCTAAAAAAATTAAAATTTATACTGTTTTCTCTTAATTACAATGTCTAGCTGGTGGCATACTGTTGTTTTAAATAAAGAGAAAAGTATTTCGGAATCACTATTGCTCATTTATTTCACCACAGATTTACTTTTCAATTCAATTTTACCATTACGTAAGGAATTGTTTATCAACAATTTTAGAGCATGTGACCGCCTACTAGATAAATCATATCAGTAAATATATTATTTTCCAAAAATAGTGATTACAACAAATATTAATATAAAAAATATTCATAAAAACATGATTACAATAAATGGAAAAATTATAAGAATCATATTTTAAAATAAAATATTACTTAAATATGATGGTCTTGAATTCATCGAAGATGATTCAAGAAGTAGATGTTCTATAAACAAACCAGTCAAATCAGTAAAACTTGACCCTTGTACTTTTACATATGCACTCATTAAACAAAAAAGTAAGAGGCTTAATTATTTTTGCCGATATAGATTTTAAAATAATACTAATGTCATAGGAAGATGAACTTTTTAGAGAGTTTATAGCGTTCAGAACTTCGTTCTCGTGACCAGGTAAAAAAGCAAAAGAATTCAAAGCCATAGAAATAGAGCTAATCATTTCAATTATTGTCTGCTCATTAATGAAAAGTAGCTGAATTATTTCTGAAGCAATAGTGAAAAAACAATTATTAAAATCAACACCGGTTAAATTGGATATGGAATTTTGCACGAGAAACAATATTTCATATTCCTTTTATAAATGAGATTGTTTAAATTCCTTTTGTAGTAGCTTACCCGTCACCAAACCAACTGAACTAAAAATTTATGCATGTCCGTGCGTTGTAATTTCATGGTTTTCATTTCTCTAATTTTTGCAGTGAAATTTTGCAGCAGGTAGAAAACTAAAGAGAGTCAAATTATCGCTCACCTCATCGAAGGAATACCGTTAAATAGGTGTTAAAAAAAAAAGTAATGACATATGTCATAGAACATTTGGTATTTAGTCGGATCATTCACATAATCTGTGCCACAAATAAATGAGAAACAAAATTGCAAAAAACAACTAACATCGTCAACAACTACCATAAAATCACGCCCAAAATACGTGTCGAAAAAGATCTGGGCGATGTTTTATACACGTACTTGACCCTTTCACGACAATCATTTTAATTAGTCAGGCAATTCCTTTAATACTTCAATAAACAAAAAAAAACAATAAAAACAAAATGCTTCTAAAATTTTTGTTATCTTCTATTTGCAATTAATATGTATAAAAAGTATCTTATGATAAGAAAATTTTTTGAGTGCTGGTATTTCCTAGCTCCATTTGTTGATCTCAAACAAAAGAATTCCAAGTAATAGATCCAAGTTAAAAACCACACTTCCAACTCAAGAGTTTTTCTTAAAATCACATTATTATCAGTTCTATAGCCATCCAAAATAACCCAACGAGGGGAACAAGCAATAAAGGGACGGAAATCTACCTTCATTCTTGACGAGTCACATTCGAAGGGTGAAAAGGGCCACTCCCACCTTCTCCGCCATTCTGTTCTCCTGTTCGGAGGCCCTTCGAAACCACGTGGCAAGGGCGGTAGACAAGGTCGGCCAAAGGACGAATTAAAATTCAAAAGAACCCATGGAGTAACACAAAATGTCGTCCGTCCTTCCTTTTCGCGCGAGTGAGACAATGATAAAGGCTGACTCTATAGGGTGTTAAGCTCGATTTCGAATTAAATACGACCTAGGGTGGATGAGGTGGGGTGGGGGGTAAAGGGGAAGGCCGAAAATGACGAGGGTCGCCGGATGAGGTTTTGCCGGAGGGTTATATTTATTTGGGTTAGGGTGATGTGAAAGGAAGCGTAGAGAGATAGGAAAAATTTATGAGGGTTTGGGGTGCATATTAAGTGAGCTGTGTTTTTTAAGTGTAGTAAGGATTTAGAACTATTTAAGGTATGTTGGGTTGTTTATTTATCTAGATGTTCATTAAATTTTATTGTTGTACTATTGTTAATTAAAAGAACTTTTAAATTTTGATTTAGGAACCTACTGTTACATATCTGAAGTATCACTCGTTCTTTCTTTCTTATGCTTGTTGATGAGCAAAACATAGGGTTTGATGAGGAGTATTCCCATATTTAAAGAGCACGTGAACAAGGAGTATACTGATCCTAAAAAAGCAATTCGTTCCTATTTTCAAAAAAGGAGATCAGAATGATATGGAGGGCAAATGTTTTTATTCTGTTAATTTTGACAATTAAGATAAGCCTAACTTTGATAATTTCATTATTTTGACCGTGTAATTGTATGTTTATTTTTTTGTAATAACTGTTTTAACTAATTTATTGTAATTTGAAAAAAAAGATTGGTGCTTTTGTCGCAACATGGTTTTTTTGGCGTTGTTGTGTCATTTGGAGACAATGTATTGGCAATCACTAAATAAATAATAATAATAATAATGACGTGTTCGAACATCAGAGACCATCCAGCACATAATAAAAGGATGCCAAGCATTTGCCGCAAAGGAGTGCAAGGAAAGACAGGATTTAGACTCCAAAATCATCTATCAAGAGATGACAGAGAAATTTAAATCGTTGCAGTTTCATATTAAGAACACAGCCCAGAACCTGTACTGGAGAACAACGGATTTAAGCGATACCACGATCGAATTGTGCTTATAGATCCTACACTTGCACATAACAGGCCAGACCTCCTTTTAGTGGACAACACACTAATAGATGTTGCCATTCCTAACAACAACAATCTAAGGAATAAGCATAATAAGATTGCTAAATACAGACACTTGGAGGTAAAAATACGCAAACTGTGGAGAATAAGCGGCAACCGGACGATTCCCAATCAATAACTGGCGTAGTACCGAAGAGTTTTTGACTTAATATCAAGGGATTGGGCCTTAGCGAAGGCTGTACAAAAGGTAGTGCTAACTGCGACCGCTCAAACTCTCGGAAGTTTAGGAGAAAGAACTGCATCCTTAAAATATCTGATTATTTGTAGGATGAGTGCATGTTTCCCTGGAGGAGGTGCGAGAGCCCTTTGGCTAAGTAATAATATTTATTAATTATTTTACACTTCACTGTGCTACACTGTTGAATACTATTACACTTACTCTTATCATAAATTCAACTATTATTCCGGTAATATTATAAACGAAACGTCTATTGGAAATGAAATTCAAGAAGGACTCTCTTCTCGGCAGAAGCAGCTATCTGTCACTCATAAGCAAACTCAGTATCTTCAAAACAATAATATATGCTTCACTAGCCTAGGCTCACTTGTTCAAAACGCGGGAGACCATACACAACAAAATTCCTCGCTTAGCTGTAAATGCTCCTTGGTTCCTGAGGACAACAGTAACATCGAGCTGTGGCGGTTAGTAACTGTTTAGACAGGAAATACCAATAAGTAAAACAACAATTCCCTCTACATATATACGGTAAGAAGAGTTTAAGTGTATTTTATGTTTATCTGACTAAGCATAGAAAAAAAGCTAAAAATACTGTTCATATAAAGCTTTCATAATTAAAAAGCCTTTATTTTATCTCATATAAGAGATGATCTGTTCCTTATTTCAACCAAGTTTCATCACCTCCAAACAACATACATATAAAACAAAACAGTTTGTATTTCCTCGCAGCCGCACAGTAAAGTTGCGTATTTTTATTAAATTTGCAACAGCGAGACTTTTGTTTACTTTTACTATGTTTGTTAATTTTTAAAACCGGCATTGACATTCCTAATTCCTTTAGTCTAATTTTTTAGAGAGACTCCTAAAAGAGTGGATAAAAAAATAACTTTGTTTGTAGTCATAGTGGCAAATAAAACGACTTTTATTAACAAAACAAGAGCTCAAACAGACGTTGAAAAAATAAATATTATGTAAATACCTTCGTAAACACACAATAAATAAGTAAAACCAGATTTTGAATAGAATATTTTTTTCAACTGCCAGGTACAAACAAGACAAACACAAATGCCGAATTAAAAAACTAATAGATTCCCACCTAATAACAAATGTGTGTTCTTATTAGATTTATTTAGTAGGTTTCCAGTCATTTAGCGTTTGTCATAAATTTCATCAAAGCTGCATACGGAAAATATTAATATATAATTCCATCTTTCTGGACCACGTATAAACCCATTTAGATCTTCGTTTTTCTACTGTTCTGTATCAATAAACGGCACAATCCTATGTTGCCGATTATAGAAAATCCGCATATTGCAAGCTGTTGTTTTGTCGTCAGAGATCACTATCCCATGAGACACCACTAGCCGCGGAATCCACATATGCCTACACTTCTAGAGTTCTCCCGATTTTCTGCTGATATATTCTACACCACAACAGTCCAGCATTAAAACGAGATACCATAGTCCATAGAACATTTAGACAAAATCGACTTGCCAGGAGCAGATACTCACTTCCAAGTGACCCGCTGTCATGAGTCCCAATTTGAGAAAAAGGAGACCCACTGTATAATAGTGGTATAGATCACTCAGCATAATGTAACAGAAGTAAGAGGTCTATACTTAACTCAATCGCTAAATAAAGAAAGTAGAAAGAGTAAAATAATGTCTAGGGATGCTTTTAGTACTTTAGAGAGTAAACAAGAGATATTGTTCTACTAAGAATGTGTATTTTTTTATCAACGCCAGTATCTATTTCCTGATTTTTATTTTATTTTTTCCGTTAAAAGCTTAATGTTTAAAACTGACGAGAAAATTTGTTTATATTAAAAATACACACTCCTAATTACTCATATATATATATATATATATATATATATATATATATATATATATATATATATATATATATATATATATACTTATATCATACTCAAAAGAGGATATTTTTATCTGTGTCAGTAAATCCTCTAGATATGAGTTATCTACTATACTATCATTTATTAAACAATTACATTTTAATGAAATATCACATGTTTCCTTTTATTTTCAAAATCGCAGTTAAATCAATCAGTTTTTTTTATCCTTGTAAATAATGTAATCGGTGGCTTTAGCGTGAAATCGTGAACCATTTTGATGAAACTGCCTTTTATTAAAATTGTGGAACCATGCTTAAAAAGAATATTAATATATTTACAGTTAAACTTAAGATTTAATAACAAATAGTGGTCCCGTTTTAAATAAAATCAAGAGAACCAACTACATGATTATTTCCTGGAGATCTGTCGTATTTTCAGTAAAAATCAATGAAAAAGTTTGAATGGTACTTATGACGTCACATCACTGTAAACAAAGCAACACTTTGTCGCTATAAAATAGTGCGTAAGTGCCACAATGCGTCCATAATCACTCCAAACAAGATGTTTATTTCTATTTCAATGGGTAGTTGGAACTAGCTCGTACAGACCCCAAATGCTTGTTAATTCTACGGATTTTATATGTGAAGATCAATTAAATGTGAGTCTTATACCGATTCTATTGAAAATCATGCAGTGAAAATAGTTAAAAAAATAAAATGCTTTCTCCGTGAAATATACTATTCTAGAACCCAAAAAAGTATGCAGGTATTTCGGCATTTTGCGAAAAAATCATTTCGAAGTTATCGAGATTTTAAAATTGAGCTTAGAGATTTACAGTGTAGAAAAATGACAATCCTTTTTTATCCAAAATTGTATATTTTTATGACTAATCGGCGTAATTCAGATTTCTCTCTTGATTAAGGTCACATAAGTCATAAACTTTCCGAAAAAAATTGAAAACCGAAAAATTTTCAAAATTAACAAAGTGGCGGGCCTTTTTGGAAAAAAAATCAAACGCAATTATCTCGAAAATTGCACTTTTTATTTTGATGATTTTTTTTCGAGAGTTCCTTGTTTTATGTTTTTTTTAACTACAATTATATTCATCAGTGCTAAAATGCAGAAGGAGAGACAATAAACTTTCTTCTTTTTTAAAGAACGATTCCATTTCAAATCATGGAATCAGATTTTTTCAAAACAAATGCTTTCTTTGTAAAATATTTTATTATAAAAACCAAAAAAGTGTACATGTATTTTGCGTTTTACAAAAAAAAATCATTTTCAACGAAATTATCGAAATTTTAAAGTTGAGATTTGTGCTTTTGCAGTGGAGAAAAATACAGCCATTGTTTTATTCAAAATATAGTGACTAATAGACCCAATTTAATTTCATCTTTTGATTGAGATCACATGGGTCATAAACTTCAAGAAAAAAATTTGGAAGCCGAAAAATTTTCAAAATTAGCAAAATGGCGGTCGTTTCTCGGAACAAAATCAAAAAAATTTTTACTGTTGCCTGCTTCATTAAATAATTAACATTTTTGTATTTTTTTTTTGTAACATTTATTTACCAAAAAAGATCTCCTACAATTATCACAAAAGTAGAATAATATGAACAAATATTTGCAAGTAGTAACTTGTTTACTAAGTTGATTTATGGTAGAATTTCAACATGTTTAAATTGTACATCAAATCGAGTTCGCAAACAAGTTACTACTTGCAAATATTTGCTCATATTATTCTACTTTTTTGATAATCTTAAGAAAACTTTTTGGTAAATAAAAAACAACAAGACAACCGCCAAAAATTTTTTTGAATCTGTTTCGAGAAACTGGCGTCATTTTTTAATTTTTGAAAATTTTTTGCTTCAAAATTTTTCATTGAAGTGTATCACTCATGTGACCTCAATCAAAAGATAAAATTAAATTATGTCGATTAGTCATAAACATATAAAATTTTTAATAAAACAATGGCTGTATTTTTCTTCACTGCAAGAGCACCTATCTCAACTTTAAAATGTCGATAACTTCGTTGAAAACTATTTTTTTGCTAAAAGGCAAAAAACGTAAACTTTTTTGATTTCTATAATGAAAAAAGTATCTTATTTTTGAAAAAATCTCATTACATATTTTGAAATGGAATCGATAAAAAAAATATATTGTATCTCCCCCTACATTATTTTAGCACCCATGAAAACAATTGTAGTGGAAGAAGCATATAACAAGAAAACCTCGAAAAGAAATTGATCAAAATAAAAAACGTAGTTCTTCAGAAAATCACGTTTGTTTTTTTTTCGAAAAACGGCCACCATTTTGTTAATTTTGAAAACTTTCCGGTCTTTAAATTTTTTTTCTGAAAGTTTGTGACATGTGACCTTAATCAAAAGAGTCAATTAGTTGTAAAAATTTTGAATAAAAAAAGACAGGTATACTTTTTTTGGGTTCTAGACTAATATAATCAAATAATTTGTTCTAGGTCAAACGCATAGACATAATATAAAGATACTTGACCGCGGATCATACAGAAGCAAGTTGACTCACGCTAAAAAAGAGAGATCGTTTTCGATGAGTAATTCCTCTCTTTCTAATACTCCAAACGTCACTTGACCGAAATTAGAAAGAGAGATACTACTCATCTTTCTCTAAGCGTATGTCAACTCTCTTCTATAGGATCTGTAGTCTATGTTAAGTACTGTTAATTACCCTTATGTCTGTGGACAAAGACTATATTATTCCCTCATGGATAAGAATGAAAGGCCAAACCCTCGCAGATTTAGACTCAGAAAGTTGCAAGTTTCCATCACTTGATTAAACATAAAACAACCTTTGTTTACGTTTTTTACGAAATATAAACATATTTTAATAGAAAAATAAATAAAATTCGCTTTTTTTACACTGATATCTATTAGGATGACAACAGTTTGTAAGATATTTTCGATAGATTCCAATACCCTGTTTTACAGGGCCTATTTTTTATTAAGTGCTTAATATACTCACTTTATTGTTATGTAACATCAGTGTATCTTTCACAAGTTTGCTTCAATACACAAAAAAACAGCCGATTTTCAAAAATCGGAGATATGGAGATAAAATAACACATGCACACATTCTCACATTATCGATCTAATTCGAGCGTAGCGTGCTTATTCTTCTCGTGATCATGCAGGGGTCAGTAGGAAGTGGGCGTAAAGTTGGGAGGGGCCGTTCTGCCGACCTGGCCAGGCATGACACTGTGCACGAGGCCGATACAGCCGGCGACCGCTATGAAGAAATTATGCGTGAACGTGTTTTATGAAGTGTAAATGGGGTTTCTTTTATGACAGGTGTTTTTTACAATACGATTTTATACACATATAAGCGAGCGTCAGTGGTATTTATCGGATTTGCTTTCACTACTTTTATTTGGCTGTGTGTACGAGGGAGACATTCTAATATTTAGTATCTTTTGATTATTTGTTTCTATGGTGTGCGCCAATTTTTAACTGTTATTGGGTAAATCTTAGTTGTATTTTTAATAAGTTTCAAATAGATTTCAATAATTACTTGAAAGAACGAATTTATAATATGTAAATTAGACTTCAAAATATGGATATGCGAATAATAGTATTTTAGAGTATTTAAGAATATCTAGCTGATAAGCTAATCTTATTTTTTTTAATAACCCATTCAGGCAAATTAATTTAAAATAAGGTATCAAAGAGTGGTTTAAGGAGAACTTGTATTGCATTTAATTTAATTTCTAATGAAAAAATATAATTTTATGACACAGGTTTTTGTTTTTTAAGTCATTTGGAAAACGGGTGAAACACTAGTTACAGAAACGTTAAAAAGCAAAACTGCATTTTTAATGAACTTTTAAGAGTGTACCGGATCATTAAACGGGACTATTAGGTATGACGAAGGCAGCGTCCTTATTTGTGGGTGTAGGGTGGTAGCAGGTGACGTCGGTAATCTGGTTATTGATGGAATAATGGATAAAAGCGTTTATTTAAATATTTTGAAGAACAATTTAACGCAAAGTACACATGGTTGCGCTTGAAGCATTATTCATCGGCGCTTCAAGAAAACTAATGAATCACAAGTAACATTTATAATATTGATGTTGTTTTATTAATTTATATGATAGTAACAATTTGTTTAGTCATATTAATTATTAATTTGTTTATTAACAAAATTTGTACAAAAAATTATAGACAAAATCATACAAATATTCAATTATATATTACATATTCTACTGTTTTTTCCATTATATTATTATTATCTAACAGTTTATTAACAACATTTTTACAAAAAATTATAAGAGAAAATCATACAAATATTCAATTATATGTTATATATTATACTGTTTTTCCCTTTATATTATTATCTAATAGTTTATTAACAAAATTTTTACGAAAATTTCAGAAATTTATGAAATGTACAGATTTGTGTGAGCACTGTGATGGACAGTGCGATAATTGCTTTAAAAATTTTATTTCCTGCGATGACGATAATTCAGAGGAAATTAATAATATGTTTGAGAATGATTTTGACTATGACAATGTTAATAATGATGAGAATGGTATGTACAATGAAACTGAGAATAATGATAAAAAATGGTATGTGCGATGTAAGTGAGAGTAATAATTGCGATGATGAAATGGACGCCGATTGCATAGAAGTAATAGAAAAAAAAGAAAAATGAATGTATAATTGATATTGTATTTGTATGATTTTCGCACGTAATTTTAATGTATTATTAAATATTTATATGGCGTATTATATATTATTGTTATATTTTTATATGATTTGCTGATAGAAATTTTCGTAAAAATTTTGTTAATAAACGATTAGGTAATCATAATATAAAGGGAAAAACAGTATAATATGTAATATATAATTGAATATTTCTATGATTTTCTATATAATTTTTTGTAAAAATTTTGTTAATAAACTGTTAGATAATAATAATATAAAGGAAAAAAAAACAGTAGAATATGTAATATGTAATTGAATATTTGTATGATTTTCTCTATAATTAAAATTCATTTTTTGACATCGTAAATGATACATCTAAATCCAATGCACGCATTAAAAAATTTTATCTCCATTCGGTGAAAAATTTTCGCAATTCTTCTGGTACAAAAACTGGTTTTTGCAAAATTTCTCCGCCCACGATTGAAAAAAAAATTTTTTAATAGATCTTCAAAATATAAAACAATACAAACAATTTCCATTAAAATTGAGCATTGTATCTTAATTAGAAAAGCGGAAAATTGAGGTTGAATTTTCTTAATTGAGGAAATTGAGGTTGAATTTTCAACTTTGACATCCAATTTCTCGGAAAATAAATAAACTCACAGATTGCGGGTTTGACATACTTTTTAAGAATGATAATACCTATATTTATGTTAAATTTTAAATTGCTAGTTTGTTAATAAATGTTTTTTTTTAAAGAAAAATACCAAAACCATAAATTTTGTCGAAAAAAGAATATATCTAGTGGCGCCACCTATAACATTTTTCGTTACAACTTTTACTTTTCTAGATAAACTCAAAAAACTAAAAATTTTTTGGTCCGCCATTTTTTTTGCTCAGGTCTTTCAGAGTTACCATCGAGATATATTGAATGAACACATTCCAGCAAAAAAACCAATGTTACATTTTTGTTACCGACGAAAGTCTGTTTTCCATGGAGTAGATATAATGAGCGGAGTTTTAAAATGAAATAAAAAATAATGGGTAGCTAGTTCTAGATAATCAGTTGACCGTCCATAAAAATTGCACTAGTTGAGCGGCTGTACGCCACTGTTTTAGTTTAAGTGAGTAAAAAATTATCTTTTTATAATAGTCCTTGCAAGGGATTATTTCTAACATCATGAGAACAGGTGACTTTTTGCGCCTTATTATTAAATTGATAAAATTCTCTATTTAAAGCGTCGACCCTGATATTAGAATCGCAATATTCTTCCCTGCGGTTTGTCATGTAAGTATACTTCTAATTTTTTTCGAATGGAAAATTTTTATTTAATTAATTTAACTCAGAATTATGAAATATTTCGCTAAATCATTAATTCAAAAACTGGATCAAGGTAATGTTTATTTTTTGCAAAAACAATCGGATACTTGAAGATAACCAAACAATAAAAATTATTAAGTATATATATTTTGCAATCTATCTTTATGTAAAATCTTAACATTTTAAGTAAATGTAATTAAAATTTTAAACTTTATATGCCCCAAATATGTTCATAGTTAGATGTGTATAGATACCTTATTCGAGATCCTACTGTTTTAGATGTGTGTTGGATTTGATAGTTTCTGTATGAGCTACGAAAATGTATCTAGAAAAGGGATTTTATTAATTATGACTTAACTAATTTATTTAATTAATTAATTAAAACCTAGATTTCTATTATGTTGCAGGATTAGAAACTCAAAATGGAAGGCCGCAAGAAGCATCTTGTTAAAGATTTGAACTCATTCTTAACCTGTAAGTTATGTCAAGGATATCTGGTGGATGCTACTACTCTGGTTGAATGCCTACACACATGTAAGTTATATCTCACTATTGGAATAGTAAGTTTGGTTCGTCTGTATCCAAACATCAAAATATTATAGGATATTTACTATGTTGAAAAAAAGAGGGGTAAAAGGAACTAAAACATTAAAATGTTTTCATTATTTTATACATTTATTTGACCTCCAAATATGACAAAAAAACAAAGATTTGTCCACTTTTCGGTTTTTTGAGATTTACTCGGAAACTATGCATTTTTCGTATATATATATATATATATATATATATATATATATATATATATATATATATATATATATATATATATATATATATATATATATATATATATAGTATATAGTGTAAAGTTGTAGGTAATAAAATTTCCTATCAAATGATGTTCAAAAAAGTCATTTATTAAAAAAAAATACACCCCAAAAACAAAATAAAAAAAAGCAAAAAATTATTTAAAAAACAATTTAAACTTTTTCCCCATAACTCTTTTCCAAATGAAGCATTACTTAATTAAAAAGAAATCCGACATTACGCCTGTTAAAATTAGTTTTTGCAGAAGTTTGTACCTTGAAAAGTAACCGAGATAAGGCGCCCTAACGAGTATTTGGCTTCAAAAACCGGACAAAATTAATCACGTCGTTGTTTTTGACTCTAGACGTGTCAAAATCAGTAACCAGGGGATTTTTGAGGGCGCTAAGTTGATTTCTGGCATTATTTTACTAATCGGGTAAAGGGGGGCTGACTTAAGGTGGGGAGGGGAGTAATATTAAAAAAACGTAATGGTTATCATTTTATATGTTTTTAGGTGCTTCGATTTCATATCTGGCATTACTTTACCAATCGGGTGAAGGGGCGCTGACTTAGGGTGGGGAGGGGGAGGGGAGTAATATTAAAAAAACGTAATGGTTTTCGTTTTATATGTTTTTAGGTGCTCCGATTTCATAACTGGCATTACTTTACCAATCGGATGAAAGGGCGCTGACTTAGGGTGGGGAGCGGGAGGGGAGTAATATTTAAAAAATGTAATGGGTATCGTTTTATATGTTAACTTAGGGTAATTGTACGTTTTCCCATAAAATATCTATCTCAAAATAAAAACAAGTCACCTTCAACAAAGATTTGCAAAGCTTATTCAGGTGTGTAATTTTTTACTTTCGGTTTCTGAGCAGTATTTATTACCTTCCTGTAAATTTTAGCTCTTGTTGGTGTTGAAGTTGTATCTATTATAAGTTTAGAGGCCGCGCCATTTCCAAACATTCGTTGACTTACGCTGGCTGCATAGGTAAACTCCTCAACAGGTACTTGTTTGCGGAGTTCTTTTGTATTTCATCGTTTACTACGATCATGTAATTCTTGGAAATGCTTCCTTGCGCGTCCCGAAGAATTCGTGGCACAGTTATGTACTGGTATTAATGTATTAAGCTATTTCTCGTTTTTATTTTCAAAAATCTTTCTTCAATATAGTTAGATGATATCCATCTTTTCTTCAAATCACTATTAAAATATTTTAAATCGTGACTTAAGGTATGGTACTCGTTTTGGAGACATTTCATCATTTCGCAAAGCTTATGTTCCATAAATGATACCTTATCTTCAAGTGTGCTGGATGTGCTTTGATTAAAAAGCATGTATATCGTTTTACAATATACCTCCTACTACAAACCTTGATGTCAAATTTGTACCTGTAGGAAAAAAAATATGTATGTAAGTAAAAAATAACCAAAATTCTTGCAAAAAAAAACCCGTGGAACTCAAGCGGTTTTTTTAAGAGGTGGAAACATGTGGAAAATGTTTTGATTGTTATGATATGGCTAATGTCTATAGTTTATTATAAAAAAAGAATTATAGCCCGACCTAGCTCGGAACATTTTCAAAAACCCTAATTAGTTAAAAAGAAAAACAAAAAATAAAAAATTTTCTTGCATATTGTTTTAGGTCAATAAAAATACTAAACAGTCATTATATTTTTAAATAATATATATTAAAATTAAATACATAACTTGTTCTTCAGATTCCATCACAAAAAATTTTTTTTTAATATTCACTTTACAAAATACCAAACACCAAACACAAGTATAAAAAAAATCTATCAAGAACAAATGCGTGCGTATTGAACGAAGCTTAGATTGCTATTAACTGTGCGGAGCGTAGCTGCGTGGAGGGGCCACTTTATCATATTTTTATGATAGTGCGGTTACTCAGGTATACAAAAAAAAAATAATTTCGATGATTACTTGTATAGTTTGCATTTCTCCTTTTTGTCCGGTTTTTGAGGCCAAATGCTCGTTAGTGCGGCGTCTCAAACTTTGCTACTTTCCTCGATATTACCATATTTTTGCTCTATTTTCAAATTCCGTCCCACAAGTTTTTTGTAAGTGAATTTAGAAATAGACATTTTCCCCTTGAAAGGAAAGCTGACACCACGTCCGTAAAAACGGTCCCCAGTCAAAGTCTGTACCATGAATAGTAGTTGAGAAATGGCCTCTCAAAGTTATCAACTTTTTACAATTTTATAACTTTTTACCCGCAAATTATGGATTTTATATAATAAACAAATTATTTTAACACACTCGTTGGGTCTAATTTTTGGCAGGTGTCATTTTACAGAGCTAAAAACTGATTTTTTAAATCCTTGGGTCATTTCTCTTCAAAAAAAGATAAAATAATTTAATTCGATAAAACTGGCGGTTTTGGAGATGAATTGGTTTTTAAGCGAAAAACTCAAAAGTTACTAATACTAAATACAAACAGGTAAAAATAAAATACGCAGAGTGTGCTGATGGGAAAGTGCTGTCTCACTCTTCGAAGACAAGAAGATGTTATGCTGAAAGATTTCCAGCTCAGACATTATCAGGTCTAGAAACCTTTCAAAGGATTGATCGGGGCTCAATTATTGTTAAAATGCAAAAATAGTGAAAACGTTTAAATGTTATTTTGGCAAATGTTCAATATGGGTTCCACATACTTCAATATATTTTCTTATTCTCCCAATATTTTCTCGCTGCGCTGCAAATAATATTTCAGCACTATTACGGACTTCTTTAGAATGCTGTGCTATTCAAACTAGTAGTTCTTCCCTAGTATTTACTGATGTTGAATAAACTAGTTTCTTTACATGTCCCCAGAAGTCTAATTCTAAGGGTCTGGAGACCTTGGTGGCAATAAAATAGGTCCACCTCGACCCATCCATCGAGGGTTAAAAACGTTAGTTAAGTGTTGCGTATTATATGATTAGAATGAGGTGGAACATCATCATTCATGTACCACATTTGCCTTCTTCTATCAAGAAGTACGTCTTCCAATAAATTATTTAAATTTTGCTGCAAAAATTGTAAATAAATCTCACCATTGAGTCTTACTTCCCAAAACAAATGCACCTGTAAGGTTATTTCCGATGATGCCACCTCATACATTTACAATAATTCTTTGTTGGTGTTTGTTTTAAATTATAGCGTGCGGGTTTTCACTAACCCAAAAATGTAAATTGTGTGAGTTTATAATGCCATCTCTTATAAAACCGGCCTCATCAGTAAGCAAAATAAGGTAAGGTCTAGTAAAATTCCGCATAGAAATTTGATTTTGGCGGGAACCTCTTTCATCGTGTTCTTTTGTGTGATGATATTTTTACTAATTTTAACATTTTATCCCACTGTAATAGCACATCATACAAGCAAACAAATGTACATTTGCGATACAAACCTTGCTTAAGTCAAAATTTATCACTAGAAAGGAAAAAACCGAAATTTATCGAACAATAATACGACCAGTAGCAATCTACGCCAGTGAAACATGGATCCTGACAGTCCACGATACGGAGCTGCTAAGAAGGTTTGAGAGAAAAATCCTGCGCATAATATATGGCCCATACCGAGACCTTGAAACAGGCCGTCACAGAATGAGAAGCAACATAGAGCTTGCGCAAATATAGCAAAGCCCTGACATCATTCAAGAAATAAAGTCCAGAAGACTACGATGGGCAGGTCATATGCAAAGGAGTCAAAACGATCGACTAATAAAACGGGTATGGGAGGAAGCACCACAAGGAAAAAGACCACTGGGAAGACCTAGGCTTAGATGGAGAGATAACATCCACAAGGATCTAGCTATCCTTGATGTTGACCAGCGAGAACGGAGGGAGCTGGCACAAGACCGTTCTAGGTGGAGGCAGATAGTCGAGGCAGCCAAGACCCACCCTAGGTTGTAGTGCTACAGAGTCAGTCAGCTACGGAGTCAGTCAGTAATAGCAAATTACCAAAAAAAAAAAACCAGCAGTTAAAACACTTCTAATTTTTTGATAAATAGAATTATTTTTAAAAAATTATCATGATATACTTTGTTAATTTAATTTTAATTGCTATAAGTATAGTACTTATCTGGTCGCGTCTAAGGAATATTTCATCATACAGAGTGGAACAAATTCGAGTTGATAAACGCTGTTTTTGAGAACGGTAGGAGACAGAATTATTTCAATTACTGCGAGGTTGCGCTATGTGTTCGCATGCCGGTCATATATTTATCAGTATTTGGTATTCTTAGAGAAAATTATAACTTTGGCTATGGCACATGACATATTAGATATAAACGATTTTTAAATCTGCGTCTAATTTTATGGAATTTTACAAGAGAGTTTTTACAATTTTTAATTTTGTACTAAATAGGCTTTTTACTTTCTTGGCTGTGTTGTATACATTAGTGATGGAAAGTTTAGTTAGTTTTAAGGTCTTGTAACTACTCGTTACTTTCGTCTCTAGGACTCGTTACTTTGGAATCGTTACTTTAGTTTTTTTTATTCGAATAAGTAATACTGCCAGTGATATATGATATATATTTCAGGTCTTTGATTAAATAATTTATATTCTGTGTTAAATATGAAATTTAATACGGAACGTTAAGCATGTATTGGTTTCAATTATAAATGTTAAAAGGTGTTTAAATTATAAATATTAAAAGGTAATATATGGAAATATGGAAAAACATTTACAAATTAAAGAATATACCATTCAAGAATAACCAGATTTATTTAAACAGATAAAAATAAAACAAATATTTTTTAGAAAAAAACTCTTAAATCCGTATTTAACAAAAACAAAAAATATGTATTCATTTTGAAATACAGACAAAAATGTTATACATGTCTGCTGTAAAAACAATACTTATCGACGTGTTTTGCCTTTAAACGATTTATTCATTTGGTTATGACTTGATCAGCTTTTAAAAAAACTCTTTCGTAGTACTACAACTATACATAAATATATCTTTACCAGTTGAGATAGCCAAGGGTATACTTTTTCTCTGTCTTGCCACCAAACTAGAGGGTATTTTTTTCTTTACAAATTAGCTTTTTCTGTGTATATGCATATTTCTGCAATTGCTAAAGCGATTGAACTGCTGACAAGTTCAAAATATATTATAGAATTATCAGAATCTTGCCAAATAATATCTATCTTCGCATATTGTCTTTTCTTCAGATATTTGTATCTGATTTCTCTGACTTGCAGCAATTTGTCTATGTTCCTTTTTTTATTATATTAACTAATTCAACCTGAAGTTCGTCTTTTACTAGTTCCAAGCAATCTTTTTTAACAATACCCCTTGTTTTGAAATGAGGATCAAGATAAGTCACTTTACTTATTGTTATTTTTCTGGGTCTCCAAAACGAGCAGCAAGTGAATCTAAAAAAATTATCAAATCTTCTCTCATTTGACTTGTAAATTTAAGTTTAATTCCCTCCAACGTTGACATGAGCCTTTTAACTACTAGGATAACTTCTGAAAGAGTGATTTGTTTTTCAGCGCTCATTTCATGATATTGTTAGGAGTTTCAATTTAAAACGTTTCCTTAAATTTGAAATATTGCCGTTTTTATAGGAATTTATAGATTTGCAAATATTACATTTTGCTTTGGCATTAAATAATATTTTATCATGCGTTAAAGATATTTGGCATTACTATTTTTAGTAAATTCAGAATATATTTATTATTTACTACCTACCTAGTTAGAAAAATTTCAAGATATTATTACCTACTTATATATACCACACTTGAAATAACTAACTAAATTCAAGACTGAACTATCATATATGGCTAGACCGTTAACAAGGAATAAGATCTATTCTTTCCATTAGAAATACTATTTCTTATCCGAGTCCTGCATCTAAGCATAAAAAAAGCTTCTGTCCTGTGGGTTGCTGCTCCGAAAACAACGAAAACTTCGAAATCGCCCACACATGAAATGCCGGTCTGGTCTCGCGAGAATAAAATAGTAGTTATATTTCTTTAGTTATTTCGGTTCCCGTCCCGGACTAATGGTGTTTCAGTATAGTAACGAATTGCCAAGGTACGAGTCTTTTCTAAATAGAGGACTCGTTACTTTTAGTGACTGATTTGTAACGGTTATTTTGTAACGATTAGTATCGTTACTTTCCATCACTAGTATGCATGTACTATGTAAATATGCAGAATTATCAATGATTTTATTTTAAATATATATATATATATATATATATATATATATATATATATATATATATATATATATATATACTAAATTAGAAAAAAAAATGGGACACGTAATTTTGTAAAATTGAAAAATTATTTAAAATAGTACAAAATAAATTTAGGGAATAATAATTCATTTAAAAGAGAAAAATTGCAGTACAAAAATTTGTTTATAATATATTATTAGGCTTAATAAAAATAAAAAATATAGTAACGTAAGGAATAGAATAGCAACAAAACTTAAATGAATACGTAATAAACCACTAGATACTTCAGAAAATATTTAGACAGGTTTATGAAATTTTAAAACCTGGAACAACGGAGGTTAAAAATATTTTTATAATAATAATGCACTTTAAATAAAAATATTGATATTTTATTCGAATTAATAGCGAAACTTTAAATTTAGGTTAAACTTTCGTCTTTTTGATCATTCTCAAAAAGATTCAAATTATATCTTTTTGAGAACGGCTGATTTTATTAAAAAAAATACTATCAGTGACACAAATTTTTTTCATCAGACGAAAAATGATTGTTCTTAACGAATTAAAATTTCCTCCCTCTAAACATATTGTACATAAGAAAATATTGCATACTGTTTGCATTTTTTATGACTTTGCCCTTTTTCACACGTGCAAGTACAGTTTAACCATCCCTATTTATTTTAAAATCTTTGATAACCTTAAATTGGATTGAATTTTATAAATTCTTTCGCTAGCTGTTGGACTAGTCTAAATGGCAAAGCTTTGACATCTACTTTAGCTTTCATATGTCTCGAGAATCCTCAACGAAATCTAACAATTTCCAAAAACTTGCAGTATATAGCGCAAATCACATAAATCTTTTCAAAATATGCGATATGTATATTTCCGGAATCATGATGAATTTTGTAAATAAGGGTGACAGTTTTCAATATTAGAATATATAAACCTGTATTTGTGACATCCTGTATAGTTAATCGATTTAATTCAAAGATAATAACCAATTTATTTATTAATTTATATTTAAGTTCAAACATATTATTATTTTTAAAAAATTAAATACAAAGAAAAACTTTGCTTTGCGAGGTTTTTTTATAAATTTACCCTATTCATTTTCTGATTTCCTGCCATTGTGTTCCATTTCTTTCGTGTTTCGGACAGATAATTTCTATGAAGGTAAAAAATAAATACTTAATAAGACATGTTCATTTAATTTTGTTTCTTTTGCAAAAAACTTTTTTTCGGGCATCTTGTCTTTTCCCCCTTAAAGCAAAGTAACAAATATACATAGCAGCGTAAGAAAATAGTTTCAGTTAATACTGTACTTGTATCTAATTAACAATTGGTTTTTATAAACCTATCAACGAAATGTCATTTAATATTCTAAAGTCAAGGTGACCTGCTAGAGCTGATCATCACAAACTCATATAACTGGAAAGTAAAAATTAGTTATTAAATGGACAAATGAATCTAACTTAAAAATAGAGAATTTTACCCGTTTTCAAAGCTTTCAAACGTGAAAATGCAGATGAAGACAAACAATCATATATTTAGTTTTACCAATTACAATTGGAAATTGTTCTAAAATAAACAGATAAACACTATCTCTTGTTTTTACACCATAGTTCTACTCATTGAAGTTCACTGAAGTTATATCATAATAATTAGAAACAAATTGTTCGTGAGTCCGGACATTTCGTCATTTTTTTTTAACTGTACTAACTGAAATGTTTAGCAATATGTAATTACTAGTCATAAAGGCAAAAGTATGCTGTAAACATAGACATAAACAAACAAAGTTTTAAGTCTGACTGTCTTTAACATCTAGTGTGACTGTTCTTGTGTTTAGAGAACCTCACTTAGCTAGTGTGGGTGTAACTAGTTGCTGCTGTTGTACTTTTTACTTCCAACTCCCGTCCGCTTTCTCATGATATAACCTGCACTTGGTTTCATCCACTAACTCGAGGAGTAAATTTGTTTTTTTTTTAAATGACACTGTATTTATGCAGTTTTGTTAGTGTGGGGGGAGTGTTATAAATATATTTCTAGGAATTTTGCGCTTGATTTTCCGACTAAAGGTTTTCTAATGTGGTTCCAAAATTTTGACCAGCAGTGTACTTTTGTATTCGTAGTTCCTTCCCTCTATCCTCTGTCAGTGGCAAATCCCACATGTCCTCCATCACGTTTCTGATTCTCTATTCTCCCATGAAAAAAATAACATAATATCCAATCATTTGTTTTGTTACCACAGAATCTCAGTTAATATAATCTCTAAACTGTTATCACTTTTTCAAGTACAAACTGGAATATCATTCTAAAACTGCGAATTGATACAGAATGAAACAAATTTATTTACCTTGAAAATCATAGTTTTTGGGTTTAGATCGTCTCAAATTGGAATTATTATCCGACGTTTCGCCTACGATTGCACGATGTATTTTCAGGGATCTTTACTCCACGAAATTACTATCGAGGAGCAACAGCCCGGGATTTATACCCGATTGGTGCTCAGCGAACCATGATCCAGCGTTACAATCGATTTCCACGTGTGATGTAGACTGTAACCCCCATCTCTATTAATATTATTTGGATATTTACATATTTCGATCGATTCTCTAATTTTACGTTTAAAAAAACCAGGTACTGATGCTAGCACCTTACTTTCTTTTACATTAAAAGTGTGACCTGAGCAATGCTGGTGTTCAGCTACTGCAGATTGTACAATTTGTTTCTTTTTTATACATATTTCATGTTCCTTAAGCCTAGTAGATATAGACCGTCCTGTTTCACCTACATACACTTTACCACAAAAGCACGGTATCTTGTAGACTTCTGTTTGAAATGGAATTGCGTCCTTTGGAGACTTCAAACATTGTCCAATTTTCTTACATGTGTTGAAAATTGTCCGTATGTTTGATTTTCGGAGCAATCTGGCAATCTTGTCGGTGGTTCTGTGTGTAAGGTAAGGTACTATAAAGAATTTAAAAAAGACAGTAACAAATGTGAATTCTGAAGACCTGCTAGATATTACAGAGGATGAAATAGATAAAGCCATACAAGATATGAAAAGAAATAAAGCAGCGGGAGATGACAAAGTCTTAATAGAACTTCTTAAGGAAGGAGAAAGAAAAGTTAAGGAATATTTAAAGATCTTATTCAACAGATGTCTTGTCGAAGGTAGGATATCCAGTGGATGGAACAACGCTAACACAATTTTGATATATAAAAAAGGCGATCCGGCGACTCTGGACAATTATAGAGCTATATCCCTTCTCTCCCAGTTATACAAAACCTTCATGAAAATCATAACTAGCAGATTGACGAACACATTCGACACATATCAACCTGTTGAACAAGCAGGATTCAGAAGGGGATATGGAACATGCGACCACCTGCATACATTAAAAATATTAATAGAAAAAACCAACGAGTATAATCTGCCTCTGTACATGGCCTTAGTTGACTACGAGAAGGCTTTCGACAGCGTAGAACTATGGGCTGTTAAAGAAGCTTTGGTAAATAACAGAATAGACTCGAGATACAAAAATCTATTGCATAATGTCTATCTAGACCCAACGATGACAGTACAACTTGCTGACGAGCTAAAAACGAACCGCATCCCAATCAAAAGAGGAGTAAGACAGGGAGATACAATCTCCCCCAAATTATTTACAATGGCCCTGAAAGACTTGTTCAAATCATTAAATTGGGAAAATAAAGGGATAAACATTAATGGTTGATTCTTAAATCATCTGAAATATGCAGATGATATACTCTTGATCGCATCCGATTGAGAAGAGCTGCAGTCAATGATAAACGACCTCCATGAAACATCGCTCCAACAAGGATTAAAGATGAATCTCAGAAAAATGAAAGTAATGTCAAACTCAGACGAACAACAAGTTATAACAGTAAATGCAACCGAAATAGAACAGGTGAATGAATATATATACTTAGGCCAGGCCATAAGAGCGAGTAAGGACAACCAGACAGCCGAAATAACACGAAGAACTCGATTGGGTTAGACGGCGTTCGGAAAACTCTCCTATGTTTAGAAAAATCAGAAAATTCCCTTATACTTAAGAACCAAAGTATTTGATTGTTGTATATTGCCGGTTCTAACATACGGAGCGCAGACGTGGACCTTTACAAAATCAAATTTGGACAGAATCCGCAAAACGCAAAGTGGAACGACACATGTTAGGAATATCACTCAGAGATAAAAAACGAAATGAGTGGATAAGAAGAAAAACCAACCCAGTTGACGCTATAGAAAGAGCAGCAGCATCACTAAAATGGAAATGGGCAGGCCGTAACGAACAAATAAAAGACAACCGTTGGAATTCAGAAATTGGAAAATGGCGCCCATATGAAGGGAAAAGATCCAAAGGCAGGCAACGGATGAGATGGAAGGATGACATAGTCAGACATGCCGGCTTGATGTGGCAAAGAAGAGCCCAGAATAGAGAGTTTTGGAAACAAACAGGAGAGGCCTATATCCAGTTTTGGAAGGATGAAAACTAGGCTAAAATGAAATGAAATGAAGGTAAGACACCACTGTCCATAGGAGGTTTTTCTGTTTCTGATTTCATTGACTGTTCGTCACATATTGAAATGACGGATTGTTTTTGAGAAGGATGGTCGTGTGTACACAGAATGTCCTAATCTGCCATTCTCTTTCCTTTATACTTGTACATTAAGAAAGGGAAGGGCATCATTTGATTCAGTTTCCATAGTGAATTTTATGCTAGGGTGTTGTTGATTTAAATGGTCCCGGAATTTATGAACGTGTCATCTACATATCTGCACCAAAATTTAGGTTTTGGAGGAGCAGAAAACAAGGCGTTTTCTTCGAAAGCTTCCATAAAGATGTTAGCTACCACAGGTGATAGCGGAGATCCCATGGCCGCTCCCGAAGTCTGCTCGTAGAAAGTTCCTTGAAAAGTAAAATAAGTTGAAATCAGACATGTTTTAATTAACTCTAGTAGGGTGGAGTCCATGTTGTTGTTTCGTAATATGTCAGATATTAGGGAAACTGAATCATCTATAAGAACATTTCTGTACAGAGATTCTACATCAAAACTGACCAATATGTCTCCGGGCTCTAATTGGATGGTTTTTAATCGCTGAGCACTAGTCGGGTATAAATACCGGGCTATTGCTCCTCGATAGTCACTCAGTGTTCTAATCTCGTGGAGTAAAGATCACTGAAGGTGCCTTGTGCAATCGAAGGCGAATCATCGGATAATAATTCCCATTTAACACGGTCTAAACCCAAGAACTATGATTTTTAACTTGACCAAAGCCGTGGAAGTTTCCGTTCTTTATGAAATTTATTTACCGTTACTTTCTTATGCAGTTTTCAAAAATGCTATAAGAAAACGTTATTATTAACTTTATATTGACAAAAATCAACCAAAATATCCATATTTTTATTATTACCAAATACCAAATTGCATAACTCTATCTCTGATTTTTTTATCTTTTGATTCACAAAACCGGCATGGTGAAAAATGTATTTATTTCACTCTGTATACTAGGTGTGGATATTGAACCGCGATAGTTAAGCTTCGTTGCACTTCTAGAGACTTAATGTAAGAAGAAAATATAGGTTTCCAAAGATTTGTTATCTCAATACTAGGTTTGCTAAATATTTTATTATTATATCTGATGTTGGCTACTTCCGTGATTTTTTCTTTTTCCTGTTATTAAGTTCACCACTGTTACTTCAGACCGTGCTACCAAGCGTGTTCTGTGATACCGAATCTTGATATTTCTCCTCTTGAGGTATCTATTTTATATCTTCTAATACTAATTTCTAAATGTTGTTTTATTCTTCTATTCTAACCGCCGAAAAACATTGGTCGTAAGAAAAAATTAAACCTCAAAATTTTTATTTTTTATTCCACTTTTGAATAAAATTGGTCTGGTACGTTTATACTTGACCAAAATCCTACCACACCAAGATTGAGAAGGTCATCCGCTGCTGCTTCTTAAGTGCGAGTTTTTTCTTTTTTTATTTATCCTTTTTAATTTCTTAATATTTTTTAAGTATTTCTAATATGACAGAGTAGTCCTGATTAAACAAAATAATTAAAAAGTATTATAAAGGACTTGATTTTTAATCATTTTGAATTTTTTTTAATCCTTCAAATTCTTTTAAATACTATCTCTTATAGGCGTTGAATCAGCAAGTATTGGTTCAGATAAATTATTTTTTTCTTTCTCAGATTCCAATGTAATAGATGAAGTACATTGTTTCGGCTAAAAAATTTATAACAATCATTAAAACTATATGCATTTAAAAACTGAAATATTATCCCACTACCGATTGAAAAGATCAATTTACCAATTGATTTATGTTACTGCAAGAAGGCTCTATTTCTACTTGATCGTTATTCAAAGTTAATTTATCTATAAATTTATCTGAGCAGAATTGGTTCCAGAATCAGTTGAATCGGTAGAATTATTTAATTCAATCTAAAATAATTAAATATACTTAAATATTAAATATAAAAAATATTCATTTCAGTTAATATGGGA
Source organism: Diaprepes abbreviatus (assembly GCA_034092305.1). Classification (NCBI taxonomy): domain Eukaryota; kingdom Metazoa; phylum Arthropoda; class Insecta; order Coleoptera; family Curculionidae; genus Diaprepes; species Diaprepes abbreviatus. Next base: position 16,429 of record JASJET010000343.1, on the reverse strand, counting down.
ATACATATAAACCAGATACACAACTATACAATTATTTTGATTATCATAAAATTATATTTACATTAACTTGTTGTAAAGACTGATTAAATTCGTCAATCAATGATTTTTTACAGCAACTAATTTGCGATAACATTTCAATGATACTGCAGAATTTTGTAATTCAGGTATTAATATTGGATTACCGTATTTAAAAAGGTTTTTTTTTTCTTATTTCAATATATAAACATTTCTTGAATACATCATTAGTCTTCTCTTCTTCTTCTTCTTCTAGGTAGAACCAAGTTCTGTTATCTACACAATGCCTCATCGATCCTCGTTTGAGGTCGAAATCCAGCTGTCTCTCCATCTTTTGGAGGGCCGTCCAGGCGGCCGTTTGGTGTTTGATTTCTCTCTCATCACGGTTTTTGCTAGTCCATCATCGTCCATTCATTCCACGTGATCTCTTCATTGCCTACGACGGTTTCGAACCCACTTCACAACATCCCCCACTCCGCTGTCCTCGCGTATTTTTGCGTTTCTTATTCTATCTCTTAAACTTGTACCCGTGATCATTCTCAGCGTTTTATTTCTGTGGTTGTCATAATTTGTTTGGTCTTTGTTGTTTCATTTCTTGTTTCTGCGCCATAGGTCAGTATCGGTCTTACACAGACCTTGTAAATTCTTGCTTTGCTCTCAACCGTCATATGTTTATTGTTCCAGATTATGTCTCTTAATTGGCCTGATATCATGGTCGCTTTGTTGGCTTGTGTGCGTACTTCTTCCGTTACTGCCCTGTTACTTGTTATATGTGCTTCCAGGTATTTAAACTTCCCAACCTGTTCGATATGTTTGTCCTCAACCATTAGTTTGCATCTTACCGGTTATTTTGCTATTACCATTGCTTTGGTTTTCTTCACAGATATCTTCATATTATACTGTTTGGATGTTCGATTGAGATGGAAAAGCATTCTTTGTAAGTTGTCCTCGCTATCTGCTGTCAAGGCAACATCGTCTGCAAAGCATATAATCTGAACGGCGTTGTGTCCCATTGGGTACCCAATATTTGTGCTTTTTACCTCATCAGTGATTTCGTCCATGATTACATTGAAAAGTGTTGGACTTAGGCTATCACCCTGTCTTATTCCTGTGGATAGTGGGATTTCCTCTATTAGAGTGTTATTTGTTTTAATTACCATGGTGTTTTTGGAATTCAGTTCGTATATTGTGCGTATGATAGCTTCGTCTACTTGTTTTCTTCGCAGTAGTTCTGTTATGTGTTCCAGTTTGATTCGGTCGAACGCTTGTGTAAAGTCCACAAAACAAATGAACAGCGGTTTATCGTATTTGATAGATTTTTCAACCAGATGTCTCATAATAAATATACCGTCGATAGTAGAGCGGTTATTCCGGAAGCCCTGCTCTTCTTCGCACGCCCCTAACTTGTCTACGATCCGTTGTGACAGTATTTTGGTTAACAGTTTGGCTGAACTGTTCAGAAGGCTGATTCCTCTGTAGTTTTCGGGTTGTTTCTTTGATCCTCTTTTGTGGATCGGAATTGTGATGCTTTTCCGCCATTCGTTGGATACTGACGTTGTGCGGAGTATTTTTTTAAATAGAACAGTGAGCTCTGTGACAAGGCTGGGGCCTCCGTACTTTAGCATCTCATTCATAATTTGGTCGGTACCAGGTGATTTTCTGTTTTTTAATTAATATAAATAATCACGACTTAAAACACTAGCTTTAAATTGACATTTTTGACAGTAGAATGTCAATTTGCTGAAAACAAAAAAAAAATCGCGCTTAGGAAGTAGCAGTGAATGACCTTCCCAATCTTGGTCTGGCAGGATTTTGATCACGTAGTAACGTTCCAGACCAATTTTACCCAAAAGAAGAAATTTTATTTACTGTACTAATAAAGGTTCTAAAACAAAAATCCTGGTCATATTTGATTCGTCCTCGTATATTTAGTAGTAAACCGACCAAGAAGTAAAATTTAATGTTTTAGGTGTCGATAGAAAACAATCATTGTTGCGCTACTGTTAAGTAAAATTATATTTTCCCAGAAAATTACTACTGTAAGGTATACTAAACATCAGTAGCCTTTAATCTACCATTGTTAACTGTTTTATCCATGTTCAATACGGGTATTAACCTTCTAGCTGATGTTATTAAACCCAAACAAATCTAAAGGCCCGCATTTAAGCCTGGTAAAGTGATTAACATTATTGATTTATATTGCTTAAATGATTTGTGTACAGTAAAGTTAAAATAAGTTATAAATCATTAAAATTAGAATTAAATTGTATTTTAATTTGAGACTACTTTCTGGATTGTAAAATTTTACAACGAGTAGTTAAGCAGTAAATCGAAGTACTTTACGAATAGAGGAAATGGTATAAATTACAATTAGTGTTTGTAAATTGGTAACCAGACGGAAACAATTATTCATGTAAATATTATGAATGTTTATAGAATTTATATTTCATTTTAGTGACTTTTAGTGTTACTAAAATAAACTTTCGTTGGAAAATTCTTTGCTAAATTGTGACTATTTAAGTTATTTTTAAAAACTCTACAGCTGTTTGGAATTTTCAAATATACATATCATAATGTCGCTTTACTTTCTTCGCGAAAATTGACCTAAACGCTTGCAATGGTTAACCAGTTTTTAGTTTGGCATTAAAGAATTTTTTCATTTATTTTTATATTGTTCCAGGTCATCATTTGTTTCCAGGTATTATACATTATCTAGTCATCTATTTTGTGGCCTTCCGATACTTCGCTTATTTCCCCATAGCCTCCATTTTAAGAGTTTCCTTATTCACCGTTTGTCATATGCCCAAGCTACGTTTCAGACCCACTGTCATTTGAGTTTTGCGACTCTCTCTAGTCCTTAAAGAATCTCTTTGACTAACTCCAAGTATTTGCTATTGCTTTTGGAGTATACATGGTAGATAAACACTACGTATAATAAGAGTCATTGTTTCCAGTCCATATATCGCTACCCAGAGGATACAACTGTCATAATAACTATCCTCGCGTGAATTATTTATCTTCGGGAACAACGAAAATGTATTTATTTTCATAATTTGTATGTAATGCATCCAAAAAATATAAAAACTGGCCCAGATTTTTGACGACCACTGCACTAGGCATCGATATATCATAAAATTCCACAAGTCAAGTTAAAGATTCCTAAAGCTTAAATGAGGAAGATTCAAGAAGTTCAGAATAAGGTTCTTCGGCTAGTTAGTTAAGAATTCACTAATATTGAGAGATGTAAGTTGTGGAGAGAACTGAATCTGTCTCACACCAAATAGAAGCAAACTACTTCACCATATGAGAACTTATTCGAAACCCATTCACATAACTGAATCCCATAATATTAATGTAAATCTCAGAAATAGCTACAGCTACTCTAGGGATTGGCTAACCAGACTCCCATATCCACTTTAAACAAATGTTGGAGCATAACCCCAAAATTCTAATATATAGGGTTTTCCAATAATAATGTCCCGATGTTTTCTATAAATAAAACACAGTTGGTTTAACAAATTTGTTTCATTTTTATGTGAGGTAATTCTACAGACGTGTACAATTATATATGAAAAATAATGACCCCCTCTGCTTCTTTTGAATAACGTCTAAGCACAGGTTGGGTTCTATCTCACTAATTACGCGACTAATCTCATTCTTTAAATCGGGAATTTTTTGTGGATTGTTGACATACACCTTACTGTTCACGTAGCCCCACAGAAAATAATCAAGTGACGTCAAGTCACAAGATCTCGGCTGCCAGTTTACGTTACCATTTCTGGAAAGGATTCTGTCCCCAAAAGTCTGCAAAAGTGCCATTGTCTCCCAGGCCGTGCGGCACGTTTTCCCGTCCTGTTGAAACCAAATACGGTCTAGATCAATATCTTCCAGTTCTAGCTATAAAAAGTCGTGTAACATGGTGCCATTTTCGAAAAAAATGGCCCAATAATGTCCCGCGCCCAAAAAACACACCAAACGGTTATACGTTGACTATGCATAGGTTTTCCTTCAATTTTCCTTGGATTTTCATCATTCCAAATCTGGCAGTTTTGTTTGTTTGACGTAACCTGACAGATGAAAATGTGCCTCGTCAGTAAAAATGATTTTTTGACAAAAGTCATTATCAGCTTCTTGTTGTTGTTGCATTCATCGAACAAACTCACGTCGCTGCCTATGATCATTTGGCTTTAGATCCTGTGACAGCTGGATTTGATACGGTTTAAGAGACAAATCCTTTCTTAGAATACGCCAGGTTGATGTTTGTGTTGATAATGTTTCCAACTCAGCGGACTCGACGGGTACGAACAGGTATCTGTATATCTGTAACGGATCTAGTTTCCTCAAATTTTTGCACCATTCTGTAAATACTCTTCTCCAGTAGATGATTATTCGCATTAAAAAAATCATGAAGTTTTCTGTATGTTTGTTTTCGAGAAGACCCTTTTTCATAATAAGTTTTAACAACGTGAATACGCTCTTGCACTGTGTATCGTTCCATGATGACAATTACACTAGTTCGTAGAAACACGGCGCCCAAATTTCGTCAACTTACGATGTGCCAAACTGTCATGTATATATATATATATATATATATATATATATATATATATATATATATATATATATATATACATAAAATAAGAAATTCTCGGCTCTCCGGACAAAGATCGTTGATGAATCTTACTCTCATATTAAAAAGTGCGGAGAACTCTAAAGAAAGATGGAAAAACTCCGGGTCCGAAAAATGACGACAGCGCTGTTTCGTCCTAATATGTGACTCGTCAGGCCATTGCATTTGGTATAAACCATCATCTCGCATCCGTGTCCTATAAACAGATTTCACGATTTAAAAATAGTAAATAAGACACCATGGCGACATCTCGATGGTTTACTCAATATTACAAATCAACAAAGTTGTATAAAACCGCCATGTGGTGGCGCGACGGTGAATTAAATAAGAAATATATTAAAACTCAACCCACCGGTTGAAAATTTTACCTTATTCGCATTTTTTCAGATTTGGTATTAGAGGGTTTTGGGGGTCGTGTATTACGAATTTGAAGTAAATTTTTTACAACTATTAAGTTGATAAAATACAATATGAGGAACAGGAAATTTTACTTATTCCTATTTTGTCGAAAATTGATATTGTGGGGTTTTTGAGGCGTATAAAAACTCAATATGCAGTATAAAATATATCGAGCTAAGAAATTTATATCTCAGGTTCTTTAAATATTGAAAATTAATATTGTGGGGTTCTTGAGGCGTATACAAACTCAATATGCAGTATAAAATATATCGAGCTAAGAAATTTACATCTCAGGTTCTTTAAACATCAATATTGGAAGGTTTTGGGGCGTATATTACCAATCTAAAATTTATTCGAAATTTAAGATGGTGGATTTACTATGACAGACTAAATATTTGTTTGACACAATTTTACTGGTATTTGGAAAACTCTAAGAATCAAAAAATTTTAGTGATTCATTTTAGGGTGATTTACAACTTTGGATAAAATGGGTACTTTTTGCCACCTTGGAGTCATTGCGAGGTACACTAATCTCGATTAGTGCTTAGTTCAAATAATTTATGGATATCATAATGAATTCTAAAACTAAAAATAGAAAAATAAAATTTTTGTAAAAAAATTGAACCGACTTCTAAAAGTGCGCTAAAAAGTGAAAAATAACTATAAATTTTTATATGAAATTGAACTTTGTGAAGTCGGCGCCAAATTATTTGTAAATGAAATAAATAACTACTAAAATATACAAATTATGGTAAGAAAGCAATTACAAATAAAGTATTTTTAATCTGTTTATGCAAATCACATTTTGTCAGGTATTAGTTTGGCACAATTCATATAAAATTTTCTAGTTATTTTTCACTTTTTAGCGCACTTTTAGAAGTCGGTTCAATTTTTTTATAAAAATTTTATTTTGTATTTAATGACCATCGTAATAATAGTGACTTTTAGTCAAAGATTTTTAAAATTCTAGCGTTTTTTGAGTTTCACATTACTTAAAAATTATTTTTAATAACTTTTAGGACAATTTTTTCTTACAAAGGGCATTTCGAGTTTTGTTAAATTGTGATCCAAAAAATGTTTAAAATACAAGACAATAACGGCTTTGTCTTTCTTGTGGTTCATACAGCTCATTAAATATTTTACTTAATTAAAAATTGCAGTAAAGAATATTTATTCATTTTACTTTCTGAAAATTATTTATGTTTTTTTTTTCAGTTTGTCGTGGATGTATATTACGGTCCTTCGAAAACAGTAAGGCACAATGCCCAGTTTGTTCATGGTGTTACAAAAAGAAGGCATTTTTTCGGTAAGTAAAAATGTTCCATTATTTAGTGAAACTATACGTCAAAAATATTGACTCTGTGTTAATATAACGTTAATTTTAATTGTAAAATAACTAAAATCGGTTTTAATTTGTTTATCAAATATGTATGAATTAACCAAGTAACTCTGATATTGCTTTTAAGAATTAAATTAACAATAGTTATTTTTAAAAGAATTCTTTGAAATTATTCAAATTAAAAGAAATGTTTTATAAATTAAAATTTATAAATTTGTTATCTTTCAAATTGTTTTGTCTATTAAATTTAATTAATTATAATTTGCGCTTATCAAAAAATAAAGTATAGATATTGTATTTACATTACCGAATTTAAAATATAATGCTGCAAAGTCACTTTTTGAATTTGAAACAAGGTTCATTATATTCTAATAAATTATTTTTCAATTAAATATTTCTTTGACGGGTTCCAATAAATTTATCTTCCGAACCTCCGCATTTTGGAGGATTATAGGAAGCTCCCGAAATTATTGATAAACTTGATCTGACCTCTAAAATTTTGGTTAATAAATATTTATCTATTGTATGATTATCTTAGTAGTAATAGTTTTTAATGGTGGATCGATTTTTAGAATGCTTATTTATGAAAAAAGATATGATACACATATTCAGAACAAAATTAAGTCCATTAATAGTAATAAGTTGACATGCTTTTCTAAAAACTTTTTTTTTGTAGGCCGGATACACAAATTCAGGCTCTCGTTTACAAAGTAGTCCCTTCCTTATTCGTCAAAGAAATGCAAAGAAGAGAAGATTTCTATCGAAGTACGGGAGTAAGGGCAGGGAGCTCTTGCAGCGATGACAGTGTAATAGACAGAGAGAGAGACATGATACATGAAACGGAGGAAATGGTAAGTAGTCCTTTTACGGCTATTAACTTCCACACAATAAATTATTTTCAACTAGTAAACGTCTAACTACAAAGAAACTTCATGTATATTAAAGTCAAGTACGGTAAGAACGATTTACTGGTTCAAGACAATGTTTGCAGACTGAACGAAACAAATAATTCTTAACGTCGATAATTTTCTTTTATACGACCACTATATTACACCAATTATTTCCAAACGACTCCGTCAATTTAAAGTAAATTTTTTGCCTTATATTATCTGACGCTTACAATATGGCGGATCAAAAAAAATTACTTTCGATTTTTTAGAAAATTGGTGTGAGGTGTTTTCGGGATCACACATAACGAGTCGTTTTTCTATTTCGTTCAATATTGGTATTGGGAGTTCACGATTCTAAAATAACATATTTACAATTTCAAAACACAAACAACACTTTAAAAAACTAGTCAATTTTCTAAAAAAGTATTTAATTTTACCAATACATACCTTGACATTTTGCTTATTTAGTAATGAAATGAAATTTTCGTGTATGTGTTTTACTTTTTATATTCTAACAATGGACCAAAAAAACCGATAGAAAGCATACATTTAATTTTATGTTTAAGAGGATATTCAATTTTTGATTTATTAAGAGGATCGAATACTTAATATTTTTCTTTAAATTAGGTTGGTGTAAATGTGGCTTAAATTTCCTATATCCGTTCTGTCGTTAACAGTTTTTTTATCTTTTTTAATTTCTATCATTTCCGTTATATGCAATTTTTTATAATTCATATATTTGTTCTTAATTATGGTATTTTTATAATCGAAGATATGTTTTTCATCTTGTGCATGTTTGTTTAACGCTGTTGAGGCGTTTTTCATATATTTATCACCATTCAATCTGTTCTTTAGCAATTGGCTTGTCATACCTATATATTTTTTGGGACAATTTGAGCATGGGATCGAATATACTACATTTGACTTATTCATGAGAGCAATTTTACTTTTTAAATCAGTAAATAGTGTATTTAATTTATTATGAGACCTGTGACATACGATAATATCATGCTTTTTTAAAATGTGTTTTATTTTTTCTGACAGTTCACTAGTGTAAGGTAATGCTACATATTTTTGCTGTTTATGTTCTATTCCTGTTATAAGGTTATTATAAAATTTATTATTATGTTCGTTTATTTATTATTTCGGTGATAGTCTTTTCATTGAAATTATTATTTATTAGCGTATTTTTCACTTTTTTCAGTATTCTTGGTCGGAATCCTGAAGACGTTAGAGAGATGGTACGATCAGACAGACCGATTATAACACTATTTTTTTGGGTTTTTGAGTGATTTGAGAAACCCTTTAGATATCTACCCGACCAAGTTGGTTTGGTGTACCATTCAGTTAAAATTTTGTTTCCTCTGCGTATAAGTGTCATATCTAGAAAATTTATTTTATTATTACTTTCTGTTTCGGACGTGAATTGTAATTTTTCGTTGAAACTGTTAAATTCTTGGAGAATTTCATTTATTTTATCCTGTGGCACGGCTGTTATGCAATCATCGACAAACCGTTTGAAAAATATTACATTGAATTTTAATTTTCCTAAAACTTTTTCCTCTAAATATTTCATTACTAACTGAGCAATGGTGGCTGAAATTGGTGATCCCATAGCACATCCATCGAGTTGTTTGTAAAATATGTTTTCATACTGAAAGTAATTTGTGTTTAGGATTAGGTCAACAGCATCCATACAGTTGTTTTTTGATAATGATGTATGTTTCTTTAAACTTTCCCATTTTTCTGCTAAAATAGTATGGACGAGTTGATTTGGTATATTTGCATACAAAGATATAACATCTGACGAAATGAGCCTGTAATTTTTGCGTAGATTTACTGTAGCAATAAATTTTTTAAAAGCGAATGAGTCTTTAATAAAAAAAAACTTTGTCCTGTAATATTGGAAATGCAATCTAATAAGAATTTTGATAAACGATAGAATGGCGATTGTATACAAGAAACAATAGGTCTTAGTGGTATATCATGTTTATGTAATTTTGGTAGGCCATATATTTTTGGTGGAATAGCATTGTGAATGGTTAGCCCTTTTGCATCTTTTTCAGTTAGTTCTTTTGCATTGAGTAATTTTTTTTATAAAGGTATTATTTTTCTTTTGATATAAGTTTGTTGGATCACTCTTAATATTTTTATATGTATTTTCGTCCTTTAGTAAGTTGTTCATTTTTGTCTCATAATCTGTCTTGTTCATAACTACTGTTTTATTGCTTTTATCGGGCTTTAGAACAATAATTTGTGGATTGTCTTTTATAAATTTTTTTGTTCGATTTAATTTCTTTGTTAAATGAAGAACCTAATCCCAAGAAAAGACAAAATAAGAAAATAATTATATATATATATATATATATATATATATATATATATATATATATATATATATATATATATATATATATATATATATATCAACTAGCATTTTCGAATGATGCTTCCTTGACGGCTACTCAACTTGGAATGAGCATGCTGGTTTTATGTCTGTCTTGTTATAGTTTGGCGCTAGCCCAGATTATACCTTTTGCCTGGTTAGTTTTCTTGCTCCTCTAGGTCTGGATTTATTGTCCAGGCTAGCAGTTTTAGTCTTTGAAGTATACTGACCAGGTGATTCGAGTTTTTCAGTCTGTAATTTCGGTCGCCGGTTGCATATTTTATGCCAGGTGTTTTCCATGTGTTAAATAGGTTAATCGACTGCTCTTACTACGGGCCTTATTGGTGTTCCTTCTTCATGGATTTTTGGTAGTTATATAGTCTGAAACATCTGCTTCCTTTTTTCCGAGGAACGATGTGCTTTTCGATTTCATCTTCTGGTTTGGCGGTTTTGATTATTTTTTTGTCGTTATTTCGAGGTATGTGTGTGGCTTGTAACTTGCTGTGTATGTAATTTATCAACACAAGGACTTAACTCCCAACAACCCCAAAAAAAAAACATTTTTGAAAATTAAAAAAAAAATAGTCCAAGAAAATATACCAAAGAATTTATATATCTATCTATCTATCTATCTATCTATATATATATATATATATATATATATATATATATATATATATATATATATATATATATATATATATATAACAAAAACTCATGTTAGTTTCCTTTTAATTGTTTATATATTACAGAGAATAATCTATAGAATTTGGTTTCGCTTTATATAGCTTTTTTTGAAGGAGGTTAAATGTTTTACGAAAATCCCCGTTCGTAAAAAGTTTTGGGTGCTTTTCGTTACGTAAGCTTCATTTTTGTTAATATAAGCCATCATCTAAAAAGCATGATAACATTAGTTACTGATAATATCTAATTATTATTGAATATAATCTTGTTTTTATCCTCGTTTAAACCTCTAGGTATTATTATAATTTTTTCCATTTCAGATCTCACAATGCGTCGGAGACAAAACCCAATATTTTAGCCCAGAAGACTCCATATCGCTGTCTCTAGAATATTATCAACCGCACCTCGATACTACGGACATCACTAGTGATAAAAAAGTATCAAACGCTGACACAATCGCGCAACAAACGAACATTTCCGACGAAAATACCAATACCATTACTACCTCAAATACCAACGTTGAAAACTCGAGTGATCTAAAAGAAAAAAGTGATAGTGACCAAGTAAACAATAAAAACAATGGACAAATTAATAATGATAAAAATAGTGATAAGGTTAAAAGAGTTTGTGATAAAAGATATCTGCAGTGTCCTGCTGGTGTTAACATGAAGCATTTACAGAAATTTATCAGGATGAAGTATGGATTAACCGGTGACCATAGGGTAAGCTATTTCACAACCCAAAATGAAAATAATTTCTCTATTAATGTTTGTTCAAAACTCCACAATGTTTCAAAACTGACAATATGACCAAAATAGAATTATAAAATTTTATGTGTAAATTTTCCTAGACACTTAATATTTATAGTAATTAAAATCACAAATTTAATATCTAGATAAGATTCGAATTGGCGCCTCAATGATTAGAAGGTATTACCATTTCACTATTCAGATTTTATCGAACAAATAATATAGTGCGTGCGACCTGACTTTAGTTGAAATCAACTCTTGACTCTGTTAGGAGACCCTGACTAATCTTCTATGTTAATTATTTGAATTGAGGGAAAAATATATGAATATTTTTGGATTGGTATTTCGTACCATTAAAAAATTTCTTAGTCAGATGCCTTTTTTACATTTAAAAAAATTCAAAGCCGAATAATTATATTTTTTTTACAGGTTGATATTATTCATAAAGGAGAAGTTTTGCCCAGCGATTTCAGTCTTATGGATGTGGCATACACCTTCAAATGGGAAAAGGTAAGATTCAGAGATTATTTCAAAGTGTATTTTGCTAGGAGCATAATAGTTAATCTATTAGAGAGTTAGAAGAATGTCTCAAAATAAAAAATAATTAAAGGAGAATGTCGACTTGTATACATATACAGGGTGTTATCTAATTGCATTCTTATAACTAAGGGTGTGTATTTATGGAAGATTTTTAAAAAAATGTATATGAATGAAGTCAGCCACTGCTTTATTTTTGAGATACAGAGTGACAATTTTCTAACGTGTTCGGTCTCTCTATATGTCAGAGACCGCTTTAAGTACTTTGTTGACTTCGGGTGCGTACTAATTTTTGGAGTTAAAGATTTTTTCTATTTTTACCAGTGGCATCCATGCTTGCGGATTACAAATAATATACCATTGACGATCCAAGAAATAAAAAAAAAAACAAATATACCTTATATACAGTTCCGGGGCCCTATTGAAATTTTTTTTATTGCCTTATTTTTGCATAATAAAAAACGATTTGTCGATATGGGCATACCAGTCATCGGTCTTGCTGAGGTTAAGGAAATTACATCGAGTTTAGATGTCAAGAAAGCACCGGGCCTGGATGGTCTCCCGAACGCGGCCTTGAAGCGTGCTCTGGATAAGACTCTCTTGGCAATTGCAAACATTGCAAATGCCGTTATTCAATCAGGACATTTTCCATCAGATTGGAAGGTAGCTAAGTTAATTCTGATCAGAAAGAAAGACGAAATAGCAACTAACATCAACAAATATAGGCCTATTGGTTTGCTCTCCAATCTAGGAAAAATTATTGAACGAATTATTCTAAAGAACTGATTTTATAGCAGAGAGAACCATCTTACCTCCGGAGCAGTTCGGCTTCAGAAGAACCACAGCAGCGTTCAGGATTCAACAAAAGATTTCACACTGGTGCTATTTTTTTTGATATCAGCAAGGCTTTTGATAAAGTATGAAATAGTGGTTTGATTATCAAGCTAATTCGACTGGGAATTCCGAGTTACCTGATCAGACTAGTTTCAAGCTTTCTGGAAAACAGAACATTTGCAGTGTCATTAGACGGTGCAACTTCCGAATTCAAACAGGTTAGAGCTGGTTCGCCACTCTCTCCAACATTATTTAGCCGACATTCCGGTTGACGACCGAAGTAAGTTGTACCTGTTTGCTGATGACACTGCGTTTGCAACGTCATCAGGCTCATTTCGTCTGATTATATTAAGATTACAGCGCCATATTGAGAGATGGATGGCAGATTGGAAGATTAGGTTGAATCCTGAGAAAATTCAGGCAGTTATGTTTTCTAAATCCAGAACTCCGACACCTGAAGATCGGTTATCCATCTCAAACATTCGCATTCCTTGGTGTACGAATGCGAAATACTTGGGACTAGTCTTTGACCGAAGACTTAACTGAACCTTGAATATAGATGCTATCATTTCGAAGGCAAAACTTGCTTTGGTTTCTCTTTACCCATTATTAAATAAAAATAGCAAATTTAACTTGAATAACAAATTGCCAATTTTCAAGCTATTTATAAGATCTATTCTATCCTTTGGTGCTCCAATTTGGATCACCATAGACAGAACAAGATTCAGAAGGCTAGAGAGATTCCAAAACAAGGTGCTTCGAGTACTTTGTGGAGCCCCATACTTTGTTCGAAATACTATAATACATAGGGACCTGAATTGCGACACTTTCGATGTCTTTATACAAAATAGTCTCACACGGTATATTGACAGAGCCACCACCTCAACCAACCCGCTCATACAACAATCACACAGCCTCACCAGGACACACAGACAGCCTTACAAATTTCTCCGAGATTGGATACAGGACCGGTAGTTCTTGTCATTTCATCTTTTTATTTACTGGCTTAAAAGCCGATTAGAATCTTGTCTTTTTCAAGTCTATTATAAGTCCATTTTTAAAGCAAAGGAGTCAATGGGCCAGTCCTGACTCAATATTTCAAAGATGACCCCATATAATAAAAAACGAAAAAATAACCTAAAATATTTAACATATGCAAATGTCATGTAAAAATGTCAAACCCCCGAAAATGTCACTATATATCCAAATATAAAAAAATGTCATAAGAAAAATTTATTTGTACTTTTGTGGTATAAAAATTTTAACTTTTATTTGTTCCCATATTTATCCGAAAAATCACTACACTATGTAATAGAGAAAAAATTAATTTCATTTTAAGAAACAAAGTATTTTGTATTTTATACCTGCTCTGTGATATAAAATAATTTATATTTTTTTCTGCATTTGTAAATAATTAAAATGCAATAGCAATTACACGAAAATGGCATTTATTCAATTATTTACATCTAAATACTAAAATTTGTAATTGTTTTCTATTGCGAATTTATTGAAATAGGAATATTATAAATAAATTGAATTAAACTGTGGTATTTTCTAGTTTTTTCATTCGTGAAAATAGTCCAGGAATGTCTTCCAGTTTCCTTAACAAATTCCATTATTTTAAAATATTATTATTTGAAAATAAATAATATCTCCTCTTTTTTACGTGATAATATCGATTATATACAATAATAGAAAAATGTATGGAAACTTTAATTTATGTTCGTATTAATTAATACTGAATTTATCAAGAGCTTTGTACATTTCGCTAAAATGCAGAAATGCCACTGATATACATAATTATCGCGTTTAACAATCTAAAAAGAAATGTTGTTTATATTTTTTTTGCAATAAGGAATTTGTGGTTGGAAATAAGTATGGAAACTATTTATATTTTGGTTTTAAAGTATTCAGTTTCAGCTCTACAGTGCAAATATCGTGTAAACATATTAATTTATCATGCCAAACCTCCATTATTTTTCATGTGATTTTAAACAAAAAATTGTGGATTTATTTAAAATGGGGATAAAAAAGGTCTTTTAATTGCAAAATATTTAAATAGTTCTAAAAGTGGCGTAACGAAAATAATACAAAAATGAGATAGTCATGGTGATGTAAGAAATGCGCCTAAGTCGGGAACACCTCGTAAAACGACTTTTAAGGATCTCAAAACTTGACCCCAGAAAAACATCCAGACAAATAAAAAACGAAATCTCGGAGCAGTTTAGTGTTAAAGTGACAAGTAGAACGGTACACAATCATCTACTTGATGAAGGTCTTTATGGAAGAGTTGCTGTTAAAAAGACGCTTCTATCAAAGAAGAATAGGAAGGCCCGAATGGAGTTTGCTCGGCTCATCTTTCTTGGTCTACAGAAAAATGGAATATGGTGCTTTCGAGTGACGAAAGCAAATTTTCACTATTTGGATCTGATGGCAGGAAGTATGTAGGAAGACCGGTTGACGCAAGATTTAAGGCAAAGTATCAAATTCCTACTGTGAAACATGGAGGAGGAAAATAATGGTCTGGGGATGTTTTTCTCGATCAGGGATAGGGCCCATCATTCAAGTGCACGGTAAAATGGACCGATTTCAATATAAAGAAATAGTAGAAAATACAATGTTTCCATTGCAGAAGAAGAGATGCCATTACGGTGGATATTTCATCAACAGGATAATGATCCGAAGCATTAGTCTAAAATAGTAAAACATTGGTTTGGTGAGAAAAATATAACTGTACTTGAGTGGCCGTCCCTATCCCCAGACTTAAACCCAATTGAATATCTTTGGGACGTCTTAGATCGCCATATTCGAATGCATTCCGATATCAAAAATCAACAACAACTGTTTTATATCATTAAACTAGAGTGGGCGCAAATTCCTCCAGGAACTTTCTAAAAATGAGGAGACTCGATGCGTAGAAAATTTCAGGCAGTCTTAGATGCTAAAGGGTATTCTAACCTGAACTAGTTAAAATGGAAACTGGGACAAAATGTTATAAATTAAAAAATCGATTAGACTTATAACTAACAAAACTAATAAAAAAAATGAAAATTCTACAAACAACTAATATTTTGTTGGTTAACTCTTATTTTTACTTTTTTAATAGCTTAGCTTAGAGAATATTGACTCTACAAGCGTTTGACAACGAGTATTTGGAACAGAGGATTAAGCTTCTTGAATATACAGTAACAAATCTTCTAAATTCGGTAGATTTTTATTTTGTTGATCCAGTTTTAAATCTTCCCAAAGTCTCTCAATAAATTCAGGTCTGGGATTTGGGCCATATTGTCTTCTAAATATTTCTTAACTCGTTTTGATACTTGAATTGGATTGTTATCGTGCATAAACTGGTAAATAACTGGAATGAATTAAAAATAACATTCTGAAGGATCTTTTTACAAGGACATGTTTACCCTCCTTTCGAAAAATATACCCAATACTTTCTGTGACATTGCTGCCCAAAGTATAATAGATCCTCTGCCGTGCTTTATGGTTTTTAAGGTTTAACATAGATCGAGGCTACTTTTGGGTGGACGTCGAACTCAAGATTTTTCATTTCCAAATAAATTAATGTAGTAAATCAACCTTTTTTTTTTTTGTTCTTGTTTGATCCAATAGGTTTCCTCCTAACAACGCATCTTCTTCACTCCGTTTAATATATATATATATATATATATATATATATATATATATATATATATATATATATATATATATATATTATATTAATTAAGAGCTTCGAGTGTAAGGCGTACCATGTAAACAAGCCCAAACAAGAATTATATATATATATATATATATATATATATATATATATATATATATATATATATATATATATATATACACATATATATTATCTTTTTAAAAATTAACTGGCTTTGTTAACTCTTTGAATCATACTCTATTTATTTGTTGTGTAGATTTTTATTTTCGAGGAGTTCTAACTTAATTTTCTGTTGACTT